>OY979696.1:127385211-128595067 GCA_963855945.1 Thereva nobilitata
TTGATTGCGTAGGATTTATTTAAAAAAGCATAGTTTATGTTGAAGAACAGTACCACAAAATCATAACAGCACCAACTCGGCATGCACCCAATATAAACTACAATACCTGTGGATTACCCTTTATCAGGTGATTCTGCCTATCCTTTGGAAACGAACCTCATGGTGCCTTACAGGGATAATGATTTCTTAACAAGAGAACAGAAAAATTTCAATTCTAGTTTGAGCTCAACTCGTGTAGAGCAAGCATATGGAATATAACAAAATTTAGAATTTTACAATATATTGACATACGAAGGTTGACTTTGGCATCCACTGATTCATTTTGAGAGTAACGACTTGACTGTTTGAATAGTAATGGTAGAGCCATTTATGACTCTGGAGATATACAAACTTCGGAGCATTCTTCTATAGATGTCATCTTTGGGTAAAAAACCTGTGACTGAATGACCCAGGGAGGTTATCCTGGGATGCGATTCGAAGGCGAGGGTGGCGGTCCACGAGTGCGGAATATGCCATTCAAAACGTGTTGCAGACTATACTTTTTCTACGCCTTTAATTAGTTTTATTAATATTTTGTAAAGAAAAACGTACCTTCTGTAAAGCTAATGTCAAAAATATAATGTATAAGGCACAGCAAGATATTTTAACGCTAAATAACATATTAGTAGGGAGTGTTCATTCATAACAATTTTGTAATTTAATAATTCGTTAATAGATGGCCGCCGCAAAATTTATTAAAAAAAAGCTATTATTTTCTGCAATTTCATAATTGAATAGTTTAATTAAAGCTAAATGTTTCTAGCGGAAGATCATTGATTGTTTATTATTGAAACAATCATTTTCTTTCTTTAATTAATAAATCTTTTTTTTTCTTTAATTAATAAATCATATTCTTGGATTACGACGAACAGATGTCGCCAATAGTAGTCATTCCATAACAAGTGATGGAATGAATATTCCACACGGGTGTGGAATGCTGCTAAGTAGAAAAACAATTTACTGTTCGCATCAAAACGTCAAATTAAGTTAATAAATGAAGTTGGTTGGCTGAAAATAATTTCTTTTCGAAGATTTATCAGGCATCGCTACTAGCTTCAGTTTGCTTCCTACTTTCGTATCGCCTTAGAAAAGCGGAGTCTGAAGTCACAGCCAGCTTCTCAAATTGACGTTTGAGCCGCCTGTACATCAGGATACAGATTCAAGAAGTGCGGATCTGTTAGACTTCCATTCTTCACAACTCTCGATAATGATAACAAAAGGTTTTCAAAATCTATCTTGGCCTCTAGTATATCAGAGCAGATGGTTGTCGATGCAAAATTCGAATCCTGTAAGTTGCTTAGATGACTAATTATGTCGCCTGGTGTAAATGTCTGCTTTTTGTAGTGACAATGCACCGCAGATAGCATGTGTTCTGACTGATGTGAAAAAAGCCGATTCTTTATAATCTCTATGATTGCAGTAGGATTGGGTACATTGTGCACTTGATATACAGTGGCTCACAGTGAAAATCGTCCACCTTACGAGTAAGAGGAATTAAGTAGTTTTTTTCATCTAGCTCTCAACAAATCCAAATAAGAATTTAGATAACTAAGTTTTTCATTTATTTTCTTCAAAATAATAACGAAAAATTATGAAATTAATCAATAACAAAAACGGGAAAAATTCAAATTTCCGGAAAGGTCATATTTCTATCTCACAATGAAAATCGTCCATAACACTCAATACTAAGAAATGTCGTCCATAACACTCAATACTAAGAAAGTTGGTCCTCCTTATGCTGTAATTACTGCTAGAAGCCTGTTCGGCATTGAATTTACTAATTTTTAGTATACTTAGGATTAATTCTAGCCCATTCCTGCTTGAATACACTTTCAAGGTCTTTCTGCGAGGTAATATTGTCTTACGAATGCTCCTGCCCGGTGTATCCCATAAATTCTATTAACATTCAAGTTAGGGATTGAGGAGGAACGGGGAAAACTGTTTTACAATTGTATATCAGCCAATAGCGTTCAATGTCTGAGGTATGCTTAGGGCCATTATACTGATAGAATGCAAACCCAGCAGTAATACTTAGAAGTTGCGCACTCTGGTGCACATTTCTTTTTAGAATATCAAGCTAAACCATTGCATCCACTGTTCCTCGGATGAACTCAAGGTTGCCAGTGCCATTTGCCGCCATACACCTCCATACGATAGTAGTCTCTCATTATAAGGCGGGCAAAGTCAAAGAGAAATGGCAGATTGTTGGGAAATACTTTTCTGGTACTGTTTTTTGGCTTGCTTGCTATTCTACCACTTTCTTCACACCTTTTAATAATATATTGGACAGTTGTTCGACTTTTTCCAACAATCTCTGCCATTTCTCTGTGACTTGCCCGCCTTATAATGAGAGACTACTAAAGAACGAATTGCAATACTCGGTTGTTTGGTATCGTATGGAGGTGTATGGCGGCAAATGGCACTGGCAACCTTGAGTTCATCCGAGGAACAGTGGATGCAATGGTTTAGCTTGATATTCTAAAAAGAAATGTGTACCAGAGTGCGCAGCTTCTAAGTATTACTGCTGGGTTTGCATTCTATCAGTATAATGGCCCTAAGCATACCTCAGACGTTGAACGCTATTGCCTGATATTACAATTGTAAAACAGTTTTCCCCGTTCCTCCTCAATCCCTAACTTGAATGTTAATAGAATTTATGGGATACACCGGGCAGGAGCATTCGTAAGACAATATTACCTCGCAGAAAGACCTTGAAAGTGTATTCAAGCAGGAATGGGCTAGAATTAATCCTAAGTATACTAAAAATTAGTAAATTCAATGCCGAACAGGCTTCTAGCAGTAATTACAGCATAAGGAAGACCAACTTTCTTAGTATTGAGTGTTATGGACGACATTTCTTAGTATTGAGTGTTATGGACGATTTTCATTGTGAGATAGAAATATGACCTTTCCGGAAATTTGAATTTTTCCCGTTTTTGTTATTGATTAATTTCATAATTTTTCGTTATTATTTTGAAGAAAATAAATGAAAAACTTAGTTATCTAAATTCTTATTTGGATTTGTTGAGAGCTAGATGAAAAAAACTACTTAATTCCTCTTACTCGTAAGGTGGACGATTTTCACTGTGAGCCACTGTACTTAGGAGGGCATTAGGTTCCAGCTTTATCAATTGGGCTTCTAGGCCTTTTTGTTTTGTTTAAGCTTAGACCCCCACACTAGTTCATCGTAGGGCCGCAATCTGTCCAAAAATGGTGGTATAAGTCAATGCATACATTACTTTCGCAGTTTTTCCCAGACCATTGTATAAAATGATAAGAATTTTTCATCACGTCATACACTCTTCATTCCCAGATATTTAAATTATTTTCTTTACTTTTTTTTGGATGTTCCCGTTGGATGGTATTTAAAACAGTGAACAAATACAGTGTAAACGGCAGTGCAAAATTTTTACACCCAATTGCTATTGAGTTGAAACATAGTAATAGTATCACGTATATTTTTTATGTTATGGATTTATTATTCCTTCTCTATGTGCAGTATGTATTGATACGAAAAGACGATTTTAAAGATTTTCTCATTTACAGATATTGTACTTAAAATTGAAGAAAACAAGAAGATATTAAGAAATATCGCAAAAACAAATTGCAGCAAAATCGAAAATACTCATTTTGAGCCCTAAAACTCCCGGGGTCATAACCCCTTATTAAGAACCCTAAAAAGAAGCTCTCTGCCAACTCTCAGCCTGTACCTATGTATTTCCGCTATATCGCTTTTTTGCGGCTTAATTTACCTGTACTATTAATTTACCCCAGTTTTCTCGTGATTTTACACTGTTTCTTGCGGAAAAAAAATTACGTGATATTTGCAGAGACCCTCCCCTCCCCCACGTGGTATTGGGGAGATTCGGCTCGACCCCCTCCCACCCCTAACCACCTCACGTAATTTATGGACGCCCCCTAACTAAAAGAAAAAAAAAATTTTAAACTCGAAAAAAAGGGAAATGGTAAAATGGGGATGGTATTTAGGGGTTGAAAACGGTTTTTTTCGATTTGCGGTGAAACATGACCTCCTAGTGGAAAATGTTTAATACAAAAGTTGTAGATAATAAAAAGATCTAAAACTTTTGTATTTAACATATTTTGACATAACCTCATATTTTCCAAGAAAATGGCGGAAAATCGATTTTTCAGTTTTTAATTTTTTTCTCCCGTAAAAATAATTCAATTTACATGAAAATTTGTAAGAGTATACCTTGTGTTGCGTTAAATAAGCATGATTTTTTTTGGTTTGGAAAACGGATAGTTTCCCAGAAATTAACATTTTTCGAAAGAAAACCCTAGTCTTGCACGGACAACTTTATTGAATTTTGATATTCAATAAGTGCTCGTTTAACCATTGAAATGTCTAGTTTCAAATGGTCTATACATTTTGATACTTTATTTTCATTAAACCACTTAAAATTAAGAAAAACCGAACACCTGATTTTTCGAATCACGTACATAATTCTCGATTTTTTCAAATTTTTTCAAATTTTTTAATTTTTCTGTTAATGAGGGATTAAATTTTAATGACAGAACTTAGTGTCATTAATATTACTTACATCAAATAAATTTCATTACAGAAAGTGTGGAAAAACCATCCCGAAAATTGTAAACAAATAAGAAATAGATTCGTCGATTGAACTTTGTCTATTATACTATAACTAGCTTGACATTTTCGATGAATGTGAGCGGCTGTTAATTTTTCCATTATTTTGTATTTGTGGTCAATTCTTTATTTGCTCGACCGAACCAAACGATTGATAGCACCTGCTTTGATTACATACAAACCATTTGGATCATATTTTCTGGAAATAATACGGTCCGTCCGTATTGTCAATTTATAATTTTTAAATTAATTAAAATAAATAATGTATAAAAAATTTCCCAAAGCCATATTGAGTATGATGCTGTAAAAATCTTATTACAAAACTGGAAACATTTACCTAGTCACGGCGTAATTCAATTCAAACAAAATTGTTATTTTATTTCTTATTTATTTTAAATTTTCAGGATGGTTTTGCCACCTTTTATGTAATTAAATCTATTTAAGTTCTGTCATTAAAATTTAATCCCTCATTAACAGAAAAAATTAAAAAATTTGAAAAAAATTGAAAAAATCGAGAAAAATGTACGTGATTCGAAAAATTAGGTGTTCGGTTTTTCTAAATTTTAAGTGGTTTAATGAAAATAAAGTATCAAAATGTATAGACCATTTGAAACTAGACATTTCAATGGTTAAACGAGCACTTATTGAATATCAAAATTCAATAAAGTTGTCCGTGCAAGACTAGGGTTTTTTTTCGAAAAATGTTAATTTCTGGGAAACTATCCGTTTTCCAAACCAAAAAAAAAATCATGCTTATTTAACCCAACACAAGGTATACTCTTACAAATTTTCATGTAAATTGAATTATTTTTACGGGAGAAAAAAATTACAAACTGAAAAATCGATTTTCCGCCATTTTCTTGGAAAATATGAGGTTATGTCAAAATATGTTAAATACAAAAGTTTTAGATCTTTTTATTATCTACAACTTTTGTATTAAACATTTTCCACTAGGAGGTCATGTTTCACCGCAAATCGCAAAAAGCCGTTTTCAACCCCTAAATAGCATCCCCATTTTACCATTTCCCTTTTTTTCGAGTTTAAAATTTTTTTTCCTTTTTGTTATAACCTTAACAACGTTTCATTACTGGTCCCTTCTTGCTATTAATTTTTTTTCTCCAAAAAACGATCGGCAAGCCTAATAGTGAAATGTCTCTTCATATACGACGTTATTGTGATTGAGAATAACTCGTTTTTGTCGTTAAATGCAAAGTTTCTTAGTTATAGAATTAAACGCGTTTTCCTTCACTGTAAGTATGCTCAAGGCTGGAGATGACGCCTATTTGAATTTGGTAAAAAAAATCGAGTGCGGAATTTTTCGCATTACGAAGGCCTTTTTTCGACCTATTTATTGGACTACTGGACCCGAAATTATTCCCCCTATGGTTCCTTTTTTATGGGAAAGAGTCTAAGCTTATGTATGTACATTAGGGTGGCCGTTATTTCCCAAATTAAATATATTTATGAGAGGACTGGTAAAATCGGTTATTTATATATCAAAACGTATGCTTTCACTTTAAAAAAATTTTTAACATTAATTTTAACGTACCTCTAGATAAAACAGTTTTCCCATTTAAATAACATTTAAATAACATGGGAAAATCCATTTTCACGTTATGCTATGTAACCCTATGACCAATTTTCATGAGTAAGGTATCAGTGTACGCAGAATACTCCCACCTATCTAAAACTGTCAAAATCAAGGTTCTACCTTCTCAACTTCCCGAGTAATGAGTCATCAAAGTCAAAATTTCGTTTTTTTAACTAAAATTTCAACTAAAAGCACCTTCTTCTCCATAAAATACCTGGTTAACTTAAACTTTTTTTTTTGCAAAATTTGAAAGCTTGGACAATTTCCTATGTATAATGCCTTGACAATTTTTATCCTACGGTTTTTATTTTTGAAGTTATTAGCAAGTTGGATGCTAAAATTGGCTCTATTTCGTACCTTTTTAGTACTTTTTCACCTAAGCTTTGCGAAAAAGTACCAAATAAGCACAAAATAAGGCCAATTTTAACATCAAACTTGCTAATAACTTAAAAAGTAGAGGCCGTAGAATAAAAATTGTTCAAACATTATTCATAGGAAATTGTTCAAGTTTTCAAATTTTGCAAAAAAAATATAAGTTAACCAGGTATTTTATGGAGGAAAAGGTGGTTTTAGTTGAAATTTTAGTTAAAAAACCAAATTTTGTCTTTGATGACTCATTACTCGGGAATTTAAGAAGGTAGAACCTTGATTTTGACAGTTTTGGATAAGTGGGAGCATTCTGCGTACACTTATACAGTAGAGTCCCGATAATCCGAACTTCGGTAATCCGAAAGTCCGCTTAATCCGACCGAAATAAGGATATTTTTCAAAATAATAAAAACAAAGAAAAAATATGATCAAATGGTCTTATGTATTTAAAAAGTTACAGAATACGTTTAAAAGTTATTAACAGTGTAGTTGTCATTAGTATGTACATATCATATCATATGTTTAAAACAAAACTACACTCGCTTGAAAAAGTCTGTAACAGTTTTTTGTCGAAGAGAAGAGTGTCTCTCTTTAGAGGCTAAGTTCCGCCAGCGTCTCAGAAACAAGATTTCCGCCGATGTCGCCGCCGAGTGTTGTTCTACGTAACGCAGCGCTACGTCAAAGGCAGCTGCAGCCTCTGCATGGGATACTTTCTGTTCGTTGCTGCCATCGTCTTCTTCATCTTCACTGTTATCTGAGACATCGTCGCCCGGTTCATTATTGACCCTTTCAATAATCTGTTGATCGTTCAAAATTGCGTGGTCGTGTTCGTCAGCTTGCATCCACTCATCCACATCATTTGCGCCTGCGCCCTCACAGCCAGGAATATTTTGTAACAACTCCCGCACTTGGGCAACATTGGTTCTGCTTGCGTCTTGATTTTGGGGTTCCATGAAACCAAGACTGGGCCAAAGTTTACTCCATGATTTTCTCAACAGTTGTACACTTGTGGTCTCCCATGAATCGGCTACCCAGTAAATTACATCCTTGACATTTATCAACTTCATCTTTTGAATTAGCGATAGTGTTTCGTCTTCATTTTCGAGTACTCGTCTCAGTAGCTTTTTTCGGTATGAGAGTTTGAGGTGCTGCAGTACATGTTGATCCATGGGCTGAAGCAAAGGTGTCACGTTGGGTGGGAGGAAAACAGCCTTTATCTCTCCACAAACCAAATCATGTTCTGAGGGATGCGATGTGGCATTGTCGATGAAAAGTAGAGAACGAATCGGTAACTCATTTTCTTTGCAAAATCGGGTTACTTCGGGAACAAATTGACCATCAAACCATTCTTTAAAAAGTTTCGCCGTCATCCAAGCTTTTTTCGAGTTTTTGTAGCAGACAGGCAAGGCATTTACATTTATGTTTTTAAATGCTCTTGGTTTTGCTGCTTTTCCGATAACCATCAGGGGGAGTTTATGATTTCCCGCAGCATTACTACAAGCTAAAACAGTCAATCGCTCTTTACTTATTTTAAAACCGGGAGCATTTCTTTCTTCTTTAGCGGCCAGACTCTTTTTGGGTAATGCCTTGAAATTGAGACCAGTCTCATCAGCATTATATATTTGCTGCGGCGAATAATTTCCTGCAGCAATCAGATCTGCAAACTTATTCAAAAAATCAGATGCAGCAGGCTCATCAGACGACAGCCGTTCCCCAGTAATGGATAATTGACGAATGCCGTGACGTTTCTTGAAACGATCAAGCCAGCCTGTGCTGGCAGAAAAAGACGCATCTCCATTCATCAATTTATTTAGTTGTAAAGCCTTTTCTTTGAGTAAGGGCCCATTGATTGGGATACCCTTTTCTCTCTCTTGAGAAAACCAAATGAACAGGGCATTGTCGAGTTTTTCTAGTGGCGTGGTTTTTGCTGTCTGACGCGATTCGCTGCAAGTACTTGAAGATGCAATGCAAAATTGTTCTATTTTAACACGGTTTTTCTTCCAGTCAGCGATCGTGGAATTCCCTACACCAAACTCAAAAGCCAATTTCGATGCACTTTCACCGTTATCTAAACGTTTTAACACCTCAAGTTTTTCTTTCAACGTGCATGACGTATGTTTTCGTTTCGAAGCCATCACTCTTTTCAGATATTAAAAAGATGGTAAAATATTTATTAAACACACAGGCACACTTCATTAACTGACAAACGAACTTTCAGTGTAAACACTAGCCGTGTTTTTTAATGAACTAACAGTTCTTTCATCGAGTTCATTTAAAAAACGCAAAGGGAAATTTAATGAAGCGCCTACTTCGATGCTTAAAAATTTCAAAATTAAACGGAAGTTAAAGTGTCTGTTGACAACTGTTACACGAAACCCCCTCTACAAAATACATAATAAATAAGTTTCTAAAAAATCAAGCATTCCGCTTAATCCGAAAAATTCGGTAATCCGAAATGGGTCCGGTCCCGATCGTTTCGGATTATCGGGACTCTACTGTACCTTACTCATGAAAATAGGTCATAGGGTTACATAGCATAACGTGAAAATGGATTTTCCCATGTTATTTAAATGTTATTTAAATGGGAAAACTGTTTTATCTAGAGGTACGTTAAAATTAATGTTAAAAATTTTTTTAAAGTGAAAGCATACGTTTTGATATATAAATAACCGATTTTACCAGTCCTCTCATAAATATATTTAATTTGGGAAATAACGGCCAACCTAATGTACATCGCTGATTCCATGTCAAACCGAACACTAAATTTTAATTGATCGTCCCGATATTTTTTAAATTTTGCAGACGCATTCTACACATGAAATAATGGGACCCATATTTCGGCGAAAAAAATGCGATTTTTTTCAGAAGATATGCACGGTTGTAAATTGCAAGAAATTTCAAAAAACGATGCGCGGCCGTCCATTCAAATTACTGTATCTTCGAAGCCATTAGTCGTACAAAAAAATTATATAGGTCGATTTTGAAGATCTTGAGTCACTCTATGTAGTGGTATATTTAAAATTTGCGTTTGATATTAATAAATTGTTATTATTTGTCTATGAAATTTCATTAGCATTTTTCATCACCAACTTACCAACTTAAAGCAATTCTAAAGAAACAGTGAAAATTTGAAAATGGAACTCAAAGGGGCCTTATTTTAAAAATTCTCTCTCTATCAATGTATACAGTTTTCTCACTGTTGACCTAATTTTCTGGAGCCTTTCACACATAATTATGAATCCGCCAACTGTGGATTGTTGGGCAGAGTGTCCTGCGTGTGATAATCTCATACAAAAATTAACAGACATTTTTAAAGAAAATTTGGGGATTATTAAGAAAAGTTTAACTATCTCATTTATTGACTCATTCTAATTTTGCAATTTTTTGAATCAGAAAAAAAATGAATTGCGACCAGAAGAATGTTTAGTCATTTCCGATTTTTCCGAAAATTACGTGTTTGTTCTACAGGATGCAATTCAAGGCGTGCACGGGAATAATGACCAAGTAACGATCCACCCTTTCGCAATTACAAAGATAACGGGAAACCATAATTTCTTAATTTCATCGAAATCTCAGACTTGTTTTAGCGTGGTATTATTACTTTTAAAAAAAAGATTGAGTTCTTCGAGAAAAATATTTTACTTTTCCCACGGAACGAGTGCTCAATACAAAAACAAAAAAAAATTCATAAGCCTCTGTTATCACAAAGATGATTTTGATGTAAGTGCAGAATGCACCTTTTCGCCACGTCGTCGTCGCATGGAAATGGACCTTGTGTTATTCATTTTCCGTTGTACCTACCGCCCCTGTAAACCTATTCTGCGTATACACGACATGTTAAGCCGTCCGTCGTGCCGCGCGGTCACACTCTTTTAAAGAATTTTTTAAATATGACCCCGTTTGAGTTCCATTTTCAAATTTTCACTGTTTGTTTAGAATTGAAGTAGGAACACGATGATATTTTTTCCGAAACTTTAAGTTGGTGAGTTGTTGATGAAAAATGCTAATGAAAATTTATAGACAAATAATTACAATTTATTAATATCAAACGCAAATTTTAAATATACCACTACATAGAGTGACTCAAGATCTTCAAAATCGACCTATATAATTTTTTTGTACGACTAATGGCTTCGAAGATACAGTAATTTGAATGGACGGCCGCGCGTCGTTTTTTGAAATTTCTTGCAATTTACAACGGTGCATATCTTCTAAAAAAAATTTTTTTTCCCGAAATATGGGTCCCATTATTTCATGTGTAGAATGCGTCTGCAAAATTTAAAAAAAATCGGTATCATTAAATTTAATTTTTACCGAAAAACGTCCGGTTTGGTATGGAATGACCGACATAAGTAAAGCACTAATTGAGCCTCCAGGTCCACTGCATACAGCGCTATTCCTAACATATTATAGATGATGTCGGTATACTAGTTGGGTTGGTCATTAGTACGCATGGATTTTAAAGACAGAAAGCCGTGGTTGCAAACTCTACCTCGAGAACGACGAGTCACTATAACTTGACTTTCTCTGTCACTTTAACGCGACATATGTAGATGAACAGGGATTCTTTTTGTTTAACGTGACCTGCCTTTTCTGAGCGACAAATCGCTAGTCAGACTGCTGAATTTATTCAAGCAAATCTGAAGTATAGTGCCTATTAGTCCACAGTACAGCCCCCCCCCTGGAGAGCTGATTACCACATACTTTATACTTCGCGAGGAGCTTCGGTTTGACGAGTCTACCACGCTTTTCGTACAACTTTTTTCGGTACCTCCGCTTTTCCGCTATGGAAAGTCCCAAACATGGCGATTTCCCGGGGTCTTGAAAATTCATGACCACATCTTTTTTTTTAGCTTAAGTTACTGGACATTTTATTCCAAATGCGAATTTAAATTTGTCCGACAGAAATTTTTCCGCTATTGACGTGTCTACCGTCCTAAACATGCCAAAATGACAAGGTATTGAAAATCAATGACCACATATGCAATTTTTGGTTAAATTGATTGTAAATAATTATTAAAATCAAAATGTATTGTTGTCCGACAAATTTCAGGCCGCGTTTTTCCAGTCCGACCGCGGAAAGTCGGAAAATTGACAGGGTATGGAAAACCGATTATCACATATCTAATTTTAATTTTATTCCCTTTTAAATTTACTGTACAAAATAGTGATGCAAGTGTCCGACAAGCAACTGTCCGCAAATTACTAAAAAAATAAATAATTCAATAATATGACGAAATTTAATTTTTTTCTCTCCAAAAATATTATATTTATAAATGATTATTAATTATTGTTTAAAAAATTATTATTTGTTCCACAATTTTGTCAAATAGATAATTATAATATTGTTTATTTTATGCTTAAACATTTACAAATAATAAACAAGTAAATTTATAGCAGAAAAATCAAGTAGAAAATGTAACATCTTCAAACTATTTTCTCTTATAATATGTTGTAAGTTCCCGCCTCATGCTACTTTCCTGAATAGTATAGTATAGCAACTATAATAGGTTTAGTAGCTCATGAAGTACAATTCTAACGGTATCCCGGTGTTACGAATTTGTCGATGTAAGTGAAACATCATTTCGATTTCAGAACGTGTTTTGCTTTCGGATTGTGTGCATCGCGATGTACATCGCATCCAAAAGTGATCGTGTATTATGGAGTGCTTTTTGTGAAGTTCTTTAGCGAATAATCCAAATTTTCGGCCAAAAAGGGAAGAAATAAAAAAATTTACGAGAGAAATTTGGAATGCGTGTGAAAAATATTTAAAAGCTCGGAAATATCAGAACCATAAATATAATAACGTGGAACTGCCGGAAAATTGGGACCATGATATTGTGGGATATCATTCTACCTGTTACAAAGAGTTCAATGTTAAGAAAAAATATTTGAACGTCAACTATGAAAGGTAAGTGCAAAAGTTTAATTTAAAATATAAATTTACTTAAACAAACATTAAAATTACATTAGATGATTTAAATTTTGTTCAAATTTCCCTCAAAAAATTGTTGAAAATCATTAAAAAAATGTGAATTTTATTTACAATTATTTATTAAAAAAGAATTTATTTTCAACTATTTAGTTTAATATGAATTAATAATAATGCACTCACGTGCTCGATATTTATTTTTTCAAGTAAACTTTCCTAAAGTACATATGCGCACCCAAATAGAAGCGGTATTTCGGAACTCGTTCCGTTATTTCGTAGCATCGCTTTCACTCTCACTAAATGAACTATTAAAAATATATGAATATTATTTTTTATGGTAGAATGCCACTCAGCTCTTTGCGAAGTGAACTTGAGTCTTCTATTAATGATCCAACAGAAATTACTGATAGTCCAGGCGCTAGAGCAGTGAGACATATAAATTTTGGTTTTGGCGTGATGTACCGGACTTTTTTGGTGGAATTGGTCAGGAATGGCATCCCCAACAATATCTAGGGGGTGCGCAAACATGAAAACGCCTGGAAAATTTATGGGAGCCCAAAAACTGAAAAATTCACGAAAAATTCCCTGTTTTTTTACCTTTCTTGATAAATATTTCTAAACGAAGACTTCTACGTGAAAAGTTTCTTGGACATGTTTTGTTCGTTATTGATTTGCTAAAACTTAGCGTAAGTTTGATTTTTGAAATTTGAATTTTTGCATTGGAAAATACCGAAAACTGCGAAAAATGGTACCCTCACTTTAAAGTTATACCAACAAAAGAAAATACCATTATTTTTCAATGTTATTCTGGAATTAGGTAGTTTAAGGTATGTTTAACTTATATCCAAAACATGATCACTGTCTGTCAAACAGTTTTTGCGTAATGGATTTTGCAATTAAGTGATTTTAAAAAATTAAATTTGTTGCAGCGCCAAAGAAAAAGCTCCCATGTTGGGCCTTAATTTTTTACGTATGCTTTAAGACTCACTTTACAATATCCAATCATAAAACTGCTGTTTTTTAAATTTGTATTTTAATTTTTTGAAAAAAAAACCCCTTAGGTGCAAAATAGCTCCAGAAATGCTCGGCGCGTTTCAAATTCGCTCGAAAAACAGCTAAATTGGTGCAATAGAAACTGAGTACTTTTTCGAGCGAATTTGAAACGCGCCGAGCATATCCGGAGTAATGATATTTTGCAATTTTTTTAAAAAAATAAAAACTAAAAAAAAATTAAAAAAACAGCAATTTTATGATTGGATATTGTAAAGTGAGTCTTAAAGCATACGTAAAAAAATCAGGACCAACATGGGAGCTTTTTCTTTGGCGCTGCAACAAATTTAATTTTTTAAAATCACTTAATTGCAAAATCTATTATGCAAAAACCATTTGTCCGACAGTGATAGGGTTTTAGATATATAAGTTAAGCATACCTTAGACTACCTAATTCCAGAATTACATTGAAAAATAATGGTATAACTTTAAACTGAGGGTACAGTTTTTCGCAGTTTTCGGCTATTTTGCAATGCAAAAATTCAAATTTCAAAAATCAAACTTACGCTAAGTTTTAGCAAACCCAATAACGAACAAAACATATCCAACAAACTTTTCGCCTAGAAGGCTTCGTTAAGAAATATTTATCAAGAAAGGTCAAAAAACAGGGCATTTTTCGTGAACTTTTCAGAGTTTGACTTCCCATAAATTTTCCAGGCGTTTTCATGTTTGCGCACCCCCTAGATTTTGTTGGGGATGCCGTTCCTGACCAATTCCACCAAAAAAGTCCGTTACATCAGGCCAAAACCACTGGAAACGCTCCAGCGCCTGGACTATGACCCTAGCACATCTGAGTAAGTGTAATATATTATTTTAATGACTACATTAGTTATTTTGTGCAACATTTTCTCACTTTGTTAAAATACTATTTCCAGATTGATAAGCGACAGATCTATTATTGATGAACATGGTAGTAGCACTTACGAAGAAAATTGTAACGAACGGCGCTCCGCTCATTACCTTTTACTCACCCTTTTCATGCCTAAAATATATAGCTTAAAAAAACTAAAAAATACGCTTTTATTTTAAAATGAACTAAAAAGAAAAAAATAATTTTGAAGCTTTTATTGCTCCAGCCAGTATAGGGAACAGCCTACCTTTCGAAATCAGGCAAATAACTAAATTAATGAAGTTATTGGTAAAAATTATAAATATAACTTACTTAAATGTAAAAAAGCGTGGGCCTGTTTACCTACATATATTATTATTTTATTAACACTGGAGCTTTTCGTTAGCGGCCCACGCTCTTTTTACATTTAAGTAAGTTATATTTATAATTTTTACCAATAACTTCATTAATTTAGTTATTTGCCTGATTTCGAAAGGAAGGTTGTTCCCTATACTGGCTGGAGCAATAAAAGCTTCAAAATTATTTTTTTCTTTTTAGTTCATTTTAAAATAAAAGCGTATTTTTTAGTTTTTTTAAGCTATATATTTTTATTTTTTACTTTTTAGTCTACCATATATCTTCCGCCATTTTATTGTGTGTGTGTTAGCAAGCACAGCTCAGTTTAAGACAAGAAAGCAATGATGAGGCAGGAAATACGGAATACGGAATACGAAATGCAATAAACTCAAAATCATCGACTTTACATTTAAACATTTCTGGCTTTTACTGTAGATATGTGCAATATTTTTCAGATCATTTTAAAATAAAAACGTATTTTTTAGTTTTGCTAAACTGTACATTTTTAGTTTTTTACTTTTTAGCCTTACGTCTGCTTCCGTTTTTTGGTAGTCGCCATATTAGGTTTAAAATGACGTCATAATGTATTCTACTCGTCATACTCTTTCATTTGATACCCATATCGAGGGTGTTGAAAGAAAAAGGTAGTCCGCCATTTTGTGTCGGCCGCCATTTTGAATTTGGAATAACGCCACACAGCTTAAGTATTCCACTTGTCATAATCTTTCATTTGATACCCATTTTAAGTATGTTAGAAAGAAAAAGTTAATCCGCCATTTTGTGATGGCCGCCATTTTGAATTTGGAATGACGCTAATTGTATTCTATTTGTCATACCCTTTCATTTGATACCCATGTCGGGGGTCGGGGAACACAAATGCATAAATCGGCCGCCATTTTGGAACCGCCATCTTGATTCTTTTACAAAATGGTCAGACTGTTGTTACACGCGAGCTACACATATGTGCAAAATTTGAAGTTGATCGGTTATATGGAAGTGGGTCAAAATCAAGTAGAAGTTTTTTTTTTGTTAACGGGTTTTTTTTTGTTAACGCTTTGATTTTACTCCCCATCTATTTTTCATACCGGGCTCTATATAAAAAACGTTTCTTAAGGAGTAAACTCCAAAAATCCTTTACCAGATTATCTCGACAGCGAATCTTTGAACAAAGGGGAGTGTGAGGTACCCAATTGGCTACGAATGTTTTGGCTCACAGCTTTAAGTGGTGTTGACAACCGAATCAATGATCGCGTCGAACGCTTAGCTTCTTGTTATTCGCAAGATTCCATTTACAGCATCACAAGAGGTAAAATTAAGCCAAGAAAACAAATTTTATTAGGAATAGGCATTAAAAGTCTGACTGGTAGTGAAAAAATTGTAAATATTTTAAATAAACAAGGATACTGTCTCAGTTATTCAAGCATACTTGAGTTAGAAAATTCTGCAGCTTATTCCACCATATCAAATAAACGGTTATGTCCTTCTGGAATACATCCAACATCTTCTGGAATACATCCAACGTCTTCGGGAATAGCATGGGATAATTTCGATAGATTTGTGGAGACTTCAGGAAAATCAACAATGGGGAAAGATACTCTGCATGACACAGTAGGTGTAATATATCAAACTATACCTACAGAAGAGCAACTAAATGCTGTTCAAAGAAATGATGAATACTTCAGTAGTGAATTCATTTCATCGTCGATATGAGTACAAGCAACAAAGGTTTATACCTTGATATAAATAAAATTTACAATAGTCTTAGTCCCCAAATCTCAAGATCACTTGCAGTGTGTCATATCTTTACTGGTAATGATTTCAATCCATCTTTTTATCGAAAGGGCAAAAAGAAGCCTTTTAATCTTTTGAAAAAAAATGTTAAATTTCAAGAAGCTTTTATCCCGCTAATTCAGACTTCGCTATCACAAATAGATTCTTCAAGTGAGGTGTTCAAAACTATTGAAGAATTTGTATGCAAAATGTATTCTTTAAAATCAAGAGATGTAAACCAAGGACGATATGAACTTTTTGAAAAAGGATATAAATTGCGAAGTGATACTGAAACTATTTTGAAAAAGAAAATCGTCGGATATGATGCATCCTGTTTACCGCCAACAAAACAGGAGTTACTGCAACAGATTATAAGAACAATATACATCAGCAGTATTTGGTGCAACGCATTTTTAAGAACACCCACAGAAAAAAATCCTACCGAGTGCGGTTGGAACTTAATTGACGATAAATACCAGTTTTATTGGTTCGATAGACCAGAAAGTCCATCAATAGGTCAATTATATACAGATAATCAAGGTATTTGTTCTATTTATATATGGCTTTATTTATTTTAATAATAATAAAATATTCTATATGTAAATTTGTCCATATTTTTCTTTCAGAATCAGATCAAAGTGATGTTGAGGATGAGTGTGATGAAACTTGCAGTAGCGATGAAAATTAAAGATCAAGCGAAGAAGAATAATGTATACTATAAAACATTTTAAAACAAAGTTGTAATTTTTTATATTTGTTGTAGCAAAATTGCTATATGTGATATCACTGTAAACTCTTGTCTTGCTCAAAAAAAATGGATATTTCACTATAATACCGTTTTTTTTATTTTAACGTCAAAGTTCAGTCAAAAGCACACGAAAAAATAAAACTTTTTACGCGATTGATCTCTATGATGCAAGTTACACTTTCCATCATTTCGTTTATTACCCCCATACACAAACCGATTTTTTAGGCAAGGGGTCGCAGGGAAGTATATGTCATGCATGTAATTTGCACCCATCGCTGCGACCCCTTGCCTAAAAAATCGGTTTGTGTATGGCGGTAATAAACGAAATGATGGATAGTGTAACTTGCATCTATATCCATTGTAATATTTGTAGCCGAAGTTCGAAGATTTTTTTATTTTTTTTCCGGGTTTTCCAGTAAATATTACGCAACTATGTATGTGTCATCGTAGTGATCAGTACAAAAAAAACATTGAAAATGTATTTATTCACTTCACCTGTAGTAATTTTGTAGTGAAGCAGGTGGAGGGTGTTTTACACAACATCCCTAAGGGAAATTCGCCTTTTGAAATGATTCATGTTGACCATTTTGGCCCCCTACCATCCACGAAAAATGGGTTTAAGCACATCTTGGTTGTAGTAGATGCCTTTACTAAATTCACGAAGTTATATCCTGTTAAAAGTACACAAACTAAAGAGGTAATTAGTTGTCTTGACATGTACTACAGATCATATAGTAGACCTTCAAAACTTATTTCTGATCGTGGTACTTGTTTTACTTCGACTGAGTTCTCGGAATTTTGCGTAAACAATAATGTTGTTCATGTTAAAGTAGCTACTCATACCCCACAAGCCAACGGTCAAGTGGAAAGAGTCAATAGACTCCTAACTCCTATGTTAGCTAAGGAAGCCGATAGCACTTCTACCGGAAATTGGAATCAAAAACTAACTAAGGTAGAATTCGCGATAAATAATACTGTTAATCGCAGTACTGGGTACACACCCAGCCAGCTTCTGTTTGGTGTAAGACAAATGGGCGAGTTCTGTGACGCGTTAGGGGAATATTTGAAAGGAGATAGTCAGCAAAATTTAGATGAGATCAGGGAGAAAGCAGCTGATACAATACAAAAGTCACAACAATATAATAAAAATTATTTTGATCAAAGGCACACGGCACCTAGAAGGTATGGAAAAGGTGATTTGGTTCTAATAAAAAATGATGAAACAATTCCGGGAGTTAATAAAAAATTGCTTCCGAAATATCGCGGACCTTATGAAATATTTGAGGTTTTAAAAAATGATAGGTATGTTATAAAAGATGTTGACGGCCATCAGTTAACCAGGTTACCCTATAAGGGAATATGTAGTCCTGCCAATATGAAACCATATATTTTTAATTAATTCCGTATTTTGACTTATTTTGGTTGTTGGATGTTTGGGCAGATAAAGTAAAGCCTGTTTTGTTTTAACACATTATATTTTACACGTAGAGTGAATTAGTTGCATTTGTTTTAGAGTTATAAAATATGTTATGTATGTACTTGTACATATGTATAAGAGTCAAATGTAAATATGCTGCTTTTAGTTAATACCTGTGTAAATTAGAAAAGGTTCAGGCATGTAATTAAAAATATTCTAAACAGCGATGTATAATCGGGACGATTATCGGTCAGGCTGGCCGATCTGTAGTAGGTTTAAGGAGGCCAGAAGGCAAAACACTTGTATGTACATACTAATTGTGAGTTAGTCAATAAATGATATTTGAACAAGCAACATTCGCTTTCCGACTATTTATTTTTCCCGTCACATTTTCATCATTCTACAAACCTTATTTAACTACATTCGACATAAGAGATTATCAGTCAAAAAATAAAACGAAATATATAAATATTTTTATATAGAACTCTAGTTAATATACGAAAATATACCTTATTAGCAATTACAAATATATGTCCAAATTTTTTACGAAGTTTTTGGACCTTTTTTGTCGGACTAACAATTTGCGAATATATTATTGTCGGTCATTATGATTTTTGTTTTGAAAAAACACTTTTCTGGGGTGTGGTATTTTTGTCCGACATGTGGTAATCGGTTTTCCATAACCTGTGAATTTTCCGACTTTCCGCGACCGGACTGGAAAAACGCAGCCTGAAATTTGTCGGAGAACAATACATTTTGATTTTAATAATTATTTACAATCAATTTAACCAAAAATTACATATGTGGTCATTGATTTTCAATACCCTGTCATTTTGGCATGTTTAGGACGGTAGACACGTCAATAGCGGAAAAATTTCTGTCCGACAAATTTAAATTCGCATTTGGAATAAAATGTCCAGTAAATTAAGCTAAAAAAAAAGATGTGGTCATGAATTTTCAAGACCCCGGGAAATCACCATGTTTGGGACTTTCCAGAGCGGAAAAGCGGAAGAATCGAAAAAAGTTGTACGAAAAGCGTGGTAGACTCGTCAAACCGAAGCTCCTCGCGAAGTATAAAGTATGTGGTAATCAGCTCTCCAGGGGGCCTGTACTGTGGACTATATCAAGAGTACAATAATTGGTCACCTCATTAAAAGTTTGTTCTTTATTTCTTTTCTTAAGTTAAAAGAATAAAAAGTTTAACACGTTCAATTACAGTTAGTCTAAGTTGACCTGTATTTATTTGTCAAAGACAAGAGAAGAGAATCAGTTTATAACAATGAAATTGTCCATACTATTGATTTTTAGCAATTTGTAAAGAGTGTTTGCTCCCTGTGGATCAAGCCTAGTGCAAAAATCGAAAAACGCTTTCTAGCTTTACACAACAATGAAAATTGCTATCGACAGGGAGCAAAAACGGCAAACATTTTGCACTCTTGGGGTTTTTCAATTTTCCTATTCACTTGTCCACACACAACTTCTAAATGTTGCAACACTAATTACAGATTGAGCCCAAAGGACTATTCGACCCCGATGGATTGTAATCAAAAAGAAAAATTTAAAAACAAAAAAACATGAAAAACAAAAAATCCTTGAAAAAGCAAAACCAACCTCAAAAGTGAGCCTCGTTCATTACCCCTCCTCCAAGGACTTTTTTCAGCAAAACATGTGAACAGCTCACCTGAATATGATGAATAAAAGCATTCTCCTCCACGATTACTCTACTGCATGCCTGAAAATTCAGTACTCAGGATTCAGAATTCGGGATTCAGGATTTCCCATGAAAATGTTTTAACGAGCTGAAAAATTTGATGGTTTTTGTGTGCGTCCTTCTTTTTCAGTTTTTGTTTCCATATGTATCACATATATATTGGTGTGGGTTCGAGTTGTGAAAATTTTGCTTTAAATAGAGAAAATTCACATGAGTGGAAAACCCTTATTTTTTCAGTTAGTCTTCATCTCTCTCAAAAAAAATATGTTTTTTCCTACAGGTTTATTGTGGGCGATGGGAAATGATGAAAGTTTTTAGAAATGGTGTAACACTTTTCAGCCTGTAACACCACTCATGTAGGTGAAGGACTCTTTTAAGGATTCATAGATTTAAAAAATTGAGATAGTTTACTTTTATAAATACATTTTTTTCGTACCCCGCGCGGAGTGGAAGACACACTCGAATGCTCTACTTCAAAGGATCAAAGTATACAGAGCCTAGAGGCAATCGCTTCCGTGAAACTTTGATCCTCTAGAAACTGTGCAACATTTGTTAACGTAATTTCCACAATACTTAAAATAGTTGTGAGGATAAAACTATATTGAATTTTGACTTAGGAAAACACATATATTAATTACGGTAATCAAGTTCTCATTAACCAATTTCGAACGTAAGTTTTGGATTCTACGGTTTGGAACGAGTTTAAGCTATATTATAACTAGTTGGGACCCGGCGCGCCTATGCTGCTCCCATAAGCCAATAGTAGTAATCAGGTGATATGAATTTTAATATACAGTAGGAGAGTTTGAAAAAGGCAATTTTTGGCATTTTTGATTCCAAATAACAAAATGTGAAACTATTAGGGATCTGACATTTTGATCGAGACAATAAAAACCATCCATTGACATGGCATTTTTCGTGATATGAATTTTCATACACAGATGAAGTGTCTCAATGAACCGCTTATTTTCTGTATTTTGGATAGCTGTGGTGCGCCTCGCTGCACTCAACGTTAAAACATTTAAAATTGATCCAAATCTTCAAAATTCAACTCTCCTTAACCATTAAGAGGGCTTCCATAAATTACGTGAGGTGTTTAGGGGGGGGGGGGGAGGGGGTCGAGCCGAATCTCACCAAATCTCACGTGGGGGAGGGGGAGGGTCTCCGCAATTATCACGTAATTTTTTTTCCGCAAGAAACAGTGTAAAATCGCGAGAAAACTTGGTTAAATTAATAGTACAGGAAAATTAAGCCGAAAAAAGCGATTTAGCGGAAATCATTAGGTACAGGCTGAAAATTGGCAGAGAGCTTCTTTTTATGCTTCTTAATAAGGGGTTATAAAGTCTACTGATTTTCAACCGCTTACCACTTTATCCTTTAAAATCGTCTTTTTGGACCCGCACTTAGATTTCATTCACGAAAATCTTGGTGTAGTATCCGATGAACATGGTGAAAGGTTTTATCAATACATAATGCAAATAGAGAAGGAATAATGAATCCATTACATAAAAAGTATACGTGATACTATTACTATATTTCGACTCAATAGCAATTTTGCACTGCCGTTTACACTGTATTTGTTCACTGTTTTAAATACCATCCGACTGGAACATCCAAAAAAAAGTAAAGAAAATAATTTAAATATCTGGGAATGAAGACGTGATGAAAAATTCTTATCATTTTATACAATGGTCTGGGAAAAACTGCGAAAGTAATGTATGCATTGACTTATACGACCATTTTTGGACAGATTGCGAGCCTACGATGAACTAGTGTGGAGGTCTAAGCTTAAACAACACAAAAAGGCCTAGAAGCCCAATTGAAAAACCTGAAACCGAATGCCCTCCTAAGTATCTTAAGAATCGGCTCTTTTCACATCAGTCAGAACACATGCTATCTGCGGTGCATTGTCACTACCAAAAGCAGACATTTGCACCAGGCGACATAATTAGTTATCTAAGCATCTTACAGGACTCGAATTTTGAATCGACGACCAACTGCTCTGACATACCTACTAGAGGCCAAGATAGATTTTGAAAACCCTTTGTTATCATTATCGAGAGTTGTGAAGAATGGAAGACTAACAGATCCGCACTTCTTGATTCTGTATCCTGATGTACAGGCGGCTTAAACGTCAATTTGAGAAGCTGGCTGTGACTTCAGACTCCGCTTTTCTAAGGCGATACGAAAGTAGGAAGCAAACGAAAGCTAGTAGCGATGCCTGATAAATCTTCGAAAAGAAAGTATTTTCCAACCAACTTCATTTATTAACTTAATTTGACATTTTGATGCGAACAATAAATTGTTTCAAGAATATTTAAAGAGTTTTTAGAATATTTAAAAACAAACAAATAAATGCAGCGCATGCGCCAATGGCTTATTTGTATATCTCCAGAGTCATAAATGGCTCTACCATTACTATTCAAACAGTCAAGTCGTTACTCTCTAAAAACGAATCAGTGGATGCCAAAGTCAACCTTCGTATGTCAATATATTGTAAAATTCAAAAATTTTTTTATATTCCATATGCTTGCTCTACAAATACACGAGTTGAGCTCAAACTAGAATTGAAATTTTTCTGTTCTCTTGTTAAGAAATCATTATCCCTGTAAGGCACCATTAGGTTGGTTTCCAAAGGATAGGCAGAATCACCTGCTAATCCACAGGTATTGTAGTTTATATTGGGTGCATGCCGAGTTGGTGCTGTTATGATTTTGTTGTACTGTTCTTCAACACAAATTATGTTTTTCTAAATAAATCCAACGCAATCAAGCACAGATTAAGGTATTTACACTAAAAATATGCATAATAGTGTAAATCCTACAATTTTTTAAAAATTTTAAAAATCTCACGTGAGATTGAGGGGGGAAGGGGTCGAGCCAAATCTCACGACATCTCACCAAGGGGGGGTCGAAAAATCGCCAAAATCACCTCACGTAATTTATGGATGCCCCCTAAGTTCAAGCGACGTCGTCTTTAATATTGGTTGTACCGATTCATCACTTGAATAGTCCATAACTTCGTCTTGATTGTTAATATTATTTAAAACCAGTTCTTTCTCCAGATCTTTTCTAGATTAAAAATATGGCGATAGACAATCATTCAATTTTCTTTTAAATTCCGTGAAGCGCTTTATAAACCCATCAATTTTCCTAAAATGTGTTTCTAGTGTTTTGGCTATTTCTAACCCTTTATTTATATCTTCTAATCTCAAAAGTTGCTCTGGTGTATTAGAAGTCTGGACTGAGTTTTCCTCCTCATTACTAGAATGAGAAAAATGTGCTAATTCTATTAATTCGTTGCACCAATATCTTGATTGTAATTAATTAATTCAGTGACATCTGTCTCATTCATATCAACAAAACCTTCTCCACCAATATTTTGTCCAGCAGTTGAAACACGATTTACATCTGTTCCTGATGGAGTTGGAGAATTTGCTGTAATAACAAAGACACCTGGCCATAGTTTTTTCCAACAGGTGTTGAGGATCGAAGATTTTACTTCTTTAAGGGATATGTTTATAATTTCTACGCAATTTAGTATTGAAAATTCTTTCCAAATTTGCGGAACCGTTGCATTCGAATCACAATCAATTTTTTGTAAAATCTTTTCAAATGTATGACGTAAATAAAAGGTTTTAAAAGTTTGTATTATCCCTTGGTCCAGTGGTTGGAGAATTGATGTTGTGTTGGGTGGTAGACAAACCACTTTAACATTAGGATGATTTAAATTTATAGGATGGCCTGGCACGTTTTCCATCAGTAACAAAACTTTAAAACTAATATTTTGTTGTTGTAAGTAATCCTCGACCTCTGGTACAAAACAATTATAAAACCAATTTCGAAACATTTCGCATGTAATCCATGGTTTTTTATTAGCTCGCCCGTGTACAGGAAGGGTTGATTTGTCTACGTTTTTCATTACACGTGGATTTAATGTACGATTAATTAACATAGGCTTAGGTACATGCTTTCCGGCTGCATTAGAACACAAAACTAAAGTTACTCTGTCTTTTGACACTTTGAAACCAGAAGCAGAAGTCTAATTTTTCGCAATGTATGTCCTGGCAGGCATTTTTTTCCAATACAAAGCAAATTCGTCAACGTTATAGACTTGTTCTGCTAAATAATTGCCTTCCTCTATAATTTTAGAGAATTCTTCAGGAAATCTTTGAGCTGCTTCTGTATAGGATGATGCACTTTCTCCAACAATTTTCACATTACGCGAAGAAAATCTCTTCTTAAATCTGTCAAACCATCCTGTGTTGGCTTTAAATTCGGGCCTATGCAATTCAATCGATGAAACGCACTCAGAATCTTTTAAACTTTGGTAAACCTTGAGTGCTTTTTGTTTTATAGCAACACTATTTAAAGGTATATTTCTTGAGTAACAGTCTTTAATCCAAATCATCAAACACTTTTCCATCTTAGGCATCAACATGTCTTTTATTCGAGCAACTTTCTTCAAATCTAATACATGTGTACTAGACATCATGGTTCGTATTTTGAGTTCATTTTGTCTTATTGTTCTAAGACCGGTTCTACACGTTCAATTTTCTGTTCAAGTTTGCGATGTTCAACACTTCCTTCTCTTTCGCTCGTATGCAAAATTAGAAGAGTCATTTTCTTGAACATAGAATGGAAAGCAAGAAAAAGTTGAACAGAAATTTCTATTCAACTTTTGATCTGGCGTTCAACTTTTTTATGAGTGTGAGTATATGCGTAGGAGTATAGGTATAAACGCATAGTGAAGACACAACTTAGCTTCAACTCTAGTGCCTATACCAGCTGTTCAATTCAAGACGAAATTTCTAGCTAAAAAAAGTATTGAACATCGCAAAATTGAACAGAAAATTGAACGTGTAGAACCGGTCTTACTGTTGATTCTCGTAAGTTCAATTCTTTAGCAGTGGTTGCCACTTTCACGCCAGACTTCAATTTATCCAAAATTCTAATTTTCTCGTCCAGAGCTATACGCTTTCTTCTCAACTTCTCAGGGATTTTATTTATTTCAGTAGACATGACTAAAACATAATATTAATCGTATAAAAATATTATAACGTATACCATACTTTTTTTATAATTAATTTACCTGTATTAAAGGGAAGTCAAAACCCTTATATTAAAATAAACTTTATTTGAAAAAATCTAGTTACGTTTAATAAGTAATAACACTAACAATCTGTTCGCAATGAAATAATATTTCAAACTGAATTTCATTAAAAATATGCGATAACAGTTATAATTTAGTTAGAGTACTATAATGCTAGAAGTTGCATAAAGTCGTGCGAAAATGCAGGGGCGGATCCAGAAACAATTCTTGGTTAGAAATTAAATTTTACTCAAAATCTGGAGATGATGTTATATGAAATAGTATTCGGTGTGCAGCTAAAATTATAGTAAACAATTTACTCCCTAAGAATAAAAAAACTCACAAGAAAAAAAAGCCATTGTGAATCGCCAAATGCTAAAAAACGAAGAATATTGGGATTTTTCTCAAGCTTTGATCCTACATACAAGTATCTTCTAAAAATGGAGTCACTCCAGTTTCTGTTTTTCGTAAATACCCTGTATCTTAGTGAATAGTGGAGAAAACCCCCTCTCTAGAACAATTTTTTCTCAAAAGATATTTGCCAAAAACTACTTTTTGACCTTCTGAAAAAAAATTTTGCTCGGCACTGAGAAATTCATTCATTTGGAGAAATTAAACATTTAATTTATAATGATGTTTTTAGGGGTTGTTCCAATTTTCAGCAATTCTCGATTTATGCCGCTGACTGGTTATAAAAAGACCTGTGTTTTAGGTCTGACTGTGGCCCGATGTAATCTATTTAACCCTATCGGTAACCTTATGGTGGGGGGCGGAGGGGGTGAATGTCCCTCTCACCCCCCCCCCCCCGTAGCCAACACTAGAAAATGTTATGTCCCGTATAACGCGATTTCCTATTACGCGGAACGTATCCCCCGCGTTGTACGGGACTTTCCTGTATATCGGTCATTCCATGTCAAACCGAACGTTTTTCGGTAAAAATTATAATTAATGATTCCGATTTTTTTTAAATTTTGCAGACGCATTCTACACATGAAATAATGGGACCCATATTTCGGGAAAAAAAATTGCGATTTTTTTTTCAGAAGATATACACGGTTGTAAATTGCAATAAATTTCAAAAAACGTCGCGCGGCCGACCATTCAAATTACTGTATCTTCGAAACCATTAGTCGTACAAAAAAATTATATAGGTCGATTTTGAAGATCTTGAGTCATTCTATGTAGTGGTATATTTAAAATTTGCGTTTAATATTAATAAATTGTTATTATTTGTCTATAAAATTTCATTAGCATTTTTCATCAACTCCCCAACTTAAAGTTTTGGAAAAAATATCATCGTGTTCCTACTTCAATTCTAAAGAAACAGTGAAAATTTGAAAATGGAACTCAAACGGGGTCATATTTAAAAAATTCTCTGTCTATCAAGTGTTACATTTTTCTCACTGTTGACCTAATTTTCTGGAGCCTTCACACATAATTACGAATCCGCCAACTGTGGATTGTTTTCTTCAGCAACGCAATGGGTGTCCTGATTGTGATAACCTCATACAAAAAATAACATTTTTAAAGAAAATATGGTGATTATTAAGAAAAGTTTAACTATCTCATTCATTGACTCATTCTTATGTTGCAATTTTTTGAATCAGAAAAAAAATGAATTGCGACCTGAAGAATGTTTAGTCATTTGCGATTTTTCCGAAAATTACGCGTTTGTTCCACAAGATGCGATTCAAGGCGTGCACGGGGATAATGACCAAGTAACGATCCACCCTTTCGCAATTATAAAGATAACGGGAAAACATAATTTCTTAATTTCTTCGAAATCTCAGGCTGTTTGAAACACGCCGTCCACTTATTTCAGCGTGGTTTAATTACTTTTTTAAAAAAAAAGATTGGGTTCTTTGAGAAAAATATTTTACTTTTCCCACGGAACGAGTGCTCAATACAAAAACAAAAAAATTCATAAATCTCTGTTATCACAAAGATGATTTTGATGTAAGTGCAGAATGGACATTTTCGCCACGTCGTCGCATGGAAAAAGACCTTGTGTTATTCATTTTCCGTTGTACCCACCGTCCCTGTTAACCTATTCTGCGTGTACGCGAAATATTAGGCCGTCGTGCCGCACACTCTTTTAAAGAATTTTTTAAATATGAGCCCGTTTGAGTTCCATTTTCAAATTTTCACTGTTTCTTTAGAATTGAAGTAGGAACACGATGATATTTTTTCCAAAACTTTAAGTTGGGGAGTTGATGATGAAAAATGCTAATGAAATTTTATAGACAAATAATAACAATTTATTAATATCAAACGCAAATTTTAAATATACCACTACATAGAATGACTCAAGATCTTCAAAATCGACCTATATAATTTTTTTGTACGACTAATGGTTTCGAAGATACAGTAATTTGAATGGTCGGCCGCGCGACGTTTTTTGAAATTTATTGCAATTTACAACCGTGTATATCTTCTGAAAAAAAAATCGCAATTTTTTTTCCCGAAATATGGGTCCCATTATTTCATGTGTAGAATGCGTCTGCAAAATTTAAAAAAAATCGGGATGATCAATTAATATTTAGTGTTCGGTTTGATATGGAATGAGCGATATACTCTGCACAATTGTGCAGGGGCCCGACTAGTATTTATTAAATCACCAAAAAAATATGAAAACACAACATTCTAGATAATTAAATAGTTTTAGGAAAGTTTTCCTCTTCCGTGAAATATTTTTCTCCCTCGTTTCCACGTTTGGACTAAAATATGCCAATATTTGGAACGTTTTGGAACTTGTAGTTCCTGTCTATACTATAAAATTCGGGAAAGCATAAGAACTTGATCGAACTTTTTTAACTTTTTTTCGAACTAATCACTTTCGCAAGACAGCGGCACAGAACGTCGTCCCCTTCAAGGAAAAGTCTGAAAGTCGATCCTACATAAGTGGTAATTTCGTGTAGTGACATCCCCAAAAATGATCTGGCTCCATGGCAAGACGGCCCAAGTATGCAGGTGTGGGCCTAGAGTATTTGGCATGCAGACAGAAGATTATTTATTTTAGTGGAACAGTCATTATGGTAGCAGTGGTAGAATATCAAGAGCAATACATTTCTACGGTGGTTTATTGAGTTCAAGAGCAAATTACGGCATCAACAATAAGCTTAAGAGCGCGATTTTGCAGCTTGTCCAGCCACGCTAAGGCGGCTCGCGGGGATCCCAGGGCCCAGATGAGAGTTGAATTCAAGACAAGGACAAATGTAGGATTTGTAGATTGTAGCCCTGGGCGATGGCTGAAGGAGGAATTTGCACCTTTTGAGAATTCCCAGGCACTCTCCCAGGAGAAGTCTCAATCCAGTTCTTTAGAACAGAGCGGAATGCCAACTTTATCATAAACACGGACATTTGCCCGGGGCGCCAAAATTTGGGGACGGCATTTTGACTGTAAGTGTGATAAAATATTCATGAAATAGAAAATTTCACGTATCAATTTTTTCATTCTCTAACAATTTACATTTATAATTCGGAAAAAGAAACATTTGTATCATTTGTAAAGGGCGCTGTTCAAACTTGGGTTATTAATTTCATTGCTTCGATAAAACGCGGTTTATCATAAAATATTATTGAATAACTGAACTGAAAAAATTTCAAAATCGATAATTACAAAATCGTTTTTAATGACAATTTTTGATTTGCTGAAATATTTTTTATTAGAAAATACGGTAATTGTTCAGTTCAGTTTAACGCCCTCCCCTCTGATGACCTTGAAATTTTGTAGTAATGTTGTAGTAATCGTCATAGTTTCTTAATGATGAAAATTACAATGATTAGCACAATTTTTAATCAACAATTTCTTGAAAATTGATAAATTTAAATTTAAAGGGGGGGGGGGGCGTAAAAAAATTATCCAAATTTAAAAAAACATGTTACGAAACTTGAATCATTTTTCAAGCCCTTGCTGATCAAGTAAATTTAAAAGTAGTAATAAAAAAGTTTGCAGAACTGAAAGTAAAAAAAAAAGTTTTTTATGATTTCATTGTAGTTGATGTCTTTCTTCTTAAATGGCGCTACAGTCCTTATTGGACTCGGACCTCTTGAAGTGTCTTCTTCCAGTGGTCTCTACGTCTTGCTAGTTCTTTCCAGTTTGTTACACGATTTCTCCATATATCTTCTAGCACGTCATCCATCCACCTATTTCTTGGTCATCTTAAGCTTCTTTTACCATTAAAAATCCTGCCCAGCATTATTTCTTCAGAAGCTGGTAGAACATGTCCGAGCCATAATCTTACTTTACATCTCACTTTACATTGTCTTGATATATATCTTGGTTCTTTAGAATCGGGACTAGTGCGGAATAGGTTTTATTTGCGGCTATAACACGTCTGTGGATATCATCCTTTATCTCATTTTCCGCAGTAAGCATTGTCCCTAAATATATAAAATTGCCTACATCTTCCACTTTACGATCGTCTAGGTCTAGGCTGATGCCTCTTCCAAATCCTGGTTCTCTTTTTCATACAATCATATATATTCTTAGACTGAATCTTGCTGAGCTTTCCACAATTTTTGAAAAGGTTCCCTTTACGGCTTGCGCTACGTGTCCAATTTTGACTGTCATCTGCGAAGGCTAGTATCTGAAAGTGAAGATGCTGTTTGCTCCCTTATGTTTTGCTTCTCTCATTATTGCTTCCTGAGCCAGGCCGAAGTAATCCTTTGCGGTTCGTACACATCAGAGCTCAAACATCATGCAAAGGATTGGTTCTGTTTAGTTAGTAGGAATCTGATACTACCGTTTAGGTGCAGACCACCAGCGGTGACATTCCCTGCTGCTAGACCGATGTAATATTCTCACCACTAAATCGTAAAAAATTTGTCCACTTTTATTACAATAATCCCGTTTATTTCTATATTTTCCCATCATACAAGATTATTTTTATTAATGAAATAAGAGCTGCATTCCTTACGATAACAAAGGTACCTCATTCGTGAAAATAAACCTCTTACTGTAAACGGTTGTACAACTTGTGACGGAACACTCTGTACATTTTTATCTCTTTTCTTCGTGAAGGCAAATTTTTTTAAAAGATCTTGGAAATACCCCAAAAAGGACACAGGAAATCGGCAAGTCCTGAATGGTATTCATTAATTACGAACGAATACAACATCCAAGAGTTCAAATGCGAGGCTCACTAACCTCTAGCTCAACTTACTACTAGAGATTGCACCATGACGTGAACGATGAAACGGGAGGATGTATATCTAATATTGGTTCTCCAGGCTAGAGACCAGCCTTTGCCTATGGCGCCTTTCGAGCGCCGTCTTTCGTGTGTTGGAAAAGAAAAGCTAGATATTGGGGCCTATTCTGTCGGTAAAATTTTATCATTTTATATTTTATGCCATAACACAAAAGAATTCCCTAAAATCATATTCTGTACGACCAATTTTATTTCCTTTTATGAATCATAACATAAAATATTTCCTGTTACGCCTCATAACATAAAATAATCTAAGCAGCACATTTTACAGGTATTTTATCCCATTTTATGAAAATAATAGACGGGAATTGACATTTGGCTGAAAGTAGTTTTCATTGAGTTTTGAGTTAAATTAAAAATTAAGGAGTATCCACACACATCAGGGCCGTGCCCGGGACGTCACAGGGCCGAGTTCTGTCATGTGTGAACGAGCCCCTGCCCGGACACGGACATGTGTGAACGAGTAAAGGAGTATCCACACATATTAGTGTTCCGTCAGGGGTTCAAAAAATATTGGTGCGAACATTTTATATGAACTCTTTCACACATTTCCGTGTCCGGGCCGGAGCAAAAATCTAACGTCCCGGGCACGGCCCTGATGTGTGTGGATACTCCTTTAATATGCCCAACGCATTAAGAAAATTGTATTTTGTCAGATACTGAAACAAGGCGCGCTTTGATTTTGTTTGTTTTCATTAATAATTCTATTTGTTTTCATTTTTAACCGATCAGCTGTTCAAAACGTAATAGAACTAATAGCTGATTGTACTAAATAGTTTATGTTATGTGTTCATAAAAGACTTCATAAAATAATTTTATGAAAGCATGACAGAATACGAATTTTTAAAATATTTTATTTTTATTTTATGAATAATAAATTTTATCATCTTAAGATGACATAAAATATTATTTTATGAAAAATTGCAGAATAGGGCCCATTATCTTTATAACAATATCATTATTAAGTTTAGTATTAGCAGAAAATATTCGAAATCATTTTGCAAAGTACTTTTACATTTGTGATTAACTGTAAAAATTAAGGTGGAACTAACTAATTTAATATATTTAAATAAAAATGACAAACAATACATATTTTGCAATTAATAAATGCACCAATTAAATTGCATCTCTCACCGCCACCGCTCACAATCAAGATTGTTAAAGCGGTGAAAGCACCGCTCAGCTGTAAGGCTCATCGCTCACCGCTCATCGCAGTCCTATGTGAACACTTTAGATTATTTACATAGGTTACGTGGTGTTTACGCATCGCTCACCGCTCATCGCGCACTGTCACCGCTTATCGCTATTGGATGTGCACGCGACCTAAGACTCAGTGCCAACCGTAACAAAATGGTTCTGGTAAGAAGGCAACCAAAAATTTATTGTGCTCCGTTCGATTTTAGTACCATGATGGGTTGGAAATTGAGTTTGACTATTTCAGATTCTGACGATAGATAACCTCTGGTTGGTTGCAAATCGCTTTTTATTGTCATGCGAATGCCTAGTAGGACGAATGAAAAGTGTTCACACCAATGGCTAAGGTTGTTCTTACCATTTAGACAAATTTGAACTGTCGGTGGAACCATCTGGCAACTTCTTTGAACAAAATATATTCGGTAAGGAAGCGTTTTACTACTGTAGTAGCTGAAATGTTCCAAATTCTTATCTCATGAATCGATCTACAATCGTGAGAATGAACGCTTACTTGCACCACGATCTCACTATTTTTATATGAATATGGTTGAACCATTTATTCGAAAGATTAAAAGATCCGTAAGAAGGCTTCGTACTTTCGATTTTTGGGAACCAACTCATTGCAATATTTATTAATTACCGTCCAGAAGTACTTCTTTACCCGCGGTCTCCACGGGCAATTTTTGGCATTGGCAATCAGAAATTATTGTCATTGCCGGAAAAAATTGACCGTAGAGACGCAGCAGCATGTTCGGCAGTATTCCTCTAAAATATTACCAAAGCAATAGTTGCCTAAGAAATAAGTTCAGGAATTTCTGAAATCAAGCTGGCGGAAAATGTAAATAAACAAAAAGAACTTTTGTTATTCTGGGTTAAAGCCTATACATAAAATGGATGATATTTTTTATATATTCGTCCATTCTGAAAACAATTAAAATTAGTATGTATTTGTTCTTTTACATTTGGTACTGTTTCTTTAAATCTCGCGTAAGCGCATTACTTTAAAATGAAATTGCCGAGCAATGAAATTTCGGCTTAGAAACATTGACAACCAATATTGTCAGGTACCATTGCCGAAAAAAAATGCCCGTGGAGACCCGGGGTTAAGATAGCTCGTCGTTTAGCACCACGATAGGCAAGGTTATATTCCGAATTGAACGCTTGTTTGCCCAAATTGGCTGTTATATAATGCATGCCAGTTATTATCAAGCAGCATTAAAAATGTACAAAAAACACTCAAAAACAAAAAACTGCATAATTTTTTAAAATTAATAAAATTCAATTTATCTTTTAAGATAAATGAAATTGAGTTTATTTCATTTATGCATTAAAAAATTAAATTTAATAAAATAAACTAATTGACATTCGAAAGTAAGACAACAATTTTAGAATTCAAACCTAATTTTCTTCTTTCTCTATTTAATAAATTGAATTTTTTTGTTTACATTTTTACCTTAAATACTTTATCGTTGTGCGCTTTTAAAAGGTCTAATTTATTTTTTATATGTTTTCCTTTCATTTCAAACTTTTGCTGATTATTATGAATTAAATTGAATCAGAAAAAAAATATCCTTAGTAACAAATTCAATGTAGACAGCAATAAAAAACAAATTAAAATTAATATACAATTTACAAGACGATATGACTTTCCGGAAGGTGGATTTGCAGGAGCTTCTTAGTTTTATGTCCTCTCAACGGAGCGATACACCGGGGGAACTTAGTACCATCTAAATGCGGCTTGTTTAGCTTTTATGGCGTTTATGTTCCTGGTTAAACCCTCCATTCTGCTTAGGCTTCACCTAGGCTTTGATGATTGGAGAATGAATTCCTGCCTGTATGATGCTGGTGATACATATAGTAGCAGAGCTAAAGAACTTTTACACCAAATGATTTTGTCACAAGCTTTCTCCCATTATTTTGGCCGCGATTTTGTCACTGACAAAATTTATCATAAGACAGTTCCGATTCTTGTTCACATTGCTGCGATTTTGTCAGTGACTTAACTACAGAGTCAGAGAGACATAAATTATTTAAAATTAAAATGCGCATCGAATCGAGGAATAATATTCTGATTTTATTACACTTTATGAATATTTTGTCAGTTTTAAAACTCAAAAAGAAAATATAGTTTAAAAAAACTAAAAAATACGCTTTTATTTTAAAATGAACTAAAAAGTAAAAAATAATTTTGAATGTAAAGTTTTTATTGCTCCAGCCAGTATAAGAAAACAACCTACCTTTCGAAATCTAAAAAAGCGTGGGGCTCTCTATATTCTTATTTTATTAACACCGGAACTTCGCCCCACGCTTTTTTAGATTTCGAAAGGTAGGTTGTTTTCTTATACTGGCTGGAGCAATAAAAACTTTACATTCAAAATTATTTTTTACTTTTTAGTTCATTTTAAAATAAAAGCGTATTTTTTAGTTTTTTTAAACTATATTTTTTATTTTCTATTTTTTAGTCTATTATATGTATGTGTTCGGCCATTTTGTAGTGACCGCCATATTAGATTTAAAACGACATCACAAAGCTTACTATACTATACTCGTCATACACTTTCATTTGATACCCATACCGAGTGGGTTGTAAAGAAAAAGGTAAACCGCCATTTTGTGGTGGCCGCCATTTTGAATTTGGAAAGACGCCCCACAGCGAAAAGTATTCTATTATCACATCCTTTTATTTGATACTCATACCGAGTGGGTTGTAAAGAAAAAGATAATCCGCCATTTTGCGTTGGCCGCCATTTTGAATTTGGAATGACGCCACACAGATAATAGTATTCTAATTGTCACACTCTTTCATTTGATACCCACATCGAGTGGGTTGTAAAGAAAAAGGTAGTCCGCCATTTTGTTTGCCGCCATTTTGAATTTGGAATGACGCCATACAGCTAATTGTATTCTACCTGTCATGCCGTTTCATTTGATACCCATGTCGGGGGGTTGGGGAACACAATAGCAAAAATCGACCGCCATCTTGGAACCGCCATCTTGATTTTCTTACAAAATGGTCAGATTGCATTGTCACGCGAACTATGCATATGTGCAAAATTTGAAGTTTATCGGTTATATAGAAGTGGGTCAAAATCAAGTTTGCAAGATTTGTTTACATAGAACATACATACATACATACATACATACATACATACATACATACACACATACATACAGATGAAGCTAATATAAAGCGTATAAAAAGGCGAAAAACTGAGAAACATGTGGGCTAGAAAATGGCTTCTGAAAAGGCAACCTTGTCGGGACGTAGTCCATTCAAAACGCGCGGGGGTGGGGAGGGGGTGTCGAAACATATATATATATAGATTTTCGAGGGATATCGAATCAGACCACTGTTTGCGGGTCCCTTTTCGTCCCTCTACCTAGAGTCATGTAATCGGGGTTGCAGTGGGTTGTCCCATTGCTCCCTTGCTTCGACTCCCCTAGTTATCGCGAGCAGCTGATTGAACGGAATCTGCCTCATGTCCTCCATCCAATGGAGTCCAGTTATGGCAGCCCTTTTTCTCGCCAGCGCCGGACAGTGACACACTATGTGTGTGGCCGTCTCGGGTTCCTCCAGGCACATCCGACAGGTGTCGTCCTCCAGAATTCCCATTCTTTTTAGGTGATACCTGAAACATCCGTGCCCTGTAATCAGTGCCACCAACCATCTGAGGGCTCTCCTTTGCATATGCAGGATCATTCTTCTGGTTGCGGCAATCGGCAACGTAAGCACCATCTTAGCCTGCCTGCAGGTGGTCATAGCGTCCCACCGTTTCCGGTGTTCTTCAGCGACCCATTTCTCGATGCGGTTCCTTACCAACCCTCTGCCAATGGCAGAGTATGGCTCCGGTCCCCAGAATTCCGAGGTTGACCCCTGTTTTGCCAGGTTGTCCGCCTTTTCGTTCCCATCGATGCCTGAATGTCCTCTAACCCAAGCTAGCGTCACGTTGTTTTGTTTCGCACACCAGTTCAGTTTTTGGACACATTCCAACGCCAGAGACGCATTTATCTCTGTCTGATTCATGCGCTTAATCACAGCCTGATTGTCCAGCGCTATGAGGATGCTCCTTCCCTGCACCTGACCATCATTTATGTGATCCAGCGCGTACAGCAGAGCAAGCATCTCCGCCTGGTAAACTGAGGTGTAATTCCCCAAAGCCAGCCAGCAGGTTAGGTTTAAGTCCTCTGAGAAGACTCCCGCACCTGCTCTGCCGTCAATCATGGATCCATCCGTGAAGATATATATGTCTTCCGGCCTCCCTTCCGGAAGCGTTCCATTTCCTATGAGGGTTTTGTGATACCTTTCGGTCACCCTCATTTTTGTGATCCCTTCCATGGGCATCATGAGCTCCCTAATCCCTTTGATACGATCTAGGATCTTCATGTGCCCATATAAGGCTCCTGACGTCTGCCATACGGCATCCCGTCTCATCCGGATCGCTGAGGCCGCCGCAGTCTTCACCACCTGGAGATCTAACGGCAGCAGACCTAACAGCGCCTCCAATGCCGCGGCGGGTGTGGTGCGGAAAGCACCGCTCACACCCACGCAGGCCATTCTCTGCACCTTGTCCAAATGCCTCTTGACGGTTTTCTGTGTGACTTTAGTCCACCAGATCACCGAGGCATATGTTATGATGGGTCTCACCATCATGGTATATGTCCAGTATGCTAACCTTGGTGAGATACCCCACCTTAGTCCACATACTCTTCTGCACTGGTGAAGCACCCTTTTCGCCTTCTTGATCTTCTCCTCAACGTGGTATTTCCAGGTTAGTCGTGAATCCAAGTATACACCCAGATACTTGACCTTCCCCGACACCTTGATCTCCGATCCAAAAAGCATGAGGGGCTGAAAATCCAGATCTTTAATCTTCCTAGTGAAGATTATAGCGTCTGTCTTGTTGGCGTTTATGGTGAGGCCTTGTTCCGTACACCACTGTTCAACCACTTGGAGTGCATTCCTCATGATATCTGCAGTAGTGCTCATAAACTTGCCGCGTGCCAAAATCGCTACATCATCTGCATACCCAATGGTATGCGCGCCCATTTCCTCTATCCGCCTGAGCAGAGTGTCCACAGTGATGTTCCACAGGAGGGGTGATAAGACCCCTCCCTGTGGGCATCCCTTGCTGACCCTCCCTCGTAGCCGCGAGTCTCCTGTCTGAATCCTTACTTCTCTGTTTTTCAGCATGCTGTCCACCCACCTTACAATCATGGTGCTGACCTCGCGCCTCACCAGAGCATCTTTAAGTTTGCTGAACTGTATCTTGTCGAAGGCACCTTCGATGTCCATAATTACGGCCATCGCTATGCCTCCGGTATACAGTTCCCCCTCGGCTACTCGCACCAATTGGTGAAGTGCCGTTTCTGTAGATCTGCCAGCCTGGTAAGCGTGCTGGCTTCTACTTAAAGGGTGCCTCCTTAGCATAGTACTCTCAAGGTGGTCTGCCACCACTCTTTCCATTGTTTTCAACAGAAAGGATGTTAGGCTGACCGGCCTGGAGGACTTCGCTTCGGTGTAGTCCTTCTTACCTGGCTTAGGGAGAAATACCACTTTAGTTTCCCTCCACACCGCCGGAATCTATCCTGTTGCTAGACAGGTAACGAATATTCCCCTAAGCCTGGGTGCAATGATTTCTTTGCCCCATTGGAGTAGCGCAGGGAATATTCCGTCACGACCCGATGTCTTGAAGGGAGAGAATGTGTCTATTGCACGTCTCACCCCTTCCTCTGTCACCAACCCGTTAGCCTCCTCTCGGTTCATCCTTGTAGTCATTCTGTTACGAATAACCCAAGATTTACCCGAGACGTAGCTGCCAGGAAAGTGAACTTCCATCAGGATCTTGTTGGTTTCCTCCAGCATCTCCGCCATCCTTCCCGACGAGTCACGAACGAGTCCGACTTTGGAGACCGGGTCCCTGGAGATCATTTTCTGAAGCCTGCTGGCCTCAGATATGCTCTCCATGCTCGAGCAGAAGTCCCTCCACGACTCCCTTTTTCGTCGTCGCAGAGTTTGCTTCATTTCTCTTTTCTTGGCTTTATAATTCTCCCAGGCAACCGGGTCATTGCACCTCATCGCTTGGTTGAAAGCCCTTCTGACCTCTTTCTTCAGTTTCTCCAGTTCCCTACACCACCAGGGTGTGGGATCATGGTCATCCACTGACGTAAGAGGGCACGCCACTCGAAAAGCGTTCTCTATCGCTGTCTGCAGGATATGCAACTGAGACTCTGCTTCTCTTGTGGTTTTCGGTACCCTTGGCACGCTCACCCCGAGATTCGTGCGCAACATTTCAATGTATCTAGACCTGTCCGTGTTGCGGGGAATTCTCGTGGTTCTAGTTCCGTCTCCCCTGCCCGGGGTTCCGTACGCTATTTCAAAAGAGATGGCTCTGTGATCTGACATAGTCGCCCGATCCATCACCTCCCAGTTGGTCAGTCTTGTCAGCATCCGGTTGCTGCATAGAGTTATATCTATGACTTCCCTTCGTCTAGCATCAACGAAGGTTGGGTCTGCCCCTCTATTTGCAATAACCAGATTGTTGCACCCCACAAATTCGAGCAAAGCCTCTCCTCTGTGGTTGTCGTTGGTGCTTCCCCACACCGTGTTGTGTGCGTTTGCGTCGCAACCAACTATTAACCCTGTGCCTTTTTCGCCACAGGTAATAACCAGAGTTTCCAGCTCCCTGGTGGGCGGAGGATCTGGCGAATCGTACGGAAGGTAGGCTGAGGCTAGAATGAAAGCCCCACTTCCAGTACCTACGCGTACTGCTGTGAGATCTGGTGTACACAAGTGCGGCAGTAAGACCACCTGCACTCCGTGTTTCACCAGCACACACGTCCTCACTCTTTCATTCGCATTGGGAACGTACAGAGTGTCAAAGCTCCCAGATAGTCCCCTAAACTTACCCTTGTAGATCCAGGGTTCCTGTATGAGAGCAATATCCAGCTTCAACTCACCGAAGCTTCGCGTCATCATTGCTGATGCTGCTCTGCTGTGGTGTAGATTCAACTGGCAAACCTTTAATTGCCGGAACTGGCCCACCTCCCGCCCAGCTGACGAGGACTCCATTGCACTGGTCCCCTCATTCAGCTGCCTTTCCGGCCGACTCTTCCATTTCCTCCGGCTTGTCCTTCTGGAATCGCACGTAGGCAAGGTCCAGCCCGCAGTTGAGTTTCCCCCCTGCAAGCCTGACCGCCTCCGCCTCCTCCTTCGGACACCATACGGTGAAAATGGAACCGCCGTTTTTCGCGTCACCATATCTGCCTATGCGACTGACCCTCCACTTAGAAGTTTCCATCACGCAGGCATTTTGACGACGCAATCTGGCTAGGATGGTTTCCTTGCTCTCCGGCAAACCGGGAGCTCGGATGATCATCCTTCTCACATCCTTAAGGATGTGAAGGCGCTCCACTCTCAGGTTGACTCCTTCCCATAGGTCAGTCATCTTCCTAACAGCTTCGTACAGCCAGGCCTTGGATTTTTGGTTCACGCACCTAAGTGCAATGACCCCGTCCTCCAAGTCTACCTCGGTAATACCGATGTCGCCAGCGTTGTCAGGCAGTGAGTCTAGTGCCTTAAGCAAGGCCGCTTTAAAGGCGGTTAGCTGCTTTTTGCCCAGACCTCCCTCCCTGCCATCGTCGGCCACGCCCATAAGGAGGTCATTGCTTGCTATGCCTGCGTAGGTATTCCCCACACCAGGCTCCGCACGCACGACTCCCGAGACAGGAGGATTGGCTCCCTGTTTGGCAGGTTGTCCACCCTTCCTCTTGCTGGCCTTGTCCGCTCCTTCGTCAACAGAACCCACAGCTGGGGTGCAGAGACTTTCGCCTCTGAACCTCTTCGCGGGTCCCACCTCCTCCGGAGTGGACTCGGCCGATCCCCCAACAGAGGAAGTTGCCTTCTTCTGTTTTCTGCGCTCCCTCTTCCTCTTCTGCTTCAGCTGCTTTTGCAGCCTCTTTTCCGAGTCGGATTTCTGCGCCGCAGGCCCAGATCCGGCTGACCTCTTGACACATTGCTGCGTCGCATTGTCCACCTTCTCTGAGGATGCCTCCAGGTTCAGCTTCACTAGCTCGCTCGTCGCCGTTTCTACGCTTTCCTGTGTGACTACGTTGGCATGCGAGCCGTCCACCTCCCTGTTCTTATTAAGCAATAGATGGCCTCCCCCAGAATCCATGAGGCCGACCTCCGTAGAGGGTGGATTTCCCTGGCTTGCAGGTTTACCACCTGGGGTACAACTTCCGTGTGTTGCTTCCATTGCTTTTTACCCTCCTCCTTTATCCGCAAGGCGGAGTTGTGTCGAAACATAACTTGCCCTGCATGGTTTTTGGGTCGCTGATGACGAAAATCGAGGTCCCGGAGTTCTAAAATATGGGCGGCGCCTTAAAAATTCCAAAACACACCTTTTTAAGGGTTTTCGCGATAATTTCTATAATACTCAAAAACAATCCAATGAAATACACTTTTTTCAATATTTATTTGGGTAGATTTATAACAAAACAAGCCAAATTTTATGATATGGGATAATCCTAAAGGGTTAAAACCACCCCTAAATCGACTGAAAATAAAAAAAATTGTAAAAAATTGTTTTTCCAACTTTATGCTTTAAATTCGATTGAATGGGTATTGTCAGGCACATATAAATTATTTGCAGCCCTGAAAGGGTTAAAACTACCCCTACAATTTTATTTTAAAAATCAACTTTAAATAAAGAAAAGCAACCAAATTGTAAAATATTGTTTCTGCTTTTTGCGGTTTCATAGGTATTATCAGCCTAAAATAAATTATTTTCAACCCTTGAGAGGGTAAAACTACCCCCAAATTAAAGTTGAATTTGAAAAAAGAATCAAATTTTTTTTTTGCATTTATATTTTAGTATTGATGAAATATTATTAAAATATTTGGGAAATTTATTATAACCACCTTTTTAAGGGGGTTAAACAGCCCCTAAATCGAAACAAAATAACAAAGAAATAAAATTTAAATGAAAAAAATTCAATTTTAATTCAATCTCAACTTTAATTTAGGAGTAGTTAAGGGGGTAAGGGTTGAAAATAATATGGTACAGCTTGATTCAAAATAAAACCATTTAACTTAAAAGTTTTCTTACCTATTTTTATTGTATTCTTTTTAGTCTTAGTTCAGCCATTTTTGGATTTACTTTTTACAGAACTCTGGTGAACTGATTGGTTATGCATACCATATTGCCAGCGCCATTCTGAATTGTCTAATTTTGACAACAAATTCATTATTTCCGGCCTTAACCACCCACAAATAGCGATTTTCAGTGAAATCGAAAGGTATCTAATTGCGAAAATCGTAACATATTGGCGTCGCCATTTTGAATTTTCACATTTTAACCACAGATTCGCCATTTGTGACCTTAAAAAACCCCCGGTACCGATTTTCAATGGGTTCAGAACACATTAGCAAAATTCATCCGCCATATTGGCGCCGCCATTTTGAATTTTCAAATTTTAACCACAGAATCGTAATTTGTGGCCCTAAAAAACCCGGGTACCGATTTTCAATGGATTCAGAACACATTTGCCATAATTATCCGACATATTGGCACCGCCATTTTGAATTTTCAAATTTTGACCACCGATTCGTCATTTGTACTCATAAAAGCCCCGATACCGATTTTCAATGGAACAGGACACAATTGCAAAATTCGTCCGCCATCTTGGAACCGCCATCTTGTTCACAACATTGTCAGATTGCACTGTCACAAGAACTCAATGTGTGGGCAAAGTTTCATAAGAATCGGTTAAGTAGAAGTAGTTGAAAAGTTCTCGCAAGATTTGCCGCAACAAACAAACAAATATACGAGGTCAAGCTAAATAAAACCATTAAAAAACAACAAAATTATTTTTTCGCAACACGGAAATTAAAAAAAAACAACAAAATTATTTTTTACAGCCCGGAAAATAAAACAAAGTTTCTTCCCTACAAAACTACTTTTCACACGACGAAACCCCTATGGCTGATCATAAGAAAATAGAACATATTCTATCTTCCAAAAACCCATGTGAATTTGATATAAGCGCACTCACAAGGAAAATCATGTGGTGTGAATTGCTGAATACCGAACCCAGGGCTTGTCCTGTGTCAAATCATATGACAAAATCATGTGGCCAACTTGGCCTGCGCAATAATGAAAGACAGCTCCTTTAGCAAATTTGGTTGTGGTGAAAAATTGGTATGTTAAGTTAGCTCTGACTAGGCAGTTGTATGAATTGCCGAGAGCTGAATCAAAATCGGTCAATAGTAGCGTGTGTGAGTCGGAAAAAACCCCCGAAAATGGTAAATATTTTGAGCCGAAAAAAGAGTGCCTCCCCGCGATGAAGCTGAACACGATGGCGCTGTTAGAATTTCTATTTGGGGTTGCGCAACCACCCAAAACGGCCAAAAACCACCCCAAGAATGGTTAAACGGACTTTACACGATTTCCCTGTAAAAAAACACTTTCCCCCCGTTTCCGAGGGTGCTGAGCACGGTGGTGGTGCTGGATATCGCTTCCGACCCCCACCAAACCCTTCACGAGGCAATACTCTCCCTGAAAAGGGGTGAATTTTTTTGTAATATCAGCGCCAAAATATATTTCCCCGATATCTTTTGTGGTTCGCGCGAAATCGTGCAGGAAAAAATGACCTCATACGTACGCACAGGCACACACACACATATTTCTTCTCAAATTTTTGCTTAGAATGCTATTGGCATTGGGACCTTGAAACATGAAAATACATTGAAAATTTCGATTTCGATTTTCGGACCGATTACAATAACTTCCTACTGGGAAGTTAACAAAACGGAGACGAGATGATTGTTGAGCAGAGCGTACGCTCGGAAGGCGGCTTATTTAAGGTTTGTTCCCGTACTTTCTGCATTCTGCCACTTACTGCAAGTTGCTTATTGTGAGGTGGGGATGAAGTACAGAAAGTACAGGAACATGCTTCTGCAGGTTTCTGCAATTTTAACACGGGAATGACAGTTCTGACATTGCCATATTTCAAATATCTAAGCTGCAGCAGGTTACAGCAGCTCGTAGCTACTGCAGGTTTCTGCTTCTTACTGCAGGGTGGGGAAATGAGTATGGCGGCTGCAGTAAAAGTACGGGAACAAAATTCTGTTAAGTAATTCGAAGCAACTGGCAGATTCTGTACTTTCTGCAGGTACGGGAACAGACCTTTAGTTTTGATTGCGTTCATACACTCCCAATTAAACCATCTGTTGTGCCTAGGCTTCACAGATTTGGTAGAATGGGAAATGAACAAATGCATTCCTGCGTGTATGATATTGGTGATACGGATAGCGACAGAGTTGGCGTTTTTGTTTCGGAAACACAGGTCAGGTCCCAGTCAGTGGATTGGAAAAAATGAATAAGCCCCAGCCAATTGGCCTTCACATAATGCCATACAGTTCTCCTAACTGGTTTGGGAGGGGTCAGAAATTTGAATGAGAAGTTAGCGCTGACTAGGCTCTGGTGAATCAACTTCGACGGAGTAACGCGATGGATGAGAAGTAAGAAAAAAATCAAGGAGATAGCCTCTTTGGTCCGCAAATTCAGGGACTCGCTTGGAATGATTTACAATTTGATGCAAATTATTGTTGTCTGCAAAGAGCTCGATGTCCTTGCCAGAAACACTGGTGCCATTTGAGTAAGTCAGCCAGTTTACATTGTGAAGATTGAAATCATTCGCAACGATAATTTCACTCTCGGAATTGGATGACAAAAATCCTGAGATTTGTTCGGAAATAGCATCAAATGATGAAGTTGAGGCTTAGGCTTCGTTACCTATGTTAGGACTTCTGTATAGAAACCAGAAGAATATAACGTGGCTTCGGAAGATAATTTTAATCCAAAGACGGTTAAAATCTGAAGACGTGCTTTTATATATTTTGTAATAAGCCACGTCATCCCTCTCACCTACTGCATGGAAGCAGCCTTAATAAGGCTGGCTTAGCCGATTAATAATCGGGTACAAAAGTTGGTAGTCAGGTACTGCCGACGTCGCAGCCTTTGTCGGCTGGTTAGCGGGTTTTACTTGTTTCAGGAGGCATAACACTCCGACCAGGCTGTCTCCCGTTATCCCCGACAGTTGCGTGGGTTTCGTGAAGGTTTGTTCTTTTTGGTGTGAGCTCCTACAACATCCCGGAGTTTAAACGGAAGGACCCTTCGTCTCATCCTTCACTATTCTCCATATCCTATGCTATTCTCCAGACGTTGAGAAGTTCAGTAAAATGAAAGAACGAAAACTTGTCAAATAGATTAAGAAAATATATAATACAACTGCTATAATAGTATTAACAGTACCTACTACCTCGAGTAAGTGTACAAAACGAACTAATATTATAAATGTAAAAGCGTGGTTTTTAGATATATGAAATAAAAATTATTAATGACTAATGTTTCGTTTTATCTTTTATATCTTTGCATTCAGGGGCGGCGGAGCGCGTGGGGATGGAAGGAAAAGTGCACACCTACTTTCGGTTTGGGTGGGGAAATCCACACCCAAAATATTTCATGCAGGGCCGTCTCAAACGCTGGCGACGAAGGATGGTGGGCATTTCCTCCTGAGCACCACAATGAGAGGCATTTCCTCATGAACACCACACAAAAAAAACAGCGATCAGGTATGCCTTATCAATTTCTCATAGGGGCCCTATGAGGAAAACCTCATTACAAATTAAATGGTGCGATCCCTACTGCTTTTTAAAAACCTTTAAAGAAATACCCTTAAGCTTTAGTTCAAATCATACAAAGCTTTAGTTTTTGTTGTTACATTAGTTCTCAGGGAATTATGTTGCTGGCCGTGAATGGTGTCATTTAGCATACTCAATAGCCCGGTGCTTGTTCGATTACAGAGGTCAAGCAGCATTGGATGTGATTAGTACTCAGTGGGGGGTCGTATTGATAAAACCACAATCGCGTTTAAAAATATAAATCTTTCGACACCGGCGCAGTTATTACTCACATAATCCACTCCGAAATTCTCAAAACCCACTCGGGATCGGGTATAAATGATTTTTCCTCAAGAGGGCCAAATGGGGTATTCCATATTAGTCCAATAAATAAGTTGAAAAACGGCCTTCCTAATGCGAAAAATACCGCACGCGATTTTTTTTACCAAATGATTTTATATATTTTTATAAGCTTAAATCCAAAATGGCGTCATCCCCACCCTCTTGCTAAGCTTACAGTGAAGGAAAACGCGTTTAATTCTATATCCAAAAAACTATGCATTTTACGACAAAAATGAAAATTACTTTTTTGTAGATAAATAAGTGATTTAACTTTCATGTTTGGAACTTTTTTGTGTAAAGTCAATATCTACGGATAAATAGTGCTTCAAACTTCATATATCACTTTCTTTGCCCTATACTTCGTATTTTAGGAGAAAAAGGTGGTATTAGTTGAAATTTTAGTTAAAAAACGATATTTTGATTTTGATGACTCATTGCTCTGGAAGTTGATAGGGAAGAGCCTTGACTTTTACAGTTTTAGATAGGTGGGAGTATTCTGCGTATACTGATACCTTATTCATGAAAATAGCTCATAGGGTTACATAAATACAAGGTGATAAAAACCTCTACCAAAAAAACTTCAAAACGCCCTAGTTGCTAAACCGTTACGATTTACCGCCCCCTTTCATATGATTTTTTGTTCGTCTATCCAAAACCTATTCACAGCCGGCCGCTTTGTGAACTTAGCGGTATACACCCTGTATATAGGGAAAAAAACTACTTTTGAATCTACGTTTTTCGACACTTAAAGCGCCACAACTGGTGCAATATAAGCCCTACGTAAAAAATGATAATAACAAGAATTATAGATAATCGTGTGTTCTATAAGTCTGACGCAGGATTTTTTCATCTAGAAATAACCATTAACAAAATATAGTGCAAAGAAAGTGATATATGAAGTTTGAAGCACTATTTATCCGTAGATATTGGGCGCATCCAGCGCACCCAGCGGAAAAGCCGCTTAGCTGAACAGCACAGCGTAAAAAGTAACTCAGCGGTGTGTGTCGGCTAGATGTGATAGATAGCTCAGTTAGAATTTATTTTGACAACTAATTTTTTTCCTATTTTATATAACGTCAATTTACTACCGCTGAGCTACTTAGAATAAAATTTTTACGCTGAGAAATTTGACAGCCGCTGAGCTAAGCTGCTTAGTTCAGCTAGCCATCCAACGAGCTCAGCACTTAGCCGCTGCCCAGCGGCTGAGTGCGCTGGATGCGCCCATTGACTTTACACAAAAAAGCTCTAAACAAGAAAGTTAAATCACTTATTTATCTACAAAAAAAATAATATACATTTTTGTCGTAAATAGCACAGTTTTTGAGATATAGAATTAAACGCGTTTGCCTTCACTGTAAGTATAGCAAGAGGGTGGGAATGACGCCATTTTGGATTTAAGATTATAAGAATATATAAAATCATTTGGTAAAAAAAATCGCGTGTGGTATTTTTCGCAAAGAAAAAGTACCTATTTATTGGACTATATGACGAGGCGCGAATGAGGAAAGGCGTTAGATGCTCTGCGTGGGCCTTATGGGGTAATCCAGCTTCATAGAGGCCCTATTTATACCCCTTATCTCAAACTGTAAGATGGGCATAACGCCAAAACAAAAGAATTTGAAACCACATAAATCAATAGACAGCTGGTAAATAAATTGACCGATTAACTTTATACATTTTAAGGTTAACTGTTCACATGCTCCGCACACACAATGATTATGCTCCGCCGACCTTGTTTACATTCGACTGGTTGTAGTTAGTTAATCTTTATTCCTTCTTTCTCAATCGCAGAGCTTATCCCTCCGCTTACTCTACGCTAAAATTCATATTAAATTAAGCACTCTTGTTCATTGTCGTCATATTTTAAAACAAGCCTAATTTTCACTGATGATCTTTGATCTAATGACCATTGAAAAATGTTTAATAACTTACGCCAGGTCAACGAAAAAAATTCCTAAATTACTTTTATCACACAAAAATCTTATAAGCATATTATAATTATATTACCTTTACTGTTCTAACAAATTTTTTAGTTATTTTTTGAAAATTCCAAAACATGCATGCAAAGCTCTGCACGATTTTCATAATTATTTTGTCTTTGATACAATCCCCAAAATCACAGGTAAAAAAAAGAAAAATCTATTTTTTTATGATAACACCGATTTCTTATAGAAACGACCACTGGTATTAACTTTCAACAAATTCGAAGTAACTTCGGCTAAGTCGAAGTCGAAGTGTCAAGTGTCAGTGGCTGTTCCTATGTTGTGATTTTTTTTTCTTCTTTTTTTCTGGTTTTAATTGTTTTAATTTTGTCATTTAGTGTTGAAATCGTTTTCAATTATTTTTCTTATAAATTAAACCTAAAATTCAGATTTTTTCCTTTTCTGTGATAGTGGTTTCATGTATTTTTCTTGTTGCTTTTTCCTTGGTGCTCCATTTTTGTCGTGAAGTGTCAAGTGTCAGTGGCTGTTTCTATGTTGTGATTTTTTTTTTCTCTTTCTTTTTCTTGGTTTATAAAGTTTTAATTTTGTCACTTAGTGTTTTCAATTACTTGTTTTATAAATTAAACCTAAAATTGTGATAGTGGTTTCGTGTATTTTTCTTGCGCCTTTTCCTTGGTGCTCCTTTTTTGTCTCCGGTATCTCCCAGAAACGAGGTTCGTAACCCCTTTTCCCGTGCTACTAGGCAGGGAATTTTTAATTCGTTTACATATTCTAAAGATATATCTTATTACTATTATTTCCCAGTTTAGGAAAAGTTTGTCCCCCATAGCCTCACTTTGGTTCTGGTTCTCAAACTGCTATAATAAGTCTTATTATCAGTTTGGCAAACTGCTTTTGCAGTTCAATCGGAGTCTAATCGTTTCGGGAAACTATTTGGACCACCTGTTTTTCTCTTATGGCGGGTCAACAATTCTGCAAGCTGTGCTCTTCGGAAATCGTCCGAAATGGGATTTCCTGTGATGGTGTTTGTGGAGGCGTCTTTCACCCCACCTGCCTCAACGTTCGAGCCAGTGGCAAACCTTCGGCCCCTAGTGGGTCAACTTGTAAAGAATGCTCCGACATTCAACCCTGCCACGTCCTTAGACTAATGAGAGACATCTCTGACGTTTTTCTTGATGGTCAAGAGAGAGTCATGGATCGTCTTAAGTCTTTCTCTGGAAATATATCTCATTTTGAGATGGTAGCCGATGACGTCCAGTCGATCAACGTCCGGCTCGACACGATGTCCGACACCCTTGCTTCTGCTACGACCAACTCGGGTTTATTGATGAATAAACTCCAAGAAATTTCTTCCCGGATTGCAACGGTCTTCGACTCGATCGACGATATACATACGGCGATCCACAATCCTGTCGCCACTTCGTCCTTCACTGGTAACTCCTTAGCTTCTCTTCATCCTATACTGGAAATTCGATAGCGTCTGTGATAGAACAAACTCAGCCTCAGCGGTGGCAGTATCTGACGGCGCCCCGCAGGTAGGAGAGCAGCTTCTTTCTGCACCCTGCTCCACAGCTGTTTCTCTCGCGGTGAATGATACTATTGCTCAAAACTTCGCAGCCTTAAATGACCCGGCCATAATACCTGAAGAGGGCCCTTCGTTAGAGGTTGCCTCCAGGCTGGCTCCTCACCACCCGAAAACCCGTGGCAAGCATCGTAAACGCAGATGCAGTCGTAAAGTCACCATTATGAATACTGTCACTGCGAACCCCTCTACCAGTTCGTCTGTCTCTGCCCTTTCACTCCCAATGGGCTCTAACTATATCCTTGAACCGGATGCAGCATCAACCTCTTCTGTTAGTATCGTTGGACCCTCGGGCACAACGAATACTGAGTCTTCGGTAACCGGCGCCAATTTGATAAAGGTACCCAGACCACGAAATATTTTCGTTTCGCGTTTCTCCCCTGAAACTACGTCCGAGGCAATCAAAGAATATTTAAGGGGAAAAGCTGTTGATCTTGCAACAGTCTCTTGTAGAAAGATCAGCAATGTTTCCAAGCCGGTTGCGTCGTTTGTTCTGACTGCACCGCCCATTACCGCTGAAAAGCTTTTGGACCCCACGTTCTGGCCTCCTGGTACCTTTTCAAAGTATTTCGTTCCCCGTACACGTGTGCATCGCATTCCTGACACTCGACAGGCTTCAAAAAACTCAAGACCCTTTCCCTCTACTACCAAAACGTGAGGGGAATCAGATCCAAAACCCGCAATGTGTTTCTGTCAACTTCGGCCAGTGACTTCGAGATAATCGCTTTTACAGAAACATGGCTACACAGTGGGATTCTTAATGCCGAACTTTTCGATACCTCCTTCCAAGTTTTTCGGAAGGATAGATATATTGACTCGGAGGCTCGTGGAGGTGGTGTACTACTTGCCTGTAGTAACCTTCTCAATTGCTGCTTAATAAAGCTTCCTAGTTTCTCCAACTCTTTGGACATTGAGCTACTCGCTCTTAAAGTCTCCCTTATCCATAAGAACCTATTTTTAATTTGCTGTTACATCCCACCAGGTATGTTCAACACTCTTGACGATAGAGGTCAAAACCTCTATGATATTCTATTCTCTTGCACTAATCATATCCAGGATATGATGAACTCCAATGACGAACTCCTACTCTTAGGAGATCTCAACTTACCCAACGTTCAATGGGTATCTTCCGATGATGACGATAACTACCTTCCTGAAAACAACCTTAATTTTAGGGAATCCAGCTTTTTGAATTCCTTATTCTCATGCGGTTTGTACCAAATGAGTGGTGTGAACAATATTTTAGGAAGGCGGTTAGATCTCGTATTCTTTTCCGACTCAGACAGCATGTATGTTGAGCCTAGCTCAATTGTCTTGTCGCCTGTTGATAATCATCACCCTCCTCTCCTACTGAGCTATTGTTTTGCCTTTACCGATAAGCTAATCCCGGAGGAGTCAACCTTTACCTTCAACTTCAAAAAAGGCAACCTTGAAGTACTGTCATCCAAGCTCACTTCCATTGATTTCAATACCTTGCTTTCCTCTAATGAGCTGGATGACGACGTATCAAGTTTTTACTCCGTCTTGTATGAAACCTTCGCATCCTGTATACCTATTGAGCCTCTTAAGTCATCCAGATCATCCCCACCTTGGTACAACAATGAGTTGAGACATACCAAAAACTTGAAGAATAAACTCTGGAAAACCTACCTGAAGAGGAAAGACACTGCGAGTTTCTCCGCATTCCTCAATTGCTATGACCAATTCCATGCTCTCTCCGAAGCTCTCTACAAGGACTACCTCAGTAACATGGAAGGTAAACTGTATGGTGACCCCAGAACATTTTTTCAGTTTATTAACTCTAAGAAAAAGGTTGATAACTACCCTAATACCATGCAATACGAGAACTCTGTTAGCTCTATTTCATCCGAGATTTGCGACAAGTTCGCATCGTTCTTCCGCAAATCTTTCTCGTCCCCTGTCTTCCAACCTGATGAAGACAATTTTCGACATATCAACACAATACAAACGGCTCAAAACTTAGCTCTGTCTATAACCAGGGAAGATATCTTGAAACATATAAATGATCTTCCACAAGATTTTTCGTCCGGCCCTGACGGTGTCCCTCCTGCAGTTCTCAAATCCTGTGCAGGAGCCCTACTATCACCTCTCCTATGTTTATTTCAAAAATCCCTAAATAAGGGGTGCTTCCCAACCTTATGGAAGAACTCTTTTATAATCCCCGTCCATAAAAAGAGTTGTAAGAACGAAATATCTAATTATAGACCAATTGCGAAGTTATCGTGCATACCAAAACTCTTCGAATCTATTATTTATTCTGCTATCGCCCCTATCTGCAAGAGACTTATTTCAACTAACCAACATGGCTTTCTTGCAGCTCGTTCCACTACTACTAATTTACTAGAGTTCTCTTCTCACGCTGTTCGAGGCTTTGTCACTGGCTGTCAAACTGACTGTGTTTATACAGACTTCAGTAAAGCTTTCGACATGCTCTCTCACTCTATTATAGTTCTAAAACTAAAAAAATTAGGCTTTCCGCATACCCTCGTGGTGTGGTTCCAGTCGTACTTAGCCGACAGAACCTACCAGGTTCTATTCCGCGGAGTCAAATCTAAAAACATCGAAGCGTCCTCTGGTGTCCCGCAAGGAAGTCATCTTGGTCCTCTCCTTTTTATTTTATCAATCGATGACATTGTTACCCTGCTAAGGCACTGTAAAATCCTTATTTATGCCGATGACATCAAACTGTACCGCCACATAAGGAGTATCGAGGATTGCAAACTTCTGCAAGCAGACCTAAACACCTTCTATTCTTGGTGTTCCAACAACAACCTGGTTCTTAACATCAGTAAATGTGAGGTCATGACTTTTTATAGAAAACGTGGCGTTATAACTTATGACTATACTTTTCTCGATGACAAGATCTCCCGCACTAACTCTGTTATCGATCTAGGGGTTAGGTTAGATAGTAAGTTGGATTTCTCCATCCACATCAATTATATCTCTTCCAAAGGCAATTCCGTCCTAGGATTTATAAAAAGATGGTCCAAGGAATTCAACAACCCCCTCATCACCAAACACTTATACATATCTTTAGTTAGGCCTCTGCTTGAATACGCCTCCCAGGTATGGTCTCCTTACTACTCCTCCCATGTCGGTAAAATCGAATCGGTTCAAAGGAAGTTCGTCCGTTTTGCACTCAGTCACCTCCCATGGGATGACCCACTTATTCTCCCGCCTTATAGGGACAGACTTAAATTGCTCAACTTGAGCTCTCTGCATAAGCGTCGCGAGGTCGCTGACGTTTTATTCGTTCATCGTTTGTTGAATGACAAAGTTGACTCAGGCTTCCTACGAACCCGTACGTCATTTAGAGTGAACAACTACAACCTGAGAGGTCCACCTCTCTTGTACATTAATTCCTCTAATACCAATTATGGGATGTACGAACCAGTTAACCGCATGCTTATAAATGTTAACAAAAATGCGAGTGCTTTTAGCATGCAAGTTAGCGAAGATGTCCTTAAAAGGACTCTTTTTAATGTGGCGTGACTCCCTGTGTGTCCCACTTTTTCATTGTTTTTGCACGCTTCTCTGTTTGATGTTTCGTGCTCTTAAATGTTGCATTGTTTTTTGTTTTGTGTTTGCATGTCTTAGCCGAGCCACTGTGCAGTGGTAAATGTGACCGCGTTTGTGTGCAGGGACCGGACCGGCTCGGTACAGGAGTGCCGGGGAGGGTTGAGAAGGAACCCGCATTTTCGGTCGCATGCTCGTTTTGCGGTGTTTTTTCTTCTTATACCTTTTTTGGTGCTTTCGGCCGGATTCGGTCCCTGCACATAAGCGTGGCCCGTTTCTCAGCCCAGCTGAGAAGTGTACTTCTGAGCTAGAAGATTAACTCGATATGTAACCCCGCTTCATCCAATAATGAAGGTCAACTTGACATTACCGACGAAAAACTCCTTTACAATATTTTTTGAAAATTCTGAAGACCTTGAGACGTTTTATATGGACTTCACCCTGTCAGTGATAACCGCACCCGGACATAAGCCAGTGGACCTTCTCAAATATAATGGCATAAACTTTTGCAGGGTCTTTCAAGGATCTTACCTTCTAGGATTTGAGGTTTTGAGAAAGAATTTCCGAAACCCAGACAAGGCACTTATGCCCGAGGGTTGTCCTGTGCGGAAGGTACTATGAAGTGAGTAGTGTGATAGCGATGATATTGCTATTTTTGCATACTTGTAGGGATCTTGGTTTTTGAAAAATTTTGAAATTTCTGCCGAAGATGCTCCCATCAGAATTAAAAATTTTCTCTTTAATGTGAATATAATTACACGTAGTCACATTAACAAGAAACTGCATCCGTTGGTGAAGACGTTTATATCTGGATCTGTAAAAACTCGAGGTTGAATCAAATAAAAATTTTAAATTAGTACCGATTTTCTTTCTCTTTCTCCAGAATTTAATCAATACTATATGTTTCACTGGTGTTCATCCAACATCCATTCCTTCCTTCAGTGGGCAAAGTGCGCTAACCTTTTTGACCAAAAATCCATCTCAGTGCTTATGATTTCTTAAGAGATGCATACTTTTTCTTACGCCAGCATCCAGGGCTACAATCTACAAGTCCTATATCCGGCGCCATAGCGTGACTGGACAAAGTGCGCCATCCAAATCATCAGATATGGAAGCTTTTGCATCTCTATTGACTACATGAGTCACCGTAGGAATGTATACACCATAGCAACCTTAACGGGAGCACCCAATCCACTTCCACCATAAATGTATTTCCTGTTTTCTAGTTATGCCAGTTTGTGTCTTTATCTTCCGCACCAGGGCCGGTCCGAGCCATTTATTCGACCGAAGCGGAACGTGGTGCTAGCGCCCCCCCGCCCCTTCGCGCAATAACATTATTGAGCTAAAAAAATATAAAAATCATAGATTCGAATTTGGAAAAATAAGGTATCAATAGAAAAACTATAGAACCATCCATCACATTATTAGAGGGAAATTAAAGAAAAAAATCGAAGTTATGATGTAGTTGGGAAGTTGGATTTTTTTTTCTTTCCATATGTAAAGATAAGGCGAAAAAAAATTTCTGCAAAATCGGGCCTGTGCTGCACGAGAAAATTGTATAAATGTGGATTTTTGATGTATTTTGAGCATTGCTACACTATTTTTTTAACATCTCCAGTTCTGTTGATCGTAGAAAAATAAAAAAAATTGGAAAATACTCGTGATAGAATAGACTATAGAACTGATTCGGTATAAACACTTTAAAAATGAAACCTAACCTCAAAAAACCAAAATGTATAAAATTTTGTTTGTTTTTACTAAATACATATGCAATAAATAACGGGAAAATAGTCGGATTTTCATAAAAATTGGAGAAAATGTGTAATTTTGATTTTTACGGCAACAATCGTCACTTTTCGAAAAATATTAAAATTGCCGTCATTTTATGCCAAATCATAGTAGGGTAAATTTTTTTGCTCATTGTTAAGGAGTTTCAAGAGAAGTAAAAACTCGATTTGCGAGACACAGGGGTTCTGGAATCGCCGCCATCTTGAAAAGAAAGTGAAAGTGTTTTTCTCGATTTAAGTCTGTCTAAGTTGTAAATACGAGGGTCCTCTTTTCCTGAATAAGGTAGCACTGCACGCAAAATACTCCCACCTATCTAAAACTGTAAAAGTAAAGGAAATTTTTAACCATTTACTGGGGTGTGGGGGTGAAATGGTAACTTCAGCTAGGGGTGGCTTGGGGGTGGTGCAAATGGTCAAGAATTTCTGTCACTAGAATTTTACGGGGCCTATATGACTATTTTAAGAGACTGAGATATAGTTTAAAAGAAATTCTTGCCGTGGGAGTTTTTAGACTTTGCGTTCCGCTTCCGGAATTATTATTGGTTCAACACCAGGAAAACGTCCTTCAACCTAATCCTGGCGCTCCTTTGCCGATGGCGCCCCAAGCGGTAGCATGGTTCGCTTGTGTGCCGGCCCTGTTCCGCACCCTCCAGCCGATCCAACATTGCACTAAGCTATATAACTAATCTAAAAATACCTGGTTTGCTGCCCATGAATATAGTCCTCTGATACCTCCCATCAGGAACACATTTAGATAAAGAAGGTTTATTCGTTCCGTTTGTTACCACTCTTGAGGGAGGTTAACGACCTCCGTTAATTCGTTTTCTTCACCTTAGTCCAGGGTACCCGAGGCCGATAGATAGAATGTAAGGTTTCACTGTGGTAGTCGCCAGTTCCTAGGTGCCCAATCCCAGCCAAAACTGCGATTTTTTATAAGCTTTTATTTAACTTGCAATGTTTGTCAGGCTAGGTTCACACGGCACTGTAATGTACGTTTTTAGCAGTATTCGATTTTTACAGTCCAAACTGCGAGCTGTTCACACGATACATTTTTATTCGTGTAAAAAACGAATAGTAACAGTTAGGCTAGGTTCACACGGCATTATACTGCACGTTTTTTTGCGGGATAAAGCTTGCCGAATAAGTAGTGGCGCATACATTGAGTATGGAATTGTTCACACGTCGCTTGTACTGCAAAATAACGTACACAGCTCAACACGTTTATCGAATACTCACCGGACTTGTCAAGCAAACCGAACGAACTTTTAACGTATTCGGTCTGCAGTAGCGTATATTATAACATTTTTAACTGTGACTATTCGTTTTTTACACGAATAAAAATGTATCGTGTGAACAGCTCGCAGTTTGTACGGTAAAAATCGAATACTGCTAAAAACGTACAGTACAGTGCCGTGTGAACCTAGCCTTAAATGTTATAATATGCCCTACTGCAGACCGAATACGTTAAAAGTTCGTTCGGTTTGCTTGACAAGTCCGGAGGGTATTCGATAAACGTGTTGAGCTGTGTACGTTATTTTGCAGCACAAGCGACGTGTGAACGGTTCTATACTTAATGTATGCGCCACTACTTATTCGGTAAGATTTATCCCGCAAAAAAACGTGCAGTACAATGCCGTGTGAACCTAGCCTTAGTTTGTTTAGTTCAAATCTTACAACTGAATTTTGACCCACTTTCATATAACCGATAAACTTCGTGGTTTGCATGGCAATGCAATCTTACCATTTTGTAGAAAAATCAAGATAGCGGTCCCAAGATGGAGGCGGATTTTTGCAATTGTGTTCTCCGGTCGCTGTGTCGCGTCATTCTAAATTCAAAATGGCGGCCAACACAAAATGGCGGAAGGAATATAATAGTGTACCGGCATAATGGAGCTCCTTGCTGGTGACAGCAAGGCTACTGCCATCATGCTTGGGTAGACATAAAAATTTTGAAACAGACATCCTCCCTAGTCTTCCGAAATTTCATAGGAGATGGTAAGCCGGTCACACGGTACACGCTAGCTCGCCAGAAGGGGTCGTGGGGTGTGTGACCGGACCGACACCTATTTGGTTCACCACTTACCTATGTGCTTCTGGAAAAACAAGCCCTTTTCATATCCTTCTTTGTTTTCAGTCCTCCTTACAGAGGGCCATGTTTCCACCAGACGGTATCGTGTGGCCTGCAACAAAGTTACCTCAACAATGTGCGAACCCTAGAGAGAGGTCACAACCATCCTAGAAACTCAACGGAAAAAAACCTAGTACTGCATATTAAGTGAAAACATACACAGTGTAATAATTAAAATTCAACATGCATATATTATTTACCCACAAAAATACCAATAGTATACAATCAATAAAATGCCGTAGCAACAACAAAGATCAAATAACAAATGTGAAGTGATAAGTGAGACGGTGCATGTTGGGTGTGGGGGGGCACTCACTGGATCCCAGAAAACCAAACGGAAAGGATCGACGTCGCTTTGGCCAAAGAGAAGTGGACTAACATTTCCTGGTTAAGGTTTAGAAAAAACAAACAACCCAACTGGGCACGATTCCAGTATAATCTGGGCAATCTTTCAACACAGAACCAAATAATACCCACTAAAAGGGTCTCAAACCAAAAGAGTGCTTGTTCGCAACCACAGTATATATAGTGTAAAATACTTAAAAAGTATTATATTTATGTCAATTAAAATGAATAATACATATTATATAAGAAGAATGTGTAATTAATCACGGTATAAAAATGGTAACTAGGTTAGAATAATTTATAAGTATCTTATGGGAAGGGGGAGTAATATGCGATAAACGTGGGAATAGATATATATAGTATAAAGATTATTAAAATTGTAAATATAGTGTAATAATAATATTAAAATTGTAAATATTGTGTAATAATAATTTTAAAATTGTAAATATAATATAATAATAATTTTAAAAAAATTTAAATATAATGTAATAATTTTTTCTTCCGTAACTTTTTTGTGATATTATCTTTTGAAACCACCGAACAAAAATAAAACTCCAAAACGTCCTCAAGTCCCTCTCGCTCTGGCTCGCTGCCTCCAGTAGCTCTTGAACAGTATTTTGTGTGTTATTATTTTAAGTATTATTATTATTCTCCTTTTTTTCCGAGATTATTAATGTTGTAATATTATTAAAAGTTGGTTTTTATTTCCGTTGTTTTACCAAACCTTCTTTTTTTGTTTTATGTATATTTTTTTTTCTTTAAAATATAATCTAAGTAACGACTATTACCTTTTTTCCTTTTCGGTTTAAACAATAATCAAAAAAATACCCTTACTGAACATTTTTTTGTCTATTTGACGCTGTTGCCTCCTGTTTGAATGCTCTTCGGATATCTTCTCCAAAACTTTTCTTCCAATATCACAGGTCCAGGTAAATGAGCTTTGACACTGTTTGTATATTTTGATTCCCAAAGCAGTAGGCTCATAACAATATCTCTGGTTAATTCCAGCACAATACTTAATCAAGCGAAGTTAAAATATATTTATCACAATTTGGAGGTAATGATTATCCATTTTGGGACAAAGAAGTTATTTTAATTTGCACAAATAGTTACTTCCCTGACCACTTTTTTGCTGTTTTCTTGTGTTTTCACTGACTTTAGCATCAATCAGCGACGTAAGTTGGGCATGTTCTATAATTTTCTTCTGTAGTTATTCCACCAGTAAAGGATCCGAGTTAGACTCACTTAATGTACTATTGTTATTAATTTTATTTGTGGTTTGGCCTTTATTAGATTTTCTTAATTCTTGCTCGATATCATCTTTTAACGATGCAACACGATGTTCAAGCTGCTTTCTCAATCTACGCCTCTCTCTTTGCAATTCAAAAATCGACTCCCGAAAAAGTCTATTTTTTCTATATCAAGAAAATTTTTTTGTTTCTTCTCGCCTACTTTATTTGCAAAGACCATCAACGGTACTGGTTTTTCTCATGCATCAAGATAAAAATTATATTACAATTATTTTCTTTATTTTTGAAGTCATTCTGCAATTAGAATGCCAATTTTGTATAGGGGTTTATTTTGTAAACTTAATAAGTTATGAAATTGTTTTGATAAAATGAAATACCTACTGCCGGCTATTCTTACGTTAAAGTGTTGCCATAATCAAAATAAGTAAATATATTGACAACTCTAATCGATTTTTTTTGTATACGATTACAAATTAATATAAATGTAAAGTCATTGGAAAGGTAAATCGCGGGGTTTTTATAAATAATAAAGCGAGATGATGCGAGATGATACTACTGTGGTGTGAAATAATTAGTATTTCACACACACAGTAGTCGTATTATTTTGCTTTCAAAACTTTTTAAAGCAATTTCACTTTGTTGGCTAACGATACATATGAATGATTGCATAGATTTTTTTTTAATTATCTTGCTTCGGTTTAATATAAATCGAACCTTTTTAATAAATTAATGATTATAGAACTAAATCAGTCATTTGAAATAATTAGATATGTGTCGAGTGTCTTTATTCGAGTAATCGATTTTCATTTAAAATCTAAAGTGGGAACATTGGTGTTGGTGTCTCAAATTGAATTGTCATTGTCAAAAAGTCCAATGTCAATTGCGCGTGGTGCATGCTAAGTTTGTTCATTGCGATTTAAATATTACAGTTTTTTTTGTGTTGATCGAGTCCTACTCTCCACAGTAATTGTGATATTCATTGTAACTATTTGTTTATTTCTTGTTTTCAATCACTATCGCTAACTTTAATGTGAAATTGTGAATCTTACGCCAGGACGTTTTTACGCCAGGAAGTTTTCACTTTGTTTGAAGTTTGTGTGTGATTCGTATTTTGTTGTACTGTACTGTACTACCTACCGACTACTGAAAATGTCGACCACTTCGCGTGAGGTACCGACAACAAGAACAATCGACCGGCGAAACCGGTGTATCAACTGTTTTTTTGCAATCCTAAGAAACCAACGCAGGTATTCTTTGGAACAAGCTACTACTCAGATGATCAATGTGTTACAGTCATGGATAACTCCTACTCAGGTAAGCACATTCTATTGACGTTTTCATACCTATCAGTCTATTTCTTGATTTCTCAGACAGTTTAAACCTACCCAGTCATTCTCTCGTTTTTATATTTTAATTTTTGCTTTTTATAAATCACATATTAAAAACTATAGACAAATGATAGCATAAAATCAATGTCACAATGCTGAAATTGGAAGCACTCCGTGCTGTAAGCACAAAATATAATTATGTTGTGCGGCCCATTCAGTTAGGCTTGAAGTCGGTGATTGTGACATTCCTTTGCTCATTCTATTATACTATATTATTTTATTATTTTATTTTTTTATTTATTCAGTACAATGTTTTGGAGAATGTCTCCGTATACATGGGAGTTTGTTTTTGTCTTAAAATTACATATCAATCAATTGAATTATTCTAGTGCATTCGTTCACAAAATAAAAAAGATAGTTTAGTTTTTCTTCGGTGATATTCGATAAAATTGACGCAAGTAAAGCGGATCGCGGTTGATTTGACATTTCACATATAAAATGATTTAAATATTTTTGTCGAGGTACTGTAAATATTGGACATTTAAAAAAAATATGACTCAAATTGTATGGTTCATTCAAATTACAGTAGGAACAGTTGTTGGTTTCATCTAAAACATACTTTTGACCTTCCAAATATAGCGTTGTACAATTCAAATTACACAGTCTCAATTGCGCTGCTGTTCTCAGTTTTTTTATATTCGACGTATAACAAATATAAAAAGGTTTCGGTTCTTGTTGAATGATCCTATAATATAATGGAGAGTATGAAGAATTTACAATTCTCTGAGTGTCTCGGTTCACGAGTGCGTTTTTCAGCGTATCTAAAACATCTTTTCTCATCCTTTTAGCAAATTGTGCGTCTTGCTCGAGCCATACGTTTTCATTTCCGGTTTCATACAAAAATTCTCTCACGAGATCAGACCAATTATCTTGGATCGCTGTTCGATTTATATGGTTTTTAAGTTGTACATAGCAAATACGAGGTAATCGGTTCGGTGGCATTGCAAGAAGCTTGGTCCACCAGTCGTACATAGATTTCATAACAAAATATTCGATTGGTAGTCTCTGGGTCTCTTTTCTCACCATATAATTAGGAGTTGATTTTGACAGGTGGAGCAAACTCTTAAAATATCTAGACTGAACAGTTTCCAGGGTCGTTGCATGTGGAAAGGCCCACATCTCGCTCGCATACAACAAATGAGATTTTGAAAGGGAGTCGAAAAGTGTACATTTAGTCGGCCACGTATCGGATTTTGACGCGGAGAGTATCGAAAGCGCTTTTCCCGCCGCAAGATGGGCTTTTCTGACTGTTTCGCTTGCGTGAAGTGAGAATTTCCCTGAGTTTGTAAAGTTAACTCCCAAATATTTAACAGATTTTACAGATTGAACAGGATAGTAAAGTGGTCGCAATTTCTTTGGTCTACCTTTATAGAAATACAGTATATTAGTTTTGTTCGCATTCACAATGAGATCGTTTCGCTCGCAATAAATATGTAAGTCGTTTAGTTTATCCTGACAGTCTATCGCAGAACTGGCAAAAATCACCGTATCGTCGGCAAAGGTTGTTAGTAGTATATCGGTGTCATCTACTTTTACGCCTTTATGGCCTTTCTCCGCAAAAAAGGATCTCAAGTCGCTTGTATATAAAGTGTACAAAAGCGGGCTCAACACATCCCCTTGTAGGACGCCTTTCGTGACTTTCATTGACTCAGATAATTGGTCATTTACATTTAGTGTGAGTTTTGCTTGATCATACATTTTGGCTACAATTCGCATGAATTTCCCCTTTATTCCCAGGTGATCGAGTTTTTGAAATAATTTGTCATGGGGAACCGTATCAAACGCCTTTTTATAATCTACAAAAATTCCCAAAAGCATTTTTTTATTGATCGTACGTTGGATATCGATGATACACCTGAGGATAAATAAGTTGTCAACACAGGATCTTTTCTTACGAAAGCCACATTGCTCTTCAGGTAATAAGTTGTTGTCTTCTGCCATATTATATAATCTTTTATTCAGAATATACATGATCAGCTTAAGGCCAGAATTTTCGAGCGCAATAGGACGGTAATTATTGGGGTCTAGTTTGTCGCCTTTTTTATAAATTAGTTTAATCATAGATTGGCACCAGTTATCTGGTATAAATTCCTCTCGTAGGAAAATGTTGAACATGTTTAGGATATAATGTGTCCAGGGTGGGGAGAGGAATTTAAAACATTCATTGGGTACTTCGTCGGGACCACAGGATTTTTGAATCTTTAGATGTCTTATGGCTACTTCTAACTCTTCGAGGGTAATAGGTATGTCAAGTAGGTCGTGTGTTGACATTTCGAAAATCGATCTAATACGTGGGGTGGGAGAATAAATTTGTTTAAAAAAGTTAACACAGGTTTCCATCGAAATTTCCAATTTGATTTTGCCTTCTCTGTGAGTGAACTTCTTAACTGTTTCCCAAAATTGTTTAGCATTCGAAACCTGTCTCATTTTAGTTATCATACTTTGTTTATAGTTCATTTTTGATGTTGTAATAATTTTCTTGTATTGTTTTTTAGCTTCTTTATAGTTATAATAAAAACTTTCCTCGTATTTATTTTTGCAAAGAATTTTATATTGTTTATTCAAATTTTGTTTCATTTTTTCACAATCTTTGTTATACCAAGGAGTATTGTAAATTTTTACATTATTTGGGAAACAGTTTTGGATCATTTGCGCGTCGAACATTGCTTTTCTCATTGAATTCATCAAATTGGTCGCTAGCTCGTCTGGGTTAATCGAATTAAAGTATATACTAAACTGATCAGAGATTGCAGAAACATATTCTAGTGTTTTATTTTGATTCCACTTTAGTTTCGGGTGTGATTTTACATAAGCTTGATTAGAATCACTGTTTTTTCCAAAAGGGTAGAGATCTAGGTTGATAACACACAATAGATGGTCGGATAGGTCTGAAAAGTCAGTTACACGAAAATCTTTCACGTTTGGTAGGCAGTCAGAATTGACCCACGCATGGTCAATCACACTTTTGCCTTGTGAGGCCAAGAATGTGAAGGCACCTTCTCGGTGCGATCGTGATCTACCGTTTAACAAAACAAAACCCGTGCTTTCCATGAGTTCTACAAGTTTAATTCCTCTAACATTAGTTAGTCGGTCCGACGATTTTCTATCATTATTCAGTGTGGAATCATCAAAAATAAAATCTTCAAAGTTGTTATTCAAATTTCCCACCCTCGAATTAAAGTCACCCAAATATATCAGTTTACGGTTAACGTCGTTGGAGATATTCATATCGTACATAATCTCATTCATGGAGTTCAAAAAATAATCATTCAATTCTGTCTGAGGTTTCCAATAAAAAACGCATAATTTAAATTTTTCAGGGTCAATATCAATATCCAAAATAATGTGCGAATTTTTTGTTTCTATTGTTTTGATTTTTAATTCCTTCAATTTTTTAATAAATATACTGATTCCACCACTGGCTCTACCACGCGCACCTTGTTGTTTTTCCGCTAAAGAATAAATATGTTCGTAATTTTGTAAAAAAGGTGGCAATATAAAAGTATTTGAGTGGGACCAAGTTTCATATATACAAATAATTTCGTTTTTAATCAGCTCATTCTTTTGTTCTTTGTTACAGTTAAATAATTTATTAAAACCTCCCACATTCCAAAAACCAATATTAATATATTTACATTTAACAGGCCTCGCATCAATCACGTCCGCTGCACCTCAGTTGGGTTTCTTTCTGCTATCCTTGTTTCTCTGGTTCCGTTCCGTTAATTTCCTCGTTCTCGGTGATCTCTTCTGTGCTGCCATCGTCGCCCATGATCTGATAGTGTTGGACGCATTCGGGATAGGTGGTGGGGGAAACACAGTTTGGTTGACTGTAGCTGGTTCACTGTTCGGGGCCGCTGCGGGGCGAGAGGGGAGCGGGCACGAGGCATCCGTCTCCGAACTCGGTGTTGTTTCCGCCGCCACGTCCGAGATTTCCATGGCGAGCTGCAGATTATCGGGATCGGTTGGAGCACTTTTTTGTTTGGTTTCTAGGTTGATGCGCAGCTCTTTAATTTCCTCCAGTGAACCTAGATGTAGGACATTCTCACCTTCGGTCCGCCTCAGAAAAATCTTTCCGTCCTTGTGCCACAAAAACTTGATCCCGAAATCTTTTTTAATTTTCCTGGCTTCGGAGAAAATTTTTGCTGTTAATGGTGGAAGTGATTCATTGATGTATATGTTTGTGTTTGGGTGATTGTCGAGCCCGATATCTATGCCCTTCAATCTTTGTTGTTTCGCTCTTTTCAATATAATTTGCTTATCAATGGATCTGAGGAGTTTCACTATTATCTGTTCTCCGGATTTAGATAGAAAAATGGAGTCCACTGCCACGTCCGGGATTTCCAACTCTAGTGCTTGGGTGATGTCCGCGAAGTACCAGAGGAGATCTTCTTTTTTCGGGGCTGGAATACCGTTGATTATGATGTCATTATTTCTGAGATGGTGGGCCCATTGCTTTTGGGACTGTTTCAGAGACTCGATTGCACTCCTCAAACTTTGGTTCTCGTCGCGTAGAGCTTTCAGAATTACATCGTGTTTGGTTGAGCCTCTAGTCAGTTTATCCAGCTTGGTTTCGAGCGATCCCAGTGACTTCATCATCGAATCTTGCTTCGTATTGAACGTGGACATCTGCGAATTCAAATTCTGCAACTGTTCTGCGATATCCGCCATTTTAAATGGTTTACCTTCTACTTTATGCGAACAGCTGCTGAATAACAAACTCGGCAATTCAATAAACGAACCGAACACAATCGAATCGTTAGATCACACTTTAGTATTACTATAATAGACACCGTATTTACGTTTAAGCGGGAGCTCGGAAAAAAACACGTCCTCATTCATCGGCGTCCCAAAACAAACTCAATACTATATTCTAATGACCTTTTTTTTATATTTCATTTCAAATATATTTTTTTGATTGCAGCTGTCTCCAGGAAGTATAGTTTGTTCCAAGTGTTTTGGACTGCTTCAAAATCGAGTTAACACAATGAGCGAAGGAAGTGCTATGCCTTTGCCTGCTCTTGGACATAGAAGAATCTGCTTTCCTTGTGAAAATTCTATTTTACGAGCACCAAGAACATACCCTGTGCGACAAGAAAGAAACATTTTAATGAGACTGGTTCCACTGCACTTGGTAAATATTTATTAGTATCTTATTGAGAATATGGAGTGTCTAATACAGAATCTGTCTATTTGGGCTAACAGAAAAAATATTTAAGCACCTTATTTTTTTAGGTTTCCAGAATGGAACGTGTATGTGCTGCATGTTGGAGATCAGCTACGAGAGAAGTACAGAGGCAACAGCAGCATGATTCAAATCGTCCTACTGTAGCACATGCTGTGTCAAGTGATGATTTCAATATTCCTGAGCCACCTCCTCTTCCATCTTCAAGACCAGTAGCAGTTCAATTAGCGGCACCAAAAATCACATCATCTTTATATAGACGTGCTGCAAACACATCTGGCCACTGCATATTCGTTAATTGTTTTGAAAATGAACGTCTACTTGTACCATGTGCTATAAAAGATTTATTATTGTATCATTATAAATTCTATGTACCATCTGGTGCACGTGTTTGTCGTCACCACTTGGATCACGGTTCTTGGAATGAATTAACCTCCCAATTGTGGGATTTTACTGGTAGTCAATTTGATAATATTATGACTATGATGCAGCGAGCAGCTAATAACAGATTTGATTTTTCAAATATTAGGATGATGCCTCCATATTTATTTCATTATTGGCTTGGATTCAATGCTGACCAGTTTTATGATTTACTTAACAGTATCCCAAATCTAGCAGAACAGGTACCAAATGCTTCTATAGCCTTGTGCATATATTTAGTTAAGGTAAGAACTGGTGACAGTAATGAAAGGTTGGCTACTCTTTTTAATAAACCTCGAACCACTTTAGAACGGTGGATGTCAAAAGCAAGAAATTGTTTAATGAGTGATTTTGTCCCCTTGCACTTAGGATTTAATCATCTTACTGTACAAGATGCTGCTTCTCGAAATAAGATTATACCAGAAGTACTGTTTAGTAATCCTGATTTGCCACCAGATGTTAAACCTGCAATAGTTATATGTGATGCTACCTATGTTTTTGTGCAAAGTAGTTCAAATTATTTGTTTCAGAAACAAACCTACAGTTTACAAAAACTAGACAACCTAGTTAAACCATTTTTGATTGTGTGTTGCGTTGGCCACATTGTGGAATGTCTTGGTCCATACAAAGCCACTCTTAATGATGCTACAATCACAAGTTTAAACTTAAATAATGAGGGATCTTGTATAAAATCATTTTTTAGAAGAGGTGATATTTTTCTTCTTGATAGAGGATTTCGAGATGTTATAAATGAACTCCAAGAACACGGTTTTGTCACCCACATGCCAGAGTCTCTCCTCGAAAATGAACACCAATTAACAACCCAGCAGGCAAATCGGTCTCGTCTAGTAACCATGTGTCGCTGGGTTGTAGAAATAGTCAATGGTAGGATAAAAAGAGACTATAGACTATTCCGTCATGTATTCAATAATAGAGCTGCTATGCACCTCAATGATGATTTTAGGATTTGTTGTGCCTTATTAAATAAGTTTCATGTTGCCATAGATGACCCACCGGAGGCTTTGGAATATGTTACAATAGCTAAAAGTAGACTTTTTCTAGTAAACCATCTGGCAACATATGTAGAGCAAGAAAATCTTAACAGAAGAAAAAGCTAGCTTCCAAACAATTGATGGCAATCATCCTCATTTGGATAGATTCCCACGACTCACAATTACTGACCTTAAGCGGTTTGCTCTAGGTACATATCAATTAAAACAGGCCAGATCTTACTTCGGGGAACATGTTCGTCAGTCTGGAATATTCAGTGGAAGTGAATACTGAAATTGATGAGGATATTCCTCTGATTTTAGGCCTAAATAATTATTTGTTAAGAGGTAGGATTAAATCCAGGCATGTGAACAGTCGTACATATTACACGTATTTATTAATAAGCAGAGACGATGCTGTAGCAAATACATTACAAGCCATAGTAGGTTATTGTTGCAACTGCCTTGTTGGTAAGCGAACTGTTGGCTGCTGTGCTCACATAATGACAGTGGTGTGGTTTTTGAGTTGGGCTCGATACAATGATATCACTGCTCCAGCATCTTATTTAGATGATTTTTTTAATGAAAATGATGAATGAAGTCATTCGCTGTTCCTATATGTATAGGTACCTACCTACTTACTGCAAGGGTTAGATATACTATGATTGATTATATACCTACCTACATGTTTAAAGTGCTACCAGTGTCACTGGATCAAATTAAAGATCTCTTTGAATTCTATTGTTTTTTTTACAGCTCTCCTTTTTTGTATTTGTAACTGTTTTAACAGGAAATATAAAGGCAAGGTACTGATTTATTTAAGTCTCTATCCCATCAGATATGCTAATTAATCTGCTCTCCAAACTACGACCTATAAACTTACCTCTATACACGACGGATATTTCTATTTTGAGGTTAAGTTACGTTTTCTAAAAAAAACTTGGAAATGCGGGTTTTGATTCCAAAATGGCAATTGTAGATGGTTATTTGGTTAATTTATAAACCATCTAAAACAACTTTGGATATGACGCAACTCTGTACCGTGGTCCATATTGTCGTGGTCATTCTCCTTTGAATTCAAATTTTCGATAAGTGACTTGATTAAGGCAATTGCCACGAGATGGGGGAATAATTAATAAGGAGAATTTGTTTCCGCTAAATAACCGACCGTTACAATAGACTAAAACGTAGAAAATATAAACGATCAACTTCAAATGTTGCACCATTGCACAAATTGTAAAAAAATCAAGGTAGCGGTCCCAAGATGGTACCCGATTTTTGCAAATGTGTTCCACGGCCCCCGACATGGATATCAAATGAAAGAGTATGACATGTATTCAAAATGGCGGCCAATTCAAAATGGCGGAAGACATATCTATCTATAATAGACTAAAGTGTAGAAAATATAACCGATCAACTTAAAATTTTGTCACAAGCGTAGTTCGCGTGATCAGCAGTCTGACCATTTTGTAAAGAAACAGTTAGATATGTGACGAATTTTTAAATATAATACGGCGACCACCACAAAATGGCGGAAGACATATGATAGACTAAAAACTAGAAAAAACATAATTAATTTAAAAAAACTAAAAAATAATCTTTGATTTTAAAATGAACCAAAAAGTAAAAACTAATTTTGAATGTAAAGTTGTTATTGCTGCAGCCACTTACCTAAATGTAAAAAAACGTGGGGCGCTAACGAAAAGTTCCAGTATTTATAAAATAAGAATATAGGTAAAGAACGCCCCACGCTTTTTTACATTTAAGTAAGTGGCTGCAGCAATAACAACTTTACATTCAAAATTAGTTTTTACTTTTTGGTTAATTTTAAAATCAAATAAACTATTTATTTTTTTTTCCTTGACTAAACTTATGATTTCTTCTTTAATGCAATTTTCCTTCACGGCCACTAGGTATAATTTTCTTATTTTTCGGACACTCTGATTAAACTTTTTTTTAAAGCTAATCGAATTGTTCCAACAATTCTCTCCAAAACTGGCCACATTGTCCCAATATTTCCGCCCGACAAACTGTCTAAATTTTCCGGCATTTCCAAGGTTTTTCTTTCTGTTTTCTTACTGTTTTTAAGAAAACTCATCTACTATCTTCCAAAATTCAGACCGAATAAAAAACTCTAAAATTCTCGGTTTTCCCAAGGGTGAGGGTGAGGCGGGGGATCAATTTCTGTATGGTCAGATAGATTTTCAAAAAATATTGAACACGTGTTTTTTTTCAATCGAAACTTTCCCAGAGAATTGGGTGGCACGGGTGGTTTGAAATACCCTGTATAACTGACTTCAAGAAAACACGTCAACTTTCTTCCAAAATTCAGCCAGAACTGCGTTCATCAAACAGCGTTGTCCGAACGACGATAGAAAATTGCAGTGTGGATGCCAACGCCGCCGCGATTTGCGCAACCATTTGATTTTTCTCCGTTCGCTGTACGCTGTCGACGATACCCAGTAGGACTTGTAAGCTTACAGAAGTACTGAAATGAGCCCTCACTAGTAAGGGGTAGGCCTTACCATCCCCCTTACAGAAGTACTTATTTTTACACACGATGTCATAGGAGGTAAGGCCTTACTTTTTACTACATCGATGAGCCCTTATATAAGGCATTACAAGAGAAGGCAGATGGTAAGGGGTAATCCAGAATTCGGCCCAACGAAGTTAGAAATTTACCCGATAACTCATTTGTTTTCGTATTTTTGTAATGGTATTTGAGTCATCGGGCAAATTTCAAACTTCTGTGGGTCTAATTCTGGATTATCCCTTACCATCTGCCTTCTATTGTAATGTGTTATATAAGGGCTCTTCTAACACCTAAGAAAATAGGAGTACCCCTTACCAGATGACTACTTATATCAGTGCTCCATCGGTAAGTGCTACCTAGAATTCCTACTGGGTAGTGTGGATGAAAACTGTGTGTCGTCGTTCGTCGTTAAGCAGTGAAGTATGTACCTGTTGTGCACAAAAAAGGGTTTGAACCCTACACGTTTTTCTTCCTACAATTTTTTTCGCCGCTGCTGCTAACAAAATATCTTCGTCCATTGCACTATGCGAACTAAACGACGAGTAATGTGTATAGAATAGAGGCGTACGTCGTTCGTTGTTCGAGCTAGAACAAATTTTTAAAAATGTTTCAATGCCCTTGAGATCAGGTGATAAAAATTTCAATGGGAGCGAAAAAGTGAAAATATCAAAGAAGTAATATCTATGATAAAAGGAGGCAGAATTACTTCCACACTACACGCAATGTGTGTGAAGGAAAAATAAAAAATGAAGGGGAAGTGACTTCCGCGCCTTGCAAGATTCCCGCCTTTTTTAACGGATAATACAAGTGGAGTCCAATTACTTAAATGTGTACCAACACGAAATTTTTACGCATACGTACTAACCGTGCAAACGCAATTTACACGTGCTCTTTTCCATTGTTGCTTCCATTTGACTGTCAACATTCGAATAGGGGAAACAAGAAACATCTTCTGTTTCTTTCATATCCTTGTGTGTTTTGCATAAAATGTATATCCATGGCGCGTTTGATAATATTTTTTTGGACTTTTTGCTTAATGTTATTGCTAATATCTTCTTTCATATCTTTAACTCTCTTACTTGTCCTTGAGCACCGCCTAATCACCTTTGTTATTATTGCTCGCTGGTAAAACGACGATATAGCCCAGTCATCAGAGCCAAATTTAGACCGAAAGCTCGCACAAAATGTGATCTCGCTGAAAATTGGAACTTAGGTACTTTTTTAGGTGTAGAAAACGATAAAAAAATCTTTGCTGCGCTAAAGTGTATGCAAAGTTCACAATTTCGAAAACAAATTCGAAAATTTTGTTTTTACTTTATATATCGAAAAATAAAAAAAAAATTCGAAAAACTTATAGCGCCACGTGAAAGAGCGGATAGAAGTGAAAGACTGGCGGCGACCCGGGCGCGTCTTTCTTCTTCATCATGTTCTGTGTTCCGGCTGTTTTTGAAAACAAAAATGACGTCGAATGAATGCTGTAAGAAAAGTTGAATATTTTAAAGCATAGATTTTATTAAACAGAGACAATGTTTATCATTTTAATTTTTTTACATCGAAAGCAAATGTCTAATGATAATGAATATACAAGGATTTTTTTTTGTACACCTCTATTAATATATATCTTCAATTTTTTAAACATCAGTGAGAATTTTACAACTTATAACTTCCAGTCAAAAAAAAAAAAAATAAAAACTAATGGCTTTCTTAGAAAGCTTAGAGTGTCCTCTTTAAAATGCTTTTTCAATTCTTTTATTTAACTTACACTGTTTGTCGTCAAATCTTGCAACGCAAAATTTTTATACTTAGACTTTACCAATCTTAATGAAAATTGGCATGCGTGTATAACTTCGGTGACAATATAAGTTAGTGGTGTTTTTATAAGATCAAGATAGCGGTTCCAAGATGGCGGCCGAATTTTGCAATTGTGTTCCAAACTCAATGAAATTTGGCGAACATGTATAACTTCGGTGACAATACAAGTTAGTGGTGTTTTTATAAGATCAAGATGGCGGTTCCAAGATGGCGGCCGAATTTTGCAATTTATTCTTAGACTTTACCAAACTCAATGAAATTTGGCGAACATGTATAACTTCGGTGACAATACAAGTTAGTGGTGTTTTTATAAGATCAAGATGGCGGTTCCAAGATGGCGGCCGAATTTTGTAATTGTGTTCCAAACTCAATGAAATTTGGCGAACATGTATAACTTCGGTTACAATACAAGTTAGTGGTGTTTTTATAAGATCAAGATGGCGGTTCCAAGATGGCGGCCGAATTTTGCAATTTATTCTTAGACTTTACCAAACTCAATGAAATTTGGCGAACATGAATAACTTCGGTGACAATACAAGTTAGTGGTGTTTTTATAAGATCAAGATGGCGGTTCCAAGATGGCGGCCGAATTTTGTAATTGTGTTCCAAACTCAATGAAATTTGGCGAACATGTATAACTTCGGTTACAATACAAGTTAGTGGTGTTTTTATAAGATCAAGATGGCGGTTCCAAGATGGCGGCCGAATTTTGCAATTTATTCTTAGACTTTACCAAACTCAATGAAATTTGGCGAACATGAATAACTTCGGTGACAATACAAGTTAGTGGTGTTTTTATAAGATCAAGATGGCGGTTCCAAGATGGCGGCCGAATTTTGCAATTGTGTTCCCCGACCCCTCGACGTGGGTATCCGTATCAAATGAAAGGGCATGACAGTTACAATACAATTAGCTGTGTGGCGTCATTTCAAATTCAATATGGCGGATGCCCCAAGATGGCAGACAAAATTTTCTTATCTAAGATCTTCATATGGGTACCAAATAAAAGGGTTGCTGAGAAGAAAAACTAAAATAAAATGACGTCACTCTAAATTCAATATGGCGGACCCATATATCAATAAACCATGACATGGGTACTGCCCTCAGGATTCAACGATCAACAGCACCGGCACGAAAATGTCTACTCTAATGTCATACTACTAAAGCCTTAGCATTCTCAATGATCTTATACTTAGGTAATTTTGTTCATACTACATATAAAAGCATTTTGAATCTAATGACTCGAAATTTTATAGGAATAATTGGAGAGTTTACTTAACGTTCGTGTTGTTCGATTTGTAGTAATTTTAAATGTTTTAACATTTTGCAAAAAAAATCAAGAAGGCGGCCGAATTTTGCAATTGTGTTCCACTGAAGCCCACGATATGGGTATCAAATGAGAGAATATGACAGGTAGATTATAGTAAGCTGTGTGACGTCATTTTAAATCTAATAAGGCGACCACCACAAAATGGCGGAAGACATACAGACTAAAAAGTAGAAAATAAAAAAAAATAGTTTAAAAAAACTAAAAAATAATCTTTTATTTTAAAATGAACCAAAAAGTAAATAAATAGTTTAAATTAAAATGAACCAAAAAGTAAAAAATAAAAAATAAATAGTTTAAAACAAATAATTTTAAAATGAACCATAAAGTAAAAAAGAATTTTGAATGTAAAGTTTTTATTGCTGCAGCCACTTACTTCGGCCCACGCTTTTTACGTAAGTGGCTGCAGCAATAAAAATTTTACATTCAAAATTCTTTTTTACTTTATGGTTCATTTTAAAATTATTTGTTTTAAACTATTTATTTTTTATTTTTTACTTTTTGGTTCATTTTAATTTAAACTATTTATTTACTTTTTGGTTCATTTTAAAATAAAAGATTATTTTTTAGTTTTTTTAAACTATTTATTTTTTTTTATTTTTATTTTGCGTACATTTTAGGCAAGGATACCTTAGTTTTTCCCCGAACACCTCGCTAGCTTAGATATTTCGAATTTTCTTCTTATTTTTAATAATTTTTTATAATAATAAAACATTTTTTTTAAAATAAGTTATAATATAAATTTTAGTGAAATTTTCCGCTCTTTTACTTGGCGCTATTAGTTTTTCGATTTTTTTTTTATTTTTCGATATATAAAGCAAAAACCAAATTTTCGAATTTGTTTTCGAAATTGTGAACTTAGCATACACTTTAGCGCAGAAAATTTTTTTTATCGTTTTCTACACCCAAAAAAGTACCTAAGTTCCAATTTTCAGCGAGATCACATTTAGTGCGAGGTCAAAGTCTCTGAAAACTGGGCTAATAGTGTATAGCGGGCTTTAGGCGAGGGCGATGCCTTGGAGTGGTCGTCACTTGGTCTCTTGGTTTTTCCGAAAATTTTCTGGCTTTTAGTGGTCCATTTCGTTACTTGGCAATGGTGCGAGCTTGTGGATTGATCCCCGATATTTAACGGATGCTGTCTTCACACCTACTACTCTAATGTTTCCATCATTGCCAGTGAATGTTTTGAAAGGCCGGCCACTTCATCGTTGGTAAGTTGTCCTCACGGTTGATGATAATGGCACCTTCTTTATAATTATCTTGGCACTGCTTCCATTTGGAATTTTGCTGTAATTCATTTAAGTTCTCTTACAGCGATCTTTTCCAAAATTCTTCTTTGATTCGGGAAACCAGTCTCCATCTGGTTAGTAGATTGGGCTTGCGTGGGGATCAACGGTGGCTGTAGAAGTATAATAGTATAATTTTCTAGTGAAAAACTGCATTGGATTTTGGTAATTGGTTTTTTAGCGGATATGCGACATCACACGCAAATTCTCAATGCTGGCCCAATCCAACTCTTAACTTCTTATATCTTGAGTGATTTCTTGATTGTTTTTTATCGGTACTCCTAAATTTTTCCCAGGTTTTCGTACTTTTCTGTACTTCGTAATTAGCCGAGGACCGCATTGTTCTACACCTACAAAATATTTGGAGAATTTTTCAGGGAAATATTACTTTGAATACTTTGAAATATTTTCTTTGGAATATACTTAACATAAACGTTCAAGGATTCTCTTCCAGCAGTTCTTGAAATCACCATTTCTTGAAAACTTTCACCAAACTTTTACCTGGGTTAACTTAAGACCTTTGCAGCACTTCTACCAAGAAGCTTTCTTAATTAGCTTTAAAAAAAACCAAAAGACTATATTGATTATATTTGCAAAATTTTCCCATCTACAAAATTTCATAACAATTATTTTCAGTAGGACGAGAAGGCAGCTCTAAGAGCCCTACTCCGCAGTACGTACGTACTGTCGTGCACCGCACACCCTCATACAGACGAAATGAACATGTAAGAGCTTTTTCTATCTATGCCCCATCATCTTTCTAATCATTCTGAAAACTTTCTCGTGTTCAAAGTTTTGACTCAAGTTTCCACTACAAGTACTTAAAGCCCATCCAGTCTCGATATGATTTCCTGACTTCAACTTCCTTATTTCAACAAAACGACAAAAGAAACATCCCCACTAGCTTGGAGCTTCAGCAGGGCCGCCCATACCTTTGGCATAGCGATGACTTCTGTGCTAACTACTTCACATACTCCTGGAACTATGAGAACTTTTCATATCTTACATTCTTGGGACGATAAGGGCGCGCATACCCTACCCCAAGAAGTCGGGGGTATATTAGGACTAATTACTCTGAAATACTTGAACACTGCGGCAATGAGCCATGAAACCGCTGAAGCTGTTGAAGGGCTCTTCAGATTATGTGCGGGTAGAGGGAGGCTTCCGATGATGGTAGAAATTTTCCTCTAAGGGTTGATTCTTAAGGCAAATAAAAGCGACTTAGGGCAATGTTGCATGCATAGAAATCGATGGGGATGCTTCGTTTGTGGTCATTACAGTGGAAGCGAGCGGCAGCGCATTATGCAGTCTTGGGTTGGGGTGCATTTTTCACCGTTAGCACCGTATTAAAATTTCATAGCCACCACCCCAGCTATTGCTAGTGCAGCTACTCTCCTCCGTCTTATCAATATTTAAAGGGGGCGAAACACCAAACAACACATAGTTGCAACGGACAAGTTGAATTTCTGCATCCAAATGCATCGTTGCTGTCTTCTTGCATGAAGCTCCTTTCGGGGTGAAAGATTAAATGGGAACCTCAAAAAATACCCCCGCCCCGCCAGAAAGAAGAAGGAATTTGTTATGGTCAGCAACTTTGAGAATCTATAGAGAAGTTGCTGCCGGAGGGGCCAACCGATGCAGAAAAGTGCAGTTGCATTCAATTTTCCATTTCGTTACCGAAAATGATGATTTATGCACTTGATATCATTCTGCAGTTGGCCTGCTCTTTATACTATTGGCATAGTTTCCATCGGTCCTCTTCCGAGCACTTTCTGCCATTTTCATATCTGATGTTGTGGTAAAATGGCGGCGGCTATTGGGACATGCTGATGTGTTTTTGTGCAATGGGAAATGGAAATTTTGTTCCGGGCAGAGGGTTGACGTCAGGGGATGATATGTTTAAACAGCTCAAGATAATAGACGTCGTCTCAATGTGGACCGAGTGTAAACGTCAGGATTAAATTAAATTAAATTAAGAGAATTCCAGTGTATAGTTTTTAGCACAGAGAAATTAATTGGATAACAAGCTTCTATCTAGATAGTAGAAAAGTTCATCCCCAAAAAAACTTTTCTTTTCGGTTTAAAATTTAAATTGAAGAGAAAATTATTCTGACAAACTTTTTGGCTGTGACCCGTGCTCATGAAATTTTAATTAAGTGAACATGAAATGTGTGTATTCAATTTCCTCTGCAGTTGCCCTTGCGTAACTTATATTCATTATTTTGCTCTGTACCATCTACAGTTGTTATAATAGGGATTTTTGTAATCATATAATTAGTGAATAGTGGTGCACTTCTTGTACGGATTCTTTCTTTTGAATGTTTAATTTATAGCAGAGAAATAGTACAGTCATTTGGTAGTTTTACCCGAAAAGTTTTCCGGGTTTTTTGAAAATTTGTAATTTTATAGATTTCGATGTGCTCTTTCCGAATTTCAACTTTGCTATCTCCTTTCTTTGTCGCTCGCGCCGCCATGATGGAAAAATGTCGCCTAAAAGCAGTTTTTTGACAATATCTCCTTTCCGACTCAATTTTTTTTCAACCTTCCAATCAGGCCGTTCTTGTTTGCAACATTGCCCAGGAATTTATTTTGTGACACAGTTGGGATCATTGTCTCGTCAAAAAGCATGTCTACTGGAGCAGTTTTTCGGGGTCGTCGGGATCGCTCCACATATTTGGTACTACGATTTGCTACATCTTCCGGATATCCGTCAAATACGACAATGGCAGTGGATGTAGAGTTCGAACGAAAGTAGGTAACGTATTTATTGCAAATGGATGAAAACGATTCACCGCGATGCCAAATGACTCGATGTAATAAGTATCCTCCGTCGATGATATACATCGTGTTTTCAAAATTTAAATCTCCAGAATGTTGCTCAAATGCCTTATACATAGAAGATTTAATACATTTGTGGATGCCTGCGTCATAGAAAAAGGATAAGGGAAATGGAGCAAGTTCGTACGTAAGAAAATTTTCAATTTCCTTTTCAGATTCTTTTGCAATGCACATTCTTTGGAAAATTAATAAATAATTAATCGGGACAATGTCGTATTCTATCCGGATGCCTGAATTCAAAACACCAAGTGATTTTATTCGGTCATTCCGTTTGAATTTTACGGTATAGAAATCGCTGCCAAGGATTTTAAAAATGCCAGCACTACCAATTTCTTGAGAGATGTGACAGTTTCTTTTTTCATCTCCGATAACTCCAGCGCTTATTGACATGATTTCCTTTAATTCTGGAAAAGGTGGATGGTTGCACAACCAATCCATCAGTTTTACGTCGTCATTGTCACGACACGATTAACCTGCGAACTTCTCATTTCAATATTGTCAAAAACCTGCTTTTAGGCGCCATTTTTCGAACATGGTGGCACGAGCGGTAAAGATACGAGGTAGCAAAATTGAAATTCAGAAAGAGCGCATCGAAATCTATAAAATTACAAATTTTCAAAACTCCCGGAAAACTTTCCATTTTTGGAGAAAAGGGTATAGGCTAGTGCCAAAGCGGATTTAAATGAGGAAAAAAAAAATAAATTAATAGCAGGGAGGGACCAGCAATGAAATGTCGTTAAGGTCATAACTAAACGAAAAAACAATTTTTAAACTCGAAAAAAGGGGAAATGGTAAAATGGGGATGCTATTTAGGGGTTGAAAGGGAGTTTTTGCGATTTGCGGTGAAAAATGTTTAATACAAAAGTTGTAGATAATAAAAAGATCTAAAACTTTTGTATTTAACATATTTTGATATAACCTCAAATTTTCGAAGAAAATGGCGGAAAATCGATTTTTCAGTTTTTAATTTTTTTCTCCCGTAAAAATAATTCAATTTACATGAAAATTTGTATGAGTATACCTTGTGTTGCGTTAAATAAGCATGATTTTTTTTGGTTTGGAAAACGGATAGTTTCCCAGAAATTAACATTTTTCGAAAAAAAACCCTAGTCTTGCACGGACAACTTTATTGATGTTTTTTTCGAATTTTGATATTCAATAAATGCTCATTTAACCATGGAAACGTCTAGTTTGAAATGGTCTATACATTTTGAAACTTTATTTTCATTAAACCGCTTAAAATTAAGAAAAACCGAACACCTGATTTTTCGAATCACGTACATATTTCTCGATTTTTTCAATTTTTTTCAAATTTTTTATTTTTTTCTGTTAATGAGGGATTAAATTTTAATGACAGAACTTAGTGTCATGTAATATTACTTACATTAAATAAACTTAATTACAGAAAGTGTGGCAAAACCATCCTGAAAATTTTAAATAAATAAGAAATAAGAAATAGTCTATTATAATTAGCTTGAGATTTTCGATGAATGTGAGCGGCTGTTAATTTTTCCATTATTTTGTATTTGTGGTCAAATCTTTGTTTGCTCGACCGAACCAAACTGCTTTGATTTCATACAAATCATTTGGATCATCTTTTTTGGAAATAATACGGTCATATTGTCAATCTATAATTTTTAAATTAATAAAAATAAATAATGTATAAAAAATCTCCCAAAACCATATTGAGTATGATGCTGTAAAAATTTTATTACGAAATTGGAAACATTTACCTAGTCACGGCGTAATTCAATTCAAACGAATTTTTTATTTTATTTCTTATTTATTTAAAATTTTCAGGATGGTTTTGCCACTCTTTATGTAATTAAATTTATTTAAGTTCTGTCATTAAAATTTAATCCCTCATTAACAGAAAAAAATAAAAAATTTGAAAAAAATTGAAAAAATCGAGAAATATGTATGTGATTCGAAAAATCAGGTGTTCGGTTTTTCTTAATTTTAAGCGGTTTAATGAAAATAAAGTTTCAAAATGTATAGACCATTTCAAACTAGACGTTTCCATGGTTAAATGAGCATTTATTGAATATCAAAATTCGAAAAAAACATCAATAAAGTTGTCCGTGCAAGACTAGGGTTTTTTTTTCGAAAAATGTTAATTTCTGGGAAACTATCCGTTTTCCAAACCAAAAAAAATCATGCTTATTTAACGCAACACAAGGTATACTCATACAAATTTTCATGTAAATTGAATTATTTTTACGGGAGAAAAAAATTAAAAACTGAAAAATCGATTTTCCGCCATTTTCTTCGAAAATTTGAGGTTATATCAAAATATGTTAAATACAAAAGTTTTAGATCTTTTTATTATCTACAACTTTTGTATTAAACATTTTTCACCGCAAATCGCAAAAAATCCCTTTCAACCCCTAAATAGCATCCCCATTTTACCATTTCCCCTTTTTTCGAGTTTAAAAATTGTTTTTTCGTTTAGTTATGACCTTAACCACATTTCATTGCTGGTCCCTCCCTGCTATTAATTAAGTAGTTTTAGTTGAAATTTTGGTTAAAAAAACCTGCTGGCCCATTACTTTGGAAGTTGGTAGGGTAGAACCTTGACTTTTACAGTTTAAGATAGGTGGGAGTATTCTGCGTACACTGATACCTTACTCATGAAAATAGGTCATAGGGTTACAAAAAAACAGGGTGATATGTAAAACTCCAAAAAAAAAACTTCAAAACGCGCTAGCGGCTAAAGCGTTACGACTCCCCCGCCCCCCACCATTGCGTTTTTTTTTCGTCTATCCATAATCCAACCACAGCCAGCCGCTTTGTAATTTTTCGTAGTACATCCTGTAAAATTAAATGTGACGGGTTGGCGTAGATGTATAATGGTTTACGGCGCTCGTACGCCAAAACTATTGACTTTACGAAAAAAAGGTTGTTACATAAATGGTAGGAAATTTTCTCTAGTTTCATTTTGTATATAAGTGTTTTTATAGTAAAATGAGTCAGAAATGAGATATTGCCAAAAAACTGCTTTTAGGTGCCATTTTTCCATCATGGCGGCGCGAGAGGCAAAGATACGAAGTGGCAAAAGTTGAAATTCGGAAAGATCATATCGAAATCGTTAAAATTACAAATTTTCAAAACTACCGGAAAACTTTCCAGTTAACCTCTTTTTTTAGAACCACATGACTGTACTAATGCCAGATTCATCCTTGGGGATGAGTTGTGCCGCATTTATGCGCGCGCATACTTTTTGTATGAAAAATTTAGCATATCTCAATTTTGGGATATTTTGGGGATTTTTTTGCATCTCTGGAAAAAAGTTGAATGAACTTCAACTTTTGCGCGGCGGATTTTTTAATTTGTCATTTTTGTTGTATGATATATGAAAATACTTTAGCCTGTAGTCTCAAAACAAGATATTCCTAGATTCTTCAAATTTTTTACTTACTAATTTTTTAGGATTTTACCAATAAAACTTTGACAAATTATACAAATATGTCAAATTATACAAAATCTACGGCACACTTTATCCACAACAATGAATCGTAGTTCAGCTGATTCTCTTTTTGGGAAATTTGTGCGGCGAGACTCATCCGCAACATACGGCATAAAAGTCTTTTACTTTTATAGTAGAAGCATTATATTTTATGTGAACTGAATTAGAAAATAATTCGTGTGGATTTGTCTAGGATCTCATGTGAATCATTTAGGGTCCTACAGAATATAGTAGTTGATGAAATTAAAAATACCCTTTTCCTAGTTTCTTTTACATGGTCAGCATTTTCCTTAAAAATTCCTTCATTATGATTACACAGACCTACAAATTAAATTTTTTTTCCATTTTGGATTTCAGCACTGATTGTTTGGGGTTTGAGACCTCCTAATCACGAATCTGAAATCGGCTTTTTTCTATTACGTCAGAGTTTTTCACAAAACACATTTATGAAAAGTACGAATGTTCAAATGGACAGAATGGACAATTCGCAAAGAAGAGTATTTGTTTCCATTATGAAGTAAAACTGCCTTTAAACTTCTTTTTGACGAATCAATAACGAGTCTCCAGTCATTCACATCGTATTTTATGCCATACATCTTCCCTAATCGGGGAATGACTTTGCAATAGACGAGATCTGCATGTTCCGCAAAAAAATGTGAGAATTCCTTCTCTATTTTCCGGTACCAGCAGAATGAAGTTTTTCTGTTGTAATCTCGAATCAAGAAGTTCCGCGGCATCTTTAGGTAGTGCTAAATCTATCGTCAAATCATTCAATTCTATCTGATTAAACGGTTGTGGTTGAGAAGAGAGCTCAAAATTAGGATCTAGATTTATCTGGTCTTCTGGGCAAGAACTTTCAGATGATTCGCCACTATGCATAGTATAAGTATAAGATTTTTTGTTCTTTCTCATTTTAAAATTACCAAACGGATGATCTTGCGTCCAAAAAAAACATGTTTCCATCACCTTCGTAGAAAATGCAATCTTCAACAAATAAACAATGTTTAAGAGCAAATAATTTAAAAAATGGTTAAAAATGGTCAACTTTGAATGGCGATTTCTCGGTCACTCGGTCGGAGATTTAAAAAAAATTAATTTCTTTGTTTTTTCAAGACCTTTCTTTTCTCTGTAAATTTATGTATACCCAGGATGACGTAAAAAAAGTTATAACGGTATTAATAAAAAAAGAAAAAAAACGTGATTTTTCCAAAAAAAAAATTAGTTTTGTTTCTCGATTATTTTTTTTAATTACAAATGGTAAAAAAAAATTAAAAAACGCATTTCGATGGGAAATTTAATTTTCTACAAAAAAGTATTTTAGTAAAAATCTCGAATTTCGCTTTGTTTTCGAGTTATTTCAAAAAACCTGCAAAAGAGGTACTTAGGGTCGGCGCTCAAAAACGCACCCCTCAAAAAAGGGGCACTTTGTGATTTTATCATATTTAGGTGTTTAACTAACATATTAAACAATAAAAACCCTTTAACGCAATTGTCCCTTACTACCTTTGATTTTTCCATAATTTTATTAGTCTAAATTATGAAATAATAAAAATACAATTTCTTCAAAATTCTGACGTGATGGAAACTTTTGACTATTTTTCCCGTAATCAGCACCCAAAAATATAGGAGAAACAATACTCGAACATTAAAAAGGTTTTTCGTTGTAGGTTGTGTTATCATCCATATGAATGGCCTTTTTTATTATGTGGTTTTGTTCTGCTCATATATTTCAGTCGAAGTTGCTTCATCTCTCGCCTCCACCCTATTACCCTAAAGGAGAGCGTGTTACATTTGGCTGTACCTCTGCGAAAACTTTTCTCCCTGTCATACTTCTTCTGGGTAAAGGTGAAAGCCAAACTATCGGAGATAGTTTTGGACCACATCTTCTCTAGCAAAAGGAGGAAAAACGCCGTGGTATTACTCCTCGGAAGAAGTTAGAGGTTTTACGTTTTAGGCGGCTATCAGACTGAGGCAACAAGCAATAAGCAATATCTGTTGCTTTTCAACATGCACTGGGTATCGCCAGAAATAGTGTTGCCCCAACTAGCAACATTTTTCGTTCGAGTTGCTTTAATGTGAGACCTCTAATTTCATTCAATGTAAAATAGGCGCTAGCTATAATATTATATTATTCCTATTCTGTCAGTAAAATATCATTTTATGTTATGTTATGCCATAACATAAAAGAATTCTCTAAAATCCTATTCTGTCCGACAAATTTTATTTTATTTTATCGATCATAACATAAAATATTTCCTGTTACGCTTCATAACATAAAATAATCTAAGCAGCACATTTTACTGGTATTTTAACCCATTTTATGAAAATAATTATAATAATTATTTTGTTTGTTTTCATTCATAATTTTATTTGTTTTCATTTTCAATCGATCAGCTGTTCAAAACGTAATAGAACCCATGGCGGAATGTACTAAATATTTTATGTTATGTGTTCATACAATAATTTTAAGAAAGCATGACAGAATACGAATTTTTAAAATATTTTATTTTTATTTTATGAAAGAGGAGTGTTATGATGATAAAATAACATAACAAAATATTATTTTAAGAAAAATTACAGAATAAGGCCCATTGTGTTTTGCCTATTGCCAGTTGCTTATTGCTTGTGCGTCTTAGGGTAATAAGATGTAAAGACAAGGCCTCAAAGGACTTTTTAGGCGAATGCTTTAAAAATATCTTTAACGCATGGGAAGTCTGCAGCCTCCAGATAATCCCAGGTGCGGATATCCCGAGGAGAGCCAAGGACTGCTCGTGGTTGCCTAAAGTAAAGCTGGACACGTGAAAGCTTAACCAGTGTCTCCAGGCTCAAGTCATCAAAGTAGAGGAGTCACTCGAGATATTGGAGAGAAGTAAAGCTAAGGTAAAAAGTACCCATCATCAATCTGGACAAACTGGTAGAAGGTTTAAGTTTGCTCGAGGGCACCGAGGACTGTGCCCTTGGAGTACCTGCATATCCCCCAGACAACCTCCAGATTTTCCTAACGAGGAAAACCAGGATGTCGCCTTACTAAAAGGGCCCTGGGTACGAGGATGCATCGTAAAAAGCGTTAAGTGGTACAAAACCTTTTACCGCCGGATCAAGGTAACCAAGATCTTGGATCCTGCTTCAAAGGTACATTAAAGCCTACCACTGCCCTAAATTCAGTTCAACGGACTTAATGGTAGTTAGATTGGAGTTAGAAGGGGCAGGGTATTTACTTAACCTCAATGTGGCTTCTTGACTTCTGCTTACCTTTTGTTTTAAAGAAATTTCCTAAATATGCACGTCCTTTGTCTAGAACTTTATTCAAAACAAGAAGATTATCACTGCTGAGAGCCAATGGAATTGTAAACCGTGATTTAATAGTATAAATAAACGTGTTTACTTACTGCTGAGGTTACCACAAACACAAGGACGAGGAGCCTCTGTTGGCGGTTCACCAGAGGCTTTTTCTTGGTTAAGCACTGCCCTTCCGCCTTGATGGATGATGTACTAAATACTGGGTTCAGTGCACCTTTTATTTTGCTTCGGGTCCGGGGTAAACCTCCAAGCTCCGAAGATTGTTTAGCTCCTTATATTCAGACTCTCTAGAAACCTTCCACATTAAAGGATAGACCTTATAGAGAAATCCGAAGATAGGGTCAACACTTTCGTAAGCGCTTTTTACACGGTTTATAAGGTATCCTGTCCAGTAAGGCGGAGCAAAAAACCTTTCCCCGATGAATGGAATGAGACACCTTTAATAGAAGAAGTCTCGAGCGCGAAGGATATAGGCCGATTACCCTAAAATCCTTGGTGCTCAACTAACTGGAAGGGTCAATTACTCCCATATGCGCGAATCGGGATTGTACTGTCCCAGCTCAATATGACTATCCTAGAGGAAGATCGATGGAGAAACTTGCATTGTAAACAATATGTATACCGTGGCAGCCAACAGAAGTTCACCACAAGGAGGCGTGATCTCCACTTTATTTATTTATTTATTTATTAAGCAAAAAAAGGCACACTTAAATTAAAAAACACAACATAAACATATTATAAAAATAATTGATTAACAACTATGATTAATAGACAACTAGTGAAAGTTAGGCACTACTCACAGGGCGATACTGAAATCTCGGAGCGACTGGAAGGAAACTTGCAATTTCAGTCGCGGCCGTGTGAGGATGACGAGCAACTACAGTCTCGAGTATCCCAGTCGCCGAGTATCCGAGATTTGAGTATCCCCGTGTGAGTATGGCCTTACTACTAATTGTCAAGAGAGGTGGGAGTTATGTTAGTAGATATCTGCGTATTTTCTTATAGGATGCCTTGTTGAGTGAGGGGGAGAAGCAGGAGCTGTGAGTATTAAAGACCATACAACATCTGTTGACGGGCTCGTTCCTAGCGTAATCGTTGCCAAAAAGGTATTCCTAAAGTAATTTAGTATGACGTGTGTGTCGGACTTCATCATTGAACTTGATCTTGCCGGACAGAAACTGCACTTTAAGTTTTCCCCTTAGAACGTCAAAGGCAACGCAAGATATGAGCAGTTTTCTTCTGCTAGATAACGGCATGGGATCAAGCACTTTGAGCCTGTCCAAGTAGTGCGGTAGGCTTTCGTAGTCATTCGGGTCGTGTAGATTTCTCAAGGCAAAAAGGAGCGGACAATTAAAGCGAGACTCGCATCTCATTGTAGATTACCAGGTTTAAGACTATGGTTTGAATTGAATCAACTTTTGACAGCTGTGCGATACTCGGATGCAAGTCTTGCATGCACGTCTCGCATAATTGTAAATGGGCATTGATTCAATCCTGCTGTTGCTTACTTGCAATATAGGAACCCAGATAGGACATGCATATTCCAGGATAGGGCGGACTAGAGAACAGAAGAGTGTTTTTGTGACCCATACATTACCGAATTCTTTGGCTCTCCTCTTGGTGAAACCACGAAGTTTGCTGGCTCTGGCAGAAATATTATCGTAGTGCAGGTTGAAATTGAGTTTTTGGACCTTCTAGGACCACGCCTAGATCTACGATATGATCAACCTGATTCAACATCATGCCGTTGAGCTAATAGTACTGCTTCTGTGGGTTCCTACTACGGGAGAAGGTAATTGCATTTCATTTGCTGGTGTTAAGTTGCAGTTTGTTCCTGATCTTGTAAGGCATTGAGTTTCGTCTGCATGAAGGAAATATCAGTTTTGGTCTTAACACTGGAAAGACCAAAGCGGTTAAATGACCGCAATCTCATTTTTGATCGAACATTTTTCCAGAACCAAGGCATTGTAATCGTTTTTATTTTATGACTTTTAATAATTCATCTTTGTTTACTGTATTTTGATATGTTTATATTGATAGCTGGATTGATGTTTGTAAAAAACGATTACCTCCCTAGAAAGTCCAGAGTGGTCACTTGACCGCTATGTTTACAATTCGTTCAATGCGGGTGTGGTTAGTTGAAAAAAACGAATTATTGTGTAATGCCGGCTTCACACTCACCCTGACCCTGTGAAGTCGCAGCGAGGAACCAGATTTATTAGCTGGCACTGACCTTTGTTAACAAATTACTGACCTAGGGCTTTGAGCCTGATTTATAAGATGCCACTGACTTGTTTACTGACCTCGGACTTTGACCGACTGCACGCCACTTCTTTTACAAGTTTCAAGGCCGTGACCTTGAGAGAGCTTCCAAGGTCATGACCTAGTTCTCACGCCAGGGTGCCTATATACCTACTAAAATACTTTGCACCTGTCAACTGTTCTATCGCTGAATGCAATGCCGGATAGCAAGTTCTAACCAGAAATAATGACGGCGCTTATATTCCATCGGCCGCCACTCATCCAAAATTACCGTGGCAGGATGCTGACTTCGATAATTAAACAGGAGATGGCTTTCTAGGCGATGGCAGAAGGACCATGCCGCGGGGTGGATTCAAACCGCGGACCTCTGGGATTGTGGTCAGGCGCCTTAGTCCTATCATATCTTAGTATCACAATGTTCGCTTTATTCGTTAAATATAAAAATATTCCTTGACATAAAAATATCAAAGGATCACCGAAAGTGAGAAATTACAATGCAGTCACCCAAACTACCGAGTAGAAGAAAAAAACAGGACCAAATAAAAATATCACGGAGAGACAAATATTTCCTTTGGCCGGTTTCGTTGTGCTCCTTTTAGAATTCCCTTTGTTCCTGTAAATAAAATGCAAATTTTCCATCCTTTAACCGTTGTGTAATTATAAATCGCCATAATTAAAGGATCTTGAAGAAAAACTGCGGGTTTTACTGCTTCGCAGGCAAACAAACCTTTTTCTCGTCATTATTTATTCCTTTATTTTTTCATCTGCTTTTGGCTGTTCAACGATGAGCTGAAGGACTTTTTTGGGCAATTTAATTAAAATTGGCGTTCTTCAACTTAATTTGTCCATTTCCTTTCAGTTGAATTCTCCTCCCATCCTCTTTTTTTGGAGCATTTCCATGTAAGGCCGGGCCAGCATCCTTGCTGGTGGTATATTCGTTGTTCCCCATTTAAAATGGCGCTGCGTTCAAGTCCCTTTTGAGCTTCTGCTGAGCATTTCCTTTTCCCTTCGTTTTTTTTTCGCCAAAGAAATAAACAATCGAAAGGCTTCAACTGAAATTATTGTGATGAGTTTCTGCCATCAAGAACGAGGGTGGCTCGAGGTGTGAGGGTGGAGATTGAGATTCATAGTATTAAATTTGGTGTGGGTACAAGTGCTGGGTGGTGGTGGAGTCTGGGGCGCTGGTATCCTGATTCCCATAACTATGAAGTCAAGTCATGGCAGGATGAAGACAACGGGTCCTTTTCGAGGGCTGGGAACTAAGGGTATTTTAATTAAGTAGCTTTTATACCTCTCGTTCTCTGCACTATTGAATTGCTTTTGGTGGTTGTTTTAAAGGCAGGCTCAACCATGAAAATTTTTCTTTGTGTTGTAAATTTCGGGTGTTTTGTTACACGTATTTGTACTACATATATAAAGAAACGCAGGAAACAAGAGGGGGAAATGTGGATTAATTTAATTGTACAAAATAGACATTGTGGAACGATTGTTTTTTAATTACATAATCAATCCAGGTTCTATGTTTTATTGCTGTTAATGTTCTTTAACAATGTTCATGTCAACAATGCCAGCAATCTTCCGTGTATATTTATGAGAGAGGGAAGAAGCTTTATTCACGTGTTTCCTTGTTTTTGAGGCTGGTATTTGTTATCATAATGGTGTAAGGGGTTGTTGGTCGAAAATTAGCAATTTGCCTCAATATTATAAAGTATTATGGAAATTTTATTATGTACAAACAGTTTTTTTGAAAGGGGATTTCATTCATATTTTGAAATAACGGTATTATTTTTGGTGAGTTCTGGTGGGTATTATTTCTGGTTTGGTAATTTTTTTTATTGGATACGGTATTTGAAATGATTAACAAGACGTTACGAGCCCTTGATATCATCGATCAGTGTAGGGCGATGACCCAAAATATAACACTTAAAAACGCCCTGATTTCTAACACAATACGGAAAATTGCTGCTGTAAAGGGCGAACAAGATTGAAACCCTAGGCGAAATAACTCCTACATAACCCAGGATAGGGGCATTCAACTATTGCGTAAGCAGACGTAGAGGGTGGATTCGTTTATTTTTTTCTAATTTTTGTTGCAGGAGGAGCGGGGAATACTATAAATCTTACGTAACATAAAAAAAACATTTCAAATCATATGTATTATTTAAAATGTATAGATTTCTACTAAGAATTACTCTTGAATATCTTTGTCAAATTGCATTGCTCTTTATATGCAATGAATACGGATTAGTCACACCTGTCATAAACCTGTCAAGTCTACGTCTCGTTCTGAAAACGAAGTTTAGTGTAAAGGATTTTATCAGTTCTCACATGATTACCTCTGTCAAGTCACAACTCAGTAGTAGAGTTTGCCGTCAGTGTCGTCCAAGGGCGGATCCAGACAAGTTTTTTAGGGGGGCGATCTGAGTAATAAAAAATTTTAAGGATATTTATTATTTGTAATGTTTATATGAGTCGTTCCGTTTCAAAACTCGTCTTATCCACCCTGTGACCCAAAACTGAGTTAATAATGATAAATCGTTGTTTATGGTACACTTCGTGAGTCCTTCAACTCTGTTTACCAAAACTTGCCTAATGTCGAAGTTATAGTACGGCAAAAAGTAGCTTCTCGCCATATCCATAAAATCAAAATAAGACAAGTTTAGATTTATCGATCAAAGTTGGCCTTTTTTCATCCGATTATTAGGCAACACTAAAAAAGCAAAATTGACAGCGGCCATTAAAAAAATAAAATCAAATCGTTAGTTGGTGTATTTTTTATGCTAAGTGAAGTGCTAAGCGATCATTGTTGTGATTTTTTTTTATATTTTTTTAAATATTTTTAACAATATTTTTACATAATGGATATAGCGATTCAACCATCACCTGCGGGGAAAGGCAGGAAAAAAGCAAAACGTAAAAGCCAGCGGCAATTAGCCCGAGAAAATAGGTAAGTTGCAGTTAAATTTGCCAGTGGGTTTTCTATATTAGGTTAAGTATGACTTACGGTGTGGCGAACGTTACTTTTTCATTGTTTTAGGCATAGTGGCTCCAATACTATACCAAAAATGCCTACCTGTAACCATAATGGAAAAACATATCAATGCCAAAAGCTTTCTCAAAGAGATGTTAAAAGATTTCATTCGACTTTCTATGCAAATAAAACAAAGGTTAAACAAGATGAATTCGTCCTGAAGTTTATAAAAATTAACAAACCTGTACGTAGTAGGCAGGTAAAGATCAACAGTACCAGAAAAAACATAGCGGTTTCATACTATGTTCGTTATACAACAACCAAAAATTGTATACGTGTATGCCAGAAAACTTTTATTAAGATTCTTTGTATTTCTAAGGATAGAATTCAAAGAATTGCTCGATTCTTTAATTCCACTGGGCAGCTACCTAGCGAAAATCGTGGAGGAGATATACGCTCTAAAACAGATCTGCATACAAACGTATGACGATTCATAGAATCTTTGAAAGGAGTTGAGACCCACTACTGCCGCTCAAAAACTTCTCACAGGCTGTATCTTAGTAGTGATTAAGAAGTTATTTAAACTTGTAGTGTATTGGTGGCCTTACTTTAATTTATATTAGACATTACTACCATTATATTAGACATTAGGTACTAACGTTACCAACTTCACTCTCTCTTGCGATGTAACCCAAAAAGGGCACACGTGAATACCATTGTGCAAATCAGAATAATAAAAAGTTATCCAGAAAAAGTAATCTTTTATTAGTAAAAACATTACAGTGGCGACGAGGAAAACAAATTAAAGAAAAAAGAATATCACGGTGTAGAAGTGAAAAGTGTATAATCAGCAAAATGTCTATCATTGGGCAAGTACCGCAATTCCATCATGGTAATAACGATTGGACGGTGTACAAAATCCAATTGGAACAATTTTTCGTGGCAAATGCAATAGAAGAAGCAGAGAAAAAACGAGCAATTTTTATAAATTCTCTACACGAAAGTTCTTTCAAACTCCTCAAAAATTTAATGCATCCAAAAGACCCAATAAATGAGGCATACGAAGGGTTAACCTCAACTTTTGATGCACATTTTTCTGAAAAAAAATCAGAATTTGCTGAAAGATTCAAATTCTATGAAGCAAAGAAAGAGAGCCATGAAACAATGCAAGCATGGGCTGCACGTATTCGTACACTGGCTGCAAATTGTGCATTTGGGTCTCATTTAGATATGGTATTACGTGATAAGTTTGTGAGGGGACTACCAAAAGGTCCTGAAAAGGATAAATTATTTTTGGAAGAAGAAGGCAAACTTACCATAGAAAAAGCAATTGGAGTCGCAAATACAGTGGAATGCATCAAAAACCAGTATAAAGTAGAGGTAACCGACAACGAGCAGCAAGATTTAGAAGTTTTTAAAACAAGTATAAGAAAAGGCGGCAAAACAAATCTCAGGCTGCAAAGGTCTAACGAAGCAGCAACAATGACGCATTCAAACTCAAAGTCAACAATAGGAATAAATGACAGATGTACCGTCTGTGGATATAATAATCATCAGAGCCATCAATGCAGATATAAAAATTTTAGGTGTAAGAAATGTAAACAGAAAGGTCATTTAAAAAAAATGTGTAAGGTAATTTATAATAGTACTAACCATAATTTGAATTATATGCATAAAGATGATGTATGTATTTTTCATATAAGTAAACAAAAAGCAAATTCTAAAAATCCTGTTGTTGTAGATGTGCTAGTGAACGAAATTCCTATAAAAATGCAGATCGACAGTGGATCGCCAATTTCTGCCATTTCATATCAATTATATAAAGAAAAATTCTCACAAAAGAAGTTAAAGACAACAAATGCATGTATAACAGGCTATGATAAGACGGCGATGACTATTAAAGGTATTTGTTATTTAAATATTAAATTTAAAAATAAGGTACAAAGTGCGAATTTATATGTAATTGACGATGGCGGTCCTCCACTTTTAGGTCGTGATTTAATGCATGTTTTCGGAATTAGTTTTTTGGGTATTAATACTATTAAATTAGAAAATAAGGAAATTGAGAAAATATTAAAAAATTACGAAGAAGTTTTTGATGATAAATTAGGTACATATAAAAAAGCGCAAGTTACACTAAGATTGAAATCGGATGCAGTACCAAAGTTTTGTAAACCAAGGAAAATTCCCTTCGCCATAAAAGATAAAGTAGATGTAGCTTTAAAGAAATTAGTAAAAAACGGGGTATTAGAACCGGTTACATGGAGCGAATGGGCAACCCCGATAGTGCCGGTGTTAAAAAAGAACGGTGATATTAGGATTTGTGGCGATTACAAAACCACGTTGAATCCACAATTACTAATCGATCAATATTACTTACCATCAGCAGAAGAGTTGTTTGTAAAATTACATGGGGGTGAAGAATTTACAAAACTAGATTTAGCCGATGCCTATCAACAATTAATGTTAGAGGAGGATAGTAGGAATTTAACGACTATTACAACTACAAAGGGTCTTTTTCGTTATACTAGGTTAGTATATGGTATTGCGTCAGCTCCAGCTATTTTTCAAAGAACGGTTGAGAGTCTTTTAGGAGATATTCCAGGAGTAATAGTATTTTTAGACGACATATTAATTACAGCCGTTTCTAAAGAAGAACATACGCGAAGATTAATGTTAGTATTGAATAGGTTTAAAGAAACGGGATTAAAACTGGGGTTAAATAAATGTAGTTTTTTTGCGAAGGAGGTTAATTACCTAGGTCATATTATTGACAAAAAAGGTCTACGTCCGTGTCCGAAAAAAATGGAAGCGCTAGTTGACGCACCAAGTCCACAAAATTTAAACGAGTTGCAATCGTTTATGGGTTTTATTAATTATTACCGTAAATTTCTACCGAATTTAGCGACGATTAGCTCACCACTATATGAGTTATTTAAAGGTAAAAATTTTCAATGGGGTGCGAAGGAAGAAGAAATATTTAAAAGATTAAAAAACTTATTAAGCTCAAAGCAAGTCCTTGCGCATTACGATCCTCAAGTACCAATCAAATTAGTTGTGGACGCTTCTTCTGTAGGACTAGGGGCAGTTTTAGTCCATTGCTATAAATCCGGAGTAGAGAGGCCAATAGCCTTTGCATCGAGGAAACTGACCGATACCGAGAAAAAATATGCCCAGGTCGAACGTGAAGCTTTAGCGATCGTTTTTGGAATAAAAAAATTCAATATGTACTTGGCGGGTAGGCATTTTAAATTAGTTTCAGATGCAAAATCTTTAGTAGCTATATTAGGTCCTAAAAAGGGTATACCGACATTAAGTGCGAATAGGCTACAGCGATATTGTTTGTTGTTATCGGGGTATCAATTCGAAATTGAATATGTCAGTACCAAGGAGAATATAGCCGATTATTTTTCTCGTTTTCCTTGTGAAGTTCCTAAGGAAGAGAATGAAAGTGAAAACCATTACGTTTATAGCAATTATGTATTGAATACGAATCTTTTACCAGTAGCTTTTGAGGAAGTACGTAAAATGACAGAACAGAATACACTTCTAAAGAAAGTAAAGGAATATGTAATAAACGGTTGGCCGAGTAAGGTATCAGATGGAGAGGTACGACCTTATTGGATAAGGAAAAATGAAATATCAATTGAAGATGATTGTCTTTTTTGGGGCTATCGCATCATTATACCCAGTGAATTGCAAGGTAGAGTTATCAATGAATTACATAGATCACATATGGGCATAGTAAAAATGAAAACTACTGCAAGGAATTATTGCTGGTGGCCTTGTATGAATGCCGAGTTAGAAAATATTGCTAAAACATGTGTAGATTGTCAACCATATAGGAATAGTCCACCTATTTCTAAATTAGATTCTTGGGAAGGGTATGGCAGAGGATACATATTGACTTTATGGGTCCCATATTTAACAGAAGTTTTTTCATAATAGTTGATGCATTTAGTAAATGGATAGAATGTTTTGATATGGGAAGTAATACTACGAGTATTCGTACTACTGACATTTTAAGATCGGTTTTCGCTAGATTTGGATTGCCTGAAACTATTGTGTCTGATAATGGAAAACAGTTTATTTCAAGGGAATTTCAGGAATTTTTAAAAAATAATGGTATAAATCACATTAGAACTGCAGTGGGGCATCCAGCTACAAATGGTCAAGCGGAAAATGCGGTCAAAATCGTCAAAGCAGCATTGAAAAGAGCTCTTAATAGTCACTCGTCTTATCGCACGCTAAATTCTCAATTATCAGTATTTTTATTTGACTATAGGAATTCAGTTCACTGCACTACAGGATTGACACCAGCTGAATTAATGTTAGGACGTCGATTACGGTCTAGACTAGATTTGTTAAATCCAGTAGGAGATAAGATTCCGATACCTAATAATAATCAAAAAAAAATTGTAAAACAAAAATTACTTAAACAACAAAAATATTATAGAGGTGTAAATCGAAAAAATTTCACAATTAAACAACATGTGTTAACTAAAGATTATAGTATAGCAGGAAAAGTTTCGTGGATTAAAGGAAAAATTGTAAAACGAATTGGTAAAAAACATTATTTAATAGAAGTATTTAAGAATAAGAGATTAATTTGGAAAAGACATATGAATCAAATTGTTGATTGCCAAAATAAAAATCATTTAGTTAATATTGATAATAATTATATTCCAGAAACACTTAATAATCCTTTTGAAAAGATTAGTAAAGAATTAATACAACCTGAAATAAGAGAAGGAAATTGTTCGAGTAGTAGTAACTTAATTGATGATAATGTAACTAGTAAGCCTAGATATAATTTACGCTCAAATGTTACTGAAAATGTTACTGAAAATGTTACTGAAAATGTTACTGAAAATGTTACTGAAAATGTTACTAAAAATGTTACTAAAAATGTTACTAAAAAGAGAAAAAGAAATTAAATAACATTTAAAGGGGGGGAGAGTGTAGTGTATTGGTGGCCTTACTTTAATTTATATTAGACATTACTACCATTATATTAGACATTAGGTACTAACGTTACCAACTTCACTCTCTCTTGCGATGTAACCCAAAAAGGGCACACGTGAATACCATTGTGCAAATCAGAATAATAAAAAGTTATCCAGAAAAAGTAATCTTTTATTAGTAAAAACATTACAAAACTGTATAACGAGACATTTCCAGACAAACAAGTTAAGCGTACATTATTCAGGAAAATTTTTTGCACTGAATACAATATTGGATTTGGATGCCCAGCTACAGATGCTTGCTCTACATGTTTGTCATTAAATGAAAGAATTAAAAGGTCAGTAACGGAGGCAGAAAAAAATTCTCTTATAATAGAAAAAAGAGTTCATAAATTAAAAGCAAAGACATTTTCTAAAAATTTACAAGAAGAAAATGCTGATAGAAAAATACTTACTTTTGATTGTGAAAAAAACCTACCGAATCCGAAAGTACCAGATCAGTCTGCATACTTCAGCCGTCAGCTCAATACGTATAATTTTACCATAATTGAAGGTTCATCAAAATGCAAGATAACTCCGAACAATACTTTCATTTACACATGGATGGAACACGAACACTACAAAAGTTCTAATGAAATAGCTTCTGCTCTCTTTCATTGTCTGCAAAATTTAAACTACACCCAGATAAAGGAGTTAAGGTTAATGGCTGATGGATGTGGTGGACAGAACCGGAACTCGATTGTAATTGGCATGTTAACCTATTGGTTGGCAGAAAAGGCACCAGTTGGTATTAAACAAATCGAAATCATTTTCCCAATTACAGGTCACAGCTTCCTACCACCGGACCGAGTTGTCGGCAATATTGAACGAATTCTTAAGAAGACACAAACTATTGTAAGTCCAAAAAAATATGAAGAAATTTTCAGACAGTTTGGCACAGTCACAAATCTTAAAGCAATAGATGTCAGGAATTGGAGATCTGCAACATCAAGTATCTTGAAACCTACAACATCATGGCACTTCAAATTTAATCAAATGAAAAGATTCATTCTGACAAGAAGTAATAACAGAACAGTAAAAGTGAAAGGCGAACCTCACTACAACAATGACTGTGGACAGGAACAATCAATATTAAAACGAGGAAAACAAATTTCAATTCTAAGCCAAGCGGAAGTTATCCCATCTGGAGTGCCTGTCAATGCAGCAAAACTGAGAGATGTTAATAAGCTTTTAGAAAAGCATTTTGGGACAAATTTAAAAGAGGACTCGGACTTACATTTTTTCAAAGACCTTTTGGAACACCTTATTGTGGAGGGAGACCAACCTGAAGAACAATGTGAAGCTCCTGATGAAACATCAGATAATTTAAGAATTTAATAAATGCTTTTAAAAGCAAAAGGCTAAAGTTAAGCTAGGCTTAAGGCTTTTTTAACAAAGGTTTTAAAGTAAATTAAATTAAATTATAAAGTAAATTATTATATTTTTTTTCATCTTCAGTTATTCATAACTCGTCTTATCGGATAAGACCTGTATTGACATTTCAAAACTTGTCTTATCCGTAGTGACGTTACATAACTTGTCTTATCCAAATTATTTTCTATTATATCTCTCTTATTTTTTACTTTTGATTTATAGGTTTTGGCAATAAAAACTACTTACTTTACTACTTTACTTTGTGAATAAATATCCTCATTTCCGCAACTTATACTAATAAAATTAAAAAAACCTTAATATCTTAAAATTTAATTTAATGGATAAGACAACTTTTGAAAAGGTACGACTCATATGTCAATGAACTTGTGAATATTTATTTAAGTACACTGTTTGAATGCTTCTACTTCGGGATATGTCTAAGAAATAAAATGAAATCTGAGTGAAACGAAAAAGAGTTTGAGGCTGTAAATGCACATTTATCTATAATGTTTTGAAAAACTATTTTTATGCGTGTTCGTGAATTACTTGAATTGCTCCATCACCTTAAAAGAAAACAATTCGCAGAAAACTTTCGCTTCTGGAATATACAAATTAATACAGATAGTGTTATTGATAGATACGCCAATACTAGAAAACATAGGATCGATTTTGTTCTATAAATTTATTTTATAAGTTTGGTTATTAAATTTATAATAAATAAAAGTAAAAATTCTAGTTATTAATTTCATTTAAAATTCAAATATAAAGTTGAAAATTTTACTACTAGGTATATTTCTCATAAAAAAACTTTAATTTTTTTTATTTTAGGGGGGCGATCGCCCCAATCGCTCCCCCCCCCCCTGTGGATCCGCCCCTGGTGTCGTCTCAAAATTTGAAATCTCCAAATTTACGATTGAGCTGGAATGCACAACTGAAAAAATTCGCCTAATACCTGTACCAGCTCGACTGGCACGAGATATCATAGGGTATTCATGAAAAGTTTACACATTCGGTATACGCGTATTTTTACGAGGTAGGTTTGATGAACGCACCTATGATGACACGATGAATGTAACGACATAATTGATCAATTGTTCAAACTGTACGTGGATGTCTAAAATACTAAACTGAAACATGCCAAAAGAAAAATAAACTACCTCCTTCATCTTCCATCCATCCGATGGCGCTACAGCCCAAATCGAGCCTTGGCCTCCTATAGGGTATTTCTCCAAGTTTGACAGTCCCTTGCAGTTGCAGCATATCTCCAGTTCCGGATGTTCAGCATTGTCTCTGCGTCAGCCATCACAGAGTCCATCCATCTCCTCCTAAGTGTACCTACTGGCCTATTTCTCGACATTTCTGATATCATAAGCCCTTTTGTGATGCGATTGTCCTCCATCCTGACTGCGTGACCGGCTAATCTTAGTCTGTTAATTTTTATTAAAGTTGAGAGTTCTGGGACGTCAAAAATTTCATACAACTCGCTGTTATATCTCTTCCGCCATATTCCATCCTCTCTAGTTGGGCCTATTATGCACCTGAGGACTTTTCTCTCAAACCTGTTGACTCGTTCCTCTATCTCCTGGGTCATAGTCCAAGTCTCGCTGCCATAGCAAAGTGTAAAGCCAGAAATACATTGAAAAGCAGTGCAGTGCTGAGCAGTGCAGTGCGTCGCTGTGGAACGGAAGGTGAAACACATTGCAAGAGCAGTATTTTGACATTTGGTAAAGACATTTGGTCATATTTTAGAAATATTTATTAATACAACGTTTTTACAATTTTGTACAAAAATTCTTTGCTTCGCACTAATGCTATGAATTTCTCCTCATCCATTTTGAATGAAAACCTAACTTCAGGTGTGAACAGAAGCAGTGCGAAGCAGTTTTGTAGAAATTAGCCTAAGAAAAGCAGTGCTGTGCAGTGCTGTGAAAATAATGTGAATTGCCTCATTCAGTTACAAGAAGTCTAAAGTTCACTGCACTGCACAGCACAGCACTGCTTCTCAATGTAGTTCAGGCTTAACTGTCAGGAGTTAAGTTGCGCCGGGCACGAAGAAGGGAGGTACCATAAAGGCCAAGAAAATCAGCATTACAAAAAGAATTCGGGAAGGGTGGCCTAAAGAAGACGTGGCTCGGACGGTACGCCCGCCGCGCAAGTAACGCGCAAGAAACGCATCCCATGCACCGGTTGTCGGCACGATACGACTAGCGAAGCTCTGACTAGCTCGCCGGATGGGGTGGGTCCGCGGTACAGGGATGCCGAAGGGGTTGACAGTTATACTGAAACTATCTCGTGCCTAATAGTCCAGTCAAAATAGACATTTGAAACATATATAAATGGTAAGTTGCTGAAAATTGGTACACACCTTAAAAACATCATTATACATAAAATGTCGAGACTGACACGCGATCGGTCAGGAGGAAATTTTTTTATTCAAGGTCAAAAGGTCAAAATGTCAGTTTTTTGCAAATCTCTCTTAAACGGTAAGTCTTATCATAAAACAGTGTTCACAAAGTTTGTAGATTAAGCGATTATCTACAAAAAAATATATTATACATTTTCCCGTATGAATTGCCATTCATGAGATATCGCCGTTTTAAAGATTTAAAATACTCATATGCACTCACTCGCGACTAGCAAAGGTCATCAGACGATTTATATTCTAAACGGAGTCACTCAGCTTTTTGATGTTTATACCAAATTAAAGAATACGCATTTACCTTTAAGATGAGCCTAGTTTTGTTGCTTTACGATAATTAGTCTAGGAGTAATTGAAGATTAAGTAAATTTGAAAAAGATTAATTTTTTTTTTCGTAAACACCCTGTATTTTAGTGGATAGTGGGGATAGCCACCCTCTCTAGAACAATTTTTTTCTCCAAACACATCCAGGAATCACCCCTGAAAATATTAGCCGCGTAGGCCAACAAAGGATTTATTAATCGTCTGATGACCTTTGCTAGTCGCGAATGAGTGCATATGAGTATTTTAAATCTTTAAAACGGCGATATCTCATGAATGGCAATTCGTACGGGAAAATGTATAATATATTTTTATAAGACTTACCGTTTAAGAGAGATTTGCAAAAAACTGACATTTTGACCTTTTGACCTTGAATAAAAAAAATTCCTCCTGACCGATCGCGTGTCAGTCTCGACATTTTATGTATAATGATGTTTTTAAGGCGTGTACCAATTTTCAGCAACTTACCATTTATGGTAAAATTTCTGCTGTTTTTCGTCTATTTTGACTGGACTATAAACAACAGAAAAAAACTAAAGGGCGATAAGGGGGTGAACCCTCGTCCAGGGCCAACGAGAGGGGCTAATACTAGAGGTAGAGAGATAGTGGTCACTGGTCACCTGTCCTTTTCAGGGGACTACATAATATCAGACAATATAAAATATTAAAGTATTGGTGGGGCGGCACTTACCTTGATCGGGGCATCGGGGCCACACCAGTGAGTGAGATTTAGCCCAGCACTGTCATCCTGACTTCACTTCAAATTTTATGTTCATTATTTATTTAACTTATTTCATCTGTTTAAATCTTGTTCATTATGTTTTTAAAGTTAAATATAATTAGGTGTTATTCTTGTTCTTATTAATTAAGAGTTATTAGTCCGCTCAAATTAGGAAAAATTAAAGAAATTTTTCCCACAGCTATGAGACCGGTGTCAAATGAAGGATCTCGGTCGTCTAAACATGATTTTCACAACCCGCAGTTCGAAAAAAGGGTTGTTTTTGAGAAATATACAAATACATGGGGGTTTTCGCTTTTTTTCTATTTTGAGGAGAAACTATGCATTTTGGTGAAAATATCAATAGAGCAAAGTTGCAGGGCGTAAAATTACCTACAAATTTTGTCTCCACTGTTTTTTTGAATTCCGTATAGTTTCGCCGCTAGAGGCCGACAAATTATAAAGTTGTAGGTATTCAAATTATCTTTCGATTGATATATATAAAGTTATAGGTTAGAGCACAAAACATAGAGATAAAAGCAAAAAACTGTTAAAAATTAAAATTTAATCTCTCATTAACAGAAAAAATTAAAAAATTTGAAAAAAATTGAAAAAATCGAGAAATTTGTACGTGATTCGAAAAATCAGGTGTTCGCTTTTTCTTAATTTTAAGCGGTTCAATGAAAACAAAGTATCAAAATGTATAGACCATTTGAAACTAGACATTTCAATGGTTAAAAGAGCACTTATTGAATATCAAAATTCGAAAAAAACATTAATAAAGTTGTCCATGCAAGATTAGGGTATTTTTTACGAAAAATGTTAATTTCTGGGAAACTATCCGTTTTCCAAACAAAAAAAAGCATGCATATTTAACGCAACACAAGGTATACTCTTACAAATTTTCATGTAAATTGAATTATTTTTACGGGAGAAAAAAATTAAAAACTCAAAAATCGATTTTCCGCCATTTTCTTGGAAAATTTGAGGATATGTCAAAATATGTTAAATACAAAAGTTTTAGATCTTTTTGTTATCTACAACTTTTGTATTAAACATTTTCCACTAGGAGGTCAAGTTTCACCGCAAATCGCAAAAAATGGTTTTTAACCCCTAAATAGCATCCCCATGTTACCATTTCCCTTTTTTTCGAGTTTAAAGTTGTTTTTTTCTTTTAGTTATAACCTTAACGACATTTCATTGCTGGTCCCTCCCTGCTATTTCTGCTAGAATTTTATTTTGTTGTCGTTGGAGCGTACTTATATGAGTGATGCCATATAGGAGCAGCATATAACATTTTCGCTTGGAAGATTTGCTTATATATTATCAGTTTGTTAAACTTACTCAACAACGACCTGCGGTTTATGAGAGGGTAGAGAGATTTTATTGCAATATTCGTTTTGTGTATTACAGCTTGTATGTGTTTGTTCTAAGCAAGACCCTCTCAACTACAGGCCTTGCATAAAATCTTCGCACTAACACAACTAAGCGCAAACTTAGTCTGAATTTTTTTTGAGCAAAGTAGGCAAGTGATAAGATTTTTGACATTATAAAGGCAATTATTACCATGTCAACCATTTTATTTAAGTTTTTTTGCTTTTATATAAATAAATTATACTGAATTTATTTATAAAAACTTCAACAATCAATTAATTTCTTAAATAATTTAGAATGACATAATAAATATGCAAATTATTCATCATAAATCATGTACATAAAGTGTAAAGGGTTTTACCAGCGCACAGTGGGGCCAAATACAAAAAAGCTGGCCAAAAGTCGAAAAGTGTTCTAAATGATCTCAAATTGTTTACTCGGGGGTTTTCGGGGTCGCTGATTACGAATCCGTTATCAGAATTGACATTTTCAAAATGGTGGACTCAATATGGTGGACATAACCTCCCCAAGAAGTCGAAAACTTTAGTAAATAATACCCAAACATATTAATGGGGGGTATTCCGGGTCCCTGATTACGAATCCGATATCGGAATTGAGATTTTCAAAATGGCGGACTCATCATGGTGAACATTACCTCCCCAAAAAGTAAAAATCTTGGCCGCTGATTACGATTGGCTATCAGAATTTCAATTTTAAAAATTGCGGAGTTAATATGGCTACATGAGAAGTTTGGAAGGCTTCAAAAAGGACTAAAATATGTTTTCCTTATAATGTTGTCATTGTTTTGTATCTAAAATGTTATTAATATTATTTGAAACTTAAATTAAAAGAGTAATGTAAAGATTTAATGATAATATCTACATTTCTTTCTAAATGAAGAAAATGGCCACAGATACAAAAAACTATCATGGGAATAATACAAATTTAAATGAACCAGTTGAAGAAAGTATAAGATACGTTAAACCTCTAATGCCGGACCCACACGTTGGTCAAGGCTTGGTAAGCGTTCGCAAATTAAAAACGCTTGCTTAAAACAAACGTGTGGACGCATCACAAACGCTTGCCACAAACTTCCTTTGCAAGCATTCGCAAATTGAAAACGTTTGCTTTGGTTTGGGGAGCATCCACACTCGACGGATCGGCCACAAGCGTCGCCTAGCTTACACAAGCCAAGCCAAACGCCTTCTCCACACGTTTGAATTTGCGAATGCTTGCCAAGCCTTGACAAACGTGTGGATCCGGCATAAAAATCATCGAAATAATGTATGTACATAAAATACGAACAAATTTAATTCTCACAAAAAAAGTTTAAGTCAGTCGTTAGGATTCGACTTTCTAGAAATATAAATTTTTTCAAAATAAAATATGTCAGTACATACACACATATCCATACATATATTGATCTTCAATGTATGCGTATATAGAACTAGCTAAAGTATACGTGCCTTCACAGTTCAATATAAGCAAACGAGTTGACAAAATACCTTGTTTTTATTTCATTGGGTTCTGGTCTCTTATAACGATCAAACCAATTTTATTTAAAAAAATTAGTAAAAAAAGGCTAGGGGCAGCTATGGGCAGCTATTTTTTTATTCATTTTATAGCTTACATGTTTACCTAACACCTGATATGCGTTAAATCATCGAACACGACAGAACACCATAACTTTTTTATTATAAACCCTCTTTTTTTTTGTTATTTAATTTTTAAAAATCAGGAACAATCCATGATTTTTTAACAATAATTCATTCATGAAATTTATCTTTGATAACCATGGTTGTATTGCACTCACCTCTAGGAGTTGATTCTATTTTGTCTGATCTCAATCGGTGATGTTTTCAGACTTCCACGCCTTTTTTTGCAATATACCTTTTTTTCAACTAACCGAACAAAGAAATGCACCTTAAGCAGAGGTGTATTGCAACTGAAATTTCAGAGCAGATAATAGGTTTACGATTCTTCTGTATGTATTTTCTGACACTTAGGGTATTACTGTTGCCAACCCAATATAGAAAAAAGTCAAGCTAAAACATTTTTTTTTCGACTTTTGGCCAGCTTTTTTGGATTTGGCCCCACTGTGCAGCGCCCCGTTAGCCGCTTACTGCGTTTCCAGCTCCCACGGCGAGGACGAGGGGTTGGATTTTAGGAGCCACATTATTGTTAGAATTTCTTTAACTAACTAGACTTATTTAAAAAATGTTTCAAATAAGTGAAATGCTAACAATAAAATATAACAAAATAAAATTTTTTTCAAATAAATAAAAATCAAAGACTATGAAATTGGAAAAACTGGAATTACTTAAGATATAAGCTTATTAGTTTCACTTACGTACGTCTTGATTACCAGCATCTCTGCTATTTTTAAAATCTCTTTTTTTATTTTAGAAATTTCAATTGTTTAATTGGTGTTCTATTAAAACAGTATTATTAAATTACTTTTTATTAATGTTTTTGGACTATAAAATATAAATTGATTGATTATTTCCATATTCCTCATTTCACGATGCAATAAATTATTACTACATTTTTATAAAATTAAAAATTTTCTATATGGAAACCGACGAAATTCCATTTTAATCAATTTGGCGCCTTCACCATAACCTCAAAATTTTTGATTACATTCTGTTAAAAATAATTTTAACTTATGATAAAGACTTTTTACCGTAAACGCACAATTTAACCACTTCCCTATTTAATTTTTTTAATAAGAATATTCTTATTAGAAATAAACAAAAATTATTTTAAAAACCATTTTCACTGAACTTCACACCAATTTTATATTTCCACATAAAAACTGGAATTTCCCAACACTTTCACTATTCAACTTTATTATAAGAACTTGCCACTATTTATCTTTATTATTTCATCTTTACTTTACTTTATTAATCAATTAATTTCTTTTCCGAAACATAAAAACTGCCCCGATTCGCGCACTTTTCATATAAATCTGACAGTTCTTCAGCCAACTTTCAGACTACGTCACACATATGCAAAAATTTACAGCACGGCCTGTAGTTGAGAGGGCCTTGTTCTAAGTCAATGTCTTATCAAGGGTGATTCCAAGGTATTTTACAATACTGACCCAGGACACATCTTGCCCTTAGATTTTTAGTTTATGTTGGGGAAGGTGGGCGGATGCTCTTTGCCTGGTGAAATACATGGCTTGAGTTTTTGTAGGGTTTAACGCAATTTTCCATTTGTCGCAGTAAGTTTGTAAGATGTCGAACGCAAATTGTAGTCGCGATGTTATAGTGCATGCATTTTCAGCATGCGTGAAGATGGCTGTGTCATCAGCGTATTTAAGGACTCTGCAGTTATCCATATCCAGCAGGTCAGCAAAGAAAAGTATATACAAAATGGGACCCAGAACAGAACCTTGGGGAACTCCAGTGGTGATACGTTGCTGCGCAGACAGAGCCTGTCCGACTTTAAAAGTGCGGTTTGTTAGGAAACTCCTAATAATATCTATAAGATGGTAAGGCAGGTTATAGTTAATAAGCTTCGTGATTAACGCGTCATGCCACACTGCATCAAATGCGTTTTTTACATCCAGTAGCGCTAGACCGACCGATTCCTTATTTTCCAGGCTCATTTTAATTTTATTGCCAATGGATGGTTTGTATTGAAATTACTTCTGAAATCAAATTGATGTTCTGGTAATGTTTCAAAATTTTCTATTGCAGTAACAATTTTTTGTTTCAAAAAATTTTCAAACACTTTACCTACATTGCTTAGTAGGCTTTGGTCGGTAGCTGCCTGGTTCATTCGGTGGCTTTCTAGGCTTAGGCACTGGTACTATTTGTGCATTTTTCCATATGGTAGGGAAATAATTTAGCTTAAGACAACAATTATATATAAATGTCAGAATGATTAGAGAGGTTTTGGGCATTTCTTTGAGGGTTTTGTTAGATATTTTGTCACTACCAGGGGTCTTTTTGCTGTTGGTAATTATGGGTTTATGTACTCGCCAAGGGGGATGGTTCTGTTTGCCCTTTGAAAGTTTTGGATCTTATCTTTGACCTCTATTTCATGGAGTATATTTGTAAATTTTAGTGGAGCAAAATTTGTTTGATTGAGAGAATCTGCAATTACCTGCGCCTTTTCTTCCATATGTGTAGGGGTGGCATCGTGAAGAGTACACATAATTCGATGATTTTGAAAAATAATATTTATTTCGCCATATACAAAGAGCAATTATTAAGAAGAATCCTAACTGTAAAGGAAAGGGAAAGGAGGATTGTTATTCGGAATTTTTGCAAGGATTCTTAAAATTATGGCCGAAACTATCAAGGTGGAGTTAAATACGCGATAACGGTACGTGAAAGGAAAACATTATTACGCAAGGCATCCAATAGCACACTGACATCAAGGCAGTCAGCAGCGTCAGTTGGGATAAAAGCATCAGTAAGGACGGTTCAAACGTTAATAAAGAATTGTCCAACGTTGAAGCGTCTTCGCTATACCAGCATTATCTGCACGTCACCAAGAAGCTAGGCTGCAATTCGCCGCTAACCATGTGACTTGGGATACCCAATGGCAAGCTGTAATCTTTATGGCTCCCCATAGTATAACGACCCCAACACGGCTATGAAGACGCGCTAAGAAACGATGTTCCTTTTCCAAGTCGTAGAAGTAGAAATTAAAGCCGTCAGGACCATCGATACAGAACCTTTTTTCATCTGTAAAGGTAGCAGTACCATGGCTGGTGGTCATATTCAAGAGGTGCGTAGTGCGAGGGTAGTCTTCATGCCAAAGATAGGGAGAAGAGGTCACGAATCCGCGAAGAACTATAGGCCAATCAGACTGAAATCCTTTGTGCTTAACACCCCAGAATGGGTCATCGACTCCCACATCCGCCAATCGGTAGATGTGACTTTACTGTCACCAGCTCAACATGCCTATCTCAGTCGTAGATCCACCGACACAGCTCTCCAAGATGTGGTGAAAGCTATTGAAAAGACCCTATATTACAAACTTTTAGGCTCCCTTCCCCTTCTTCCCTTGCAATTCTATTGATAGGGCTTACAAGCTTTTATTTGCCCAATTTCATCCACTGATAGTTCTCAGAACAGTCAATGTAACCAATAAAATCGTTTTCTGAAAAAACAAGTGTGATGCACGCTTGAAGGTTCTGATTAAAACCAAGGGGGGCTAACCAGTTGTCGCAGTCCACAAAGCCAAAAAAATGAAAAATAAATAAAATGTAAAAATACCGTTACGAGATACAGCTAGGAATTCTTCCTAATAATTACTCTTAACTCAAGACATCTTTTGTTAAAAGTAAGGAAAACCCGTCCAATCTTATAACGGTAAAGGACTAAACAATCTAGGGAGGCTATTCAGTTGTCGCGCAGTGTACTTACGGTAGGATTTTCGTTTTTTATTCTGCCTTTTTCATTTAAAATGAACGATTGAAGATTGAATGTTTTTTCTTTTGATTATGTGTAACCATTGTAACATAAAATGACTCAAAATATAGCTGCCCCTCGGAATTCCGAAAACTAACTAATTATGAACTACACAATTTTAGGAATAAACATAGCAATAAAATTTCGTTTTCCTAAGGATGGAAATGCATCCGACAAAAGGATGAAGGAATGAATTTTAATGATTTATTGCCCTCAAAAATGAACACAGGAGTGATAAGGAACCACATATGGTTTATGGCATTAACTATTTCAAATTTACGAGAAATTGGTTAAAATGGGAAATAGAATTAGTTGATTCAAATTAATTTTGAATTATGAAATATTTAGTTAATGTTATTCTTAAAAAAATAGTTCCTTTATCAAATAAATTTTTTCAAATCATCTACACACATTTTTTTCAAAGCTCAATAAACATTCAACAAACGCCAAAGCATACAAAGCATCAAAATATTGAAGATTGGTCATGCTTTGCTTTCTGCTTTGCGTTATTGGATACCGAGTCTGTCTTTCGGCACTCTAAAATATGCGACTTACGACATTGCAGGAGCAATCTCTCGTCCTCTTCTGAATAATTTGCGCATCGGCACGCTTATTATTTTCGCTATTATTACCCTTTTCCGACATTTTTAAAACGTTTTTAATAGCTCGCTTTCTTGTCCGGTACAAATTTTGCAATTGATTTTTTGAATACTTCCGCTTATCCTATCATGCTAAAATTTTGCACACAGCTTTATCTCCGATGATAATGCAACATAGTATACTCAATATACCATTAAATCCATGGCGGCCGCCTCCAGAGGGTAAATTAATATTTTCTTCACAACCCCCTCGACATGGGAATCAAATGAAAGGGTATAATAAGTAGAATACAATAAACTATGCCGTTAGATCCATGGCGGTCGTCTCAAGAGGGCGAAATACCATTTTCTTCACAACACCCTCGAAATGGGAATCAAATGAAAGGGTATGATAAGTAGAATACAATAAGCAATATAGAATACTAAATATACCGTTAGATCCATGGCGGTCGTCTCAAGAGGGCGGATTAATATTTTCTTGACAACCCCCTCGACATGGGAATCAAATTAAAGGGTATGATAAGTAGAATACAATAAGCAATATAGAATACTCAATATACCGTTAGATCCATGCCGGTCGTCTCAAGAGGGCGAATTACCATTTTCTTCAAAACACCCTCGACATGGGAATCAAATGAAAGGGTATGATAAGTAGAATACAATAAGCAATATAGAATACTAAATATACCGTTAGATCCATGGCGGTCGTCTCAAGAGGGCGGATTAATATTTTCTTGACAACCCCCTCGACATGGGAATCAAATTAAAGGGTATGATAAGTAGAATACAATAAGCAATATAGAATACTCAATATACCGTTAGATCCATGCCGGTCGTCTCAAGAGGGCGAATTACCATTTTCTTCAAAACACCCTCGACATGGGAATCAAATGAAAGGGTATGATAAGTAGAATACAATAAGCAATATAGAATACTAAATATACCGTTAGATCCATGGCGGTCGTCTCAAGAGGGCGGATTAATATTTTCTTGACAACCCCCTCGACATGGGAATCAAATTAAAGGGTATGATAAGTAGAATACAATAAGCAATATAGAATACTCAATATACCGTTAGATCCATGCCGGTCGTCTCAAGAGGGCGGATTAATATTTTCTCGACAACCCCCTCGACATGGGAATCAAATTAAAGGATATGATAAGTAGAATACAATAAGCAATATAGAATACTCCGATATACCGTTAGATCCATGGCGGCCGTCTCATGAGAGCTGATTACCATTTTCTTCAAAACACCCTCGACATGGGAATCAAATTAAAGGGTATGATAAGTAGAATACAATAAGCAATATAATATACTCACCCCTTACTGGTAACTATTTGAAGGTTTTGCGAAATCGGTGGAAGTACATTGAATTCGTGTTCATCGATGAGATTTCCATGGTTTCATACGAAATGTTGTGCATGATCGATTCGAGATTGCGACAACTGAAAAAAAGGGAAAATGAACCATTCGGTGGTACCAACATTATGGTTTTTGGAGATTTCTTTCAGTTGCCACCTATCAGAGGAGCTCAGGCATTTCACCATCCGACAAGATTTATTCCAGCAATTCATTTGTGGAGACTCTTCAGCTTTGTGGAGTTGACGGAGAACATGCGACAACAAGGCGACACAACCTTTGCCGATCTTCTGAATGCTCTTCGCGTGGGTGAATTGAAGGCCCCACATTTTGCTCTATTGATGTCAAAAATGTTAATAGAGGCATCTGGTGATTTTGATTTCCATAGAGCAATTCGCATCTATCCAACTCGTGCACAAGTTGATGCACACAACACGGCTGTCCTTGAACGATATCGAGCCCAAGGAGTGCGAATTTTCAGAATTCGGGCTCAGGATGTGCTGGTGAATGCGACAAGAAATGCCGACAATGTAATCATGGACAACATTGTGTCAGGCGATATAAACAAGACTGGAGGATTACAAAAGGAATTGGACATTTTCAACGGCGCGAGAGTGATGCTTCGCTCAAATATTAATATAGAGCAGGGACTTGTGAATGGTGCAATGGGCAATATCACCGAAATTCATTGGCCTTTATTCCGTCGTGATCAGATGTACCATACCGACATTCCATCTGTTCGTATTGACTTTGGCAGAGATGGAATTCATTTAATCAAGTCGAAATCAATACAGTTTCCGGCACTCCGAAACTATGGAACAGTCGAACAAACACAGCTCCCAATAACACTGTGCTGGGCCTGCACAGTCCATAAAATGCAAGTATGTACAGTATACCATGCTGTTGCACACCTAGGATCAGCATTATTTGTTAAAGGACAGGCATATGTGGCATTAAGTCGTGTCAGAACATTGGAAGGATTAAGAATAGAGGTGCTAGATTGCTCAAAACTCACTGGCAAGGCACCGTGCAATGAAGATGCAATGAAAGAAATTGACAGAATGCGAAAACTTGGACTTCAGCACCATAAGTGAATCATATTTAACAATGAAATTGGTAACCAAGAAGAATCTGGTATTAATTTGTTTTAATATGTGCTTTTTATACTTTTTAGTACTTGTGAGTAAAACAGAAAAGGAACACCAAGTTTTTGATAAAATTTTTGACGTTATTTCATTTACATATACTTATACAAACAAAAAATTATAACTAGAAGAATTTACAACATAATCGAAATTAATACGGTAAATTGTTTAAAGTAATAAAATGAAAGATAATATCTGTAGATAATTACGACTGAAATTTAATTTATAGATGTTTTTATATGAAGAAAGCAGTTAAACACAATCAGCTAATATTGAAATAAAGATCATATAAAAAAATTTAGCTTACTTCATTATTTAATTTTTCAGGAATATCAAAATTAAACAGTTTGATATATTATTAGTAGATTTAGGTAACAATTTTTCCCATGCATCTGTCATAATATCATCAAGATGTTCAAAATTGATTGCAAAATTTCACACACAAAACTAAAAAGCAAAAAAATAAATACTTGAATAAAAAAAACTTTTTAATATAAAACGTTTTTAAAACGAACTAAAAAGTATAAAATAAAGTCTCCTAGCGCCATTCAGATTTATAACCCCAGACATAATAGTCCTGAAAATTTGTAATTGTGAATTTGTAATAGCTATGAAAATATTTGTAAGATTTAAAACGAAAAAACGTGGGGCGCATGCATGATTGATGCGAATGATTTCTCAACCCAGCTTTTCTACACTCTTTAGTATTGTTTATTATTACAAATTCACAATTACAAATTTTCAGGACTATTATGTCTGGGGTTATAAATCTGAATGGCGCTAGGAGACTTTATTTTATACTTTTTAGTTCGTTTTAAAAACGTTTTATATTAAAAAGTTTTTTTTTATTCAAGTATTTATTTATCGATCAAGATAAAAAAGCAAAAATTGTCAGACAAGTCAAAAAAGTAATCGTATCCATGGAAATCTAATATTTCGCAAATTATACTCATTTGTGTAAATTATAACCAACTATGAGATAACTTTGAGTTAAAACTGGAAAGAACTTGAATAAAATGTGAACAAATCGAAATTTTTATCTATAGTTTATACATTTGCGATAAATGTATCCCGGAGTTAGCTATGTCCGAGTTAACTCAGGTTAATTCCCCTAGTGAACAAAATGGGCCAGAGAGTTATACTTTTTTTAAATTTGATTTTCTAGTGAAAACTAAGAAAAATATAAATTTTCAGATTTTTTGGACTTCTAATTTTTTAGTTATTCATTTGAAAAAATCGAAAATAGCATAATTTGCCAATTTGTGAAATGATTAAATGCTATAGTTCAAAAAAAATATTTACCATGAATAAAAGATTTTCCAGTATTTTCTAAATTTTTTTTTAAAAAAACAACAGATTTTTTAATTATATTTTGTGCTTACACCCTTAAGATACATATATGCCAAAATTTAAGATGAAACAACATTGAAATCATATTGAAATAAAATATTTTGTACATTGTGATATTTTTCAGTTTGAAATTGCTGTTTTCTGCAATTCCGCACTATTACCAGTGCTCTGGAAAAAAAGTGTCAGTGAAGCACTGGAAATTCTTCTGTCAGAGAAATATTTTCCAGTATTCTCTGCTAATGTAAACAGTGTGCCAGTGCACTGGCTGCGACTGCCAGCGAAAACTCGTATAGTTTAAACGCACCTTAAGTATTTGATTTGTTGTGAGTAGCCTAAATCTTCCTGGCCTTATCAGTTTCTTCGCGAATGGTACCAGGTACGTTTTGTTGGAATTGACACTAGGCCCTACACTAGTGCACCACATAGAGACCAAGTGAACGGCTTGTTACATACGTTTTCGCATGGTGCTACCATTTTCACCGGTTACCACATAAACAACATCATCTGCATGAATTTGGATGCAGAAGTTGTAGGCACAGATCGGCGCTAGCAGTTTGCCTAGCAAAAGGCACCAGCTGAGAGTAGATACCACTCCTTCTTGAAGGTATCCTACTTTTGTGGACCAATTAAGCTGGAGAGAGCCAAGGGAAGGAGGGCCGGAGTGGAATTGAGAAGCCCCAGGTAGCACACGCACCGATTTCGTGAGCTCCTTCCCTACAAACCAAAGGCAAAACGGCAACGAGGAACCGGGGAAGTCAAGAAGCAGACCTAGACAGCGGCCGCTTTGCCCAAAGTTTCTGAACCCATATAATGCAGGGGGAACATTCCCACCATTCATAGGAGCAGGGACCCCAGAAGAAGGTAGAATCGCAATTACCTTCCTACTGCGACAACAAGCAGACCCAGATCGCCGCCGATGGGTTATGTTTCAGAGCACAGCCCTACTCGCAAAAAGCAGAGGAATAGAAGTAGGAGAAAGGCCAACCATGCCCTCGCTGAGATTACTCTAGGCAGAAAAGAGAAAATGAGTCTTCAGAAAGTCTCGAAGTGAGCTACTACAATTAGTAGAAAGGAAATTATTCCATAAACTCAACAAGCCCCTTACCAAAAAAAAGAATAAAGAAGAATAAAAAACCTGTTGCCACTACAATGAATTCCACACACCTGTTAGTTACCAAGCACACCTAATCCCAATTCAAAAAATATCCCACAGACCATTTCATGTATAATCACTGATTGGATTAAGTGATATTTAAATATAGTCCATATCCTTCCGTATGGACACCCATTCCAAGCCTTGTAAATATAACCTGTTACATTTCTCATGAAGGGACAAATTCCACAAAAAATTATCCTTTCCCACGCAACACCCAGTTACTAGCAACATAAACATAATTTCTATTACGTATCCTTAACAATACATTACTGATAAAATATCCTTAAGGGAGAATGTTAGTACAAAAAAAAATATTTATATATGTGTATGTTATATCTATTACACACCCCATAAGGAACGAGAAGATCATGGTCCAAAAATACCACACAAAAAAATAAGTCTTACGTCCAAAAAAACACTTTCAACCATCCATAAACCAACACACGATTACTTCCGGGAAATAACTCTCGGCATTCATGTTCTCTTGTTATTATCCTTTTTGTAGATTCCTTCTCAGTCCAGGACACAATAATCGTTGTCATAAAATCTGGTAAAACTACTGGAAAAGGATCCGCACGTCGATTTATCCGAAGGAAATATTTTTGAGCAATCGATGCGAGAGAAACTTAAATCCGCTAAAGTACTGCGACGGAATGGTGGGTGTCCTTAGGAAGATAAAATCCTGGAGCACCCCAGAACTGCACAAATAGAAGGATATTTTCGAGTGATGAAAAAAAAAAATAAGAAACGAATACAGCAAAGTCAACTTTCTCCCGTTTGGATAAAACGTGACCAGTTTAAATAGCTGCCCGGAAAAGGAGCCCAGAGGTAAAAAACAAAATTTTGGGGTGTGGAGGAGAAAGGGTAGAAGGGACAATTTTATGGCTGTTTATCCTCCCCTCCACTCCGTGGATGTCCTATGCTCAGGTTAGCTGTTAAAAAAAATTCCACAAAGTTTCGGACATAATCGCCTTTACTATAAGGAAAAAGGATCTTCAAAATGAGGTGAATTTTCACCACTGAATTGACGCTTCCGGACCTCATCGTTTCAGGATATCTAAGGAGGAATTTTTACAGGAGACTTCTCTTGGTCCATAAAACTTTTAGTGAACGACATGATTACCCCCCAAACGAAGGAATATTCTTGATCGCCTCCTTTAGCGTTTTCTGGTCCGTTTTCTTTCCTTATTTTGCCTGTGTATGTGTGTGTGTCAGTGTGCATAAGGATGTTTGCGTTGCTCCTTGAAGGACACGCCGCTGGGAGGTTCAAACTAAGCCACATACACTGCTAAAGGAAAAAAAAAGAAATATGTAAGAAATCCTTTTATCCTGGTGGCGAGGAATCCTGAATATTCCGTTGGGCATGGCAAATTTTCTTCATCACAACCATATGACGCGGATCCTGTTTAACTTTACTTCTTTTTTTGCCCCTACTTGTTCCTCTTGTTTCTTCTTCTTATATATTTTTTTTATTTTTTTTTCTTGCTTTTCCAAGAGTGGAAAACAATTTTCAATGTGAATAGCCTGAAGTAGGATGTTCTGGAGAGAAGTTCAGGAAAAGTTGTTATAACAAGCAAATTGGCAATTATGGTGAAAACTCTGAAAGTTTTATGGCAACATCTTGAAGCAATTTACTTCTCTCTGTCTTAGCAAGAAGCGCTGGTCTTTCGTTTATGGCAATGGGGCACAGGGCAGATAGGCAAGGAATGAGAAAACGGATATATAACTACGTTGAGTGACCAAATTTTAAAAGTATAACAAATAAGACGAAACGAACAATGAAAAAAAAAACAGAAAAAAAAATTATGAACGAACAAAACACGACAACCGCCAGGCCTTGCTTTAAGTGAGATGGTAATTAAATTTAAGAGTCAAACTTTTAAGTGTTTTCTGAATCATGAAAAATATTATGACCCGCAGTTTTGTCTTACCATTGGCTATGGGATCAATTTTATTTGTTGGGAAATTTTTGAGAAGTATTTTCTAGATAGATTTTGGTACTCGTATCTTTAAGAGATTTTTTTGCTTTGGAATAACTTTAGGGGCATTGGAATAGGCAAATCGGAAACCCATGACATAGCCAGGGAATTAAATGAACTCAATCATGAGTGCGCTCATTTCCTTAGTAACCGTGGTGCTGATAGGTCTAGGGGGCCTACAGAAGTCCTGCTAAGTCTAATCCCAAATAAGGCGAAATCTTATGTTCATTATAAAAAGCAGTTGCTGAAACCTACTTCAAAAAAAACCAATTCCGTGATGCACAAAAAAAGATGAAATAATTTTTGGTAGTTCTTTACAATACTAATCCAATCAGAATGGATTTAGAAAGAAGAATCACTTTTGAAAAAATATTTTTGTAATTCTTTACAACATTAATCCAATCAGAATGAAACTAGAAAGAAGAATCACTTTTGAAGACGTTTCAGTACCTGGGGCCAGATTCCGCAAGGAAATTTTATTTTGTATCGTCGTGCACACTCACGATTGTGGAATCCGGCCCCTGGATGTAAGTACCCTTGACCCCTCTCTTTCAGTGAAAACTGTATGGAGCAATTTGGGTGTACACACTAAGAATAAAGCTACTGTTCATAGCCTCAGTCTAGAAAATCTTAATCAGTACTTTATATCTAACCAAACGGCGGAACATACTAATATCCCTGTTACTCGTGCATCTGGTGGCTTCAGCTTTCGTTTCCCTTGAAGTCATCACTGCCCTTAACTCGATCAAATCCAAAGCAACGGGTAGTGATAACATTTCACCTAGGTTTTTAAAAATGTTACTATCTTGCTTGCTGCCTATTCTGACTCACATATTCAACTCCTGTATTACGGTATCTAAGTTTCCTAAGTGCCCTTCTCCTGTTAGTCCCTCTGACTATCGACCCATTAGTATACTCCCATTCTTAGCAAAAGTTCTGGAAAAGATGATAGCCGTTCAAATTCTTGAATATGGTGAACAACTTAATTTTGCAAGCGTGTGGAAATCTGGTTTCCGCAAAGCCCACAGCTGCGAAACCGCTCTCCTTAAAGTCACGAATGATATTCGTACTTCTATTGATGAGCATTGCGTGTGCTGTCTACTGTTGCTTGATTTCTCGAAAGCCTTCGATAGCGTTAACCACACTTTGCTTTTGGAAAAACTCTCTTCACAACTCCACTTTTCTCATACTGCTCTTAAACTTCTGCATAGCTTCTTAACTTGCCGCTCTCAACAAGTTACACTAGGTGTCTGCAGTTCCTCAATTGCCTTACTTAGCTCGGGCGTCCCTCAAGGTTCCATTCTCGGACCACTTCTATTCAGCATTTTTATTAACGATCTTCCTTTAGTAGTAAAAGACTCCAAGATTCACATGTATGCTGATGATGTTCAACTATATATATCTGCGCCAAAAAGCCAAATCTTTACTTGTGTAGAGAAGATTACGGCAGACTTACGCCGCATTTCGCGCTGGGCCACGTTGAACCTACTTCAGTTAAATCCATCGAAGTCCCGTTGTATATTTTTCTCTCTCACTCCCATCTCTCGTCCTTCTCTACCAGAAATCTTTTTGAATGGGGTCCCTCTCACTTGCGTTGAAAAAGTAAAAAATCTAGGAGTTTTTCTGAATAGCAGTATGACCTGCTGCGACCACATCACCTTCATTATTGGCAAAACATATGGGCTTCTGTCAAAACTTAGGTACCACTGTGGTTTTCTCAAAAGGACTATCCGCATGAATTTAGTGAAAGCCTTACTCCTTCCTCTTCTAATGCATGGCCTATCTATTTTTCCTTCTTTAGACTCGTCTTGTGCGAGAAAGCTTGAAGTAGCCTTTAACGATTGCATACGCTTTGTATATAAGTTACGTCGTTTTGACCATAGCCGTGTTCCTTTTCTACTTTTAAGTACTCCGGAGTAAAAAATTAAAGGAACGCAAAATTTGTCGATATGAGTAAAACCTATGAATTATCTGTGAGAGCAGGAGTAGTTCCAACTAAATACGAGTAAAAAAGAGCAGAAAAGGAACAGGGCTCATGTCTCACCCTATCTGAATTCCGTTTTAGGTTGCTCCATGAGCCTTAGAGTATAGGCTTTTGCGTGTCCTTCACGATATCTTGAACCAGCGCAAACCCGCATACCTCAATCAGTTCGTGCAGCTCTCACATTCACTTAGAAATAATAATTTGATTATTCCGCGTTTTCGCACTTTAATTGGGCAGCGCTCTTTCTTCGCCTTCGTTGCTCTACTAAGGAACTCTCTACCGGTTGAACTGCAACGTATCGATTCAGCGGGCATTTCCAGGAAGCGTCTTTTCGAACTTTTAGTTAACAGAGCTGCAAGAGCATAGATACAGGAAAATAAAGAAAATTTAGCTTGTGTATTCTCTTTTTTTTATTTCTGTCTTTCTCTTATTAATTTTTAATTTTTTTTTTGTTTTGTTCTTTTAATTTAAATAATTTATCTAGTCTCCTTTTTATATGTAATTTTTTTTTTGGATTTGAATTTTATTATTGTTATTATTATATTCCTTATATAATAATTAATGTATAATTAATGTACATGAATTTAAGTCTGACTTTAAGTCTTTGTACATAATTAATAAATAAATAAATAAAAAATAAAAATAAGGACTTGGCGGGTTCATTTTAAAAAAGCACACGAAACTTCATCCAAAACATGGCTTAATTTTAAAATTAATCTATATTTAATCCAATTTAATAATAAATCGTTCACGTGCCAGCAAAATTTTCGTACGTGCCATCTCTGGCACGCGTGCCATAAGCTCGCCACCACTGGTATAGGACGAAAAACGGGCAATTATCTAGGTGACTATAAAGGGGGCCAATCGCATACTCAATAAACCGATTCTCGTTCGATTGCGTAGATCAAGTAGCATTAGAGGCGGCTTAGGCCGGCCGCACATTGGATACGAATTTGTATCGTACGTAGACGTACGTTATTGGACGTCCGTAGTGAGCGCGCACACTGGTTGCGTTTTTCTCCGTTGAAATGCCATTAGTGACTGTGACCTGTGACATCGTCGTAATGAATAATTTATATCTGCTAGACACTGATTCGAAGACTGCGGCGGCGGCGCAATAGCCAACGTAGAACCGAATGGACGCGTGAAATTTATTTAAAAAGAGATGAATATGGCGAATTCCGTCATATTTTGGCGGACTTAAATAATGAGCCCGGGCTATTTCATGGTTATCTACGTATGAATAAAGACACCTTTGAATATATTCTGGGTGCGACAGCGGGGGAGACCCAACCTCCGCTCGAAGAATGGCGTAGACCAGGACGCTCGGAGCTTAGGGATGCCAAACTGGATGACATCGGCTCAGAATCGGGACCGGTGGACAGAACCGAAAAAGTACTTAGTTGGGGAACCGCTTGATAAAACGATACTCGCGTTTGGAATGGTCATTTACGAAACATTCTTATCTGTAACGGAGTCGTGCATAGCTCTGGCCGATGCATTTTTAGATTTGCATGCCTGTAGCGGGAGCGTGCATACCCGTGTGGCAGGCGCATTTGTTCGCTATGTGTACTCGTTGCGGGCGCGTAGATGCTTTTAAAAAAAATAACCAATTAAATTACTTATAATTTTTTTAAGGACTAGCAAAAACCCGCGTGCGTTGCAACGCCTTTTAATAAAAAAACTACCCCCACAATTTGAAGAACACGCGTGTATCCAGTGCACGGGAAAGATGTGAATCATCTTTGGCGAAAGGCCAAGTGGAAACGCAGCTCTGGAACTTTTTTTTTATCACCCAGAAATGTTGCTGATATGATATGAATTTTTAAAATTTTAACTTATTCATACAAATATAGTTCAAGCTTACAAAGGCTTATAAATTCAAGCAGAAGATTATATCTACCAGTTTCGTCCACTGAAGACCATGGGTGTTGATAGCCGAATGGGTAAAATGAGTCGAGTCGATAGAGTCTAATTACACAAGCTAGCACTTTTCCTCTTACCAAACAGTTTGTGTATGTTATAAGAATTACACGATGAACTAACTGTTCTGAATTTTTTGGTGTAACGATGGGTATCTTCAAAAACGCATCACGGCAGCATCACTGCAGAATTCAGCAATTGGAAGTCTGTTGCTCAATTCTGCAGTGATGCGGGAAAATGATAAGTTTTTAAAGTTACCCGATTCTATTGTCTATGTAGCTGTGTACAAAAGAAAAAAAATTCTCATAGTTTGCACAGCCCCCGAGAACGAAGTTATGGTTGGGTTAGTGAGTGTGATGATCGCTGCAGTCGAAATTTTTTTGGAATGCACAAGCAAGGAACTTCCCTGCGACCCCTTGCCTATAACTTTCTATCCTGAAAACCGGTTTATTGGAATTATTGGTAGTGTTGAAGAAATAAATGATACGCCGTGTATAATTTGCTTCATTGATTGATATTTTCAAGGTTAGTATATATTTGGAAGTCGATTTCAATGATCCCAATAAAAAAGTACAAACCCATTATTTACCTCTTCTGTTGTAATCTGTCAAATATTTATAAAAAAAGTTTAAGCGCCGCCGTTGCGAGTCGAGCTCACGACACCTTTTTTCGATGACCCTACATTTTTCTCATTGGGCTATCAACGCCTTTGGGATGCGATAGACGAAACCTGTTTTGGGATTCCGTATCGATTTAGAGTTTAGAGGTAGAGCCTAGAGAAACTCATGTGTTTCTCTAAGTTAGAGTAGTTGGTATTCTGTAAGCAACTTAGAGCGAAGTACTAGATGTTCGTGGGAATTTATTACATTTTTATGAAAACACATTCATTAACGACCTCTAAGTGTCAGTTGACATTGGAGGTTTGGAAAATATATTAGTAAAATTTTTTTTCAAGTAATAAAATTATGAATAGGGAAAATATAATTATTATTTTCGAATGGAGAAGGAGAATAATAAGAAGAAAGAAGAAGTTTTTTGATTCCCTAGAAAATTAGGAAAGAAACAAAAAGCAATTTTTTGAATACTAAAAACCGAACATTGTATATTAATGTCATATTATTAAATAAAATGTTTGAACTTACATTTCTAATAATTTACGACTCTACACCGGTTCTAAGTACCAGTTATAACCATGGGCGCCGGGAGGGGAGAGAGGACATATCAGTAGTTAATAAATCATAGAATTTATGCAGAACGTAACTTTATAATGTATGTAATTATTATTATAAAAGCCTCATTCGTCTTGGTTGTTGCCCAAGTTCGTCGATAGCGCTGTTGACGAATTCAGCATCCTCTTGCACTATCTTTCTGTGAACGCTGAGCATGCACACTCCGCTAACCCCTGCATTTCCCATCGTAGACCGATTCCAAAGTTTTACCCGACGTTATGTGCTAAATGAGCGTTCGATACTGCATGTTGTTGCTAGAAGAGTTAGTCTGGCGGGCGTAACATATTTTTTGCATGTTTTTCAGCCATTCTCACTTTATAATTTTGAGGTGTTCGATGGGGGCATCTTTTTTGCCATGGGAGCTTAGATTATAAGGAATTCTTCGCTTTCGATTCCAAATGGTCCTTTAAAATGTTACCTCCAGATTCAATTCGAAAATGCAAAAGGTCTGTAAAAACTGAACCTTCATCAGTTTTTCCACGAAGAGGAAGATCGTGTTGTCCACAAATAGTCCAGTCCCCAACCGATATCACCTCTACTTTTTTTCGGCGGCGACCGATTTACTTGAAATTTTAACAGTAGATAGGGAATGACTCAAAAATCAAAGTCTACAAAATGCCAATGTGCGCTTTTTCTTTGGGGGTGTTTACCACCCCAACTCGGGGGTGGAAATATTTTTGGTCAAAATAACCCCGTTAATCGATAGAGAGGCTAATTTTATGCAAAAATGTAGTACTTTTATGTAAAATTGATATTTTTTTGGTTATAAGCGTTTGAAAAGTTGCAATTTTCATTAAAAAAACCCCACGTTTTAGAACCGTTTTTGGTCAATAAGTCCAAAAATAAGCGTTTTATCGAAATTTTTGTTAGGTCTAAAAATAAAGCTTATAAAAAAACGAAGAAAACGGTTTTTGAATGAATGCTCTAGATATAAAACAAAGCGAAGGGGACCTATTTCAAACCAAATACTCAAAACGTTGTATTTAACGTCGAATAACGGAAAATCGATGCGTTTTTCGAGGATAACTTATATAGCATTTTTTAAAGTGCTTGAAAAGACCTTTAAAATGAACACTGATAAAAGTCATTTGCATGTAAAATGAATGAGTTATGACAAAGAGAAGGTGTACCGTTCAATTTTTTTTTAAAAAAATGATCAATAAAACTAATACCACTTCCACCCAAATTCAAATTTATCATATTCCACGTAGGATTCAGTTTATTTCAGAGATATCTATGGGATCTATATAGTTTGAGCGATTTTCAGGGTGTATTTTTTGAAATGGGTACGAACGAAATGAAAAGGGGATTTTACGAATTTTACAGATTTCTGCGTTTATTTCAAAAAAACTCAAAAACTATTGAAGATACGTAAAAAACTGTTGAGTGACAAAATTTAGATTTTTCTTCAACAAAAATTTTGGTTGTTTATGTATTGCTGTAGCTTAAAAACTGACAGAGATATAGCGGATTGAAGTTTGCTTTATAGTGCAAGTACCACCTTTGCTTAGCCCTTTGACCCTTCACGTTTTGAAAATTAAGAGTTTTAATATAATACAATTAACACAGGTTTATTGCCAGTGAAATTACCTACAAAATGGTTTTTGAATGGACACTGTAGCTTGAAAATTCACCTCGCTACAGTAAAAAAACCGAACGACTTTTTTTTAATTTTCGGAGCAAAAGATTTTCGGAGCTCTTGTGAGCACATTACGGTATTTCTGGTATACATACATGCTACATTTGGTATACAGGTTTAATATACTTTTTACAACAGTACCTCAAAAAAAGAAGATATTCTAGAAGCTGGAAGGTATTGCGCAATACTTTTGTACGCAGCTGCTAAAGATGTGCAATTAAATAAAATGAAAAAATTGGCGATTTGCAATCTTTTTCAGAGCATAGGTGAATTGAGTGTTCGGAGGTCGGTACACCGCCAGTATATATACATCCACGCACACGCACACATACACACACTAAAAAACTTACTAAAATATTTTCTGAACTAATATAACTAAATTTGTGTGTCTCAAAAAGGGTAGACTTTGAAAAGGGTGGTAAGTAGAGCCAAAATCCAAAATTTCATCAAAATCGTTGACCTCCGAAAAAAAGTAGAGGTAATACCCCATTTTTACGGTTGGGGACGGGACTATTTCTCTAAGGGTAGTTTTTAGGGGTTGAAAAATTTCTTAAAAAATTATTTCAATAGTGCATAGGTCTAAGAGGTGATATATAGGCCTACTAAGGGTTTTTATTACCCATTTATTGAGTTTTATTAATTTTTTACAATAAGGGTAGTTTTCACACCTTAAAATAAAAAGCGCACCTCGGCACAGGGTAGACTTTGAAAAGGGTGGTAAGTAGAGCCCAAGTCCAAAATTTCATCAAAATCGGCGGCCGCCGAAAAAAAGTAGAGGTAATACCCCATTTTTACGGTTGGGGACTGGACTAAAAATAAAATCGTGGAAATAATTGAGCGTAGTTTCACTCTGTTTTCTTCAACTTCCTTGTGATGCGCTGAATCTAAAATTGCAGTAGTTGCTTTCTATCCATAGTATCAGCAAAATGTTTAGATGCAATTGTAGCTTCACAATGCCGCTGAGATGACGCATGGAATTGTGAGGCTTCGTGAAACTTGTCATATTTTAGACAAGGAGACACAATAGATTGTCCCTGTACGCCGCGTTAAACCGGCGATCGAAACAAAACGCACACTCGGCCCTTTTACGGCAGATGAGTAGGCATGTCTAAATATCCGTTTATCCTCAGGTTTTACATCCTTTTGAAAATTGTACGTTTGGATTTGGAGCCCATAAGGGTTTCTTAAGAATTTCAAACGAACGCTGAATCAGCATAAGAATTGGGATTCAAATGTAATCCTATATCCAGCCGGTTGGTACTAGATTCGAGAACAAATTAAGTTTCGTTACTCTGTGAATAGATTCGCACTACTGTAGTTATAGTCTTCTGCTTGAATTTATAAGCCTTTGTAAGCGTGAACTAAATATATTTGTATGAATAAATTAAAATTTTAAAAAGTTTTTATTGCTTATTGTATTAACAAATGTCTTTATTTTGAAGCACAATAATACGCAACTAATGCAACTAATTTTTGTTCGTTTGAAGCTTTGAAATATAAAAGATATGCACGCATGCATAATTCCATAACTAAAATTTTTAGCTAATTTAAGCCCATTAACCATTTTTATAGAAAATCAGTAAATTAAGTTAAATAATCATTTTCATTAATAAGTTGTAACTTCCTGCCATTCTTCCCTTCTACTTAAGCCGCGTACACACCGGCCCAACGAAGGCCAATGAACGGGATTCGTTGATATTCGTTGGTTCTAAATGGACGGATTAGCGAATGCCAATGAAGGTTCGTTGGCGTTCGCTTGTAACCCGCAGCGTAGCGGAAACATCAAGAAAGCAGGCCATTCGAACGAATGCGGTGTGGACGGGCGTCGAACGCAAACGAGCTTTTTGACTTTTCTCGAGATATTTACGTACATGTCATCAGTTTTTATTTATTAATTAGTGTACTGTGATTAATTACTGTCTGGTTGAAGGTAAGTTTTAATAACAAAAGGTTAAGATTTAATGCTTTTTTAGTAAAGAAGCTATTTCAAGGTGTTTCAGAAAAATGCCAACACGAAAAAATGTGATCACAAGAAGACATGTTTTTTTTAATCGACATCTAAACCAACCAACCACGTCTTTGCGATCCCAGCCATAAGGAGTATAAGCCGCTTTCGTTTAATTGTTCTTACTACATATTTCGTTAAGATATATGTATGAAACTCGAAATTATTATTTCCTCGTCCAACGAACGATTGGTAGACCAACAAATGCTAATAGACGTATCTCCGAACCCCAACGAACGTTCGGTAGCCAACGCCGAATATCGTTCGTTGGCCTTCGTTGGGCCGGTGTGTACGCGGCTTTACAAAATTCTCAGAAATCCGAATGCTCCATCTAAATTTTTGTAAATTATTCTAGTTAAGAAATTGACTGTCTCAGTAATACTTTGGGCAATTTACATTTAATAGTAAAAGACCTTTTACTTACTTTTAAACTCGTATGCACTCCTTGCTTTATTATATCTTTTTCGAAGCAAATGGAAATAAAAGTTTTGAAATATAAATAAAAATGAAAGTGTTGAGATCAAGAATTGAACCCGGGTTTTTTTAGAACGTCAACACTCAACCAATTCGTCCATTCTCCGAATGTGCGATTCTTAGATTTCACTTTTTTTGTAGTAATATTTCCATCTTATTCTCTCTTATCCAATACAGACCTTCCTTCGCGAGACGAAATTGTACTTCATCGTTGCATATGCTAAGCGTCACGCCTTGAAAAATTACTCTCAACGCGCGCAAAGATGTTTCACATCAAAAATCAACTTTAAATAAAAAAAATTTGCAAAAAAATTTTTTTTCTACTTTTTCCTTGAAATTGGCTTGCATAGGTTTTATCAGACAAAAATTAAATGTTTTCAACCCTGAAGGGGGTAAAATTACCCCTAGATTAAAGTTGAATTTTTTCCCTGTTTTTCGCTTGGAATTGGGTTGAATAGGTATTATCAGCCAAAAATTAATTATTTTTAACACTTATGGCCGTTTTCACCATCTCCGGTTAAATTGGCAGTAAACTTCCAGTTTCTAATCTTGGAGTTAAGTTAACTGTGACCGTAAAGTGCCAGTAAAAAAATTTGGTTTTCGCCAACTATGAGTAAACAAACTTGAAGTTAAAGTTAAAATGTACTAGTTTTTGATAGTTGCAGAACATCAAATGTCAGAAGTGTCAATTTTTATTAAAATAACACATCGAACACTTATATATTCTTGATCCTCGTCACTTGAATCGTCGAATTTGCAGATAAGTTCTACTGATCTTTACAGCATGACTAAAAATTAAATTCATGTTTTCCATATTAAAACCAAAGCCAAAAAATGTCAATCCCAATGTCAAACTTTCGGTTCAATTAGTTAACCAGAAGAAATTCTCTCGGTTAAATTGACTACCAGTTAAATGAAAATTAACTTACAGATTGACTCTAACCAGAGATTGTGAAACGGCATTTTTAACTAACTGCAGGTTAAAGTTTCAGTTAACGTTTAACCGGAGATGGTGAAAACTGCCCTTAAGGGGTAAAACTAACCCTAGATTAAAGTTGAGTTTGAAAAAAATTTAAACTTTTTTTGCGAGAAATTTTATTTTGATGAAATATTATTAAAGCATTTGGAAAATTTTATTGTAACCCCTTAACTCGTTCGCTACCAGGGTGTCAAGGGAAAAACGTCCACCAGGGCCCATGATTTTTTTTTCGGGATATTATGACACCAGTTGCAATAGATTTCAAGCATATATATTTCGAACGTTCTAAAAATGTAAAATAAACCTTATTTTAAACTGTCACACATATGTGTCACTGGGCTATAGATAAAAAATAAACTTTGTAGCCCATGCGTCACATATATGTGACACATCAAATTAGAAGGAACTGAATAGGATTGAAAAACGAAATATAAATAAATATAATTATTAAGTGAAGTACACGATGTTCGTACACGCTAATCTCCGAAACCGCAACTGCTTTCAGTGAAATTTCGTGATTTTGTGTGGTTGGTTCCAGCTTGAAAGATAGGATAGCTTTGGACCCGATAAGTAGCGCTATTGTGGAGATCTTAAAAAAAGTACAGGCAATCATTGGGGACTGCCGACAGAGTGAAAACTTAAAACTATGAAAGAACAGGGTTTTTTTGCTTTTTGAAATTTATTGTAGTTACCAAAAATTAAAATTTGTAAATTAAAATCCTTAACATTAGGGTGGTTTTCACATCTATTGGCGCTCTGGCATATTTTTATATGGCTTAGCTTACATAGTATTTGTATTTCAATGAGTTTCAATGAGCTATGCATATACGTGTTCACAGGCCGCTTTGCCCGCACCAGTAGGTATTGTATATACAGGGTGTATTGCATAAAGTTACAAAACGGCCGGCTGTGGATAGGTTTTGAATAGACGAACAAAAAATCATATGGGAGGCCTTTCATGAATAAGGTGGCTGCGTACGCAGAATACACTGCTCTCAGTGGTCTCTGCTACTCAGTCATCAAAGTTAAAATTTCGGTTTTTTGTAACTAAAATTTCAACTAAAACCACCTTTTTCTCCATAAAATACCTAGTTAACTAATATTTTTTTTTGCAAAATTTCAAAGCTTGGACAATTCCCTATCAATAATGTCTGGACAATTTTTATGCTACGGCCTTTACTTTTGAAGCTATTAGCAAGTTTGATGTTAAAATTGGCCTTATTTGTTTCTTTTTGCAAATCTTAGGTGAAAAAGTACAAAAACAGTACGAAATAGGGCCAATTTTAGCATTAAAATTGCTTATAACTCCTAAAACAAAAGCCGTAGGGTAAAAATTTTCCGGACATTATTGATAGAAAATATTCCAAGCTTTCCAATTTTGCAAAAAAAAATATTAGTTAGCTAGGTATTTTATGGAGAAAAGGGTGGTTTTAATTGAAATTTTAGTTAAAAAAACAGAAATTTTGACTTTTATGACTAGGTGGGAGTATTCTGCGCGTACACTAATACTGATAAAATAATACCTTAAAACGGGCGGTATGGGGGCAGTAGCCCCCCAAACGGGGGGGGGGGTGGGGGGCAGAGCCCCCATTCCATACAAGGAGTACTTAATTTTTCTATTGCACCTTTTGTTTCAGCAGAATATATAGGATAATTTGCAGTTTTAGTTCCAACATTAGCGGTAATTTCACGATTTTGGTGGATCCTTGCGCAGGTAGACCAATGCTAAGATTCAACTGAGGAGCTCCTAATTTTAGAAGATCCAAAAGAAGATTCTGCAGTTTTACTTCGAACATTAGTGTTAATTTCACGATTTTGCTGAATTCTTGCGCAGGTAGACCAATGCTAAGATTCAACTGAGGAGCTCCTAATTTTAGAAGGGCTTGTAAGAGAATTTCCAGTTTTAGTTCCAACATTAGTGGTAATTTGACGATTTTGGTGGATCCTTGCGCATGTATCCCAATGCTAAGATTCGGCTGGGGAGTTCCTAATTTTAGAAGAATGTAAAGCATGATTTATAGTTGTAAAAGTATAAAAAGGAAATAATAGTTTTTAATAGTTGGCTTATTAGGCATATTTTGTCGAAATTCATACTCGTTGTGCCCATTTTTTACGTTTTTACGCCAAAATTATATTATAACGGGACTTCAAGAGAATGTTCGCACAACCCCTCCCGCCCCGCTTCACCCCTTCCCGAGCCACAAATCATGCCGCAGGAAACTAAACCAGAGCAAAAATTTATTTAATTTTTTTGCAATAACGGGACATTTCCGCACTTACAAACTTCAAGGGGTTGTTCACCTACCCCCCTCCCCCCTTATAAATTCCTTCCCCCCCCCCCACCAATCGTGCCGCAGGATACTAAACCTTTACCTTTCTTTCACCAAAAGTTCAACACCTATACATTAACTTCCAGTTGTAACCGTACGAGAAAAAGTAAAATAAAAAAATATATGGATAAATTGCCATTAGAAGAAGAGGGGGAACACTCTTGCTAAATTTATATTCGGATGCAATTTTCCATTGAATATAGTTGAGTAGCCACAACATTTCAAAGCTTTTATTTAAAAAAATCGTTCTGCTTATTATGAAAAAAATACCTAAAAGGAAACATTTATCTTCAACTCTCCTCCACCAAACGTATGAAAACTGCATAGAATATAACAAGAAGACAATAATTGGGAAGGAGTCAGTGCTACTAATAGATGGGTATAATAATAATAATAGAGTTTATCCTTCTAGCTCAGAAGGTACACTTCTCAGCTGGGCTGAGAAACGGGCCACGCCTATGTGCAGGGACCAAACCAGCCGAAAGCACCAAAAAGGGATAAGAAGAGAAAACACCACATAACGAGCATGCGATCGAAAATGCAGGCTCCTTCTCGACCCTCTCCGGCACTCCGGTACCAACCCGGTCCGGTCCCTGCACACAAACGCGGTCACATTTACGACTGCACAGTGGCTCAGCTAAGGCATGCATAAGGCATTTCGGTATATCGGTTCCTTTCGGTTTCACTTACGCTAAGAACCGATTTTGCAGATTGTAAAAATTCCGTTTCCAGATCCAAAACCGAATAAAAATTTTATATCGATTCCATACTCATTTCAAATAAGAGTTGGAATTTTTTTCATTTTGGTACTAAGACCGAATTTTTATTTGAAACCAAAATATAAAAATTCATATAAAGTGGTATAAAATATTTATACATAATTTTTACATATTTAATTTTTATTTCTTGATAGTTAATGGCCCCGATTGCCGAATCCGCCGGCGGCAATGGGAAAGCGAATTTGAAGTTTTGCGATTGCCGAAAACAGTCAAAGTGAAAGTGAAACGTTTCCCTTGATTATTGAAAACGGCGGAATTGAAACAACCTTAGTTTCTCATCCGTCAAAAAATTGTTGCGGATTAGTAAGGAAACGAACTGTCAAAAGGAAGCCAAGTGTTTTTACAAAACCATGTAAGTTTTAGAATTATGTAAAATTATTTATTTAAGGTTAAAATATATTTATTTCAATAAAATTAATATAAATTATGAATATTATTTTATTTTATTTATGGTTTTGTTTTAGGAAAAAAACAACAAGCCGTGAGCAGTTTGCAAAATTAGTAGAAATAATGAAAAGCAATGCCGACATTGCAAAAAATATGACCTCTCGGACACCTACAACATTAAGAACTTTTTGGGACAATGTGAGAAAAGATTTAAACAGCTTGGGTCCTCCCGTTAAAGACACATCAGAGTGGAAAAAAGCAAGTTTATTATAATTGGAAAGGGTATAATTTAGGTAATGATATCTTCCGATTTTAGGTTTGGAGTGATTTTAAATCATCAATAAGGAAGAAACTAGCACTCCACAATAAGGAGTTAAGGAGTACAGGTGGTGGCCCCAATAAAAATATAACGTTTACACCTTTAGAAGAAGAAGTCATTCAGTTAGTGAATTTAAAAGACGGTGTAAGTGGCTTGACGAACGCAATGAGCTTTGGATTGGCCGCATCTGGAAAATCTTCCATTTTGACGGATAATAATGAACAAGCAGAAATAATCCCAGAAGTGTTGGAAGAATCTTGCAATACTGAAAACGACAGGAGTAATGAAATAGAAATGCATGAAAGTAATGAAATTTCATTTGAACGACCGCGAGCTAAAAGACGACAGAGATATGAAGAAAGTGATTCCAACAATATAAGCACCAAAACTATTAAACTATTAGAGACTCAAGTAAATATCCAGGACCAATTTTATAAAGAAATCGTTGAAGGTGGGAATAAAACCAGAGCGATATTGAAAGAATTATCAACGAATTTAAGAGATTCTCGTAAAACTTTAGATAAAATATATGATGAAAAGAAAAGGCAGTCAAAAATAATAAACTCTCAACTCGAAGAGACAATTCGACATAATAAGGCAGTAGAAAAGTTGATGTATAAAAAACTAAAGGTAAAAGAATCTATTTTGCAAATGGAATAAAGGAAACTAGAAGAAAACATACACCCATTTTGAAAATTGGGGAATCTAAAGTCTGCCTTATGTACTTTATTTACTTTCAAAGAACTGAATTTACTTTTTTTGTTATTTATTTTTAATGAATTGAATTCTTTATTTTTTTATTTATTTGTTTTCAAACAACTGAATTTCCTTTTTTTTTATTTATTTTTAATGGATTGAATTCTTTATTTTTTTATTTATTTTATAATAAATGTTAAACGGAAAGGCAAATAAATTATATTTTAGAAAAATGTTTTTCAATTAAAATTTCTTAAAATTTCATTTCTAATTTCGTTGGCTTCACTGGTATAGGTCCTGTTGAGGTTATTGTCTGCAGGTAATTCATTTTCAACTGTATCTTCTTCAGTTGGCTGTAACAAATTCTCGTCCTCAATATTGTAATTTATACAAATATTGTGCAAAGCACAACAAACATTGATAATTTGTGCACATTTTTCCGGACTATAATGCAATTGTCTGGCAGCTAATAGGCAACGAAATCGATTTTTTAAAATCCCAAACACCCGCTCCACTATACTTCGCGCTTTGCTGTGTGCTTTATTAAATCTACTTTGTGGTGAACCTTCTTCAGCAGATCTAAAAGGTGTTAATAACCACGGCTGCAAAGGGTATCCCGCATCACCTATTATTAAAAATATGTGTGTTGAATTGTAAATTGCAATTCATTTTGTGAAAATAATTACCAAGTAATCTAGTGTTCTTGTCTCCATTTTGATACCTATTCTCAAAATATGAAGCCGCATCGCTAGAATTCCAAATAAGAGAATCATGACTAGCGCCTGCATGTTTTGCGTTCACATACCTAATGCGTTGTTTATGGTCGCATATCTGTAAGGAAAATATTTAGAAAATAGGTATAACTAAAACCAATGAATTAACTTACAACCATAGCATTAAGGCTGTAAAAGCCTTTTCTATTATAGAAAAGATGTGGGTTCGTTATTGGCTTGAAAATTTTAATATGTGTTCCATCAACACACATTTTTATACCAGGAATCCCACTCTTTTCATAAAAATAGCGTTTCGCCTCAAGTGTTTCTTCTTCGCTCATTTGCAAATTAATCCATTTAGGACATAATCTTCTTTCTAATATTTTTAAAACACTACTTAAATGTTGGCAAAAAGTTGGCTGCGCAATTGCTACATGATAATCTTGTGCCATACCGCGCTGATATCCACCTTCAGCAAAAAATCTTAAGCACGCCGCTAATTTGCGTTCTGTTGTTAAGGATGATGATCGTACGGTAGATGGATTTTCTTTCTTCAACTCCTCCAAAACATAGAGGAAGGCTGCCTTGTTAAGCCTAAAGTTTTTTTTAAATCTAAAACCGACTGCATTTTAGCAAAAGTATACAAATATATTTTACTCATCATCTGTTAATTCCATTAAGTTTTCATCACTTTGTCTAATTAATCTCCTTGTTGCATTTGTTTGTTTCCGTCGCTCTTCCTCTAAATTTAAGAATAACCCAATGCTGTCCATTTTATCTATATATTTAATTGAATTTTTAAAAAAACACTTGGAACACACTGAAACACAGCACTTGATAATAATATTTGTTTTGACACTTGTTAAAAATTAAGGTTCGATAATGAAACCCGTCAGTTGATATGGCAGTTCGCCCGACGGATTCGCCAATCGCAGTGAAAGGTGAAAGGGAAACTCATGTCGGCGGGAATCTCCGATTCGGCGGATTCCGCAATCGGGGCCAATATTCAATGTCATAATCGAATGATTTATTGAAACGTACGAGTAATATATTTTCAAGATTAGTAGGTGTTAGCTTATTTCTGTGATCAGTTATTATAAATTTTAGACCAGAGAAGCACCTCTCCACTCTGACTTGAGTAGCTGGAACGGCGTGTACTATTTTAGCGTACCTACCAAGCTAAGGTATAATTCATTCTTTTTCAAATTCCAGTAAAGCAATAAAGAACTCATATTATCCATATAATGATAACGGTTACTTCTCTCTGTCAAAAGCAATTCTCCGTACTTCTGTAAGCAAGAGTGCCTTTTAGGCTGCATTTAAATAAATAAAAACTGTGAAGTCGGGAATCGGAACCAGAAAAATTTTATTTTTTGGTTTCGTTACCAAACCAGAACCGAAATTTTAAATTGATACTTTATCATTTACGAATTCCATATTATATTTTGATTCTTAAAAAAAGGCTCTGCGGAAGAACCAAAATAAGAATTTTTAAAAAAAGGTTCCAGAATTGATTTCAAGTTAGTAGAGCCGATTTAAAGGTTCTTTTCGGTTCCCATCACTGATGCAAACACAAAAAAAAGGTAAAAACATATAACTTAAAACAGTAAGAAATGCAATACACAACGAAGCGTGCAAGAAAAGACTGTTGTATCTATGATTCAAAATGCCAATGGGGAGTAAGCTTTTCTTAACGCCTGGGATCTTACAGGAGCAATTGAAAGTGGAGAAAAGTTTCCTGACATAGTATGTAATGAATCAATGGATATTGCTAAGGATACATTTGGTACTGAAATTTATGCGGTTGTTTCAGACTAAAAATGGGTAGATTGATTGATTTTCAAATTTGAGGTTAATTTTTGAGACTTGTATTAAAAATTTCGACTTGAAATTTTAAGCTCACATTATAAGGTATAATTTCTGAAAATTTCATCAAATTTTACTTAAAACATCCGAAGTTATAACCAAAAAACCAAAATTTAGCAGTTTCTTCAGTTTTCAATTTTTTATGACGTTATGTGTGCAGATTAAAATTTCATTTTGTAACTGCTGAGAGGTAATATTATAATGAACAGCCTCAATTTTTTTCGCTTTCTTTGGACCTACACATACAGAGAAATTCTCATCTATATTTTGAAAGCACGACCAAAATGGTAGATTTTCCACAAAATGGCCCATTATTTATGTAGCAGCGGTTGCCAGTGGTAGAAAATGTCCATTTCGTATAGTATTCGATGTAACTATCATTTTAAAGAAAAAAAATTTGAGACTGGAAACAATTCCTATTTCACTCAAATTTGATGCTTGTCCGACTCCACTAATATGCCATTTAATAAATACATGTCAGAAGAAAGACTGATCCTTAGCCGATTGAGTGAATATTTGGTTCAATTTGGAATTGCGCGAAAAATTCTAAGCTAATTTAGAAAAGAGTGGAAAAATCCTTTAATGTGTATGCTTTGACTGTATTTTATTTACGTCCATATTAAGATTATACTCAAAGCTTCAAAATGAACATATGGATAAAGTAAATGGATTTTTGTTTCAGCACCTAATTCGAATGTTATCGAAGACTGGGATACTTGTAGAACGGCTTTTTTAGAGATTTGTATAATAAGGTGATAATGAAACCAATGGGTTTTTGGAGTAGTTCAGGAATTTAGCACCCAGAGCTATCATCATTAGCGAAACCTTTTATGAATTTACCTGCCTCTACAGCCCAAATTGAGAGAATGTTCTCAAATTGGGCCTATGTGCATTCTCCAATAAGAAATAGATTAACTTTTGAGCGGTCTAAAAAACTCTTAAGTATTTATTATTCATTTAGATTAGTAGGTTATAGTGACGAATGATAATGAAGATAATGATGTAATTGTTATTGAAAAATATTATTTTATAATAATACAAAAGACATAATATCTACATATTAAAAGTATTAATGCTGTTTCAATTACATTCCATTTTTCATATTTCAACAATTTATTTTAGTTGCCTACGTTGTCTACATTGTCTACGTTGTCCGCGTGAAAAAGTGCTACGTAAATTACGTTGTTGTCTACGTGTAAATAACTGTGTAGTTTACATTACGTAGATTACGTGCCCATCACTGCTGTCAAGCAACCAGTTTAGAGCAGAGAGAGCAGTTAAAAAGTCTCAAAGAACGCAAATGACTAATTTTTTCTGCTCCATGTTGGGCTGGTGTTAATCATATGCCAAGTGTAACCATTCAGCGGGTAATCGAATATTATCTCAGACCAGGCACATTCTTCATATATTTCACGGTTTTAGAACTTAAAAATTCTATTAAAAAAACAACGCGTAAATTGGCCAAAAAGGTCTGTCACATATATGTGACGACGGGCTGTCACAACAAACCCATGTGTCACACATATGTGACGGCTGGTAGCGAACGAGTTAAAGAGGTTAAACTGGATGAATAGGTTCTCTAGGGCAAAAATAGATAGGCTAAAAAATATCAAGGCGGAGAGGGTGGCAGCAGCAAAGGTTGCGCGGGTGGTGGCGAGGGTAGGGTCCCCCGCCCACTGTAGCAGCCGCTCACCTTTCTTCGCCGCCCACCTTCCGCCAGACGCCCGCCACTGCCAGTGTTCCTCCGCCTGCACCGCTGCCGTCTCCGCCCCTTCCGCGCCACACGCCCACCGCCGCCACCCACTCTAAAAAAAGGGGTTACAATAAAATTTTCCAAATATTTGAATAAAATTTCATCAAAAATAAAATTTCCCGCAAAAAACATTTAAATATTTTTCAAATTCAACTTTAATGTAGGGGTAGTTTTACCCCCTTAAGTGTTGAAAATAATTAATTTTTGGCTGATAATACCTATTCAACCCAATTTCAAGGGAAAACCAGGAAAAAAATTCAACTTTAATCTAGGGGTAGTTTTACCACCTTAGGGGTTGGAAATATTTAATTTTTTTTCTGATAAAACCTATGCAAGCCAATTTCAAGCAAAAAGCAGAAAAAAAATGTTTGCAAATTTTTTTTATTTAAAGTTGATTTTTCAAATTGTCGGGGTAGTTTTAACCCCTCAAGGGGTGAAAATAATTTCTTTTTGCCTGAAAATACGCATACAATCGAATTTGAAGTATAAACTTGAAAAAATTTTTTTACAATTTTCAGTCGATTTAGGGGTGGTTTTAACCCTTTAGGATCATCCCTTATCAAATAAATAATCGCCTCACCTCGCAAATAAATAATGAAAAAAGTGCATTTTATCGGATTATTTTTCATTATTATTGAAATTATCGCCACAACCCCTTAAAAAGGGGTGTTTTTCGCGATTTTAAGGGTGACGTCCATATTTTAGGACCGCCGGACCCCGATTTTCGTGATCAGCGACCAAAATCCTTGCAGGGTTCGATTTTCTTAACGGTGTTATGTTGGAACACCCCCGCCTGCGTTTTGAATGGACTACTAGCATTAAGTTCCCGTTCAACTACTTCGAAGAATTCTCTTTTGCGTCAAATTCGGGAACTCTTCTTGAGTGAACATTTATGAAGATTATGCTCATGGGCTATCCTCACATGCGAAGAGCTCTCAACGTTTGCTGACCATGAATCCTACTCCTTGTGTGACACCTGTAAATACGTCTTAATAAGGTTTTTCAAGACACCGTTTTCTGTCTATTGCATCTCTATGATGGATATTATATCAGCATTATACTAGACACTAGACCAACGACTACCAACTAAGCATTTCGAGCTCTGGCACAGAGTGCGAACTTTCCACTGCAGAATTTTAAACAATTTTACTCGTTTTCATTGCCGTGGTCGTCATCTTGTAATCATGTCTCCGACGCTACAATTTCTGCAATTTTCTTCAACTACTAAGACAAATCCACCCAGGATTTGTAGCTTCAGCAACTTTTGATGAACTTTCCGAAAATGAACAAAGAAAACTTTTCTGATTGAAATGTTTTCCATGTTTCCATTATGACACAAACTTTCCATTAAAAAAAAATAAAATAAAATAAAAACTCGCCAAATTCATTTTGAAAAGAAAATTTATATTTATGAATAATGTGAAGAAGAAAATATTTTTTATATGAAAGTATGTCACCTCAATGTGTACACGAAAAAAAAATACAAAATGGAATCAAATAAAGATGATTCCATAAACCGTCGCCCTTCTCCTTCTTAATTCAAATCTCAGCGCCTCAAGAAAATAGCCGTAGAAACTAATAAAACTTATATAAGTGGATTTGCAGATGGAAGGGAAGAAATATTGAAGACGTTTCGAGAAGAAAGCTCACAGTTTTCTAATTTCGCTGAGGTTGAGCGGGAAAAGGGAATTGTATTATGGTTATTATGTTTCAAGGGAATTCTTAAAAGAGGATCGAGATTTGTCGCAGTTTTAAGTTGAAGTTTCCTTTAGGGATGATTTGGAACTAATCAGACGGTAAATGAAAAGGTTTTCCTTTGTTCTTTGTTCACATTTAACCCTTTGAGTGTTAAGTGCTATAACCGATAGCAATTTATTCTAGAGGTACACTGTTCGGCAAAAGTTTGATCTTATGTCAAAAAAGTTCAAGTAGGTAAGACGAGGTGTACTGACCGAATCTCGGGTAGATTTTAAGAGATATTTGTGGTTTGTTTATTTTCATTTACTACGGGTCCAAAGTAGTGATGAGCAAACGCAAGAACAAGACAAGACTAATATAGTCTTGGTCTTGTCGTGTTCTTGCTCAGTCAGTCTTGTCCTTGGTCTTGCGAGTATAGCTAAGTCTTGTTCTTGGTCTTGTTCTTGCGAGCATAACTAAGTCTTGTTCTTGTTCTTGGTCTTGCTAAATTTGCAAGACCAAGACAAGACTGCAATAACAAGCCCATTTTGGCTCATCACTAGTCCAAAGAGATAGAATCGTTTTCATATAAGCTCGAGCATCTTCTAGGCACATTTTCTTGTGACTGGTAGCGGGGCAGCCATGGGTGAATTTGACCCCCATAGCAGCATCCTACTCCTTTCGCTCACTTATGCGGTCCTAGCCCTAGGTCTTCCTGTTATCGGCTTCCTTCCGTATCCTGTCACCCAATCTAACAGCGATTTTTCTGTTAGAGTAGTGTGGGTTGTGCAACCATAACTTCAGAATTAAGTTGCACACCATTCCGACTTATGAGGAACTAAAACATCAGCTGGTTGACAAGAATGGTCTATTGGAAACGAGGCGCATCGAGTAGCTACCCAGTAAACCACGAATGCATACAAAATGAATTCACAATACTTTTCAGAAATGAATGAAATGCATTACAGAAAGCATTAGGCATGTCCTAGGATTAGGGTTGCCAAGTGGCCGGTTTTCAGCCGGCTCGGCCGGCAATAATGCGCTCGAGCCGGCGGTCGGCCAGAAATTTGAAAAATTCGAAAAAAGCCGGCAATTTCAATATCTTCCATCAAAAATGTTTTAATCTTTATAATTTTTATTAATATTTGTAAAGTTAGAAAATCTTTACAACTATTAAGAAATTCGTACATTTTTAACATGTTATACTCAAACGCAATTTGAATTGAGCGCGTTATCATGCGCATCGACCTGGTAGCTTTTGTACCGACTATCTATAGATATGTCACTATAAGCATCACTAGCAAACGGCAGTCAGCTTTGTGTTGATTCGACCCTGTCAGATTTTGCGGGTGAATAAATTATATTTAAAAGCAACTTCAAGAGTGCGATCAAAAACTATGTCGGGTAACGAAAAGTCACCGCCTCCGAAAAAACCACGATCTAGAAACTGCGTTTTCAATAAATCGTGGTTAACTGATTCAAAATTTTCAAGTTGGCTTGTAATTGGAAGAGACCAAAGAGAAGCCAAGTGCATTGTACGATGGCTTTAAATCCATTCAAAGACACCACGAAGGCGAAGGGGGAGAGGCCGGCAATTCCGTCCCGTCGAGTTGGCAACCCTACCTAGGATGCACTGCTTGTAATGCATTCACAATATATTTAATATAGAAGTATGTAATGCATACATTATAAATTACAAATGCATTTCATAGATGTAGAAAATGCATTACAAAAGGCATTTCATAAATATAATGAAATGTATTGAATGGCATTAGGGATGACCTAGGATGAAATTCATTGATCGACTAAAAATACATTTAAAAGTAAAGGTGGTAAGATATTCCGAAAAAGAGTGGGCAACGTTTTTATAACATGGGCCAGAATAAATATGACGTTTTTCCGCGGGCCGTAGAGTTAATTGACACCTTCTTGTGACCTGTATTTTTTAGTCTGCATTTGAAATGAAAAATTCTTTAATGGGGTATATTACACTATCCTTGGTTTTGTGTATGATGCAGGTATGACACTCATATGCCTGTTTTTCGTTGAGAGGCGTCACAAGTCATAAGCAAGTATAACAAAATTAATCTTGTGACAGATTAGTTGTTTCAGATTCTCTCAAGTGAAAAATTACAACATTCACTTCAAGTTTCTACCAGAATTGTGGTGGAACTGTGAACTGTCAAATGTTGTTAAATTGTAATCCAGTTGTACAGCAGGGCATGGGCGTAGCAGGGGGAGGGGCCAGCTGGGCCAGGCCCACCCCAGAATCCTTCCGGCCCACCCCAGAATAAAAGTGAATCACTTATTAAAAACCCGTGATGTTACATAAGGCTTAAAACAATTTTACAAATAATAGTATGGTACACGGATGGCTCCAAAACAAAACAGAGACAGGTGTGGGCGCCGGAATCTGGAACTAGCTAAACAGGGCTCTGACATTGCATTCATCGGTCCAGAGTCGGCTGCCGGAGCACCTACCAGCTTGCAGCAGAGCGTCCTAGCCGTTCGGACTTTGATGAATCATACTGAACGCTGGAGGTCCACGCCTGGACTGGTCAACTCTAAGCGGTTCTTTCCTGGGTCGTCTCCTAACACGGCCAATGATTTGTTGGGGCGCAATAGAAATGATGTCAGAAAACTTGTTGGCTTATTACCGGGCACTGCGCCCTAAATTACCACTTATGGAGGATAGGAAAAGCGGCGGACCCCACCTGCAGGCTTTGCCTGGAGGAGGATGAGTTTGCTCTCCACGTCCTCTGTGAATGCCCCGCAATAGCGAGGAACAAGGCTTTCTTGTTCGAGGAGTTCCTGCTCGAGCATGCAAGTCTAAGCGACAAGCCACTAGACAGACTGCTGAACTTGTTCTAGCGGTCTGGCCTAAAAATATGCGGTATAGGGTTGTAGTACAATAGGCCAAATGAATGGCCGCAGTATCTTTGGACCCAATACCTCACACAAGAAAAAAAATTTATAGTGGCCATACATAACCCAGTAGGAAAAAATCGCTTCGAAAGGCCTTTTAAAGCGCTTTTTGAAAAGCTTAAAGCAGTTAAAGCGCTTAGCCTCCGTAGGAAACTTCATGTTATTTTAACATTGCATGTCCGCAGAGCTCAGCACTTTTCTACTGAGATTGTGCTTTAGTGCTGCTGTTGTAGGAAGCAGAAGGAAGCTTTTACTGAGATTGTGTTTTAATACCCCTGTTGTAGGAAGCAGAAACAAGCTCTTACTGCTTTATATTTGCTCCGCAGCAAAGCACTTGTATTTTTTCCTACTGGGACGTAACATCCCAGTAGGAAAAAATACAAGTGCTTTGCTGCGGAGCAAATATAAAGCAGTAAGAACTTCCTTCTGCTTCCTACAACAGCGGTAGTAAAGCAGAATCTCAGCAGATCACTTTAAAAGCTTTTTTACGAACCATAGTAAAAATGCTGAGCTGTGCGGACATGCAATGTTAAAATAACATGAAGCTTCTTACGGAGCGTAAGCGCTTTTCTGCTTCAAAAAAGCGCTTTAAAATGGTTTTCGAAGCGATTTTTTTCCTTCTGGGTGATTAATATCTGTTTCCTGTAAAATTGGGCAATAAAATTGGGCATTAAAATCACGAACAGCGCGACCAAATTGCGCGCTTTAGGGTCTGATTATGTTGGAGCTGCGATAAAAGAGTAGAGCGGCGATGCTAGCGGAGCGGAGATAATACAAGGTTTTCAATAGAGCTGTATATATTGGAGCAACGCGGTTACTCACGCTTTGATCGCGACCAACGACAAGAGCTGCGATAAAGTTTGGGTTACTTTTCTACGCTAGTATCGTTAGTATCAAGATGGATGTTGATTCCTCAGTCATATTGTCAGCGTTCTTTTTGTGCTTGTGTCAGAAACTGGTAAGACTGCTTTATTCGCGCTACTCACAGCTTTTGTCACAGCCTTTGTCACAGCTCTGTTACCATCTATCGCAGCTCCAACGTAATCAGACCCTTAGCAGATTTTCCTCAAAATTTGTGTTAACACACGATGTATGGTTTTTGTGGTAAGATCAGGCAGCATAAGGCAGCATACTGGTCCATCGAGGCCAATTTTAGATTTTTAGAGAAAAAAAATCGGCGACAGATAGAGATGCGTTTCTTCAAAATATTATGAAGAATGTCCTTAGATTGAGTATAGTGTCAATGAAGACAAAGTTTACTGCTTTGTCTGCAGAAACTTCTGTACAAAGAACTTACGTGCTCAAAACTAAAAGTTTGTTAAAAGCCGCTATGATAACTGGAAAAAAATGGGAGAAAAATTACAAGAGCATCGAAAATCCTTGATACATAAGCAGTCCACAGAAATGCACGTTTCTTTCAAACACTCGATGGTTTCAGGAAGCGTACAGGAAAGAATTGTGAGGCAACATGACACAGAAATAGCTGAAAAAATAAAATATTTGATCAAGCTTATCATCTGTCTGTGATCAGTCGGTAACGGTGGTTTAAAATTTGGCCCACCCCAGTAAAAATTCATTGCTACGCCCATGCAGCAGGGAACAGCTAAATTTTTCTGTCAATAGTAGCAAATATGATTGCTTACATTATTTTTAAGTCTTTACAGAAGGAAAAAAGCTAACTAAAACACGAACAATTTCTCCTTTTTTTGTTCAAAACCTTATTTTTTCTGTTGTTTATAGCTCAATAAAAAAAATTAATAAAAATTCTTCCATTATTATTATTTTGCATTAGGTGTAAACCCCGTGTGCCTTGCTCAATATGTCATCACAAGTCTGTATAGAGAATACGAAACAGTCACAAATATGACTCACCACGCTTTTATGACTTTCTTGTGATTTGTGATATGTTACTGCCGATTTGAGAATTGGCCTGTAATGGTGGATCCACACTACACGAACTTTAGCTCATACGCGCTTTTGCCTTTTTTCCCTTATACAGTTTTAAATGGCAAAGGCAATACGGCCAAACAGCGCGGACAAAAGGCCGTGCTTAAAAAGGTACATTGTACTTCCACACAATTCGGGATTTTTAAATGAAAATTGATTTTTTTCTCAATGTAGATTAATCAATATTCATTAAATAATTATTTTCTTTCAGATTAGTTCTTATTTTAGGATCCAACACTAACGATTCAGAAAATTAAAAGGCTTTTCCGCCAAAAGCGCGTGGGATCTAAGTCGGCGTAGTGAGGACAGGCCTTAACAAACTGTTCATTTTTCTGCCTCTTTTCGTGTAACGGTTGTGATGCCTATGCAATAAACGCGAATGAGAAGGGGAATTGCTCATAGTTTTCACAGACACCAAGAACGATGTTATATTTGTGTTAGTGTGATGGATGGGTCAGTCTAACAAATTTTCTGAGGCAAAAGTGAGGAAAAAACCGGTTTGTGTTTGGGAGTAATAGAAAAAATGATGCATAGTGAAACTTACCCCAATGGATGTTAGTTTTAATATTAGTAGATACTAAATTATGAACATACATGTTACTTCAACTTAGTGAGTTTTAAGAGTAAAAAACGTACATTCTTAATCATTCAGTTTAAAAAACATTACTTAATAACACCTTTAAGTTGAGTGTACAAAATTTCGTTTATTAAAATCAATTAAAAACAATATTAATTGTCGAATGCATTTCAACCAATATCATCGGTCATCATCAGCAACACGGCTAGCACTCCAGGTTGAAATGCATTCGACAATTAATATTGTTTTTTAATTGATTTTAATAAACAAAATTTTGTACACAGAACTTAAAGGTGTTATTAATTAATGTTTTTTAAACTGAATACATGTTACTATTCAATTTAAACTAGACAAATTACATCGAAAAATATTTATTTATAGTTTCTTCTAAAGATCTCGCGGGCCGGAGGTTGCCCACCATTGCGATCATACAATAAAAATTTATCACGGTATAAAACGCGCACTGCACTCGCTGAAAACACAAATGATCAAAAATTCTACAAACGACGGAGAATGCCTCGAAAAGATAACGGTGCTACTGCCTGATTCGATATATTCAGTTATAGTATACGCGTATGAATCTCCAGAATCCAAACATAATTTAATACATTGCTTGTAATGTAGTTGTAAGGCGTTTATAAGTAGTCGCTGATTAATACCCCGGTAGGGAAAATCGCAAGTACTTACTCTGGGAAGTATATTGGGAAGTACTTCTTTATTTAGTGGCTTCGTTAATACCAAAGAAGTACTTCTGTAATGGCTTACTAGTAATGCAGAGAAAAATGGGTTTGGCGACCGTGCGCTTGATTTCGCGCGAAAAGCGTGTTCAAAAACCTCGTAGCTTGTCGTTTTCTTTCAATCATCTCAGTCACGTTTTACTTCTCAAAAAAGCGGAACGTGTTGTTGCGCAATATAAATTCCATAGTCCAGTCAAAATAGATATTTGACTGCGAGATAATTCGGAAGTTGCTGAAAATTGATGCAGCCCTTAAAAACAACATTATAAATAAAATGTCGAGTCTGCCACGCGACCGGTCGCCGGGAATTATTTTAATTCAAGATCAAAAGGCCACAATATACGTTTCTTGCAAATATCTCTTTAATGGTAAGTCTTATCATAAAACAGTTTTCCTATCAGGGAAAAGCCCATCTTGAACTCACTAGCGGTCAATCGTGTTCTCGCCGCTGGTTTCAGGATGAATTACAAGAAGTAATTAGCAGCGTTGGCAGCATCAGCATTTGTAAACAAAAGTTTTGTTGAAGGCCGACAAATAGGCGTAGAAACCATGAAGACGAAAGGAATTCACAGACGAAACCGACAGGACAACAAAACAGCAATAAAAGCAGGTATGAAAAAATAGGTCATTAGCATTTCCTGTCCGGAAAAACGTTTCGTTCCGGAAAAACGTTCATGGAATATATGTCGTTATTGAAAAAGTAGGAATACCCAAAAAATAAAACCAAGTTAAGGAAAGGGTTTAGGAACCAAAAAAAACAATTGTTTACTGCACGTCATCGCGACCTGATGAATTTAACGCTGGTTTCCAAAATATTCAATGAAAGTTTCAAAGTAAAGATAATAAGTTTTGACAATATTGTGAGTGTTAATGAGTTTTTCAGTATACTAGTGAGTGCAAAAATACAGAAGACAGAAGAAGACGCCTTATATTGTTTACAAGAGGATCACAAATTGATAATTATAAAGGTAGGTTTTTATATATATTTTTGAATTTTAAACTATTTCAATTATTTTGCATAGAAAAATCTAAGTAATTTACTTACAAAATGTCGGGCCTTAGTAAACGAAATCTTAGGCGTTTGATTCAAAAGGAGAGGGAATTATTAGCGCGGCAAATGAATGAGGGAAGTGAAAACTTGACGCCAGAAATTTTGACGTCTAGCCCAGGTGGAAGTGCGGACAATGAATATTTTGCGCCAGAACTATCGAATACGAGTCCAAGTGCAATTAAAGAAGATGAAAACGCGCCTGTAATTCAAAAAGATGAAAACGCATGTGACACTGAAAACAACCTTTCGAGAAAATTGAAAGAATGGTTCATTAGGTTTAGCCCGTCCAGAGCAAGTTTTGAGTCCCTTTTACGTATTCTTAAATCGGAAAACCTTAACGTATCTTTGAATTACAAAAGTGTGTTTAATAAAATTGTTACGAAATCTGTTGCCCCAGGACATTATTACCATAACGGTATTAAAAATGAATTGCAAAAACTTGGTGACATGATTGCAGATACCGATGAGATAGTTGTAGATGTGGGCACTGATGTCTTTCCGCTTTTTAAAAGTTCCTCAATAAATTTGTGGCCTATTACGGGAAAGGTAATAAACATGATGTAAAAGTATTTTTAATTGGTACATATTGCGGTAGGAGCAAACCAGATAGTGTTGACGCATTTCTGCACGATTTTGTATGCGAAGTAAGAGATCTCATGACCAACGGTATTGAAATCAATGGTAAAGTGCTACAATTTAAAATCCGCGCATTCATTTGCGACGCTCCAGCCCAAGCATACATACGAGGCGTAGTAGGACATACATCCCTTAATGGATGCACCAAATGTACCCAAGTAGGTCAGTGGATTGAAAATGTTGTGACCTACTCTGCCACAATAGGAAATTTGATAACAGATCAGGACTTCTCCTATAGAAGATATGTAGCTATACATAAACACGCTTTTGCTTCCCAGCAAAGTTCGTTGGAAAGAATAAATATCAAGATGATAAGTCAATTTCCGGTAGATACCATGCATGTAATTGATTTGGGTATCGTAAGAAAAATAATTATGAGACTAATGACTAACAAAACAGAGTTTAAAATAAATTCGGAAGACAAGAAACGTCTATCTGATAAGTTAGTAGCGCTTTCCCCTTTCATATCCAAAGAACTTGTCAGAAAGCCTCGATCATTGGATGAAGTTTTAAGATGGAAGGCTACGGAGTATCGACAATTCATATTATATACTGGTATATTGGTTTTAAATACAATTGTTCACCCGGATTTATATTATCAATTTCTACTTTTGCATTGCGGTTATCGTTTGCTATTGTGTCCGAAGAGTTTTCGCAGTAACATTAGCGCTGCAAAGGAAATGCTCCAGTTATTCGTCGAAAACTTCCTTTTGGTTTTTGGTCGAAGCAGTGCAACATACAATGTCCACAGCCTTCTTCATCTTACAGATAGTGTTGAAAAATATGGAGTGCCTACAACTTTTCCAGCGTACGCTTTCGAAAAATTTTTGCAGACATTGAAAAAAAAAATTAAGAATCCATCAAACATATTGCAACAAATAGGGAACAAAATTAAACAAGACACTTTGAATCAAGACAAAAAATTTGAAGGCTTTAAAAAAGATAAGGAATCATCGAATCATCGAATCATCGAATCATCGTCTCAAAGAACCAAATAAAATTTGTTGTATAAAACCATACATTCCAATTAAAATAACGAAGTTCATAGAAACTACTGATGAAAAGTTCATTGTCGGTAAGCGAATGTGCAACTTAAGAAATTTCTTTGATGAACCAGTGCCTTCAATATCTGCCTTAGGAATATCTGTTGCAGAATTTGATGAAAATGTGGAAGAAGAAAGCTTCAGTTTCAACGATATTTCCTGTAAACTTGTCTGTCTACCATACGAAGATGAACATTTGTTGATCCCTATTCTGCAGGGTTGTATATAAATTTTGTTAGCCTTCCATATTTCAAAATTAATACATAATTTAATAAATGTATTTTTCAGTTAAAATGTCTTCCGACCAAAGCAGCAGCAGCAGCCCACAAATCCGCAGAAGCAATGCCACTATACGCGAAAGTATATATGGGGGAGATCCAACAATTGTGCGGGATGTTCAAGTGTGTATTTCCTAAATAAAAATTATTTTAATAATTATTTGTAAATATTTTCCAGACAATACAGAGATGAAAACATATATAGAGCAGAAATTCGGAGAACTGACATGTACGTAGTGGCAAATGAATATGTAATCGCAATTAAAACAAACTTTTATTTACAGCCAAAATTGAAGACCAAAATAAAAAAACTCTGGATATTTTGGCGGCACAAGGTGCATTAATAAAAAAATTGGTACAGGTAGAGCATGATAGCTTAGGAAGAACCTCCATATTTCCCCTAAAAAATCTAGAAGAGTTGCAGACTTTGGAGAAGGACATCACTAATGAAACTAAGCCTAGTTATGTGAGTATTTCAAATTTGCAATCCATAATCACGCATTTACCAAACTAATATATTATTCACCATATGACTTGACTTAAAATATTAATTCTTGATATATTCTAGGTTCGAGCAGTTCGAAAAATTATCAGAGGGAAAGGGCTTTCAAAAAGCCTTGGAAAATTAATAGGGGACGACATAATAACAACCTACAACTATGCAGGGACACACAACAAAAAAAGATTTATGGATTTTGCTTTGATCAATGATATATTTAAAGGTAAAAAACAAAAATTATTCCTAATACAATTTGTAAACCTATATTTTTTGAAGAAGCAGCAGAAGCAGAAAATGGCTGTGATTACAACAAGGAAATCCGAAAAGGCTTTAAAGTCTCAAAAGTAAATTTTTTTAAAAAAAAGTGCTTGGCCAACAAAAGCCAGCAGCAACAGCAGCAGATATAAGCTACAACTAATTTTATTTTAATTATAGTTCTTAATTTCTAATTAGTATGTATTATCTATTAAAATGTGGAATTTTTTTACTGATGTCTTTCTGAATTAATTTTTCTTGTTTCATTAAAATTTAAAAAAAAAATTTATAAATCGCATTATTTTACCACCTCCACCTGCCGTCCCCCTCCATCCCCCAAACTGCATTTACATTACAAAAATTTACAATATAATCGCTTTATATATGAGTTCAATGTCGTATAAGTACTTCCAGATCACATTCTAGGGAAGGAAAAAAGGAAGTCATTCCCGCCTAGGCCATCGCCATGTTAATGTAATGTATTTTTTGTACTGGATGGAAGTACTTCTAAGTGAATTTGGTGTAAGTACTTCTACAACACATTCTATGGAAGGGAAAAAGGAAGTACTTGTACAACACATTCTATGGAAGGCAAAAAGGAAGTACTTCTACAACACATTCTATGGAAGTGAGAAGAGAAGTACTTCCCCGCCTAGGCCATCGCCGTGTTAATGTAATGTCTTTTTTGTACTGGGTGGAAGTACTTGACTGCTTGTGCAGAATGACTTCTAGAAGTACCTTTAGAAGTACTTCCAGTCCCTACTGGGACGTATCAGATAGCTTACTTGTAATGTACGGCGAATGCATTTCTTTGTTCTATGCATTACATGTGGTTTGCTGGGTACTTCCGATCGAGGAGATGCCCAGAATTCGAGGTGGTTAAACGAGTCTACTGAGGATTGACTTATACTAAATGTGGAGAAGTGGGTTATATGAGGGCATGGAAAAGTGAGCTGCTACCTCACCTCTCATACCTTCATCACTTCAGATTGAACGATTCATCGTTCTGCCCAGAATGCCCAGGCGATCAAGAGGGTGAGGAGCATGTCCTCTTTGAATGCTGAGGTTTGCGAGCACAGGGCGGCACTACAAATAGCGACTAACAATAGAGAGAATCCAGATAATATGGTCGGAAGATGGCTTAAGAATGGTGGAAGTAATGCCGAAGGCCAATCCACCAGAGCCTTAAGCTATACGAGGCTTCAACGAGCCAGAGAAAGGCAAAAGAAATTCCAGGAAGGAACAGCTAGTTGACTGATCCAATCCTATAATGTAAACCGGTCACGGGCAGAGAATGAAAGATACGAATGAAATTTTTTAGGCCAGGTTAGAGACCCACAAAACCGTTCGGCAGGAGCTTTACGGTAGAATGCTCTCCACCTACCCACGCACCTATGGGCACTTATGTAGCCAGAGAATTCTCTACAAAAATCATGCGGATTCACCACTGTTATCATTATTTGAATTAGGTTCTATCAGGATTACTTTGTAGTGGCCGTGTAGAACCGAACCACGATAAGTTGACACAAGCCACTGCAATCGAAACCCTTCGATCAACTAACGCCTAGATCACAGATCGGTCATCTGGGCGTCGAAGACTTCCGGCATTTCCCCCGACTATCACTTCCGTCCCCGAGTTATTACTTTAACACTAGAACTACCGCACCAGTCATTTTGACTGGTGCGGTAGTTTTATTTTAAAATTCCTACTTTATATTACATTTTTTTCTCGCAACAATGTTATGACTTTTGCAGGGATAACTCAAGAAATAGTATAATAAATATCATTTTTTCTTTTATTCAACGAATACAAAATAATTTTGTATCATGACTACTTATACCAGCACCAGTCAAAATGACTGCTACCAGTTAAAATGTAAAACATCCTGCAATTTGCTTACCGATCACGAATTAACAAATTTACTCGTTTTGTATAACTGCAAAGTGTTTGTTAGAACTTTTTGTCTGCGTGTCATTCAGTATGATGGTGATAATTATCAGGAAAAATCTAGATCGATCGTAATTCTAATGCAAAACCGAATGCATTCATGCCCACATTCATTCAAAAATATATTTAGTCGTTCATTTAGATCTGGAGACGTTGAATGTGTTATGATAATAAAATAGTTACAAAATTTATAATAAACGACATTTTTTTCCATTAGTATAAGGTGAGGAAAATTATTACAAATATAGTCTTTATGTAATCACTATTTCTGATTTTGGTTCTATAAGCCCTGAAAATGGCAAAACGATTGAAAATCTCTGAAATTTTGGAAAATCTGAATGATATAGGAATGGAATGCTCTGATTTTGAAGATGATGAACTGTATGACAGTGAAGGTTCATCAGAAGAAATTGAAAATGAAATATGTGGTACCCAAGATGAAATTTTCGACAGTGAAAATAGTGATGATGAGGTTTCAGACGAAGATAATATTCAGGATTGCTCAGAAAGTGATAGTGAATTTGAAAATATTTTGAATTCTAGTAAAAGAAGATGCACTCAAGTGCTTTCAAGTTCTGAAGATGAAAATGAAAGTATACGACAAGATAATCAAAATGAAATTGCTGCAGACGGAACTTGTTGGGAAAAAATACAAGAAGGGTCTAGTCCTGGAAGATTACCTCTTCATAATATCTTCAAAGACGTATCCGGTCCAACAGGATATGCAAAAAAAAATATTATGAAAGGTGAAGTAAGTAGCGCATTTTCTTTAGTAATCGACGATCGTATGCTTGAACATATAAGATCTTGCACGGAATTAGAAGCATTCCGAGTTTTAGGTAAAAAATGGAACCTAACAACTACAAAATTGAAAGCTTTCATTGGGGTTTTATATGGACGGGGAGCATACGAAGCAAAAAATTTGAAAGTTTCATATCTATGGAACAAAAAATGGGGACCAAACTTCTTTGCAAACACCATGAGTAGAAATGATTTTACCGAAATATTGAGGTTTATTCGCTTTGATAAAAAAAGTGAGAGAAGTCAACGTCTACAAAACGATAAATTTGCTTTAGTATCAGCAGTATGGGATAGATTTATTGAAAATAGTATTCATTGCTACAAACCAGGACCAAATATTACAATAGACGAACAACTCTTGTCAACAAAAGCCAGATGCAGATTCACGCAATATTTGCCAAATAAGCCCGACAAATTTGGTATAAAATTTTGGCTAGCATCTGATGTTCAAACTAAGTATATTGTGAAAGGGTTTCCTTATTTAGGAAAAGATGAAACACGAGTGACATCACAGCCTCTAAGTGAATTTGTCGTGCTAAAACTTGTCGAACCATTCAGTATGAAGGGAAGAAATATAACAACTGACAACTTTTTTACAAGCTTACCGCTGGCATCTAAATTGCTAGCCAAAAAAACTACGCTGGTTGGCACTATACGCGGAAACAAAAGGGAAATGCCAAAAATTTGTAAAACAAAGAAAGATACTATGGCTCGATTTTCTTCGTTACTGTATAAATCAAGTGGGTGTGTTCTTACAATCTACAAAAGTAAGCCGAAGAAAAGAGTTTTTATATTGAGTTCGAAACATAAATCCGTCAGAGTTCATAAAAGTAACAAGCTCTTACCTGAAACAGTGGAATTTTATAATAAAACTAAATTTGGCGTAGACATTACAGACCAAATGGCAAAGAAATATAGCGTAAAATCAGGATCAAGAAGATGGCCACTTCAAGTATTTTTTAACATATTAGACCTAGGTGGCATAAATGCCTGGATCTTATATAGAGAAACAACAGGTGAAAAGATATCCCGAAAAGATTTTCTTTTTCAATTAGCAGATGAACTTGCCATTCAAAATGCCGATAAAAATGTTAAACCAGGGGTAGAATCACGAGAAACTGTTGTACCTACAACTTCAAAGACCTTACTTTGTTCACGCAAATGGTGTCAAATTGGGTACTGTAATAATAATAAAACCAGCACCATTTATAACATCTGTAAAAATTTTGTATGCGGAAAATGCACTCTAAAGAAAATCTCAGTTTGTAGGAAATGTGACAAATTATAAATTCTATACCAAATAATTTACTTTATACTACAACTTACCTTTAAAATGAAAATTTATTTTAATCTTTTTTTACCGAAACATATTTTCTTTATGTTGTAGTCGTTACACACATATATGGCAGCTCAGGTTCAACCTGCGAACTATCGAGAAAACGACCCTGCTGGCAGTGAGCTGTAGACGCGTGCACACCAAGTCTCGGCTTAGCCGCCCGTACTAGTAATCTACGTTATTATTGAATTCTATTTATATGTGAATAATTAAGATTAATAAAGTGTACTGATACAACATAATTGGCGACGAGGTAAAAAAAAAAAGGTAAATTTGATTTTTTTAAAAAAATCAAATCAAAATGGAGGTCGCACTACAAAAGCTTCTCGAGCAACAGCAAAGATTTATGGTTGATTTATTGGGAAACCAAAGGAGTTGGATGCAATCACAGTTAGAGCATCAAAAATCAACAAAAACGGAGCCCAGCACAAGTGTCCAAGATCCAGCGCCTCAGTCCCCAGTCCCACCATTTCCAGCCTTTGACAAAAGTAAGAGCACATGGGAATCATTTTTAGCGCAACTGAATCAGCATTTTTCTGCATACAAAGTAAGCGATCAGGAACAGAAGCGCGCATTTATGTTATCATGGATAGGAATTGAAACTTTCGAGTTACTCACAAAGCTTTTCGGCAGCGAAAACATTCAAGAAAAAACTTATAAGGAGCTCACAGACAAACTAACGGAACACTTCAAACCCAACGTGCATGTTCTCGCATCCAGATACAAGTTTTTTAAAACACAAATACAACCTAATCAAACTTATGCTGATTGGATTGCTGAATTACGAGGATTAGCCCGTAACTGTAATTACGTATGTGCCAATGAAAAGTGCAAAAAAGAATTTGTTGACGAATTAATAAGAGACATAATTGTTCTAAACACGCCACATGAATCGGTACGGAATAAAGCACTGCAGAAAGCCAATCCAACCCTCGCAGATGTCATAACTATAGCTGAAGCATACGAAGCAATAAATACGGTACAGGCCATCACTAGCATCAACAAAAGCAACAGTGAAGTGCTCCAGATTAAGGCAAACAAAACCGGTGAAGTTTATGCCGCAAAAAATTTTCAAGGAAATATGAATCAATCGTGCTCAGGGTGTGGAACGCATCATCATCGACAACAATGTAAATTTCGCAACGCACTGTGTCGGAAATGCAATCGTGTCGGTCACATCGCTCCAGTGTGCATGTCAGGAGGAGTGAAACAAAAACAAAAACCCGGTAAGCAAATGGCGCTGAAAAAAATGCAACGAAATGTCAATCGCAAAGAAATAATAGCATCTTTAAATTTTCTGGATGCCTCCGACGAAGCTTTGCCTTTTAAACGCGGAAAAAAATACATTTTAAAAGTTAGTGTCAATGGTGTGCCGACTAATTTTCAAATCGACTTAGGTGCAACTTGTTCAGTTATTGGTGTGAATACATATAAACAAATCTTTAGGCCCGCATTACGTCCGTGTAGTGCAAACAAATTAACCACATTTGGTGGAAACATAATTCCAACATTAGGAACGCTGCGTGTCGACGTGAAATGTGGTAGATTTCAAAAGCAGTTGCCATTAATAGTTGCAAATGTCAAAGCAGATGAGGGTCTTCTAGGCGTAGACTGGATGGAAGCCATTGGTTTAGGCATAACACAGGTAAACAATGCAGTCAATGACAATGTAGTCAATGCATTAGCACCACCTGACACATTCGTGACAGATGACTTACTTGCGAAATTTGAAGACTTGTTTGCTAGTAAGCTCGGACATTGCAAAACATTTCGGGCACAGTTACATCTTAAGGAAAATGCAACTCCTAAGTACTGCAAAGCGCGACCATTGCCTTTTGCTCAAATGAATCAGTTCAAAAAAGAAGCAGAACGTCTTATACAAGCTGACATATGGAGACCAATAAATTTTAGCAAATGGGCAGCACCCATAGTAGTAATCCCAAAAAAAGATGGAAGTCTGAGAATCTGCGGCGACTTCAAAGCAGTTAACGCACAGCTGAAGGTTGAGCAGCACCCGATTCCGCGCATCGAGGAATTATTGCATAAGTTACGTGGCGGTTGTCTATTCTCTAAAGTAGATCTTTCAGATGCCTACTTTCAAGTCGAGTTGGATGAGGATTCAAAAGCCATCATGGTTGTTAACACTCCACTAGGCTTATTTGCATATCAACGACTGCCCTTCGGAGTAGCCAGCGCTCCTGCAATTTTCCAAAGGCTTCTGGAGCAAGTGATTGGGGATATTCCGCAATGCGTCAATTATTTAGACGATATAATTGTGGCTGGGACAACAAAGGAAGAACATATCGCAAATCTCCACAAAGTTTTCAGCCGATTGCTGGAATATGGTTTCACCTGCAAAACAAGTAAGTGCACCTTCATGCAATCTGAAGTAGAATACTTGGGATATGTCATCAGCGCTAATGGCATCAGTCCTGCACCGTCCAAGGTCAGAGCTATAAAGGAGCTACCACGCCCAACTAACCTCAAGGAACTGCAAGCACTACTGGGTAAAATTAATTATTACAATAAATTTATTAACAATTTCTCCCAGACAGCCGCCCCATTAAACAAACTACGCCAGCTAAACGAAAAATTTATGTGGGGGAAGGAACAAGAGGAAGCCTTCAACAGCCTTAAGCAACAAATATCAAGCGCGCCCGTGCTACTGCACTTCGACGAAACGCTCCCCATCATCCTAGCGACAGATGCATCATCGCATGGCATAGGAGTCGTCATTTCGCACAAAATGCCAGACGGTACCGAAAAGCCCATAGCCTTCGCTTCCAAAACACTCGATGTCCATCAGAAGCGATATAGCCAGATAGAGAAAGAAGCCCTATCGATTATCTACGGAGTCCGCAAGTTTCACCAGTATTTATATGGTCGTTGCTTTATTCTTTTGACGGATCATCAGCCATTGGTATCAATTTTTAGCCCAGACAAGCAACTACCGACAGTTACTCTACAGCGCCTACAGCGTTGGGCCCTTATCCTTATGGCATACCGCTATAAAATTCAATACCGCCCTACAAACAAGCACGCCAACGCAGATGCCCTCTCGCGTTTGCCAAGTGGACCTGATCCTGAATTCGATGCTGACGACGAATGCTGTTTTCAATTAGATGTACAACAGCAATTGCAGGACTTTCCTCTAAATACAGCACGCCTTCGAGAAATGACCAAAGGGGACAACACACTGCAGAGAGTCCGCCATTTCATCAAAGTCGGTTGGCCCGCAAAGCTAACTAATCCTGACGAGAAGTTGAAACCATATTTTATACGGCGATTTGCATTAAGTTGTGAAGATGGTATAATCCTGCTGCAGACTGACCACACTCGTGTTATAGTTCCGGAAGCTGCGCAGCGGAAGGTTCTAGCCTTGCTTCACGAGGGACACTGGGGTATGACGCGCATGAAGCAGCTAGCACGCAGATACTGTTGGTGGCCCAACATTGATGCTAACATCGAGAAGCAAGTAGCAAATTGCGAAAGTTGCCAGCAACACAGTAACTATAACCCAGCACGCAAATTTAGTAATTGGCCAGTTGCCGAGCGCCCGTGGCAACGCATTCACCTGGACTTTGCAGGTCCCTTTTTGAATTCAACATGGCTTTTATGTGTCGATGCTTTTTCAAAGTATCCCTTTGTCGTCAAGCTGCAACCCGTGACAGCATTAACAACCATCAACGCCCTTCGTGCTATATTCGCACTTGAAGGTCTTCCCGACATCATTGTCACCGACAATGGACGCCAATTTACATCGCGGGAATTTCAAGACTTCTGCCACAGTCAGCAAATAACGCATTTAACAACCGCACCGTTCCACCCAGCATCTAACGGCGAAGCTGAGCGCTTCGTACGCACATTCAAGCAAGCTTTAACAAAAGCTGTGGCCGAGGGTAAGCAAACATCAGAAGCTCTATTAACGTTCTTAATATCTTACAGAACAACGCCTAACACTATTTTGGAGCAATCACCAGCCGAATTGCTCCATGGACGTCAGCCTAAGATTCCCTTAGCATTGATGTTGCCTCAACCACACCAGCCGGCATCCTGTAACGCAAAGCCAACCGAAATCACCTACAATATCGGAGAGCCGGTATACGCCAAAAACTTTGCCCGTGGTTCACCCTGGATTCCTGGAATCATCAAGCAAAGACTAGGTCGAGTTATGTTTAGCATAACCCTCAGGGACGACGGCAGAACCATTCGTAGACACCGAAATCAGCTGAAGCCGCGTAGGGCTCTTAATAATGATGTAGTTGTAGCACCATCCCGAGCCAAACAGCCTGCTACCGAATTACGACGGTCTCCTAGATTCCAGCAGCATGCTCAGCCCGCACCATTGGGTGCCTTCCATTTAGACACAGAGAGACACAGTGTTACACTGTGTCCGACACAGAAGTGTTCCATCAACGACACAGCTAGACACAGCCGGGCACAACTAAGACAATGCTACCAACCCTCGCCAATTGAAATGTGATCGTTAATTTATAATTACAACAATATTGTTTCATTTTTAAGATACCCAGCACTTATAAGTTGTCGGGTAATTAATTTAAAGAAATTATCAACATAAAATTTACGATTTACTTGCCAAACAAAAATAAAAACGAGGAAAGTGCGCCGTGGCGGATTTTTCATGAACTTATGTGTTCCATTTGGGCTTACACAGAACGACACAGAGCGACACGCTGTGTCGGACACAATTGTCTTTCTGTGTCTAAATGGAAGGCACCCATTGTCTACAATAGGTCGGGAGGGAATGTTGTAGTCGTTACACACATATATGGCAGCTCAGGTTCAACCTGCGAACTATCGAGAAAACGACCCTGCTGGCAGTGAGCTGTAGACGCGTGCACACCAAGTCTCGGCTTAGCCGCCCGTACTAGTAATCTACGTTATTATTGAATTCTATTTATATGTGAATAATTAAGATTAATAAAGTGTACTGATACAACACTTTATTATACTTATTATTCTTATTAATGTATGTATAAGTGATAAAATGTAAGAATTTTCATTTAATGACCATGGGCCCACGTAGTACACAGCATAAAATTCCGTTTGTAAGCAACCAACTTTGTAATAAATAAATAAAAATTTACTATTATATATTTTTTTAAAGACCAGTCACTTTAACTGGTTTCGGTAGAAATAGCTTCGACTTAAGTGTGGTAGTTCTAGTGTTAACATCAAACTTGCTAATAACTTCAAAAGTAAAGGCCGTAGCATAAAAATTGTCCGGACATTATTGATAGGAAATTTTCCAAGCTTTCCAATTTTGAAAAAAAAAAATATTAGTTAACAAGGTATTTTATTTAGAAAAAGGTGGTTTTAGTTGAAATTTTAGTTTAAAAAAACGAAATTTTGACTTTGATGACTCATTGCTCGGGAAGTTGATAGGGTAGAACCTTGATTTTTACAGTTTTAGATGGTGGGAGTATTCTGCGTACACTGATACCTGATTCATGATAATAGGTCATAGGTGTTAGAAATTATATCAAAATAAGGCCCCTGGCGCCATCTATTATGGAAATATGTACACTTTGTTTATGTTCAGCATCTAGGCCTGTGGCCTGTGCGTCTTACTGAAATAAGAAAAATAAAACTTCAGTCTTTAGTTAACCTTTAACCAAACGTGTTTTATTATAGGTTATGGGCCCAAACCGCTTTTTGCAAAAATATATACATAGTTTTGTTGTTTTTTTTATTATAAGCAAGCCGAAAAAATGAGTTCCAGATACGTTGCAAACGTGCCAAAACTAAAAGGACGCGAGAATTTTGATGATTGGGCATTCGCAGTGGAGAACCTGTTGGTTTTGCAAGGCGGCGAAAAATACTTAAAAGTAGAAGGAACTGAGAGCGCAGCAATAGCGGCAGATGCAAAAGCACGAGCGAAGTTAATTCTGACGATTGATTCATCTTTATTTGTATAAAGTATATTTCTTTTATAAAAGAAACAAAGACTACGAAGGGATTGTGGACAAAACTGCGTGCTTTGTTCGACGACTCAGGATTTTCGCGGAGGATTACTTTGCTTTGTCATTTAATTTCTATAAGGCTAGAAAATTGTGAGAACATAACAAATTACATGACACAAATGAGGAGCGTCGGAACAAAAACCGATAAATCACATTTAAGTTTTTTTTGGGAAATTGAAAAAATCTGTGCAAGTATATGGCTTTATAATTTAGAGGTGAACGAAGTTTACCAATTTATTGGTGTTGATAACACAGTGTGGAAACCTAAATACCACATTCCTGTGTGCGGTACCTGTTGAGATATTATAAAAAACAAAATGGATTTATCGGTTTTTAATCAGACTAATTTGATATATCATTGGATATAATTGGATACCCTTGGCCCAATCTACACTAGTATTCCTTCAGCAGCAGCAGAAACGGTTTTTTATAAGAGAGGTATAGAAAGAGCATAAGAGGTTAGTGTAGTAACATGTTCACCAGAAAAATTCGGCCTAAAAACTTAACCCATACACAATGTGCTTTTGCTTACTCTTATTACTCGTGGATACCAAATATAATTATCGAAACGCACGTAGATATCTCCGCGTAAAGACAAGAACGTTACCCGCGATGAAAGAATACCAGTATAGACCTAGATTAAGTTGTAAAACCGGTTCTGCTACTGCTGAAGGAATACTAGTGTTGAGACCCTCAATGGATTTATCGGTTTATGTTCAGGTCAGTGATTTTGGGAAGGTTTTTGAAGCAGATTTAGCCGTTTCTGAACAGGTTCGATGAACGATGGTTATAAATATGTACGAAAACAACCAATTGCCATCATAAAAAAAATAATGTCAAAATGGGATTTATCGGTTTTTGTTCTGGCGCTCCTCAAATAGTAGAAACTCTCAACGTTTAAGCGGCACAGGCTTCGAGATTAATGATGAATGGTTTGGCTCATTGTTGTTGGCCGGATTACCAGAGCGGTTTATGTCAATGATTGTGGCTATAGAACATTCCGGAATCTCAATAACTGGCGATTCCATTAAATCAAAATTAATTGATATGGAATCAGTCGATGCAAGTGAAACAGAATATAATTCGGCATTGGTAGACAGAAAGTGGCAGAAAAAGAAAATTGGTAAAGGTGGTAGCACCAACAAACATGGCGGACACACTTTGAACACGAACTTAAATTTCAAAAAAATAAAAACAATAACTTGTTATCGTTGCAAACAAACGGGCCATTATCGTAAACAATGTCCACTCTTCAATGAGAAAACAGAAAAAACAAAACAAAGTAACGCTTTTAGTGTTGCTTTTCTCAGGGCTTCGAACCGTTATTTTTTTCGTTTCGGTTTTCGTTCCGGTTCAATAAAAAAAAATAACAGTTCGGTTCCGGTTTTCATTCCGGCAAAAATAACGGTTTCTTTCGGTTTTCGGTTCAGTTCCGAGTGATGAATTTTTAAATACTTTTTTTTCAGTAACGCCGAGCCTGCAATAAATTAGCGCCATATAGTTTTATGGCTGTTTGAAGAAGAATCTTCTTTTAATAAAAAAAATTGGCAGCCTTTTCTAGATAGAGGGGCAGTAAAGAATTAGTTATTGTCGGGGCGCTTATTATGTCGGCTGTTTTAACATATGTGCTGATGAATCGCTGTAACAAGCTATCTTACTTGAATACACTATTCGTATACTGAATATTGTTTTAGTGCGACATCACTCAGCGACCTCTTCCTATATAAAATCGAAATTGTTGTTGTTTCTGAATTAGTGCTAACGTCACTCGGAGATTTTTTCTACGATATTCGAAGCTTTACATTACCTCACTGACATAAAACGGACTGCTCATCAGGAAATGTTTATGGCACCAATTCGTTCCATTGCTCCAAACCTTTTTTCACTGACATGTAAACACGTCAGTTACTTTGTAAATTAAAATTGTTCATATTCGTTTTTGGACGATGGAAACTAAATTAATTGTTCTTAAAAAAATAACAAATGCAATTTTGATGTTATTTCCCTTTTAAAATGCCTTTTTTCATTAATTACAAATATTTATGTTAAACCATGCGGGTTCTCTACCCCTGTTTCAACTAAATGTCAAGTGATTCCGGGTCTTATGACGAAACGAGACAGAAATAAAAAAATCACTATACCCATTTATTTTTTGTAAATATTCTGACATTAGTTCAAAGGAAAAAATGAAATCAGGTATGGCAACTTTAATATCGTGCAACCGTTGTGGCGGTTTTATTTTAAATTTCGCTTAAAATCATTCCAGAATTTTATTTACCGTTCTTATTTTACTGCAAAGATAAAAAAGTTATTAAAAGTTAGTTAAAAGTATTTTGTGGTTTATTGAAAGTCAAGAGTAAAAATATTTAATAAAATGGAAAAGTGTGCAGTTTTTTAATGTTAAATTTTATTTTTTCAAGTTTGGCACTATCTGACTTTATTTCAGTAAGTGAATGCACTGAACTCGTAATACGAAACTGAACAAAATTTGAGTACAGCGACAAAGGGGGCTTATGGATGAGCGAGAGGACTTCTCTATACTTTTGGTGCCATGAGTTTATATGGGAATAACGTCTGATGAGCAGTCCATTATTATATGTCAGTGCATTACATTGTTTCTGTATACCGTGACTGAGAAGCATGTTTGTTTTAACCTGCAGGCTTGAATCAGAATTGCCAGAGGTGCTGTTTTGTCGCCTTTATAGCTGGTGAATGGATTACGCACACAAGCGAACGGCCATGTCCATGGGGATTGGGGAGTCCCGCATAGCGAACCGGAAAAAACCGAAATTTTTTTTCGGTTCAGATCGGTTTTCGGTTTTCGGTTCAGTTCCGGTTCGAAGCCCTGGTTTTTCTCACCGGCAAGTTCAGTAAGAGTGATTTCTACATTGACTCAGGCGCAAGTACGCACATGACTCCGAATAAGAGTTGGCTGAAAATCCCAAGACTCAAAGAGTTGACCAGATATAATCATTGCCAATGACATGAAAATGCCTGCTTTGGGTTCAGGTCAGGCCCGGATTGGCCTTTGGCCCATTCGAGTAAATGCTCGAAGGGCCGGGCCGGGAAGTTGAGTATTCCGGATTTTTTTTGTGAAGAAACTTAAAGTTTCATAATAATTGTGACTACGCTCACTAAGATCGGCTCGAATTTGGCCTTTCCTCTTCCTCGCCTCTCTTCCCCGCCTTGAGCTCGCCTTCGGCCGACCGCCCTCGCCGTCTGAGAGAAGTATTTCTCAGAGCTGGCCCTAAATCGAGTGAAAAGGTAGAGGATAAAATAGCACGGTGCGCGCCGTGCGCCTATTGCACGGGCCGGTCCAGGGTCCATGCGAAATTAGCATTGACTCGAGAAAGTACTGCACAGACCGTGATATAAACGCATGGGGGCGCAGTGCGATTGCTCCTCGCTGTTCGTGCTCTCTTCTCCGGAGTTCGAAGTATATAATGAAAATTATGCAACCTATGCCTTTGAAAACACAAAATTATGCACAAATAATATGGTGCTGTCAGAAAAGCAACTTTATTTGTAAAACTGCCCATCAGCAAGACACTGTACTTAACAGAAGTAAATAAAAGCGACAAACAAGCAGTTCAGAACAAGTCTAGTAACCGTCACAGTCGGTCATAGACTAACCCGTATTTGGTCGGGCATAATGCTCTGGCAACGCATTTGGGTTAAGTTAAAATCTTCACCTTTAGAAGAATACATCGAAATTCATAAACAAATTGATAACGAACAAAGTGATGGGGAACAAAAAGATCACGAGGATAAAGAAGCAGACAATCAAGAGCCGCCGGAGGCAAAGAAATCAAAAGAGAAGCATGTTTCGTGCCAAGAATGCACGATATGCTGTTACCGATTACTCAATCGTTATAATTTATTGACTGATAGAGCTTTTCCAAATATTGGACTAGCCTATAAATATTTACTCCCTTTATCTGTTACTCAGATTGCCTGTGAAAGGTCGTTCAATTTTTTAACATTTATAAAGGACCGCCTACGTAATTCCTTGAATCAGGAGAAGCTTGATGCTTTTATATTGATGGCTATAGAAACAGATATTTTGGAAAGTATGAACGTGCAAGACATAATTGATCGCGTAGCCAAGAGAAGTTCAGTGTTTAAAGATCTTCTATTGATATGAAAAATCACTAATTTTTAAATACTTTCATTTCACCTATAATAATGTATTCATTTTTCATATTAATTACATTGACAATATATTATTGAAGCCTTCGTTTATTTATCTCATTTACCTTCTTCATATATATATTATATATAATATACTAGTTGGGACCCGGCGCGCCTATGCTGCTCCCAGAAGCCAATAGTAGTAATCAGGTGATATGTATTTTAATATACAGTAGGAGAGTTTGAAAAAGGCAATTTTATGGTATTTTTGATTCCAAATAACTAAATGTGAGATCTGACCATCCATTGACATGGCATTTTTCGAGATATGAATTTTCATACACAGATGAAGTGTCTCAATGAACCGCTTATTTTCTGTATTTTGGATAGCTGGGACCCGGTGCGCCTCGCTTCATCTAACGTTTAAACTTTTAAAATCAATCCAAACCTTCAAAATTCAACTCTTCTTAACCATTAATGAAAAACCAACTATTCCTATAAAAGTTGGAGTCATTAGATTCAAAATACATTTATTTGAACTTATGACCAAAATTGCTGTGTATTCTGTTAAAACCATGACCCTAAAAGATTTCAAATTAATGCAAATTGCAGCATCCAGCACTCGAAATTCGAGGGCCATTTTCTAAAGCTTTTTTTAATTTATATCTAGAAGTAATATAATAACAAAATTTTTCGAGAACAATAAAACAAAATCGAAAAATGAAACAAATATTTTATAGTTGGAAAAAGCAATGCCAAAAAACCAACTTTTTTTTTCTCTTATATTGCGAAATTGTGTTCGTCAACACATGTGAAATTAATGCAAATATTGAAAATCAAACTATTCGCAATATCTAAGGAAAGAACCAATGCTTATTTCTGTAAAATTTGGAGACATTAGATTCAATAAGCTTTCATATTAAGTGTGACCAAAATTTCCTATGTATGTATTCTTTTACAAAACTTGCTGGTAAACTATGTTTTTGGTTTTGTTTTCCGACGCGTAAATAAACAAAGATGATGCCTTTCCGACTCGCTGCAGCCTACCTTAAAGCCGCGTACACACCGGCCCAACGAACGGGATTCGTTGATATTCGTTGGTTCTAAATGGACGGATTAGCGAAGGCCAACGAAGGTTCGTTGGCGTTCGCTTGCAACCCGTAGCGTAGCGGAAACATCACAAAAGTAGGCCATTCGATCGAATGCGGTGTGGACGGGCGTCGAACGCCAACGAACTTTTTGACTTTTGTCATCAGTTTTTATTTATTAGTTAGTCTACTGTGATTAATTACTGTCTGATTGAAGGTAAGTTTTAATGACAAAATGGTTAAGATTTAATGCTTTTTTAGTAAAGAAACTATTTCGAGGTATTTCAGAAAAATTCCAAAACGAAAATGAAAGACAACAAAGAGTGGTCACAAGATGACATGTTTTTTTTAATCGACCTTTATAAAGAAAAACCACGTCTTTGGGATCCCAGCCATAAGGAGTATAAGTTGAAATCAAAGAGATATGATGACTGGAAGGAAATATCTAATATTGTTGACTGTGATGTTAACGATATTAAGAAAAAAATGGAGTCCTTGTTAACCTCATTCCGACGAGAGCGGCAAAGGTGCGAGGGTAGTAAGAAATCGGGTGCTGGAAGGGATGAGATCTACAATTCAAAGTGGTTTGCCTTTGAAAAAATGAAATTTTTATTGGACAAATTTACTCCGCGAGTAACAGTCGACACAATGGATACAGGGGTAAATAATAAAAAGTCTTAATTTAATTAATTTTATTTTCTCAATAGAAGTAACTGTGAGCGAGATCTATGCATAATTATTTTGCCAATGTACTTGATCTACAGTAGTAAAATATTCCGCAAATTCATTGCGTATTTGCTCATTGCTTCTAGCAGCTCTCCGCGGTATGATTGGTAATGGAAGTAATGAAGTCAATGGGTCTTCTTCATTTGTTCTGCGCCAAGTGCCCAATGTGAGAAGCCCATTATCATCGCGATCAAAACTTCCTGTGGGCGTATAAATTTGTCTCGAGACTTTACTTTTCCTTAAAAAGTTGTGTAAATATACGCAAGTCATTATTATTGCAGTAGCCCGTTCTGGTTGAAGAAGCATTGGTTTTCGTAATACTCTAAATACAGATGATATAATCCCAAACGCATTTTCAACTATTCTTCGAGCCCTACTCAATCTATAGTTGAATACTCTTTTCATTGATCCAGGCTCTTGAAGACCAGAGTATGGTTTCATAATATGCTTTTGTAAAGGGAATGCATCATCGGCCACTAATGTATAAGGGACCTCCATATGACGGTTAGGAAGAGCTGCATCTGGTGGCAAATCTAATTTGTTTTCATGTAGATTTTCGTAAAATTTTGTGTTTCTAAAAACACCGTTGTCCGAAATTCTGCCTTGGCATCCAACGTTTGCATATATAAAACAGTAATCTGCGTCTACTATTCCCATCAACACAATACTAAAGTCGGATTTATAATTGAAATAGTCACTCCCACCATGTATGGGGTTTTGTACTACGCAATGTTTCCCACCCAGTGCACCAATGCAATGGGGGAAATTCCACTTTTGTTCAAACGTTTCCGCAATTTGTTTCCATTCTTCATTATTTTGGGGAGTCTGCAAGAATAAAAATATGCTCAATAAATTAAGACAATCAATACATGTACCCTGGGATTTTACCCCGGAAGGAGAGTAATGTTTTTCTGGTGTATGTATGTGTATTAGAGATGGGTAGGTCATAAGCGAACTAGTTCAATTGAACTAATCATTTCTCTGAACTAATCATTAGTTTAGTTCATTTGAAAATGAACTAGTTCTTGAAAAATGGTTGAAAACTCCACAAAACTGAAAAACTTCGGAAAACCCTCCACTGAAATATTCTGCGACATCCTAAAAAACTATTGAAAAGTCGTCTTCTTCAAACTTCAGAAAACCCCGACGACTAATAAACTTATAGAGCTTCTGAGAAACCCTGAAAAAAATGGCAAATTACAAAACCATAATAAGTCGTCAAAATTCTGAGATACTGGGATGAGCTAGAGCATTTGAAAGGGGGCTCATGCACAGAAAAACGAGAACTTAAATTGAAAAATTACGTAACTATCCCTAATGATCATGTTACTCTGTTCTGGTTCTATTGAATGAAATAGTTCATTATGAACTAATCATCTTGTGAACTGAACTAAATGAACTAGTTCACTGAAATGAACTAAAAGTCCCATCTCTAATGTGTATATGTATGCATGTTTTTAGTTATATAATTATTTGATTTTTTAAATTAACTTTCTGTAGGAAATATCTGTGGAGGATAATGCCGATAACGAGGATTTAAATAATTCTATACCGAGCACGAGTAAAGCGTTTAAATCTCCAAAAAAATTAAAACTCGCCAAAAATTCTATGTTAAATCAGCGAGCTGAAGAAGCTTATATTAATATGCAGCAGGCCATTAAAAGACGGAACGATAGAGACTCGAGTACCACATTTGGCGAGCATGTGGGGAATAAACATCGGACATACAGTTCTCATACGAAGAGTATGGTTGAGCATTTAATTGGGAATATTCTCTTTGAAGCAGATATGGGAAAATATGAATCAAATTATGATTTTTACGCTGATCCAATACATTCCCCAATGTCACGTGATTCGGTGCATCCATATCGCATTACTTCATCTCCTGCCCATCAGCCACCTTCAAGGACTCCAACACCAACTTCTCGTGATTCATTACAGAAGTTTTTCAAAACCTCATCTCCTGCCCCCCATCAGCCACCTTCAAGGACTCCAGCACCAACTTCCCGTGATTCATTGCAGACATTTTTCAGAAAATCATCGTCTGCTCATCACCTATCTTCAAAGACTCCAACACCAACTAGTGATTCATCGCAGTCATATTTTAGAGCTTCATCTCCAGCTATGTTCATACCCGAAGAACAAAATGCTACATTTCCAAGTCACAATGATAATACTGCTGATATTTCTTATGAAGAAGATATTACTGATAATAATGTAGTCTATATTACTAGTGATAATAATTAATATAACTTAAAATCAAAATAAACGATTAGAAAAAAACATAATTTTTTTTTTAAATAATACTTACTGTGATATAATTCTTTAAAGCTTTCATAATAGCTTGACATACTTCTGGAACTATCGAAGATATCGCTTGCTTGGAAACTTTGAAAAGATATGATAAGCTTGTGTACGAATCCCCAGAAGCCAGAAATCGAAGGGTTGTTATGTCTACAAATAAACACAATGAATTTTATTCTCTTACTTTTATTATAAAATATATATAGTTGCGATATTGATATTTTAATTAATAATCGATTAACTCGAGGCCGCTGATCTGCTTGCTTATGCACACACTCTTCTGACAGTTCTCCTCCTTGTCTTCTTCTTTCTTCCTAGGTTAAAGGCACTACAATTCCTCCCTTCGTTAACTTGGATATTTCCCATCTGGTAATCCTTGTGCCACTGCGGTGGTCTCCGTTCACGTTCCCCCCGTCGTCCACCTTCATCCGTTAATCCCTCGACGACGGCAGAATTCGGCTGCGTGGAATTCTCTACTACGGGTCCTTCTGATAATACGCATTTTGACGTGTTCCAATTCCTATTATCAGACAGCAAGAATGTAAAGTCGCCTTTTCTTTCCAAGATCTGCTTCGGCTCGGAATACTTCATATAGCCTTTTGGAACATGAGCATCAGACTTTGTGCGGACCCAATCACCAACTTGAAAGTTAGTTAGTCTTGCTGAACGTTTCTTATCCGTATAGTCCTTGCTTGCAAGTTGTTTCTTAATGACTCTCTCTCTTACCCCAACGTCCTCGGTTGACTTAAAACTCTCGCTCGGCCAAGATAATTTAGTACTCATATCTCTTTTATGTAGCAAGTTCGATGGTGAAACTCCGGTTGTTGCGTGTGGTGTTGCTCTGTAAACGGTAACAAACTCTCGACAGTAATCGAGAACTGGAACATTATTTACTACCGCGATTTTTATGCACTCTCCCATGGTTCGATTAAATCTTTCTATTTCTCCATTTGATCGTGGATAGTAATTTGATGAACGAATGTGTCTTATGCCTTTTTTCTTTAAGAAATTTTCAAACTCTAGTGAGATAAATTGACTTCCATTGTCAGTAACAAGTTCCTTCGGGTACCCTTCTCTACTGAATAGCTGATTTAAAAATTCTATCACTTTTGATGATGTTATTGTAGATGAAAATTGGACTTCAGGCCACTTGCTGTAATAGTCCATAACTGTCAATCCAAATCTCATTGTTCCTGGTAATGCATCTATGGGACCAATGATATCCATACATAATTTTTCCCATGGACCATCTGGGTATGTAACACAAGTCATAGGATTTGTAACTGGCTTCATTGTTTTGTCTGCATTTTGACATGCTACGCAATTTTTCACAAATGCCTCAACATCTTTTGCCATCCCCGGCCACCAATATAGCTCACGTAGTCTTGACTTGGTTCGCACAATGCCTTGATGTGCTTCATGTGCCACTGTTAAAACACGAATAATCATCTCTTTAGGTACAGCTAACCGATGCTTTCCTCTTACTACAAATCCATCATCAGTAACACTGAGCTCTTCTTTAATCAAATAGTAAGGTTTCAATGATTCAATAATTTCTTTCTTGTTTTTCGGCCATCCTTTTTGCACATTCTTAATGACGCGAATCATGTTCTCATCATTCTTGTAAGCATTCAGTATTTCGTTCTTTGAGATGCTTTTCTCCTCTTGAATCGATGCGATACTCTCGTAATCACAAATTTCAGGGTTATTTTGGTTATTTACCTCAGTTGGATTTCTTGACAATGCGTCAGCTAAAACGTTTTCTGTTCCCTTCTTGAACCTTATGTCATAGTTGTAACTTAACAACCTTGCTGACCACCTTGCAATCCTTAATCCGGCTCGATTGTTTCCTTTCGTTGTGAGCAACGTGGTTAGCGATCGCTGATCCGTGCAAATCGTGAATTTCTTTCCCCATAGCCATGTCCTCCATTTCTCCACTGCATAGACTACTGCGAGTGCTTCCTTTTCCACAATCGAATATTTTCTTTCTGCTTCAGAAAGTGTTCTTGATGTGAATGCGACAACTTTTTCTATTCCAGGTTCAGTTACTTGAGTTAAAACAGCTCCTATTCCATAATTGGATGCGTCACTTGTTACTACAGTCTTCAACATTGGGTTGAATGTACTCAATGCTGGACAATTAATCAATAGTTCTTTAATTCTTGTGAAGGCCGTGTCATGCTCATTCTTCCACTGAAATTCTACGTCAGCTTTAGATAATTCACGCAGTGTTTTCGCTTCCATAGCCAAATTAGGTATAAATTTTCCAAACCAAGATGCAAGACCCAGAAAAGATCGTAGCTTCTCCTTATTATCTGGCTTTGGTGTATTTTTCATTGCTTCAATTGCTTCCTTATCTGGCTTTATACCGGCAGCGCATATAATATGTCCCAGAAACTTCAATTCAGTTAATCCATATTGGCACTTTTCTTTATTCACAGAAACACCAAATTCATCTAATCTATGTTTAACATTGGTTAACCTTGCGTTGTGTTCTTCCGAAAGGCACTCGTTTAAAACGAAATAATCCATCGTGTGTGATAAATGTTGTAAGATCCCGACTTTCTTCATGCAACATTATCTGATAATAAGCATTTTTTAAATCAATTAAAGAAAACACAGTTGCTCCATTTAACGCTTGCAGCATATCTTCAATTCGAGGTAATGGATGTCCATCCGTAACAATTGCTTTATTGGGTTCCCTTAGATCCACACATAGTCTTATTGTTCCATTTTTCTTAGATACAACCACAATTGGAGAAATCCATTCTGATGCATCTACTCTTTCTATTACATTCTGTAATTCCAATTCGTGCGTTGCTTGAGATACCTTCTCTCTAACCTCAAGTGGTAAAGGTCTTAATTTTTGTCTTACCGGTTGGATTTCTTGCTTCAACTTCACCTTGTGAATGAATCCTCGTATAGACTTTAGTTCGCGACTGCTTCTTTCTTCGTCCTCAATTAAGCATATGTTAGGATTATCCATCATTTTAATCAACTTCAGTTTGTCGATGGCGTCCATACCAAGTAAAGTTCTTCCTTCTGCGACGTACACTAACACCTCAGCTGCTGCTATCCCGTTACTAATTATAGCCCTTATGGAACCTTTGATTTTAATTATCTCATCTGCGTAACCAGTAAACTTTATCCTTGCCGGTTGTAATTTTACTGACCAATACTGGCGAAATATATTGTTGGAAATAATTGTGACTGGCGACCCTGTGTCTACCTGAACTTCTATTAAAACTTCCTTTCCAGCTATGCTAAAGTTCATCTTCCGTCTAATTTTTCTCGCTTCACCCTTATGTATTGTCATTATCGCTGCTGATTCACACTGGTTAGTTTTTCCCTTTACAGTATTAATATTCTTCTTTTCGTTAACCTTTAAATTACTACGACACATCTTAGCATAATGTCCGACCTTATGACAGACTCTGCATTCTACACCTTTGGCTTTGCAATCATTAGAAGATGCATAGTGCGAAAAAGATCCACACCTGAAACAACTATTCTTTTTGTTCGTGTCCTTCTTCGTCTGCTTTAATTTTTGTGTAAGGTTAATTTGCGGAGGGTTTGTACTAAAAACTTTCGCCTCATTACATGCTGATTCCAGCTGCCTACAAATATCAATCGCTTTTTTCATGTCCAACCTATCTTCCATCAATAGGCGCTCCCTTGTTCTACTTGAAGATATTCCTACCACTAATTGATCCCGAATCATTTCTTCTTCCTCTTTATACGCACACTTTGCAACTAGTTCACGTATTGTGCTGAGAAATTGATCAAATGGTTGCCCAGACAATTGACGACATGTTCTAAAACGATACCGTTCTGCAACAATATTTGTTTTCGGGTTGAATTGATTTTCTAAGCACGTGACAGCTGTGTCATAGTCATCTCCGCTACCTGGTAACGTATAGAAAATTCTTTGTGCCTCTGATCCTAAGCAACTTAACAATACAGCTCGTTTCCTAGAGTCTGTAAGGCCATCTTCCCCGAAATTGGCTTCAACATAACCTTCAAACATGCGTTTCCATGTCTCAAAAGGAATACTGGGTTCACCTGGTAACTCCAAGAACCTTGTTGGAGGTTGAATTCCTAACACAAATAGTGTGGCGTCTTTTTCTTTTGGCATTTTCATTAATTTTTTTTTCCTCTGCTTTTAACGTAGGAACGGATCTCGTCGCCAGATGTTATGTCTACAAATAAACACAATGAATTTTATTCTCTTACTTTTATTATAAAATATATATAGTTGCGATATTGATATTTTAATTAATAATCGATTAACTCGAGGCCGCTGATCTGCTTGCTTATGCACACACTCTTCTGACAGTTCTCCTCCTTGTCTTCTTCTTTCTTCCTAGGTTAAAGGCACTACAAGGGTGATGGCTAATCTTTCTTTTTCTGGAATTGATTCACGATAATTTGTATTTTGTTTAGCTATTTCGGGTCCAATTCTATTCCATAGCCATTCAAAGTCTTGGGCAGACATTCTACAAAAATTGGTAAACAAACCATACTCTTTTTCTATTTGCAGGTCGGCCATCATTTTACTTCCACTATATAAGTTTCTGTTTTTAAAAAATGTGACCGACCACCATCTCCGCTTTCGTTTCATTTTTCTTACTATTTCGTTAAGATATATGAAACTCGAAATTATTATTTCCTCGTCGTCATTCATGTTGACACAAATAACCGAAGACAAGTCCCAACGAACGTTTGATAAACCAACAAATGCTTATAGACGTATCTCCGAACGCCAACGAACGTTCGGTAGCCAACGGCGAATACCGTTCGTTGGCCTTCGTTGGGCCGGTGTGTACGCGGCTTAAGACATTTAAAATTAATCCAAATCTTCAAAATTCAACTCTTCAACAAATATTTATAACCATTAACGAAAAACCAATTTTTCCTATAAAAGTTCGAGAGTTTGGATATTGGTTTGTTTGTCTAATTCTGCGGAGTATGTCTTCAGTCATGCCGTTCTTGTATTTTTCCCACAAAACCGATGGCTCTGTTGGGTATCATGTCGTCAACATAATTGCGAACAGTTGACGAATGTTATTCGGCGTGGATGCAAATGCTGCATCATAAAGTGTCAGATCCCAATGATTGTCGTCTTCTAGCAATTGCAACTCGCGACATGCATCTTGAAATGTATTGAATATTTGACCATTGACTGTTCGTAAAAATTCGATAGACGTTGGTCCTGGAACATTCAGCAACAACAAACGCAAAAAGAAACATTCACCTTGTTTTGTATGTTCTGTGTAAAGTCGTCCCAATGTCTTTGCTTTCAAAACGCCTGCGATAGTTGGATGTGGTTCGCCTTGTCTACGTGGCTTCCATTTTTTACCTGATTTGTTCCATGTATAATAGCGAGGGACTTCGGTATATAACAATGTTGTTGCGAATTGTCCGAAAATATCAGGTTTATGGCACAGTGTGAAAAATTCAGTAAGTGTAGTTTTTGGTGGCTGGAAAGCTCGTTGGAGAGCATTTTCTTCAGCGAAATATACACGTTGACCGTTTTCAAGATGTACCGCAATCTGAGGCATAATGCAAAAACTCGACATTTATATACATTTTCTTATTAACACTTTATTTAATCGCACCAATTAAAAGCTTTTACGCATTTTCGGTGGAAGTATATAAAGAACAATGGATGCTAATATTTTACAGGTTTCCCAATGTTCACAAATACTACAAATGTTGAAGGTAATCCAGATGAGAATGATGGAGAATATGATCTTTCACCTTAAAGTTGTTAATAAGATAATGTTTAAGAGTAATTTTCAATTATCTATATAAAAATCAATTGCCGTGCGTTAGTTTCACAAAAACTCGAAAATGGCTCGCCTCAAAACAGGGGTGGTTTAAAAAAAATAAGAAAACCCCAAAGGAACTACTGAAAAATCTAAAAAAATTGGTCATTTTGGGAATTTTCACTGCAGATTAGTTTTAATAGTTTCAAGGCCTACCTATATATTGTTTGACAGCTGCGTAAATGTGAAATTGTCATTAAATTGGGGTTTTTGAGAAATTACCGATTTAATTTAATGACAATTTCACATTTACGCAGATGTCAAACAATATATAGGTAGGCCATGAAGCTATTGAAACTAATGTGAGGTGAAAAATCCCAAAATTACCAATTTTTTTGGTTTTTCAGCTCTTCCTTTTGGTTTTTTGAAATGATTTTTTTTCTAAAACCACCCCTGTATTGAGGCGAGCAAAACAAAAAAAAATTATTGAAATCGGTCGAGCCATTTTCGAGTTTTTGCGGGACTAACGCACGGCATTCATTTTTATATATATAGAAGATGTACATATATATAAAATTTGGGCCGGTCACTACCGAAATGTTTGGGCCGCTAAGGGGGGCCAATCCGTCCCTGGTTCAGGTGAAGTGGAAACGACAACAAGTCACAATTATAACATAACTGTGAAGAATATGCTGTGTGTCCCAAGTATCACGACAAATCTATTGTCAGTAAGTCAATTGATTAAGAATGGAAACAAGGTTCTTTTTGAGCCCAATAAATGTCTAATAAGAAACAAGTTAGATGTTTTAGTTGCAGAAGCGGAACTAATTGATGGTGAATACAGAGTGAAGCTACAAACACAGAACTGTTTATTGACATCAACTAAAATCAATGGAGAAACATGGCACAAGCGGCTCGGCCATATAAATAGCAATGACATGAATAAAATGAAGCATTGTGGATTAGTTGACGGACTGGATTATCCTGATGTATTTGCAACGAGTAAGTCAAGCTGTGAAATATGTTGTGAAGGAAAGCAGTCAAGGCTACCATTCGCTACAGGATCACGTCCAAAAGAAATATTACAAATTATTCATTCAGACGTATGCGGCCCCATGGAGAATAAGTCAATAGGTGGTGCTCAGTACTTTCTATTGTTCATAGACGATTACAGCAGAATGACCTTCATTTATTTCCTGAAAGCTAAGAGTGAAGTGTTGAGCTATTTCAAAGAGTTTAAGTCAAAGGTGGAAAATTTTCAGGATAAAAAGATTAAAATCTTGAGAACAGACAACGGGCGCGAGTACTGCAACAATGCTTTTGAAGATTTTCTAAAGAAGGAAGGCATCATACACCAAAAAACAAACCCATAATCGCCGGAACAGAATGTACTCAGTGAGAGGTGGAACAGAACCATAGTGGAGAGAGCAAGATGTTTTCTTTTCGAAGCTGTTTTAGAAAAGAAGTTTTGGGCAGAAGCTGCCAATACAGCTGTCTATTTAAAAAACAGATCAGTAGCTTCAGGTATTGAAAAGACTCCATATGAAGTATGGATCGGCAAAAAGCCAGACTTGCAACACATACGCATATTTGGGAGTCCGGTGATGACGCATTTAACAAAAGAAAAAAGGACCAAATGGGACAAAAAGTCAAAGAAACACATACTGGTTGGTTTCTGTGATAACGTCAAACGTTATAGCATTTACGATCCAGTGAAAACCCATATTACAACCAGTAGAGACGTTATGATACTATAGAAGACAAAGAAAGAAGCGGCAGCCACCATTTCTATAGAGAACACAGATTCAGTGGGAGAATTAGTGGATGAATCTGTGGTGACATTAAAAATTTGTGATGAATCAAGTTCGAGTGAGTCAGAATATGTGGATTTCGAAGATGAAGACAAGCAGGAAGACAAGCAGGAAGAAGAAGACAGGAACATACAGGATGAAGGAGAAATATTACCGCCTCGAGATATACTATGTGATGCACTGCAGACAGCGTATGAAGAAAAAGAAAAAAGACAGAGGAAGAAACCTTCAAGGTATGGCTTTGTTAATATGTGTATTACGTCTACAGGAGAAGGTGAAATGACATATGCAGAGGCCAAAGGTTTCACGCAGAGAGCTGGTGTGGACTATCAAGAAACCTTTTCTCCGGTTATCAGACATTCAACCTTGCGGTTACTATTTGCTCTAAGTGTACAGTTAGATATGGACGTTACTCATTTGGACGTAAGAACAGCCTTTCTTAATGGTTATTTAAAATAAAGTACTTTTATGCATTTGCCTGAAGGTTTTCCTGTTAATGATTCGAGTAAAGTATTAAAAGCACAGCACTGAGTAACCGTGACGTGGAACTGGTAGATAAATTCTGTTACCTCGGTAGCATTATTACCGAACATGGCGGTACAGAAGAAGACGTCAGTTCCAGAATAAATAAAGCACGAAGGGCATATGCATGCCTCTCTCACATATGGAGATCAATTAACACCAAATTGCGGCTGTTCAACTCCAACGTTAGGGCAGTTCTTTTGTACGGTTGCGAGACATGGAAAGTCACCCTATTCGTCAAAGGGCGCCTACAAGTTTTCATCAACAGATGCCTACGTTGTATCCTAAAAATCCGCTGGCAAGATAGAATTATAAATGAAGAAATATGGCGCCGTGCCGGCCAAGAAACGATAGATGACCAAATAAGGCGAAGGAAATGGATTGGCCACACCTTGCGACGCGAAAACGAGAATCTAGCCAAACAGGCCCTCGACTGGAATCCGCAAGGAACCCGTCGAGTCGGAAGACCTAGAACAAATTGGAGGAGAACCCTATCAACAGAGGCCGCCACAACTGGGAGATCCTGGTCAGAGCAGAGGGATTAAAGGAGCGTTATGTATGTATTAAAATTAAAAAAGGCTCTTTATGGCTTAAAGCAATCATTATTTGCCAAGAGTAGAGGAAACATTGTGCAGTTTAGGGTTCAACAAGAGCAAACTAGAACCTTGCGTCTTTATAAAAAATCACAATAACAATAAAAAAACTATTTTTTGGGTATACGTTGATGATTTCATCATATTTTCAAATAATAAGTCGGAGACCAATTTTCTGATAAAATCATTAATACCCTAGGCCTAGACACAGAGGTTGAAATTAAGTGTTTTGCTAATTTCAACTTCGAAATCCGGAAAAAGAACCGATTTCGGCTGAAATCTAGTTAGCGAAATTACATAAAAAGTACGTAATAATCGTTGAAATCTACTAAAATTTCGCTCTTTACGTAGAACAGAGACATCTATTAAAAAAAGTAAAGCAAAAAATGTTCGTTGACATTTCATTTTTCTGTTGAAAACCAAAAAAAGAAATATTTTTGCTTTTATTTCATTAAATGTTTTTGCTTTTCTTTATTCAAAGCACGCTTTTGGCTGTTATATATATTTCTTCAAAACTCAATAGGTTCACTAAATGATTTTGTAAAAGATTTGATAATAACACATGCATGCACCTCCATTTTGAGACGTGAAATTAGCAAAATCTTCAAAAATTCCGTGTGTCACTTTTGTACTTTCAACTCGAAATTAAAATAAAACCTCTGTGTGTCTAAGGTATAAGTCAAAAATTTAAAATAAAAAATCTGGGTCAAGTCAAACAATATTTAGGTATGAGAATTAATATAAACAAAAATTTAAGTGTAATCACAATAGATCAGGAGCATTATATTGAACAGCTGCTAAAAAAGTTTGATATGTCTGATTGTGATACAGCTGATACCCCTATAGAATGTAAGTTAAATGTTGAAAAATCTAAAATTTGTGAAGGTAAATTGCCTTATCAAACATTAATCGGTTGTTCAGCCCCAAATCCACAAACACAAAAACAATCACAAACAAAATAAATTTTAATAAATATAAATTTAATAAATTGAAAAATAAAAACATAATACAAAAAAAAAAAAAACTCACCAGTAATAAATAATAATAAATTATAAAAATTGCATCCTTCCTTCTTGTTTATTTTATTTGTTTGATACAACGTTCTTTCGTCCGTTTCCACAATAAATCTAAAAGGCAACAATCAAATTCATTAATAATAATATTTAAATTAGCCATCAATTCGGCTTGAAAATATAAATAGAAGAAATTAATTAGAAATTATCAACAAGGTAATGCAAATTCTGGTTTACAAATTTGCAATAACATGCAAAACAACAACAACAACTACACAGTAAACAAACTAAGAAAAACGCCACAATAACACAAATTAAGTACATATAGAGTACTAAAAACACAAAATAACTATTATAGAACATTTTACCTGGATAAAACATTACATCAACCCACAAAAACACAGGTAAAATGCTATAACAAGAAACACAGGTACACATAACCTCGTTTATATAAACATTGGTTGTCTACAAAACAACCAAGAACAATTACAACCACAAATTTACAATATAAACAACACATAACACTACAACAACACAACTAAATCACATACGCACCTGCAACCGCGACATTTGCACGTAAATCGCGATAAAACCCGCGCACGCACTCGCGAAAAACCGTGACGTTGCCCGAAACGTCAAACTTTATGCTACATCAACATATGATATATGAAATCGATGTAGAATTTGACGAAGAATACAGCGGCGATGTTGAAAAAACGAAATATTTTATGGTTAAAAAGATATTTTCATAAAATATAAATTCTCATAAAGATAATGAGAAGAAAAGAGAAAATATAGTGAAAAAGGATGAATATATGAATTAATAAAATTATGATATTGCAGTAAAAAAGAAGGAAATGGTCGAAAAGGATATTTTTAGTACATCATAAAAATCGAAGAAAATTGAGAAAATTATGTTGAATTAATTAAAATTTTATGAAATTAAAAAGAATAAAATAACTAGAATTAAATAAAAAGAAGGGAAAATAGTTTGAAATTATTTTTTGTCATCAAAAAGGTCTAACTACCCCCACCTAAAAATGGCAATGCAGTTTAGGCCAGGACCGTTGGATCCAGTGTATAAAAACCCGAACCCAGAAGCAATCACTCTCTCTTGTCTATCAGCAGTCAAGTAAAGTGTATCAAGCGAACGTAAGCGAAATAACTTCCAAGAATCTTCTTTCAAGTGTTTATTGTGAAAAAGGATTTTTCAACGATTTTATAAGGTATTTTTTTTTCACCAATCATTAAATTTTCTACAGGCCGCATGTGTTCTGGGAAATGTTGTATGTTTGGTTCTAATCAAGTTTCTTTTCAGCATCATTTCAAAAGATAATATTCAGTGCGACTTTGTATCTTGCCTTAGTCGAGTATTAAATTACTGTCTGGCTATATCTTTGATATACTCAGTGTAATTTTGCATACAACTTTGGTCAAGTACTTTGGTCGCTATCTGAATACATCTAGTTATTATAAATATTATTATTCAAAATAAAGAATCCTAACTAGAACCCTTCTAGTAAGGTGTTATTGGTTAGTAATTGTAGTATATACAAAATAATTTAAGTGGAGCATAAGTCCTATTTGTTAGTATTTAAGCAAACAGTTCGAAATAAAGACAATTATTGAATTCTAACTGACACGTGCGTTTCCTTCATATTTTCCTTTTCCTTTAGTGCAAATTTCATTTTGCACTAAACATTTTGGTGGTTCCATCCAGGAATACGTGTCAGCGAATTCAATTTGTTTCAATATCTTTTGTTTGTTATCGGTGTTCGTGTAATTCTTATAGTGCAACATATCCAAAATGACTACGTTACAACAAATGTGTCAAGCACAAGAACGTTTGAAACTCCGTCTATTCCAGTATATCGACACTGCCAAAAAGACGGCACATTCAAAACGCAATCTAGGATTCTACAAAACCAGAATCACTGGATTAAATGCAATATGGGAGAAATTTCAAAAAAACGACATAGCATTAGACGAATCATCAGTGCAAGAGAATGCAGAAGCAGCAATTGCGTATCTCAATAGTGATATATACGGAACCACAGAAGCCAAATATTATGACTATCTCGGAGAGTTAATGGATGGATTGGAAAAATGCCAATTAAAAATGACTCCACCTCCAGAACCTCCAACTACAACATCATATGAAATACAACTGCCGAGAATCAGTTTGCCAAAATACAATGGCGATTTTGATTTGTGGCGATCATTTCATGATGTATTCGTTGCGTTGGTCCATAATAATGCAAAACTTGGTCCAGTACAAAAATTACATTATTTAAAGGAATGTTTAGTTGGAGAAGCTGAAAACTTATTGCGACATGTTCCAATCACTAACGAAGATTACGCACCAGCATGGGAAAAACTGAAGAAGCGGTATGAAAATAAAAGAATGTTGGTAAATCACCAGCTAAAAACTTTTACAAACATACCGAAGCTGACTACTGAATCCTCTAAGGGCATGAAGGAATTAATAGATACTTCATCCGAATGTTTACAACAGCTGAAGAGCTTAGGTGTTGATACTGCGTCTTGGGATGCCATTCTAATTTATCTATTAGTACAGAAGCTTCCTTTTACAACACTACGATTATGGGAAGAAGAGCAAGGAGCAGATCAAACTTTGCCAACTTTTTCACAATTCAGCAAGTTCTTGACAATGAGATTACGGATACTAGAATCAATTGCTGATGCAATCGTTCCACGGACATCAACACCAATCAAGCCAACAATCACAAAAAAGGTCACACACACGTATCATGCAGTGAAGCAAGACTGTTGTCCAGCTTGCCATCAAAAGCATTACATTCAAGCATGCACCAAGTATCAACAAATGAATAGTGATGCCAGACGTAAGGTCATACTAGCAGCTGGACGGTGTTTAAATTGTTTATCCAACAGCCACATGGCAAGGGAATGCACAAGTAAATATACATGTCGCAGATGCAAGCAGCGTCATCACACTACCTTACACGACGGCTCCAGACAAGAGAAGCAGAGATCAACAGAATCCAAGGAAAAACATTTACGAGAAGGAGAAACAATACCAAGCCAATCTCCAACAACTTCGAAATCCCAATCAGCCAACAGCGCTGACGGAGTAACCACAATTCAAAACTTTTTAACCATGAAAAATCACCATGCATTGTTGTCAACAGCACTGGTAACGTTTCGCACTAATCATGGCACGGAAAAGGTATTGCGGTGTCTAATAGACAATGGCTCCGAATCATCATTTATCACAAAGGCTGCATGCAAGCAGCTAGGAGTTACAGGAACTAATACAACTGTAGCAATAACAGGTATAAACACCAATCCATTAGCTACTGCACACCAACAAGTTAGGCTCACAGTAAAACCAAACAACGCTAACAAGGTGTCAGTGACGGATAATTTCTTGATACTCAACAGTATCACGGATCTTTTACCAACAAAGGTAGTTCGCAAGGAGGAATGGAATCACCTCAACAACTTGCCTCTAGCAGATCCAACATTCTGGAAGCCAGGAAGGATCGACGCACTCCTAGGAGCACGAATCTACGCACGTATTCTAAGGAACGGCATACGAAAGGGACCTAGTACCGCCCCAATAGCCGTAAACACAATCTTTGGATGGATAATAGTGGGACCAACGACAGACACCGTCATAGATAAGGTCTCAAAATTTACGGTCACAACACTAGATTTACATGACCAATTAAAACGTTTTTGGGAAATCGAAGAACCTCCTGGAAAACAGATCCTAACAGAGGACGACAAACTGTGCCAGCAGATCTTCGAGACAACACACACACGTAAACCAAATGGAAAATACCAAGTCAAACTTCCATTTAGGAACAACAAGGCTCCTGCTCTAGGATTATCAAGACCACAAGCACTCAAGCGTTTCACATCGCTGCAACGGCAGTTCTCTAAGAAACCAGAATTCGAAAAAGAATACAGAAAGTGCTTGGACGAATATATTGAGCTTGGACACATGGAAGAAGTAGACCCCCCAACAGATAAAGAAGAACATTTCTATATCCCTCATCACGCAGTCTTCAAAGAGAGTACCACGACTAAATTAAGAGTCGTGTTCGATGCATCCGCCAAAACTACAAATGGCACATCACTCAACGAGCACTTGTTGACTGGACCTACTCTTCAACCCAAGCTGTTTGCAACATTGCTCAATTGGCGAAAATATAAAATCGCTATGAATGCAGACATTGAGAAAATGTACCGCATGATTGATATCCACCCAAAGGATCAAACATTTCAAAGGATTATATGGCAAAATCCGAAAACATCACAACTTCAAGACTACAAGTTGAAAACGGTGACTTTTGGCACGGCAAGTGCTCCATACTTAGCAATTCGCACGCTGCAACAACTCGCAGTGGACGAAAGGAAAACTTGGCCGTTAGCTTCTAAAGCACTACATGATAATTTCTACGTCGACGATCTGTTAACCGGAGCTGACAACATCAATGATGCAAAACAATTACAAATGGAATTGATAAACATCACACGGTCAGGTGGTTTTAACCTACGGAAATGGGCTAGCAATGACCAAGCATTGTTAGACCATCTCCCTCCAGAACATCGTGAACTGAAGAATGTATTAACATTCAATACAGACGAAACAGTGAAAACCCTCGGGATACGTTGGCATCCTGGACCGGATCATTTCACATTCACGATCATCCCATTGCGAGAACACAACATCGCAACTAAACGCAACATTCTCTCGGACATCGCATCCTTGTATGACCCCTTAGGCTGGCTGTCTCCTGTTATCATTACTGCAAAAATATTAATGCAAGTGTTATGGATAACCGGCTGCTCATGGGATCAACAAGTGTCCACCCAAGTAGAAAATGAATGGTTAACGTTCAAACAGGAATTAATCAATCTAACCAAACTACAAATTCCAAGATGGATTAATTACAGCGCCAATACAAAGGCACAACTCCATGGTTTTTGTGACGCGTCAGCAAAAGCATATGCTGCAGTCCTATATCTACGAGTAGAAGAGGATAATGGACAAATCTCGTCAATGCTCGTAACGTCCAAAACAAAGGTGGCTCCTACCAAGCCAACAACAATTCCCAGGCTAGAACTAAATGGAGCTGTAATTTTGGCCAAATTATTAAAAGGCACAATTGAAGACATGCAGCTACCGCACATCCCCACATTCGCATGGACAGATTCTATGATAGCCCTCCAATGGGTGAAGGAACATCCGTCCAGATGGAAGACATACGTAGCCAATCGCGTCGTCGAAATACAAGATGTCATACGATATGACCAATGGAGACATATCTCAACAGAAGACAATCCGGCTGACGTAGCATCCAGAGGTATCTCAGCTACAAATTTAATCAACAATCAACTATGGTGGCATGGACCCAGTTGGCTGACCAAACCACAAGACCAATGGCCTCAACATCAAGAAATAAAAGAAAATACAGATTTAGAAGCGAAAAAACCAATCATTACAAGTTTCCTCACACAACTTGAAGACAATATTTTACTTCGTTATTCATCAATAACACGGCTTACACATATTGTAGCCATGCTCAAACGTTTTAAACACAATTGTAAAAATCCCAATAATAAACAAGTTAACCAGCTCTCCGCCATAGAATGGAAAGAGGCTAAAAACACCATTTTTCGGCTCTCACAAGAAATGGCTTTTCCGGAAGACTACAACAATTTACTACAAGGAAAACCACTTTCACGAAGCAGCCGTTTACTAAAACTCACGCCTTTCATGGACAAGGATACATTAATACGAGTGGGAGGCAGGCTAAGTAATGCCACATTACCATACGAAGTGAAACATCCTATTATTTTACCCCAAGACCATACGCTCACACACTTACTCATAGACAAGATCCACCTAGAGACATTACATGGCGGACCTTCATTGGTGTTAAGTACGAGCCGTCAAAGGTTTTGGATTTTAAATGCACGAAGATGTAGCACAAGCAGGATACACAAATGTATGGTATGTGCTAAACAACGAGGAGAAACTATGACGCAGTTAATGGGGCAGCTACCTATCCCAAGAGTCAATATTAGTAAACCATTCACTAATGTTGGCATCGATTACGCTGGACCAATCACCATTAAGACGTCATCCATCAGAAATGCAAAATTACAAAAGGCTTACATTTGTGTTATAGTCTGTCTGACAACCAAGGCTATACACATCGAGCTGGTGTCAGACCTATCATCAACAGCATTTATCGCAGCCCTCAAAAGATTCATAGCTAGACGAGGACTGTGTGCAAACATATATTCCGATTGTGGCTCAAATTTCGTAGGAGCTAAATCCATATTAGACAGGGAATTTCGACAAGCACTTAAGGAATCCAACCAAGAAGCAGAACGATATTTTACGCCAAAACAAGTATCATGGCATTTCAACCCTCCAGCAGCACCTCACTTTGGTGGACTATGGGAGGCAAGCGTAAAATCTATCAAATATCACATATATAGGACAGTGAAAAACGCAATATGTACGTTTGAAGAGTATACCACACTGCTTACACAAATTGAAGCATGTTTGAATTCCAGACCACTCTGTTGGGTTCGAAATGATCCAGAAGACACATTAATTCTGACTCCAGGACACTTCCTAATTGGGCAAGCTCTCAACGCCCTTCCTGAAGTGACTAATGAGACAGAAGCTATATCATCACTTCAACGATGGAAACACATTCAAGGTATGCTCAAACAATTCTGGAAGATATGGTCCAAAGATTATCTAAATCAGCTACAGCAGAGACCAAAATGGAATACTTCCCAAACCACATTACAGGTCGGGGATATAGTCCTCATTAAACACGAGAACATGCCCCCCACAAGGTGGCCGCTCGGGAGAATTGAAGCAACGTTCCCCGGACCAGATGGGTTGATACGAGTGGTGCAGGTCAGAACGAGTCAAAACACGTTTCGAAGACCAATAACAAAAATTTGTCGCCTACGCATGGATCAACCAAGTTCTCAAGAAATAAAACCAAATCCGTAACAGGGAGTAACAATTCAAGTGTTGTCATGTTAAATGTCTAGTCCATGGTAATGTTATCCACTTGTCCAAAGGTAATCCTTTCCAAAAGTATAAAACTAATACAGTTCTTTTATAGATGTCCCAAATGAATTATACGGAGGAAGATTTGGCCGCCGCTGAAAATTATCTGCTTTATGGCACCACAAGCCCACTAGGGAGTCCAGTTCTGGAGATCGAGTGCGATTTCGACGCCGAATTAGCCGAATTAGCGGCCTTGCTCGATGATCCAGCAGCAGCAAAGCAATCAAAGGGGGTCCACAAGCAGGCAAATCACCAAGGCAGCCACGTATCATCTAGGGCTATCAACCTGAATTCGGACCAACTCCAAGGAAGAGTGATTAGGCGGGCCAACAACCCACCCAGACCAACTCCTCAGGAGTCAAATCCGAAGAGGATGAAGCCAACTATTGTGACTCTAACGTCTCCAAAACGCCCTGTGCCGAAGAGGTCCTTCGAGGCAACACCGTGCGGACCAGAAATTCGGGTCCGAACACAACCTAGGCGGATCCCGACCACCAAGTCCAGCGCACTGCAGGGTCATGTAGAGCCGGCTCAAGCAGCGCCAACAACAACAACAACAATACACGCTTTCAAACCAGCTCCACCACGAAGAATCCAGCATGCGCCAAGGCCACATAGTAAGGAGACAACGGACAATACAATAATCGACCTTACTGGGCCAGAACGGGAACCGTCAAAGACGCCAAGTACGCATAACCTGGCTGGTCCAGCAGACGCAGAACACCAACCTTCTCGACAATATTATTATACGGCAAAAACACGTAACGCAGCAATTCGTCCGCAGGAACCTGCATACATCAATGGGCGCCAAATACAGGACCTGACAATACTGAGACCCACAACCACACTCAAAGAGCTGACGGAAAGATACGATAATAGCTTCCAACGCTTCACCACAAGAGAAGGTGAAGACTTATATCTTCCGAAACACATCGTCCAACGTATCAAGTTTGACCAGGTACGATCCACCCGCAAAAAGGAGCAGACCATAAGTCTTCCCAATCGATACCAGATACGATTGCAAATCAAGGCGGATGGACGCATCGTGTTTCATCATTACCACAAACGTGGACTCAGTAAGATAAATGCGCGGTTGAACAAAGTTGTTCAACAGGGGGGAGAATGTTCAGCCCCAAATCCACAAACACAAAAACAATCACAAACAAAATAAATTTTAATAAATATAAATTTAATAAATTGAAAAATAAAAACATAATACAAAAAAAAAAAAAAAACTCACCAGTAATAAATAATAATAAATTATAAAAATTGCATCCTTCCTTCTTGTTTATTTTATTTGTTTGATACAACGTTCTCTCGTCCGTTTCCACAATAAATCTAAAAGGCAACAATCAAATTCATTAATAATAATATTTAAATTAGCCATCAATTCGGCTTGAAAATATAAATAGAAGAAATTAATTAGAAATTATCAACAAGGTAATGCAAATTCTGGTTTACAAATTTGCAATAACATGCAAAACAACAACAACAACTACACAGTAAACAAACTAAGAAAAACGCCACAATAACACAAATTAAGTACATATAGAGTACTAAAAACACAAAATAACTATTATAGAACATTTTACCTGGATAAAACATTACATCAACCCACAAAAACACAGGTAAAATGCTATAACAAGAAACACAGGTACACATAACCTCGTTTATATAAACATTGGTTGTCTACAAAACAACCAAGAACAATTACAACCACAAATTTACAATATAAACAACACATAACACTACAACAACACAACTAAATCACATACGCACCTGCAACCGCGACATTTGCACGTAAATCGCGATAAAACCCGCGCACGCACTCGCGAAAAACCGTGACGTTGCCCGAAACGTCAAACTTTATGCTACATCAACATATGATATATGAAATCGATGTAGAATTTGACGAAGAATACAGCGGCGATGTTGAAAAAACGAAATATTTTATGGTTAAAAAGATATTTTCATAAAATATAAATTCTCATAAAGATAATGAGAAGAAAAGAGAAAATATAGTGAAAAAGGATGAATATATGAATTAATAAAATTATGATATTGCAGTAAAAAAGAAGGAAATGGTCGAAAAGGATATTTTTAGTACATCATAAAAATCGAAGAAAATTGAGAAAATTATGTTGAATTAATTAAAATTTTATGAAATTAAAAAGAATAAAATAACTAGAATTAAATAAAAAGAAGGGAAAATAGTTTGAAATTATTTTTTGTCATCAAAAAGGTCTAACTACCCCCACCTAAAAATGGCAATGCAGTTTAGGCCAGGACCGTTGGATCCAGTGTATAAAAACCCGAACCCAGAAGCAATCACTCTCTCTTGTCTATCAGCAGTCAAGTAAGGTGTATCAAGCGAACGTAAGCGAAATAACTTCCAAGAATCTTCTTTCAAGTGTTTATTGTGAAAAAGGATTTTTCAACGATTTTATAAGGTATTTTTTTTTCACCAATCATTAAATTTTCTACAGGCCGCATGTGTTCTGGGAAATGTTGTATGTTTGGTTCTAATCAAGTTTCTTTTCAGCATCATTTCAAAAGATAATATTCAGTGCGACTTTGTATCTTGCCTTAGTCGAGTATTAAATTACTGTCTGGCTATATCTTTGATATACTCAGTGTAATTTTGCATACAACTTTGGTCAAGTACTTTGGTCGCTATCTGAATACATCTAGTTATTATAAATATTATTATTCAAAATAAAGAATCCTAACTAGAACCCTTCTAGTAAGGTGTTATTGGTTAGTAATTGTAGTATATACAAAATAATTTAAGTGGAGCATAAGTCCTATTTGTTAGTATTTAAGCAAACAGTTCGAAATAAAGACAATTATTGAATTCTAACTGACACGTGCGTTTCCTTCATATTTTCCTTTTCCTTTAGTGCAAATTTCATTTTGCACTAAACATCGGTAGCTTAATGTACTTAGTCGTCTTGACACGACCAGATATTGCTTATTCAATCAGTTATCTCAGCCAATTCAATAATTCATATTCGTATATTCACTGGAATTATGCTAAAAGAATTTTAAAATATCAGTCGAAAACAAAAAATTATTGTTTGAGATATTCCAAAGAGGGAGCAGAACTGGAAGGATTTGTATATGCCATTTATAGACGGTCATATACAGGTTTTTGCTTTATTAAATCCGGGTCTGCTGTCTCTTGGGAAAGCAAAAAAAAGAACAGTAGCCTTAAGTATTTGTGAAGCAGAGTGTAGATGTTTTCAAACTCCGTGACACAAAAAATTTGAACAGTTCTGCGCACCTCGTTGCCAAATTTTATATATGTTGTTCTATCATTTCCCCTCTTTTCATTTAAAAAGGCAACAAACGCAGAAAAAACTCAACAAAACAATTTGGGAAGGGATGCGCGCATGCCGAATGAATAAAGTTAAGTTAAATTGATATGTATTGAGCAGAGCTTTTAAATACATGTAAAAACCCTGCTCAACCAAGTAAATCTATTCTTCATAATAAGCATAATTTTATTATAATTATGCGAAATATTTCTAATCTCTACATTTAAGATAATAAAAAAAAGATGCTGAAAAACGTATTTTTAAATTCATGAGCATTTTCATTCATAAATTAAGAATTCTCCGCAGCCGCAAGCAACACAACCTTCCCTGGCAGAAGCGCGCATGCGACTGACGGAAAACGTCAACAATCCTAGTATCAAAGTATTAAAAACACAAATTGCGTATTTTTTAATGGGAATTGCTACAAATTATTTCTGTAGCAAATGTACAAAAGCCTGAAAATTAGAAAATATATAAAAAAGGACGTTTTTCATTCATAATTTGCAAAATTTTTAAATAATGATTAACCCGCAGTCGCGATTGATTAAATCACAGCAAGTGATTTGATAAGAAGGAGAAGGAGCCAATTCTCCGCTCACTTTTTAAAATATACAATGGGTTACAAAATTAAGCAAAGATTAACAATTAAATTGAAAATATGCAAAAGCAACATTGTTTTCTGTTTCTTTAAAAAGTCAGTTTATTCATCATAAATTTTAGGCCAGGTTATCACAGCCTATCTTGCGGGAAGAATACTTGTTGTTGTATTTGTATATAATCTTTCCGATACCTGAAGCAGAAAGAAAATCTTAGTTTTTCCACGTTACCTAAGAAACGTTTTTCAAAAACCAAAACATTTTTAAAACAATAAAATTTTATTATTCTTGTAAAATGAAAAAATTAAGACATTTTATAAAAAAGGCTTGCAAAACAATTCCTTTAGTTATAAATTTACCTGTAGGTGGCCGTTTATTTCGAAGGGGTATTCAATTTTTATGGGAGCGTATGGTTTTCCAAGAATATCGTTAACGACTGCTTAAAAAAAGTGAGGGATTTTGCAAATATGTATATATAACTCTGCAAAATTAATCTAATTCATTGTTATTTTATTATTCTTGTAACATGAAAAAATTAAGACATTTTATAAAAAAGGTTTGCAAAATAATTTCCTTTAGTCATAAATTCACGTGCGTTTATTACAAAGGGTTTTTTAATTTTTATGTGAGCTTATTATTTTCCACGAATATCGTTATCCACTTCTTAAAAAAGTGAGGGATTTTGCAAATATATATAACTCTGCAAAATCAATTTACTTCATTGTTATTTTGTTATTCGTGGAGTAAATATGGAAAAAAAGAGCAAAGAACGTGAATTAATTTTTCGTGCGTTTTGTTTTTTGAAAAAAATTCAAACGGGCGAAATAAAGGTTAAAGATTGTTCGGAACAAACATTGCTAGATCATACTGCATGGATGACAGGTATGTTTATTCTAAAACTTTTTGTGTTTTATATCAATTAATATTTTTATTTACAGCTTCCAGTGTTAGTACAGTGAGAAGAATCGTCAAAGAAGCTTCCGATCTTAGAAGAGGTAACCCATTTAATGTCGCTGCACAATTTACTACTGGAGCAGGACAGGTAAGTCTTTTTTTTTAAGAAAACTTAAGTTTTAATATAAATATAAAATTGCAGGGTTCCCAGAATGTTGTACGAATACGCACGCCTTCTCCACAGCCAAGTACGTCAAGAGCAGATTTCGTATCACCAAGGAGAAAAAGTGCCAAACGTAGGCCTTCAGGAAGTGAAATGGATGATTTCAATTCTGATGGCCCCCTTTTACACGACCGGACACCGAACAGACAAAACGAACGAACCAACTGCGGTTTATAGGAAAGAGGGTGAGAGAGGGGCTGGTTTTCCATCGTCCTCTCTCACCCTCTTCCCCATAAACCCCAGTTTGTTCGTTCGTTTTGTCTGTTCGGTGTCCGGTCGTGTAAAAGGGGGCATGTTGTAAGAAGAATAATAGATTCATTTCATCTTAGTGAAGGACGACTATGCACTATTCACCTGTTACGAGAAAAGCTCAGACAGCAGCTTAGTTAAGAAGGCAGTGATACTTCTTTGTGCAGATTGATAAAAAGACTGGGATATCAGTGGAAAAGTATGCCGGACAATAGAGAGGTGTTTACAGAAACCAATATAATTCGTCTTTTGCGGTTGAAATATCTATGGGGAGTAAAAAAATATCGAGAAGATAATCGTCCCATAGTATATATTGGTAAGTAAGCGTTTTTGTTGACCATAATTATAATATAATATGCATCTCCATTTTCTATTTGTGTTATTATATTAACTATAACGACATATTTTATTTCCAGATGAAACTTACATCCATACAACGCATGCTGCAGCAAAATTGTGGATTTCCCAAAATCTGAAGGAGGGACCCAAGGAAGCGCTATCAAAAGGCGCCCGTTTCATAATTGTTCACGGAGGAACCGCAAATGGGTTTATCCATAACGCACTCCTGATTTTCAACATGACATCAACGACATGAATGCGGAAAACTTCAAAAAATGGCTGACGGAGAAACTACTGCCAAATTTGCCTATGCATTCAGTTGTTGTTTTGGATAACGCTGCATATCACAATGTCAAATCAAGCAAACTTCCTACCTCTACAAGTCTCAAGAGCGAGATGATATCTTTACAGAGAAAGGAATTTCGTTTGAAAACAATTCTACAAAAAAGGATTTGTACGAGGTTATATGCAGACATCGAGAGCAACATCTTGAATATAGTATAGATGCAGTTTTGGAAAGTCATGGCCATTCCGTTTTGAGGTATGAATTAAAAAGTTAAAATTATATTTTCCAATCTTTTACTAGCTTTTCCTGTTCCAGGCTGCCACCTTATCATCCCCAATTAAATCCCATTGAATTGATCTGGGGTATATTAAAGAGACGAGTTGCTGCACAAAATATCGAATACAAAGAAGCTAAGCTTTTAGAAATAGTACATAAGGAGTTTTCAGCTGCAGGCATGTTCAGGACATCGAGGAGGATTATTTGCGAAAAGAGGGTATGTTTTTCAATTCAAATAGAATAATAATTATTTTAGGAGAGGACTCTGATGACACCGATGGAGATGAAGAATGGTAAAAACCCACACAAAATTTAAAAATTTGTACTTATATTAACAATTTTAATAAAATTTAAGAAAAATATTTAAATTATGTATTATTTGTTTTCCCTTTTCTTATAAGAAAAAAAAATGTCAATTTTATTAAAAAAAACTGTTACCTTTTAAATAAATAATGTTTAAAATATTTCCTTCGCATTTTTATTTCATTTACTGTTAAAACTTCAAATTTCTACCAATTATTCAAATGGGAAAATATAGATTTCGTTTTTCAGTTGAGATTTTTTAAGCCACTGTGGTATATACAGAAGCTCTAATAAAAAACAGAGTCGTCGTAATATTTCCAACAAGTTGTCAGAAATTATATGTGAATTGCTGAGAATTCTTTTGCGCACGCTTTTGGCCTTCTTTTTTGGAGCTTTTTTTTCAATTAGAGAGGAAGAAAATTTCTCTCGAGCTTTTAAACATTTTTAAGAACTTTTTACCCCAACCTGCGCCAAATGTCACAGCATTTGAAAACATCTATACATGGCTCTGTCTGAAGCTTGTCGTGAAGCAATTTACATACAGAATTTAGTATGTGAAATAACAAATTGTTGTAACAAGATTGTACTAAATAGTGACCGTTAGAGCGCATTGAAGCTGGCAAATAATCATCAGTCTCATAAACGTTCAAAACACATTGACGTGCGATATAACTTTATCAAAGATGTAATTAGTAATGACATTGTGGAAACAAAATATTTTCCAACTGATAGCACGCCCGCTGACTTATAAACAAAGGGATTGTCAGGGCTCAAACACTACAAATTTATGAAAACACTTGGTAATGTCCAAAAGTAAATTTATTGTTACTTATATTGCTTATATTTCTTGTACTACTTATTGTAGTGGATTCTTGATTTATTTGTAATTTTTATATAGTGGGGGTGTTAGAAATTATATCAAAATGTGGCGGAAACAAAGTAACCCAGAAAGATTCTTGATTTGAACCTAGTAGACATACAATTTTTTCCTTTTCATTTAGATCTCCGACGTAACAAGACGTGTTTCTGAATACGACACATTAATTAATATATATCTAAAATAGAATTAATAAATGGTTATAACGTTTGCATGCTTCACTTTATAATTTAATTAAAACTATATTAATTCTATATTGGTGACCCTCGTCATTTGAACATTTGTAATTTTAAAACGAGATTAAGAAATACTCGTCGTTTTTACAAAAACGCTGTAAGAAAAAACAAAATCTACCAGGCATGACGGAAAATGAGAATTCCATTAAAAAGTAAGAGGAAAGCTTCCTCGACGCTGCAGCATCATACAACTTATGTAAAATAAAGCTACCACGATTTTGGAAAGAAAACGTCGAACTATGGTTCGCACAAATCGAAGCGAGATTTTACACGCACCAAGTCACACCAGATGAAGAAAAATATTTCACGGTTGTTGCTGCAATAGAGGATCCAAGCGTACTGGGCCAAGTTACGGATATTTTAGGAGCCCCACCAACTTTGGATAAGTACAGTTCACTTAAAAATCAATTAATATCTCGATTTTCAGAATCCTAAGACAGTCAATTAAATCGACTCCTAACAAGTTTAACCCTGGATCAAAAGAAACCATACCAGTTATTAAGAGAGATGCGTAACTTAGCCAAAACATGCTTATCCGAAGATGCCATGCGCACGCTCTGGATGCAGAGGATGCCAGTTAGTGTACGTTGCGTTCTTTCAGCCAGCGATGTAGAACTCAACAAACTTGCAGATATTGCGGATAAAATAATCGAACATAGTTCAAATGCAATGTCCCAAACAATGGCAGTTTCTCCAGCACAGATAGCGCCTACTATGAACATTGATCCTAGAGAAATGTGACTTGTCAAAGTTGAACGTCATTTTCACGAATTAACTAACATGGTTAAAGACCTTCAAAATCCTACACCACGTCAGTCACGAAACCAGACGAGATGTAGGCGTAGTAGTAGCCGAACAACTCCAATAAGAGAGAATATTTGTAGATACCACAAGAAGTTTGGAGAACAGGCTTTTCCATGCATAGCTCCTTGCGCCTTCAAATTAACACCACCATTAAAATCTACTCTCCAACAGGGAAACTAAGCTAACTGTCGACATTAATGGCCTACCCGGCAGTTATACTTTTAAAGGCCACCCACAAGAAAATAGACTTTTTATTATTGACAAAAACTCCAAGAAATGTTTTTTGATCGACACTGGCTCAATCGTATCTGTAATACCTTCAGCCTTTGTCAAACATCAAGTCAAACTTGCTACGTCAGAGCTCTTCGCAGCAAACGGCAGCCGAATCAAAACCTTCGCTGAAACCAATTTAGAACTTAATCTTGGATTACGGAGAGCATACAAATGGACCTTTATTATTGCAGACGTCACTTCAGCCATCATAGGAGCAGACTTCCTCCGTTACTACAACCTCACGGTTGATCTACAAAAACAGAAGCTACTTGACAACTCCACGAAATTATCTGTCTCAACTTCTTCAATGAAGACAGGAGAATATAACATCTCCACTATTAACAACAACAATATATATTATGATGTCATCAAAGAGTTCATTGATGTCACTAAGATTAATTTACCACCAAAATTAACAATAGATACAAAAGTGTACCACCGAGTAGACACCACCGGTCAACCCGTAGTAGAACGTCGCCGCCGCTTAACAGGAGAAAAATTTAAAGCTATGAAAGCTGAAGTAGAATTTTTATTAGCAAGCGGAATTATCAGGCCTTCAAGTAGCCCTTGGGCAAGTCCAATACACATGGTACAAAAGAAAACTGGTGGATGGGGTATGTGTGGAGATTACAGAAAACTTAATTCTCAAACTATCCCCGACTGTTAGGAACAACATAAATCCATCATTTGAAACCTAAAATAAAAAACGAATTAAGTTTGAAATAAATAAATTTTAAGGATACTTTATACTTACCTGAATTGTAACGAGAACCTAAAATGAAAAGAAGTTAAATAAAATTGAAGATAATATTATTACGTACCTATTGAACTCTCACAACACTTAATTTATGATGAAAACCACCACAACGCAGGTTCCGGCATGGAACCTACTTATGTAAACCCGTAGAACCTGCAGTGGGTCACTAGGGCAACATACACTTGCCAGCATAAACAAAAAATAACGGTCTGGATTTTAAAGCACAAATGGAGGCCAAGCATAAGGCAAATAGTCTAAAAAACAAGGAGAACACATACATGATTAATATATTTATTAGTCCAGGCGCTGGAGCATTTCCAGTGGTTTTGGCGTGATGTAACGGACTTTTTTGGTGGAATTGGTCAGAAATGACATCCCCAACAATATCTAGGGGGTGCGCAAACATGAACACGCCAGGAAAATTTATGGGAGGCCAAAAACTGAAGAATTCACGAAAAATTCTCTGTTTTTTTACCTTTCTTGATAAATATTTCTTAACGAAGGCTTCTAGGCGAAAAGTTTGTAGGACATGTTTTGTTCGTTATTGAATTTGCTAAAACCTAGCGTAAATTTGATTTTTAAAATTTGAATTTTTGCATTGCAAAATAGCCGAAAACTGCAAAAATCGTATCCTCACTTTAAAGTTATGCGAACCAAAGAAAATACCATTATTTTTCAATGTAATTCTGGAATTAAGTAGTTTAAGGTATGTTTAACTTATATCCAAAACCCGATTACTGTCGGTCAAATAGTTTTTGCATAATGTATTCTGCAATTAAGTGAATTTAAAAAATTAAATTTGTTGCAGCGCCAAAAAAAAAAGTCCCATGTTGCTCCTGATTTTTTTACGTATGCTCTAAGACTCACTTTACAATATCCAATCATAAAATTGCTATTTTTTAAATTTTTTTCTGGGTTTTTAAATTTTAGAATTTTTTTGGAAAAAACGCCCTAGTTGCAAAATAGCTAACTCCGCGACGCCAGAAATGCTCGGCACGTTTCAAATTCGCTCGAAAAAGGCTTCAACTTAGTTTTTTAAATTGGGGTAGCGAATCGAGAAAAGTAAAACTTGCAATAAAATAAATAAAATATTGTTAACAACAGAATTTTGTTTGAAACAAATTTTTATTTTATATTTGGGCTTTTTTAAAGAACAATTATTGATGTATTACACAGCACAACAAAATCAAACTTTTTTTGTTGCATAAAATATTTTAATGGTTCTTTACTAATTTGAGCTCACTGATTTCCAATCTACCCTCAGTTTTATTGTATCTGCTCGAGATTATAGTCAATTGTTTGTAGTGTCTATCATGTCTTCGTCGAAAAGGGTGTGTATTAACGATCCAAAATGTTTTTGTTACATTATGTGGTGAACATTTTTTTCAAAAATTTCGTTTGAGTGTGTCAGACCTTGTGAAATAAGCATTTTAAAGGGTTTCGGTTTTCTATGGAAAACAGATAACAATTGTTGGGTGCCCAGTATCGTATGCAAAATCTGTGTTGAGGAATTACGTTTATGGGCCACTAAGAAGAGAACATCTTTTAAGTTCCATTCTCCCATTCAATCAAAACGAGCTTAATGATTTAATTAGAGACCTTGGTCTGTTGAAAGCTTCTTCCGAAATACTAGCTTCCCAGTTGAAAGAGAGAAATCTCCTAACTAAAGAAACTAAAGTTTCCTATTACCGCACTCGGGAAAAATACTTCTTTCTTTTTTTCGCCGAAGAGGATGATTTTGTGTTTTGTACTGATATTTCTGGTTTGATGACTGCCATAGCCATGGGCTTGCAGAGTGTATGATACAAACGAATGGCGTTTATTTATCGACTCATCAAAACGCAGTTTAAAGTGTGTACTATTGCGCAGCGGGAATAAACTAAGCTCCCTACCGATCGCACATTCAACCAAAGTTAAGGAAGAATATCCTACAATAGCATTTAGTCTTGAATAAGATAAAGTATAACGAACATAAATGGGTAATTTGTGTTGATCTTAAGATGGATAATTTTCTTTTGGGACAACAAGGAGGCTACACCAATATCCATGTATTATATGTTTATGGGATAGCAGAGCTAAATATTGTAGCAATGAATCAACAGTAACATCTAATATTAACATAATCTAATATTTAACAAAGGTACCACTAAATGAAATGTAAAGTGGTCACCCTAATAGTGAAATAAAAAACAAAAGACAAAAGAGAGACTAAAGAGAAGAAGAATTTAATCGGCTGCCGGGAAAAAATAGGAAGAGTTAGAATGAGAGAAGTAGAAAGTAGATCTCCATGCGCGTCGGCTCATTTTTCTTACGGAAATAAAACGTAAACCATTTTGTTAATTTTGTTAAATATATATATAATAAAAGATATTTATTGCAAAAAGTGGTGTTTGAACTAACGAAAAAACGAGACTAATAAGTACGTGCTAAAATATGAACATTGGATAAGAAAAGAATGGCCTTCTAGGGAAGTACTAGTTCCAAGCAGCCGTAATGCTGTAAACGTACCTCTTGTGGATCGAAATCGTATAATATTACCACCTCTGCATATTAAAGTCGGTCTAATGAAACAATATGTTAAAGCACTAAATAAAGACAGTGAAAGTTTTAAGTACATTTCAAGGAAGTTTCCGAATCTGAGTTCAGAACAACTCAAACCAGGCATATTTGACTGCCCACAAATTCGCAAATTGGTGAACGACCCTAATTTTCGCAGTTCAATGTCCCAACTGAGAAGAACGCGATTCGTTTGTTTGGGTTATACAAAATTTCTTAGGTAATAGAAAGGGTGATGATTATGTTCAGCGCGTTGAAGAGATGTTGTCTCTCTTCCAGCAACTTGGATGCGACATGAGCATCAAAGTACACTTGCTTCACTGCCATTTAGATCATTATCCAGAAAATCTTGGTGACATGAGTAAAGAACAGGGTGAACTATTCCACAAAGATATTCGGCCTATGGTGGAATGATTCCAGGGTCGCTGGAATGCGCATGTGATAACCGATTATTGTTGAAGTGCTCACAGTAGCACTTCGTCATTCAAAAACAGTAGGTAGAAATTCATATAGAAGAAAATTCAACAGTTTGTAGGTTTTTTAAATAAAATATTTTAGTGCGGTGAGAGTATTTTTTCTAAAAAAACAGCCCTCCTTATAATTTATAAACTAAAGCTGATATAAAAAAAACTGATAATATACTTGAAATCAGCGTCAAAAATTAGCTTAGAATTTAACAGACATATGCTGTTAAGCAGTGTTATCGATCATTGAATGTTGAAATTCAGTGTTTTAGTCATTATCTAAACGCTTTCGCTTAAGTACAATTGTATTATTAATTTCACTTTCGTTCATCTCCTCATCTTCTTCCTCCTCCTCCTCCTGTTCTTCCTCTTCTTCATGATTTTCAATAAAAGTTATATACTCTTGTTCAGCGACCATTACATCTTCATCATCATCATCATTATCATCATTATCCATTAATTTTTCTACGACTTCCTCCGTTATTAGTTTTTTATATTCAAAGTTGTTGCAAGTTTGGCCTGCACAGTTTGCACAGTATTCCGAGCAACGCAAACCATGTTTTACACAGGTGCAAGTTTTAAGGCAATTTTTCTGGCATCTGCATTTTATGTCTTTCAATATCTCATCGGGTACAAGAGGTCCATCAACGAATCTCGGCACTAACTTATCGTCTTTAAGTTCCCAGCCCCAGTGCAGGGGATTAAGTTGATTGCCCAGCCACTCTTGAACTTGATGATACGTTCGCAATGAGTGAAGAGCAGCAGCAGATTCTGTCGGTGGTAAAGCTTCTAATTTGAACGTACTTTTGCGAGAATTTTTTTTAAATAATAGGTATCGTAACTCGTTCAGAAAGGTGCTGGATTTTTTCCCATTGTATAGAGCATTCATGATTTTGAGACCAACTGTCTGAATTTTTTCGCGGTCTACTGATGGACAGTTGAATATAGCTGCCTCTTGTCTTACATGATCATTTGATGCTAGTACTTTCAGTATTTTACCTTTGCCTTGGTTAAATATTGCTGATGTCGTATCGCACCCTGTATAGGCGTGCATTATACATATTAAATGTTTAACAGAATCGTATGTAAATGACCTAGTGCTATAAAGTTTTTGTGTTGTTTTGTCCTTTGATGGTTTCAGAAAATATATATTTTCAGCCTCAGAAACCAGCTGAGTAAAAATAACAAGTACATCTATATCTTCGGCGACAATGACAACTGGTCGATCGTGGTTGCTGGCATTTATAGCAGTTTGTACAATTAGCGTATCTGCGTCACTCGTAGCTGTTTCTGTCCGATAACCAGCGCCCTCTAATTTTGTACGCAGAAATGCAATAAAACGACTTTTGTTTTTCTGATTTGATAAAAAAATATCTTGCTTTGCTGTAGCTCGCATAGATAAATCAAAAAATATCTCCTGTGAAATTTGTGCGGCGTATCTACGCTGGCGCTCAGCAGATTTCGTACATAACACACTATTGTCATATCCATCAAACACAATTATGCAGTCATTAGAGAAATGGTTCTTCACGTAATTTACATATTTCTGCAAAATATCGTTGAAACATTCTTTTGCATGCCACACAACTTTATGCAACAACATGCCACCATCAATGATATGAAGAACATTCGTCAGAATTTTCTCTTCTGCTTCAAAAAAAGCGTACAAAGATGATTTCGTATTTTTTCTCATGCACGAGTTATCGAATAGAGACAAAGGAAAGGGAGCCAATTCATATGAAAAAAAACTTTTTAATTCGCTTTTACCTTCCATTGCTATTGCAATACGTTGGAAAACTAGCATGGGATTTATGGTTACTTTTCGATTTTTTATTTTAACTGTATTTAGCGCTTCAAGAGGTTTTACTCTGTTTTTCTTTGCAATTTTACCGTGGCAAACTTACTTCCTTCTATATTTTGCATGCTTTTAATGCCAATCTCGTATGCATTGTGGCAGTTGATTGTTTGATCTCCTTTAACGCCAGAGCTTATAGAAATCACTGCAGCAGCCAATCCAACTTGAAGAGCAGATAAAAAAGATCGTGGACGAGTTGCCGAAATAATTGCATGTGCAATACTAATTATTTTTCTCTCAAATTTGGCGCCGGAGCGTTTGTCATTTAATATGATTTCATTGAGTAAAATCTTCAAAGTATCTGGAACTACATCTTTAATACTGTTAAGAAAATCGTCTGGAGCAGGATAATAATCGGTATCATAAAATTGGGCTCGAATATCCTCTTCGATGATTTTTGCAGCAGTCCGAACTATTCTTGTACGCTCCTCTTTCTCATCTTTATTTCGAGTTTTATACCAATGATTCGACAAAATTTTTTTTCCAGTACTTAGTAACGAAAGAACTGGCCCATCTCTTGTATGATGTATTATAATAGAATTGCCAAAAATCTTATACAATTCATTTTTTAAATAACGTAGATGTGGAAGTGTAATTGACTGAAATTGTTCAAGAATCAAGTTTATTGAAAACTGGCACTCATCTTTGTTAGCGATGACGTACTCAGCAATAAATTTTGCAGCAGAATAACTTAAGGTATCGGGCGGTTCAGAAATGTTTCTAAATTTATTGTACAACAATTTTTGACAATTATCGTGGTACCGTCCTCCCGCAAAGACTAAATCCGGAACCATCAACAGCCTTTTATAAATTACTATGCCAGCTGCTTCAGAAGCATTTTTTAACTTTTGTATAAATGTGTCTCTAGTACTGTTATTTGTTACTAATCGTATCTCTTTTTTTTCTGTCACTCGCATTCATGCGCAATACCTTCTCCATGGACTCATCCGAAGCATCTTCTCCGCAGATGAAACATAACGACGCAAAATCCAAATCAACAACATTACCTTGTGCCCTCGTAAAAGCGTCCGTTACAGTAGGTTGTAACTTATTCAACGTGCTTTGAATGTGTGTGGCTGAAGTGTACGATTTTGCGCAGGAGGTGTGAACGTTCAACTTCAGATATTTCCGGAATTCCAGGTGTTTTTTGTCCTGTCGCAGAATACTAGCCTTTATAAAATTTCCTACACTGCTCGATGTCACCTTTCGAATTTCGCTTTTATATAAAGATTTATTACAAATCAAACAAAGCTCCTCTTGATCATCCATTTCTAAGATACTGATTATTCCCTAAAAAATTTAAAAACGACGAAAAGTTAATATTTCGGTTATATCTGACCTTAGCTAATAATGTTGACCATATATTTGGAGTTGTATAAAAATAAATGAGTACTTACTGCAGTGAATGGCCCAATCTACACTAGTATTCCTTCAGCAGCAGTAAAACCGGTTTTTTAGGAGAGATGTCTAGAAAATTTCGGCGTGAAAACTTAACACATACACAATTCGCTTTCGCCTACCCTTCTTACAAGTATAATATTAGCAAGTATAATATTATCGATAAGCACACAGATATCTTGTTGTAAAGACAAGAAAATTACTCGCGATGAAAGAATACCAGTGTAGACGTAGATTAACTTGTTAAACCGGTTCTGCTGCTGCTGAAAGAATACTAGTTAGTCCGGTCAAATTAGACCAAAAAATAGGTATGAGGGTACAGAAATTCACACCAAGCTGAAAATTGGTAGGATTGTTCAAAGCACCGTTATAAATGAAATGTAAAAAGTCCTCATCGATCCGGCACCTGGAACCTGGATTTACTCGGGGTCAAAGGTCACAAAAACGGGTTTTTCGCGATTTTCAGCAAAACGGTAACTTTTATCATAAAATAGTGTTTACAAAGTTTGTAGATTATGCGATTACCTACAAAAAAGGATCTTATACATTTTCCCGTACGAATTGTCATTCATGAGATATCGCCGTTTTAAAGATTTAAAGCACTCATATCCCCTCACTTGCAACTTGTATGGCCGAATTGCCATTTACTTAAACTTTAATAACTTCTAGACCGATTATAGTAGAGCAACGTAATTAGGCTCATCTTTTAGGTAAATGTGGATTCTTTTATTTGAAAGAAAGAACAGAAACCTGAGTGACTCCGTTTAGAAGAGATGTAGGTTCAAAGTGTGAGGAAAATCTGGAAGTCTGCAGTGAAACCCTATAACATGCACACGTTTCCACGCCACCTATGAGGTAGTGTACTTAGCGCGTTTTTTTAACGAGGTTTCCCCAGTAGGCCTATTCCACTTGTCAGTTGTGATCCTGTTTAATTTGAAACTATTGCAAAATAATGGATATTAGCAGAAATTGAAAAGATAAAAGCAATTTAAGTATAGATAGATGTTTCGTTAAAAATACCAAAAGTAAAAAACAAGTACAATTAGCTTGTCTTCCTCCAACCTCAGTTGCTGCTCATCAACATCTTTTTCGGGTATATTACCAAGTTCAAGTGTGGCTTGGTTATCACCTAGACCCTACAGACTGGGGTTGGAAGTTGGTCAACAATTCATTAGAACCAGTTCAAACTTTACTTACACCTGCGCCGGAAAAACTGCTGAACACAATTTTTTGCAACTGCAAAAAGGGATGCAGTGCTAAATGTGGTTGCAAAAAAGTCGGACTGTTTTGTTCTCTGGCATGTACACATTGTCAAGGCCGGTCGTGCTCTAATATTGAATCACCAACAGTGGAGGATCCGTTTGATTCCAACGAGGCGACATGCGATACATCGCTATTAACGCAGTTTACATGCACTCAGTATGAAGATGAAGAAGAACAAGAACAACAAGAAGAAGAACAAGACGAACAAGAGCAAGAAAATCAAGAAGAAGAACAAGAAGAAGAATTTGAAAGTTACGACTCGGACGATTAAATTTCACTCCTTTTTTTAACTTAAATTGCTTTTATCTTTTCAATTTCTGCTAATATCCATTATTTTGCAATAGTTTCAAATTAAACAGGATCACAACTGACCCGTGGAATAGGCCTACTGGGGAAACCACGTTAAAAAAAACGCGCTAAGTACACTACCTCATAGGTGGCGTGGAAACGTGTGCATGTTATAGGGTTTCACTGCAGACTTCCAGATTTTCCTCACACTTTGAACCTACATCTCTTCTAAACGGAGTCACTCAGGTTTCTGTTCTTTCTTTCAAATAAAAGAATCCACATTTACCTAAAAGATGAGCCTAATTACGTTGCTCTACTATAATCGGTCTAGAAGTTATTAAAGTTTAAGTAAATGGCAATTCGGCCATACAAGTTGCAAGTGAGGGGATATGAGTGCTTTAAATCTTTAAAACGGCGATATCTCATGAATGACAATTCGTACGGGAAAATGTATAAGATCCTTTTTTGTAGGTAATCGCATAATCTACAAACTTTGTAAACACTATTTTATGATAAAAGTTACCGTTTTGCTGAAAATCGCGAAAAACCCGTTTTTGTGACCTTTGACCCCGAGTAAATCCAGGTTCCAGGTGCCGGATCGATGAGGACTTTTTACATTTCATTTATAACGGTGCTTTGAACAATCCTACCAATTTTCAGCTTGGTGTGAATTTCTGTACCCTCGGATGTCTAAATTGACTGGACTATAGTGTAGATACCCACAATGACTTCTTTCATAAGATCCGGAGAAGAACGACCTTCGCGGATCGAGTAACCAAATGAAATCTATTTTTTATGAAAAAAATATGCTAACATAAGTAACGGTGATGGGTTGCCTAACGAAATATAGGCGTTTTTTTCGCCTTTTTCTCTATTTTGAGGAGAAATTATGCATTTTGGTGAAAACATCGAAAGAGCAAAGTTGTAGAGGATAAAATTTCCTACAAATTTTGTCTTCACTGGTTTTTCGAATTCCGCATAGTTTCGCCGCTAGAGGGCGTTTTACGCCTTTTTTCAGACTCTGTTAATAAATCAAAGCGTTCAAAGAAATCCCGTTGAAAAACTGCAACTACTGGGCCTCGACTGGTCTATACAAAACTTTTCCATATCGAGTCATCCATGAAAATGACGCTTTCTCGATTCGTTACCCCAATTAAAAAAAAACAGCTAAAATGCTGCACTAGAAGTTGAAGCCTTTTTCGAGCGAATTTGAAACGCGCCGAGCATTTCTGGCGTCGCGGAGTTAGCTATTTTGCAACTAAGGCGTTTTTTCCAAAAAAAATTCTAAAATTTAAAAACCCAGAAAAAAATTTAAAAAATAGCAATTTTATGATTGGATATTGTAAAGTGAGTCTTAGAGCATACGTAAAAAAATCAGGAGCAACATGGGACTTTTTTTTTGGCGCTGCAACAAATTTAATTTTTTAAATTCACTTAATTGCAGAATACATTATGCAAAAACTATTTGACCGACAGTAATCGGGTTTTGGATATAAGTTAAACATACCTTAAACTACTTAATTCCAGAATTACATTGAAAAATAATGGTATTTTCTTTGGTTCGCATAACTTTAAAGTGAGGATACGATTTTTGCAGTTTTCGGCTATTTTGCAATGCAAAAATTCAAATTTTAAAAATCAAATTTACGCTAGGTTTTAGCAAATCCAATAACGAACAAAACATGTCCTACAAACTTTTCGCCTAGAAGCCTTCGTTAAGAAATATTTATCAAGAAAGGTAAAAAAACAGAGAATTTTTCGTGAATTCTTCAGTTTTTGGCCTCCCATAAATTTTCCTGGCGTGTTCATGTTTGCGCACCCCCTAGATATTGTTGGGGATGTCATTTCTGACCAATTCCACCAAAAAAGTCCGTTACATCACGCCAAAACCAAAATTTATAGGTCTCACTGCTCTAGCGCCTGGGCTATATGATAATTAAAAGAAAACCTTCCGAAGTCATACTATTTGCCCCCAGCACTATCCAAATCCATCAAAATAAAATCTGACAATAAAATCTGACAGTCAGAATGACCAAGTTTGGAGACGAAAACTTTCAAGAGAAATCGAGACACGGAACTCTTGGAATCTTGGATACATACGTTCCACATCAACCGATCAACTCAAGTCACACCCAATGAGGGGAAATGACGAAGTTACATCGGATTTCCCGCTTGTAAATATAGGCTATTTCAACGCAACCATATTGTTCAAAGGAAAAACCGTTGAGGAAGATTCCGTTGAGGAAGATTCCAGAAAGAACAAAAAACCGAGGTAATAAAAGGAAACTCTCGGTATGATTTAACTCTCTTTTTATTTTCGTCTGCAACAAGAGATAACATCCAAACATCGGTGAGTTGATTAAAACTTAATCAGGATAAACACCATTAATCGTGAATCGTGAACAAACAAAGGACTCCAAAATAGAACTGATCCAATAAGACATTTCTTCCAATTGGAATTATTAGTTAAAACTAACCATTAAATATAATGTAAAATATAATAAATTGTAAATTGTTCCTATATGATATTAAGAAGAGACTATTGTGATCATTTTATTATAAATAAATTTTAGTGGATGATATTTCTAGTGACGACCTTTTAAATAACAATCCACAAAACAGACTGTTTAGGGAAAGGCTCTTTTGCCCTTCCTACCTTTTATTCAATCAAGGTACTTGGACCTTGACTGATGATGACCTGATCACGATGCTTGTATCGTGACCAGAAATATTAAAACTTATAAAATCTTGCGATTTTTCTTCGCCTTATTTATGTGCAATCTAGGTACTTGGACCTAGACTGTGTGATGGTCTGATTGCGATACTTGTATCGCAACCAGAATAAAAAATGCTGAAATTCTATTGAGTTAAAGAAGAAGCAAACATCTTCTTAGTGAGTTCTTGAAAGTGAAAACAACTTCTGTACTTGTTAAAATTCAAAAATGAACTAATTTATTTTCTACAATTTTTACATAATATAAAGAACGATTGTCATCACGATCACACAAACCCCCTCCATCACGAGGAAAACATTTTCGGTCAGAAAAAATCTCCATCAGCAAAACTTAGTTTACCATTGGAGATTTTCTCACGGTAAAACTGACCATGAAAATCGCCAAGAATTTTCTTATCTGTTCGCGGTGTCGCGTTACGTCTGGATGTTTTGTGTGATCGTGATGACAATTTGCACATGTAATTTGATTATTTACGAGACAAAACAAAGTTCCATCAAATTTAGTTGATGGAATTTTGTTTTGCCTTGACTAAAAATATCAATGTAAATCGATACATTGAACATCTTCCCCCACGTTGGGCGCATGGTCCAATATATCTCAAACTTCAGTGGTGCTGATGATTCTGCTCCTTGGTCGTGGGCACGGCTTTGAACTGACCTTACGATTAGTCAATTTGTGGATGACGATTCTTCCAGCTCCAACTGCTATGATGGTGACCGCCAGAAATAGTGCAAGGTAGCTTATGACCTTGTGACTGATGACATGTCCTAAATTCTTGTTTGGTAAGCTGGCACGATCTATTTCATGTACCTTTTGTTGAAGTTCGTCCAGTGTTTTCTCTTGGTCGTGGTAATGCCTGTTTTCCTTAAGGATGGCTTTTTCTATTGAAGTTTCATTTGCTACAAGGCCCAGCATGGTGTATGAGGTTCTCATTTTGTTGGAGTAAATCCGATGGCCTTGGATTGTCGTTTGACCATCCTTAATTACGCAATTTGGCGCGATACTAATCAGTCCCGAATCTTGTAGTGTTGCTGAGAAGGCCTCGTTATCGCAAACCACATTGATTGTGTTTTGGGCGTTGAAGGCATAAATCCATTGATTTGTGTGTGGCAGCGGTATCCAGATAGATTGCAACTCTAGCTTCTTGAAACGGCACCCTTCGAAAGTTGGTGCATTATTCAAAAATTCCACTTCGCATCTGCTTATATTGGCCTTACGATGATATACGGGACCTACTTGTTTACATACGTGCAGTGTCTCTTGAATTATCTTGCAAGAGCTTAGTTCGTAACCCGTCAAGGGATAGTATTGATCACGATGTGGAGAGATGGCCAAGAAGGTAGAATATGGTTGAATCGCTGCTAATGAGTTGTTCACCCGCACTGGAATGGGAATAATCTGGAACAAGTCGAACTTTGCTGAATTTGTTAGAGGCATCTGTATTTTGAACAGTATATGACCCTTGGTCACATATCCTTGTGCCGTCATCAAGTTATATAATCCGAGAAGGTTTCCTTCTGCGACAGGCAACTTTACTCCTACAGGCATGTGATTTCTTATTATCGCTACTTGTTGTTTTACCTGCTCAGGTGTGAGTAGTAGTGGGTTTATGCGTCCGTGGTGAGCATCTACGGCGACCTCAAATATTGCAGATTGAGTCCTTTGGATATTAGAGGTTATTAACGACATCTGAACAGCTAGCGAAATGAATCGCCGATGCAGTCTATTGAGGCGATCAGTTCCGTTTACTTGATGGATTAACTCGGATAATCGCTTGTCGAATTGGTGAAATTTTTTTTGATTTTGGCGGATAATGTTCAACGTTGAATCGACTATTGATGTTTGATTTCTGAGTACTGATAGCAAATACTCTTCATTTTCTTTGATGGCACCGATAGTGTATGACATTTCTTCTGCGTATTGGCTGTCGAGTACGCCAAAAAGTGCATTAGCGATGTTGCCAATTATATTAACTGCTCCTCTTCTTTTTCTACTCGTGGAGGGCTGCGGTGATAGTAGTACGTTTTCTTCGGCAATTTGTTTTACGACGTGGTAAAAATGACTAACAATAGCTTGGCAGGTGATTTTTTGACTGAGTTGGTTACAAAGATGGTGGAGTCCGTTTGTTCCGTTCTTCAGTGCTGAAAATTCTATCCAGTAGGGCTGAAGATCATAGTATACCACGAGGTTCCATTCCGTAGTGGTGAATTCTGTTGTCCCTAGTCCTTCAAAGTGGATGCCTAATTCTGGTTTGAAACTCACGACCTTAACGGAGTTTGCCTTGATAGCTGGAACTAGTAGACAGACGAGTAATAGTGAGACCAATGATGAGGCTATAGATTTCCGCGCTCTTTTTTGTTTTGGTTCTCGTGCATCACTTGTTGAGGGTGACACATCAGCTTGTATATTTGAGACGGTCGAGATATTGGTTCTAAGCCCTTCTGGATGCTGGTCTGAGATAGTATCTTCGCTCGTCTCTTCATTGTTGGTTGTTTGTTCGTCGCAAGGTAGTGGAGCGAGCTTATGAATTGGTCTTCTTAGAATTCCGGAAGCTGTGCGTACATCCACTACCCTCACGCATCCGTCGTTGCCCTTGTGAATTTCGATTACGCGTCCTAAGGGCCAGTGCATCACTGGAGTGTTGTCTTCCATCAGGATTACTATAGACCCTAGTTCTACGTTTGGGGACCGGTGCTTCCACTTGTATCGCTGCTGAAGTTCATGTAGGTAGTCCCTGGACCAACGCGTCCAGAACTCTTGTTTAAGGCTGGATACTAGTTTCCACCGTGACAGTAAGCCGGTCTTCAGTGGTTTTGCTTGAGAGTCTACTTGTGCCCGTAAAGGTTCCCCTATCAGGAAATGTCCCGGGGTTAAAACCGCAAGATCATTTGGATCGCTGGACATAGGTGTCAATGGCCGAGAGTTGAGAACTGCCTCGATTTCTACCATTATAGTTTCCAGCTCTTCATATGTTAATGACGACCCCGACACTGTCTTCCGTAGAAGATTCTTTGCTGACTTCACGGCGGCTTCCCAAAGACCGCCGAAATGCGGGGCTCGTGGCGGGATGAAATGGAAGTCTATGCCTTGATGACTGCATGTAGATGCAATTTTTTGCTGGCTTTCATTTGAGTAAATGGCTTGGTTTAACTCAGCTAGTTGGTTTCGTGCACCCACGAAATTGGTCGCGTTGTCACAGTGGAGGTTGCGACAATGCCCTCGCCGACTTATAAATCGTTTCAGTGCTCCCAGGAATGCCTCTGTGGAAAGGTCGCTTACTACTTCGAGATGCACGGCCTTGGTAGTAAAGCAGCAGAACACTGCCACATAACCTTTGTGAGGTCTCTTTCCTCTTATCCTATGGTGTATCCACATGGGTCCACAGAAGTCGACTCCGGCATTGATAAATGGTCGTGCAGGTTGGACTCTATAGCGTGGTAGGTCGGACATCATTTGCGTTAAAAATTTTGGTTTGGCCTTGGCGCATGCAACACAGCGCTGTACGACTGAACGCGCTAGCGTTTTTCCTTTCACGGGCCAGAAGCGTTGTCTTAGTATTGATAAGAGCCCTTGGGGACCAACATGAAAGTTTTCCTTATGTATGTCGGTAATCAGTAGCTTCGTGAGCTCGTGGCTATACGGCAGCAGCATTGGATGTTTTGAGTCGTACGAGATGTTTGCATTCTCCAATCGACCTCCTACCCTGAGGATACCTCTTTCATCTAGGAATGGTGCTAGACTGGACAAGGAGCTTGTTTTGCTGCTCTCCTTGTATCGGGATATATGGCGGATGTCTTCTTGAAACTCTCCTTCCTGCATTTTTCTAATGATTAGAAAGAGGGCCTCGTCCAATTCCATCGCTGTAAATGATGCGCCCTTTGCTTCTTGGTGATGTTTACGTCTAGTTCTTCCCACGAATCTTAAAATGTATGCGACGATGCGCTGCAGCCTTCGAAATGAATTCTGGTGGTGAATTTCATTCACGAAGTCCTCGCGAGTTGTGTGGACCGTGGTTAATGCTGTTCGCTTTCTTTCTTCATTGCATTGAAGGCTCTTTATGTATCGTGGTGGCCAAATTGACTCGTCGCCATGCAGGAATGGGGGTCCGTAAAACCAGAGATTACACGACTTGAGTTTTTCTGGAGACATTCCCCTGGATATAATGTCGGCCGGGTTTTCTTTGGACCGCACGTGCCTCCATTGCTGCGGGTTGGATATTCCTTGTATTGCTGCTATTCGGTTAGCGACAAATGTTTGGAATGAGCTTGAAGTCGAATTTATCCAAGCTAACACTATCTCTGAATCGGTCCACAGATGTGTGATGGTACCGGTTAATTTTAATGCTTCCTTAGCTCTGTGAACAAGCTCTGCTGCTAGTTTGGCGGCACATAACTCCAATCTTGGAAGTGTCACCTTTTTTGTGGGAGCCACCTTTGACTTGGCACAAAGAAGTCGAACGATTATTGTTCCATCTTTGGTGACGGAACGTATGTATATAGCTGCGCCGAAGGCTTTCTCTGATGCATCGGCAAACGCATGAAATTGGGTGCAGCTTGGTATTTGATGGGAGAATACATGTCTTGGGAATTGAATGTTGTCTAGCGATGATAAGCCGTTGCGGAAGTTCATCCAACCTGTGTGTAAATTCATTGGAATGGAGGCGTCCCAATCAAGTCGTAGTTCCCAAAGCTGTTGCAGGAACATCTTTGCTGTTATCACGACGGGAGCTAGGATCCCCAGTGGATCGAAAAGTCGTGCAATATCGGACGCGATTGTTCTCTTTGTGACCTTGCGCTCGGTTGTACAGTTGGTTCTTACTTTGAACTCATCGGTTTTTGGCAACCATGTGAGCCCCAAAGTTTTGATGGCCGAGTCCTTTTCATCGGTAAAGTCAAGTTGGATTTCTTGATGTGACGGGTGGATGTGCTGTAACAGACGAGGATGATTTGCGCACCATTTGCGTAAGTTAAATCCCGCGATTTTCAAGATAGCTATTAATTGGGATTGCATTTCTTGAGCGAGGGCTAGGCTGTTGGTGCCGGTCATCACATCATCTACATAGAAATCTCTTTCAAGAATTTCTGCGCCGATTGGATATTTGGTCCTTTCTTCGTTTGCTAATTGGTGTAGGCACTTAATCGCTAGATAAGGCGCCGATGAGGTTCCGTAAGTGACGGTCCGTAATTGGTAGCACTTGATGGGTTTCGTGGGATCATCTCGCCATAGTATTTGATGAAATCTTCTGTCCTCTTCGTGTAGTAGGACTTGCCTATACATTTTTTGTATGTCCGCAGTGAACACAAATCTGGGCAGTCGGAATCGCAGAAGAATTGTAAAGAGATCATCCTGTATGGTTGGGCCCGTCTGTAGTACGTCGTTCAACGAAATGTTAGATGATGTCTTTGCTGACGCGTCGAAAACAACTCTAAGCTTGGTGGTGCTACTGTCTGGTTTGAGTACACAGTGGTGAGGAAGGAAATAATGCGGAGTTAAAATTGTGTTGATGTCGATTTCCTCCATATGACCCAATTTAAGATACTCTTCCATGAACTCCACATATTGTAGTCGCAAATTGAGATCTCTTGATAGCTTTCTTTCCAAAGCCATGAATCTCCGAAAGGCGATGTCCTTTGACTTGCCCAAGCCAGTAGGGTCTTCCGAGAATGGTAACTTTACAATGAACTGCCCTGAGGGTGATTTGGCAACCGTCTGACTGAAATATTCTTCACATTGTCTTTCTGCTACGGTCAGTTGGTTGCTCTTAAGTTCTTCATGCTCTTCAATTTTCCAGAAACGTTCGATGGCTCGATTAATGTTGGCTTCTTCCTCCGTACAAATCCCAGAGAATGCTGAACTTGATGTTGGTTGGCCAATCTTCCCGATCACGATCCATCCAAAGACTGTATTTTGCAAAATTGGCCGGCCTTTGCCGAGTTTTATTTGTCCTATTGACAGGATCTCATGATAAAATTCTGCTCCAAGAAGCAGATCGATGTTACCAGGATGTTGAAAGTTGGGATCAGCTAATGGTATGTTCTTCGGAACTGACCATGTTGTTATGTTTACTGGTCGGCTGGGTTGAGGAGATACGATTTGTTTCATTACGAATGCCTCCAGTCTGGTAGAGAATCCGTTCAAACGCGATTTTAACACTGCGCTTATTCTCTTTTCGGATTCTTGCTTTCCATTTCCAATGCCTTCAATGTTCAGGGCCGTATTGGAAGGTGTCATCCCTAACTTCTTTACTGCTTTGTCAGTAATTACGTTCACCTGCGATCCTGAGTCGAGGATGGCGCGAACTGCGACCTCTCTTCCTTGGTCATTTACAAGCTTGACCCATGTTGTTGCCAACAAAACGTAGCCGGCTTTACTCAAATTTGTTAATGTGGCTATCGTTGCTGCTTGATCAGGGTGTTCTATTGCGGGAGGTTGGCACTTCTTCTGTGTGGCTGGTGTGTCTAGATGTAGTAGTGTATTGTGATTTTTTGAACACTTGGTGCAGCCTCTGAGGGTGCATTTTGGAGTGCTATGCGTTGATTTGAGGCAGTTGTGACAGATCCCATGCTTCCGGACTAGCATCAATCGCGCAGTTGGTGGCATCTGCAGGAATGAGTTGCATCGAAATAGTGGATGATGATCTTTACTGCAAGCTATGCATGTTGCTGGACTGGTTATTGAAGTTAATGACTTCGCTGTGTGGGGCTTTCGATGACTCTGTTCCGTGGTACGCCCTTTATTGCCAAGGGCTTCGAGAGATTGGAAACGTGTTTGGAGGAACGAGAGAAAATCCTTCATGGACTGTAACTCCTTAGGATTGGCGAGTGACTGTTCATACAGCGCATGGGTACTCCTATCTAGTTTCTTCACTAAGATGATTAGCAACATAGGGTCCCATTCTGATGTGTTTACGCCTAGATTTTCTAATCCCAAGAGGCATTCTAATGTTGTATCGTGTAATGCCTTTGTAGATGCAGCTGATGGAGTGTCGGCTGTGTTGGAAGGTTGATTTAGCAGCTTATTGAGTATTGCTGACACTAATAATCTTGGGTTATCATACCGTTCCTGCAGCATCTTCCACGCTGCCATGTAATTATCGTCTGACAGCATGAAGTGTCTTATTAATCTTTCGGCTTCCCCAGCTACGTTGGTCTTCAAATACCACATTTTTTGGCAATTACTCAAGTTCTGGTTATGGACCATTTGAGAGAAAAGATCGTGGAACTGGCGCCACTTTAAATAATCTCCGTCAAACTTGGGCAGAATTATTTTTGGTAGCTGTAACATGTGGGAGTTACTTGGAAATTGTGTTACGACGGTCGGTGGTGACAGTTCCTCGACTTTTGTAGACAGAAGAACTTGGGCTTCTTGTACTTGACTTTCAAGTTGTACGTAGTCCTCAAAATTGTATCCCCAGATGGTGGGATCATCAGTCAACTCCCATATGTTGTTGTGGCACTCCTCAATTTGGATCCAATGATGATCAATGTTTTTGATTCGTAGTTCATAGACAGAGCGAGAGAGTGCTGCACTTGCGTCTAAATCCAAATTAGCTAGGAGGCGGTATAGTGCTTTACACATAGCACGATGTCTGCGGATTAATTTGGTAATCTCTGGAACTTCCTTGTAATCTTCCTTTGGTTGTGGAGGCTCCACATGCTTACTGCCTGTTGGCTGATTGGAGACGTTGGCGCCTGTGTTGCCCTGGCTAGTTAAAGATGAGCTTGGATGAGCTTGAATGGGCATATTCCTTCCTGGTCCAGGGGCATTGGTTGCGCCTTCAGTCCGTTGGAATTCAGCAATATTTTCTTTGAATAAATCGCTGTACTGGGTGTACAGGTTCAGTGTTTTATTGAATATATTGTTGGTGAAGTACGGATGATCAAGTGGTGGTGGTTCCAAAGACCGAATTTCCTGATAAATAGTTTCGAAGAGGGCCCAGGCAGAATCTAAACGCCCTAGCCTATCTGCGAAATAGTTTGCTGTTGTTTTGCGATCCGCGGGGTCCTTGTTGTAGTTATTGATGACCCGATGGATTTCCTTGGCGTATCCATCAATTTCTTTAACCAATTGGGCCATCGTCATTGTCTCCATCGGTGATGGGGACGACATCTTGTTGTTGTTGTGAATCGCTGAGACGTGTCGCTGGTGGCGATCACGTCGGGGTCACCAGGTGTTTAGGGAAAGGCTCTTTTGCCCTTCCTACCTTTTATTCAATCAAGGTACTTGGACCTTGACTGATGATGACCTGATCACGATGCTTGTATCGTGACCAGAAATATTAAAACTTATAAAATCTTGCGATTTTTCTTCGCCTTATTTATGTGCAATCTAGGTACTTGGACCTAGACTGTGTGATGGTCTGATTGCGATACTTGTATCGCAACCAGAATAAAAAATGCTGAAATTCTATTGAGTTAAAGAAGAAGCAAACATCTTCTTAGTGAGTTCTTGAAAGTGAAAACAACTTCTGTACTTGTTAAAATTCAAAAATGAACTAATTTATTTTCTACAATTTTTACATAATATAAAGAACGATTGTCATCACGATCACACAAACCCCCTCCATCACGAGGAAAACATTTTCGGTCAGAAAAAATCTCCATCAGCAAAACTTAGTTTACCATTGGAGATTTTCTCACGGTAAAACTGACCATGAAAATCGCCAAGAATTTTCTTATCTGTTCGCGGTGTCGCGTTACGTCTGGATGTTTTGTGTGATCGTGATGACAATTTGCACATGTAATTTGATTATTTACGAGACAAAACAAAGTTCCATCAAATTTAGTTGATGGAATTTTGTTTTGCCTTGACTAAAAATATCAATGTAAATCGATACATTGAACACAGACTAAACACTTAAATGTACAAATTGAGCGTGACTACTTAACTGAGAAAGTGGTCGAAAGGAGAAATTACTCGGGCAGTTCTAAAAGGGGAATCCACGGAACCAAGATCGATTCCAGGGAGTTCAATCCTTCTATTTTTCTTTTCTTATTTTTTTGGGTGAGTTTTATCATCACCCGTTCGAAACCCACCACCAACAGACTGAGCATTGAACAACGCATTTAGGGATTCTTGAAGGAAGAACCCTGACTAATATGATTGCACTGTAAGATGAGTGCTCTGTATAAAGTTTAGGCCACGAAAACACGAATCCTAAACTAATTTATAAACTAATCTACACATAAATACAATACAAAACTGAAACTAAGGAATATAATTTAAAAACAAAACAACAGAAAACAATAACAAACACTTAACCGCCGCAAACCCTTAACCCAACTTTTCACGTCGCTGATATTTTTTCGCCACCATTCAAACTCACCACGAATGTCCCGTGAAGTGTACCTAGGCGAACACGGCGATATACCTGTACGAAACCCGTAAAAAGCGGCGAAATCCGCGATGAAAGGCGCAGGTGTCAATCAACGAATTTAGAGCTCTGCGCACTAACATCCATCAGCTGACCGTGCTGTCAGAAAATTTTAGTACTCGTGAATACTAAAAAACGTCTAAAAAATGCGACGTTTTGTAGAAAAACTAAAAAATGATTTTAAAAATTCGAAAATCTTCGCCATTAGTGGGAAAGAGAAAGGGCAAAACCAGAGCGAGGAAAATAATGAATTTCTAACATGGACGCAAGGGAAATTTAAATTTAATATGGAAAACATCCCTAATTTATGCTCTAAGAAGCAAACCTATAAAAATAGAGCTTTCATAGCAAATTTTTGCCATTTCTATTAGAAAACGCAGGCTGCGCATCAGAAAATCGTCGGAGTTTTTATTTTTTGAAATTTTGAAAGTCATCCTAAAATTTCGGTATCTCGTCCTAGTGCCATATGTCTAAGATAATGCTCGTCCGAGTCAATTTAGACAAAATGCACTAGTGTTGTATTTTTTTTTTGAGTAGTTCCGTGTTCGTTTTTTATTTCGAATCTAGTTTTTAAGAAGAATTTTGTTTATTTAAAAATAAAGAGAAAATAAATAAATTGAAAATTTAAATAATTGGTGCAGGGAATTTTTAGGGAAAATTGTATAAATTTTTTTGAAGTAAATAAATAAGCAAAAGGAAACCGGACAGTGTTGTTATTTTAAAATTCATTTTTTATAAGCTGCAAATTTCAGTTATTTGTTTGCTGCACACCGACCGTTACCCAATAGCTCATATATTGATCTTTTCAACTATAGACCTGGTTCGTGACCAGATTCCCATGCATCCCGAACATATTCGAAAAACAGCAATCACCACACCAATAGGTTTATTTGAATATTTAGCCATGCCATTTGGATTGAAAAACACGGCACAAACATTTCAACGTTATATGGATCTCCTTTTTCGTAATATAGAATTCGTTTTCTGTTATTTAGATGACATTTTGATCATGCCTAACAACGAAAAAGAGCACAAAGAACATTTGAAAGTTGTACTGAAAATTCTACAACAACATGGAATGTATATCAATGTCAACAAATGCACGTTCGGGGTAAGTGAAATAGAATATTTGGGATACACTGTCAACAAAAATGGTTGTAAACCACCTGCAAATAGGGGTAAAGCGATAGGAGATATAAAAAAAACCAGAAACTATAGCCGAGTTACGCAGATTTCTAGGAATATTAAATTATTATAGGAAATGTATTCCACGAGCTGCACATCATCAAGCAACATTGAACAAGTTTATCCAGAACGCGAAGAAAAATGATCAAAGGAAAATACCTTGGTCGCCGATTGAAGCTTTTGAAAATTGTAAAAAAAGTTTAACTGAAGCGGTTTTATTGGCTCATCCAGCTCGTCAAGCCCCATTAGCATTAGTGACGGACGCCTCAAATGAAGCGATAGGAGCAGCGCTCGAACAGTTGGATGGGAATAATTGGAACCCATTAGGTTTTTTTTTCTCGAAAGATGTCTGCAACAGAAGTCAACTACAGCACTTATGATAAGGAACTGTTAGCCGTATTCGCTGCAATCAAATTTTTTCGACACGTCTTGGAGGGACGTAGCTTTGTCATTCGTACAGATCACAAGCCGCTAGTGCACGCCTTCAGTCAGAAACTAGATAAAGAGTCACCAAGACAGCTTCGTCAACTGGATTTCATTTCTCAGTTCTCAACTGAAATAATTCACGTTTCCGGCTCAGATAACATCGTAGCAGATGCTCTGTCTAGAGTTAATTCTATCGACATGCCCATCATGATAGATTACCAAGAAATACAAAATGCGCAAAAGGCAGATGATGAACTAAAAAATCTCCTCAACAATAATAGTTCTTCTTTACAACTGAACGAACTTAAATTTGACAACTTTACTGTTTTTTGCGATGTTTCGACTGGAATCATTCGGCCATTTATACCCAAGACACTTCGAAGAAAAGTTTTCGAAAGCATCCACAACCTGGCCCATCCAAATGGCAAAGCCACATTACAACAAGTAAAACAAAAGTTTGTTTGGCCAGAAATGCGAAAGGATATCCAACTCTGGGCAAAACATTGTATTCCATGCCAAAAAGCTAAGATAGAACGACATCAGAAGAATGTCCCACAACACATCTTAGTACCAGATCAACGTTTTGATCACGTCCATTTGGATCTAGTCATCTTACCAACAATTAAAGAATACCGTTACTGTCTTACTATGATCGATAGATTTTCGAGATGGCCCGAAGCGGTGCCCCTAAAAGACATGTCAGCTGACACGGTAGTAACAGTATTTTATAAACATTGGGTTTCAAGATTTGGGTCACCTAAGACAATCACTACGGACCAAGGAACTCAATTCGAGTCCTCCTTATTTAAAGCTCTCAGCAACACTATTGGAGCAAAACGAATACACACCACACCCTACCACCCAAGTAACACAAAAGGTTTTAAAAATGTTGTAAGAATCTTTACACAACCTTTTAATAAGTGTAGAAGTTTTATAATTTAGTGTTGGAAACGTTTTGCCAACATTAAAACAACATTTTTATACCCCAAATAGGCGCAGGTTTAAGGCACGTTTCCAATGCAGCTTTCAGCGCAACGTCAGCGTAGCCCAGTTTCAAATAACAGCGTCAAGTTTGTTCGAACAAGTCGGCTGTTTCGAAATTACATTATTTTCCAAATAATTTAATTGTCAAATGTCAAGTTTTTTGTGTATACTAGACTTTTCGTTTATTAAGTTTTTGCGAAATTTGTCTCATATTAGTTATAATAATGGAAAGGAAAATTTCGGTTGCTATTTTAGGAGCTACTTAACAAAGCCATTTTTGTATCGATACTTTCCGGTTATTGGACAGTTTTGACAGAAAAATAATTCAAAAATAATTTGAAAATGCGCAATACAAATTTTTCGAAAATACAAGTTTCAATAATAATTTTTAGCTGAAATAATGGCAACTGTGCCTAAATTATATTTTTTTTTAACAAATTATGAAACATAGAATTGAAAAAAATCAGTTGAAAATAGTTTTTCTTGCTAATTTCTTCACTCAACAAGTACATTGCGCCTTTGCACCATCTTGTGTCAAATAGATGCAGCTAAAATTTCGAAAGCTTTAGCAGTTGCCAACGCGAAAGTAGAACTAGAACCAACTTTCGCGCTGGCGTCCAGCGTCAATGTGAAATTTTGAAAGAGAAAAAAAATACGATTCTGTCGTGCGAAACATGGAGATACAAAATAACTTGAAGCTCCACGCTGTATTGGAAACGCGCCTTTATACATCAAAATTGCTTTGTACGTGTCGTACATAAAGGTTGTTTAATCGCTTGTCCAGAAAATTATATCACTTTTACACAGTAACTGATAAAGCTGTTTTGAAACTGTATAATAAGATATTATACAGAACTATTTGTCTGTATAAGTAGCTATATAACTTTTAAAAAACATTTTTATACAACCTTATATCCGTAAATTTTAGAGGATTATTGTAACCATTTTGTTGTATATCTATTTTCATTAGATATTATTAAAAAACATTATGGTAACATAATTGCTATTTACTTACTCACTTGGCATTCGTTTAATTTTAATTTTTACCGCCATGTTAACTTTTTGCATATTATGATGACATCATTATAGTCATCTTATAATAATATGACAATTTTAAATTCTAATATTGGCTTTGGCGGAGTGAAAATTGCTTGCAAAGTTCACTTTACTGTTGAAAGTCTTGGTTATAATTCGAATAGGTGCAACGCGCCATAAAAATAATGAAAATTTAACAAATGTTAATATTAAACTAATTTTTGAATATTAATTATTTTATGATATTATCAAAACGTACCACTTTTTTTTCGAATCTATGAAAATATGGTATTTTCTGTGTACATTTTTGAAATCATTTGTAGAAGTGGAAAAGAAAAAAAATTTTTTTTTTACTTTATAACCGGTTTTTCTAATATGGCGGCTTCCCTTTGCTTACCATATTCAAAACCAAAATGTCTTCTCTTGCAGTAAGGCTATTTTACTTTTATTGAAACTATTAAAAAGTAATTTAGATATTTGGAAGATAATAATATTTTATAAGAAGTAAATTAGGGATAAAATAAGTATCAATAATAGAATTATAGAACAATGGGCTGTGTAAAAGTATTTTGCGTGATATTTTGCTCCGAGGATTATTCATTAGCTGTATAACTAGCTCTTACAATTACCTTTATAACACATTTTTGCTCAAATTACAGCAGTTTTTATTCTTTATTGCTATATAATGGTTTTATTAAAGAGCGACTTGCAAGATTTTTAATACGCATGCGCATAATTGAGAAACAAATATAATTTTTACGATAGACTAGACCCAATTCTAGAAATCATTTCTTGAATTCTACAAAACATATGCTAGATAAGATGGGCTAAAACTCTTGTGTTCTGGTAGTCCATCTACATTAATATTTAGAGAAATGGTTTGTGGATTTATTTCTTCATTCAACAAGTACTTCCTAAGGCAAATCGATAAGCCATGTTGCCAGTAGGAGCCATTGTTGCCCATATATCCTTTAAAACAACGTGTTCTCACTGCAAGTTTTATCATCTGCGGGGCAGTGTTGTAAAATCGTACATGCTTCTGTTACAGAATTTGTTATGGCAGAATTAAAGTCCACGTCTTCATTATGAATCGGTTCTGTTTTTGTTTCTTTTTCTTTCGAAAATTGCCGCTTCGGTTAACATTATTCCATTTCAAAATATCCATTATAAAATCTCATGTAATTCACTAAATTGTATACCAATCAAGCTCAAAAAAAGCAAGAATAAGTCGCTTATAAATACTGTACTGTGCACTTGACTGAAAAGCAGAGCGAGAGCTACCCATGAACATATTTATTATTTACACCAAAATGTGTAACCACAAAATAGTTGTAAGAGAGTGTTATATGTAGATGCATATTACACTTTTTGGTTGAAGGAGGGTTGTTTAAATGCTAACTTCATTTATTTAATAGAGCTTTAATAAAGTAGCTCTATATAAGCTTATATGCCATCCTTTAAGCTCAAAAAGCAATAATGTTTTATAACGTAGTTGTGTAAACCTTTAAATTGATATTATATTCAGTTTTAATACAGAAAACACTTGTTTTATAATTACTTTATAGATTGGTTGTTAAAGTATTTATAAAATAATTATAAATGTAAAAATGAATTCGAATACCTTTAAGTTTCATAAATGGTTTCAAGGTAACATTTATATAAACATTATACAATATTTAATAAACTAGTTTTATAATTTTGCCGTATAAGTATTCTCACAATTTTATTTGTTAGCTAAATGGCATTGGAGTGCAAAATACAATTAATAAAACATTAATTCAGCCAAGAAGTATTTTCACATGCAATTAAAAAACATATATAAAACAATTTAGTTGTAAGGTGATGCATCTGTGCTAGTTGGGCACCCATCATCAAATGGCCTCATTGAAAAATGGCATCGATCATTCAAGGCCGCACTTATGTGCCATTCATCGATTCCGTGGATCGAGTTATTACCAACCGTATTATTGGGGTTAAGAACAGCATTCAAAGAGGACGTAAAGGCATCACCAGCTGAACTTATTTATGGAACTCCACTTCGAATTCCAGGGGAATTTTTCACAAATATCGATATGCCTGCAGATCAGGGGACCTTTTTAGAAAAGTTTAAGGAAACATTCGAGCTCTGAGACCAACTACAACAGCTCATCAAATTCGTTTAAGCATGTTCAAGCTAAAGAATCTTTACGATACTTCCCATGTTTTCCTTCGAGTCGATGCTATCGGACAACCATTAGAGCCTCCATATACAGAACCACATGAAGTAGTTAAAAGAATAGACGACTAAAATTTCGTCATTCGGGTAGAAAGCAAGGAAATAACAGTTTCCACTGAAAGACTGAAACCAGCATTTCTAGCAATCGAGGATCCCGCCGACAGTTCTACAAGTCCAAAGGATCGCGACTAGCAAACACCGACACCACCTAGTCCTACACCGAACATCGATAAACATGTTTCTTGGCTAACGCAACCTTTACGAACATACTCTCGACGACAAAAAAATAAGTGAGGGAGGGGAGTGGCTGTGGCGGAAACAAAGTAACCCAGAAAGATTCTTGATTTGAACTTAGTAGACATACAATCTTTTCCTTTTCATTTGGTTCTCCGACGTAACAAGACGTGTTTCTGAATACGACACATTAATTAATATATCTAAAATAGAATTAATAAATGGTTATAACGTTTGCATGTTTCACTTTATAATTTAATTAAAACTATATTAATTCTATAAAAATAAGGCCCCTGTCGCCATCTATTATGGAAATATGTACTCTTTGTTTATGTTCAGCATCTAGGCCTGTTGCCTGTGCGTCTTACTGAAATAAGAAATACAAAACTTCATTCTTTAGTTAACCTTTAACCAAACGTGTTTTATTATAATAGGCTTACAAAATACAGGGTGATATGTGTAACTCTAAAAAAAAACTTCAAAACGCCCTAGCGGCTAAACCGTTACGATTCCCCCCCCCCTAGTACACCCTGTATATAGCTTTGTAAAAAATATCACTCTGTACTAAATGTTGTAGCAGCATGGTAATTGATTACATTTTTTTGTTGGCATTATCTTTCCATTTCCAAGAAGCTTTTTCCTAAATTTACTAGAATATCAAAGGGTTTTTTGTCCTCTTTTTTTGTGGTTCAAAACCCCTTCAGACAATATCACAAATAGCATTGACCACAACACCACCAACTGACCACCAGGTCAACAACCTGTCTGCGAGCTTATAAAAGTAAAGCAATCAAAAAAAGGGCTCCGAAATACATTTCATTCCCTCCGAAAACAGAGTACCAAAAATAAATGTTGGTTTTAGAGTTGTTATTTTTAAAAATAAAATAAAATAAAAAAATAAATAAAACCGCAGTAAAAAAGAATTTCTTATTTACTCAAAAAGGTCATAGGAACTTCTCCATAGAAAATCGCCTGCAGCTGGAATCATAAACCCGACAGTCCTTGATAAATTTATTTTATATATTATCATGATAAATTCTGATCCTTTGAGCACAAACTTAACCCCAAAAAAAGAAAAGTTCACAACACATAAAGTAAAAACACACAGAAGAAGAAGGACACAGTAAAAAAACACCCCGAATGGTTTTAGCCTTTCAACCCTCTGCGACAAAAACTTTTTTAATTTATCTAGTTGACTCGTCTCTTTTACAAGTCCTTAAAAAAAGGAAGATGAAATGAAACAAAAACTAGGAATAAAAACTTTTTTAAACAGGATCTATTTCTAGGACGATAGCAGGATAATATCCTCGTTTGATTAAAATTGTCTAAGAATGACTTAACTAGATTTTGAAAACGGATGAAAGGACTTTGTTAACAAGGAGCACTACAGACTAAAAGACGAGTTAAGGGCAACCACGCGGACGAACCAGAACAGAAAGGGAAAGGGCAAAGCAACATGATACAAGGATATAAAAGAAATACAAGAAAGTTCTCTTCAATAATCCTCTGATTACTTGACAGGATGAAACAGTCGGTAGTGCTTGTTATCTCCTTGTTTTAAGTCCTTCAAGTGTTTACCTTTTGCGAATGAGATTGCTATGGACAGAAAGTTTCAGCGTTGTACATTGTTGAGATGGCCCTGCCCGAAAAATGGAAATGGTTTGCTAAGGGTAAGTACGATGTGCCAGGGTGGGCTCGATAGCCAGCAACGAAGCCCAAAAACGTCGATTTTCTTGTCCAGTCTTGACTACCTCCACCGTCGTTGAATGGTGCAGACATTGAAGGGTCCACTCAAAGTTAATCGAAAATTGTTCTCCCTGGTGATTTGATGACTTTTATTTAAGATGATTTTCGAAATATTTTGGGTCCACTACCCCTAAAAAGTACGACCCTTGTGAAATAACTTTGTTGTCTATTCGAACATGTTTAACTCGTAACCATATGCAGCTTACCCAGCTGGAAATTCGTAAGATAGCTTATTTTGGTGAGATTTAGTCGTATGTTAATTTTGTGGTGGTTCTTGTTAGTTCAACAATTTTGATTGACCTTTTAGCACTGGTTTCTACAGTAGGATCATTTTTATTACGTTAAATCAAAAAAACAGCATTCCCCAGAATATTCGTTAGACCCATTATTAGGACACGATTCATTGACTGGGTGTCAAACTGGCTACACAGGAATCTATTAATGGCCAATGACACTCATTTTGGTCTCAATAATTTTGTAAACAGCCCTTTCTTATCATAGTAAACTGAAACCACAAAAACTTCCAGAAGGTGTACAAGAGTAGGTGCATCATCTGATCAATATTCCTTCCAACCCACGCCCTTTTCTTCTGTTGTTTATACTCCCTAACCCAGGGGCGTCGGAGGGCGTGGGGATGGAAGGAAAAGTGCCCATGCACTTTTGCTTTTGGGTGGGCAAATCCACACCCAAAATATTTTATGAACACCTAATAACCCAGAACTTTGGAGGGCCGTAGTGGACGAAGGCCGCATACAAGAAAGGCTTTTCATACGAAAACTAAATATATTATATTGGAACTATTGAGAACTTATAAGTGTCAAGCCTAAGTTTTTAAACCCCACCCAACTAGCATTTAAAAAGGGAATCCCCCAGAGGCATGCCGAAAGAAAGCTGTCCCCTTAGTTTCCCCCCAAAAAAATCAGCGATATTGAAGTGAGGTATGCCTTATCAGTTTCTCATAAGGGCCGTATGAGGCAAAGCTCGTTACAAATGAAATGAGGCAATCTTAACATCTGCCTTACGTATTCTGAATTTTTTTTAAAATGCTTTAAGGCCCCATTCACTTACAGGCCGCGGGCAGGCCGTGGCCTTACAGTCCAGGTCGGCAGGCGTGGCTCGATGAAGGCTTCACATTACTCAGTCTGACTGAGGGATGAGGACTTGAGGCAACCGCCTGACAGGCGAAGAGGACAGTTTAGCGTAGCAGTTTGTTAATTTAAGTGTACAAAATTTTCCCGGTCTCAACGAAAACTTCATACTGAACAGAAGTTCAGTTCTTCAGGCCCGGAATGATTATAAATGCCCACACACACAAAGATTTTTGTCAGTTTTCCTGGACTACAGGCCACGGCTTGCCGGCGGCCGGTGAGTGGGTGGTGATTCTTGGACTCAAGGCTAGAAACCTTCAGGTCATGCCCTGCCGGCGGCCTGTGTATGAATGGGGCCTTTACAGATATACCCTTATGGTGCCCATCCACAAACAGGCCGCCTGCAGGCCGTGACCTTAAGGCCAAAACATCGGTCACCGATTTTCAACACACACTTACAGGCCGCCGGAGAGGCAATATTTGAAATTTCTCGAAACTAGCGGGAAATTGCTTGTGTGTGGCGAAAAAACTGTCATCTACGGCTGTCAGGCGAAATATCAAACTGATTGAGTCGAGTTGTGTTATCTTTTTTCGACTACCTATAAAAAGGATACGCGATACCATTTTTACTTGATACTTTGGAATAAATTAACTGGCTGATTGGACAGTTTTTACATCTAGTGTGTGGAGAAGCAAGAGGCGATCTGACAGGCGAAGGACTACAGATCCGGACTCTCAGAGAGCCTGAATAATCTGTGGCCGATGTCAGACAAAGTCGTAAGTCCTGGCCTCAAAGGCCACGGCCTGGAGGTGGCCTGTTAGTGGATGGGCGCCATTAAGCTTTAGTTTAACTCATACAAAGCTTTAGTTTTTGTTTTGCATTGCTATTCACGGCAATTATGCTAGTGATCGTGAAGGATATCGTTTGACATACTCAATAGATCAGTTCTGGTTCGATTACAAAGGTCAAGCAATATTGGACATGATTATTACTCAGTTGAGGGCCGCATTGGCGAATGAGGCAAGGCTTTAGATGCCCTCTATGAACCTTATAGGGCTATCCGCACGGGGCGTCCACAGTAGGCCGTGAGACTAGTCTCACAGCCCCCCAAATGCTATCCCGGCAAAAATTTAAAACCGTAAAACTCAATAGACAGCTGGTAAATAAATTTAGCGATTAAATTTTTACATTTTAACGTATATCTGTTCACGTGCTCCCCACATACAATGATTATGCTCCGCCGCCCTTGCCCTAACCTATCCTTCGCAGCGGGAAATTCAGTGCTCTAAAGACAATGAAAGAGCACTCCCATGGATGCATTTAGTGCTCCCTTTCCACTCCCTCTTCAAATATTTTTTAACATTAGAGGTCCGCCTAGGCTAGCACTCCATTTGAGCTACCATAGAAGCACTCCTGCAACGATTTGGTTGGAGAAAAAAAGGACCATTATAGAGCTTTTTTTAAATATCTACAGTAGAGCTATCCATGGAGGCCTGCGGATATCTGAATAAGCTCCAATGCCGAAAAGCTTTTATTTTTGTTCATCTTTTACAATTGCCTTTTCCTTTCCAAGCGCGATTGTGGTTTTACCAAAGCGGTCCCCCAACTAAGTATACTAACCATGTTCAGCGCTGCTTGTCCTCCGTATCGAACGGGAACCGCTAATGTCGCCCTGTAGAGTATCGGCACTTTACACTTCCGCTTAACAAAATAACTAAACGCACCCACGATCGAATTCAGCGACAAAAATCAAATAGCGGTGCCGGGAAGTTCAAGTTCTTTTCCGTCTATGAAGTTAGTTCTGCACAAGGTTCCGTGAGTGGTGGTTACCAAAACCTTAAGGCCAATTTAAGTACAAATTAATATTAGTGAATAGATTTAATAAGTAAAGCCAGTGTAAACAATTATAATAGCAGATGTCAAATTGAATTGAATTGTGAATTCTATGGATCTTTTACTTTCCCACATGGATGGATAATGCTGGGCATAATAGTCCAGTAAATCTGTCGAAAATATCGCGTTTTTTTGCAAAAACTTTTAACAGGCTACAAAGGTATGTAAAAAATTGGAAATTTTCCGTAGAATTCAATGAACTATTTTTAAACCATATGACGCGCTGGCGTCCTTTTCAAAATGGCGGCCAAAGTTGGCGAAAAACAGTTTCTTACGTTTAAAAAAGAAACTTGGCGTTGTAAAAAAAAGAGTTAAATGGCAAAGTTGTGTAACTCTTTAATACGGATCGAGCTGCCCTGGTCCGGTCTCAAAAAATTTCAAACTCAATTAGTAATTGCAAAAAAATCGCAATTTTTTGAAATACCTGTAGCTCCGTGAAAAGACGATATTTTTTAACGAACCAGGGTGAAAGTGTAGTCCACGATAACTCGAATAAGAGCGTGTTTACAGATTTGCAAAATATTGCAAGATTTTTGCAAAATTTGATTTTTTCAAAATAAGCGATTTTTTTCAATGTCCAATAGCTCATACAGGCCATCATACTTTTACGCCATAAGGGTACCAAAATTTTCTTTAACAGTTGCGCTTACATGTGCAATTAATGCGCATATCACAAAACGATCTCTAATGTGACAAAATCAGTCAAAAGATCGATTTGTTTTTATACCCCAAAAAACCATGAATATCTTTGTGATTTTGAATTACATTGTAATGCCATCATTGCCAATCGATAGCTGACATTTTTCTACAAATTTACAAAAAAAAAATTTTGCTCTCCGACCTTCTGGAACCGAGATAATTTTTTTTTGAAAAATTTCGTGTGGCGCCATCTTTTAAGATAAGTCGCTAAAATTTGCAGGGGTTATTATTGAATACTTATATTTTCAATAAAAAATTCCCGCAACTTTATCGGGCATTGCTGAGCATTGTAAAATTAATTAAACACGCAGCTCGATACTGCGACGCGCATTAGCTAGCGCTATAGTCCAATCAAAAGAGACGAAAAAAGCTCAAACTGGTTGATAATTCTGAAGTTGCTGAAAATTGGTCCCTTACAAATATCATTATAAAGAAAATGTCGAATCCCCCTCCATCGGTCGGTGCCAAATATTTTTATTCAAGGTCAAAAGGTCAAAATATCAGTTTTTTGCAAATATATCTTAATCGGTAAGCCTTATTATAAAATAGGGTTTGCAAGATTTGTAGATTATGCGATTATAATATTATACATTTTCCCGAACGAGTTGACATTTATTAGATACTAGCAAAAACCCGCGTGCGTTGCAACGCCTTTTAATAAAAAAACTAATGTGTGCACAGTCCGGGATAGGAAATAGGTATAATGAAAAAAATAACAAATTTGCAAAACATAATTTAGGGCACACAACTCGACTATAGAATAATCTCTCACAGTCAGTATTTCCGACCTCCTACAATATCCAAGAGTTCAAACGCAGGGTTAATCCGCACCTTCTTCAACAACCCCCCCGAACCCCCATAACCCTTAACCTATTCCCCCCTTACTAAGCTCCCTGCTAGACATTGCGCCATGACGTGCAAACGACAACGGACTGGTAGTACAAAGGGTGATTCCTGAGCTTGGCACTGCCACATAAAACAAATAAAAAAATTTAAAGTTACTTATAAAAAATGTGTTAGAACTTTTTTAAAATGCGGTGTTGAGCGCCACCTATCGGAAAAATTGTGTGCTACATGCACAACAACCACATTCAGAACACGTGCCTCACCCTGTGCGGAACTTGCCCAATAGCGTCCTCAACATTTTGTTCCCATTTGTTTATTGAGTTCGATATATTCTCTGTTTTAATTTTCATCAGACCTATCGAGCGGAGATGGCAAACCATAATCTTCACAGTATTTCCGCAAATTGAAAGAACAATATCTCGCCGTGACAGCATTTCATTCGCGTTCCTTCGATTATCGAGTCATGTTTTCGGTCTAACCCGACAGTCGGATAATAGTGAAAAGTATGCTAAACGCCTAAGAAGATTCTGAATCATCCCGTTAAAGTCCTAAAATCGGATTAACCGTTCCGAGCTTTGAGGTTTACAATTGGAATGATAAAAAAAGTTTCCACTGGCTTTTCTGCGACTATCGCATCAAGTTTTCCGCCTGAATCAATAGTCGGAACCGAGTGAAGCCTAGAACATGCCCAAGAAAATACTGAATCTTCCCGTGAAAATCCCATCGCAATCGGATTAGCCGTTGTTGGTACGTAGGTAGCTTATAGTTATAGCTTATTATAGCTTATAGTTTATATAGCTGTTTAGTTATTATATACTGGCTGGAGCAATAAAAACATTACATTCAACATTATTTTTTACTTTTTAGTTTATTTTAAAATAAAAGCGTATTTTTTAGTTTTTTTAGACTATATTTTTTATTTTCTACTTTTTAGTCTATTATATGTCTTCCACCACTTTGTAGTGACCGTCATATTATATTTAAAATGACGGCACACCGCTTACTGCACTATACTCGCTTTCATTTGATGCCCATACCGAAGAATAATCCGCCATTTTGTGCTGGCCACCATTTTGAATTTTGAATGACCCCACATAGATTATTGTAATCTACTTGTCTTACCCTTTCATTTGATATGCATGTCGGAGTGTCCGGGAACACAATTGGAAAATTCGGCCGCCATCTTGGAACCGCCATGTTGATTTTTTTCCAAAAATTGTTAAATTGCATTGTCACGCGAACTATACATATGTGCAAAATTTGAAGTTGATCGGTTATATGGAAGTGGGTAAAAATCAAGTTGCAAGGTTCAAGTTTTCTGTCTAATCTGGTAGTCGAACACGGTAATCGGGCCCAATAATCGGATCCGATAGTCGGATCCTAGTAAAAGAATAGCCTAAAACATGCCCAAGAAAATACTGAATCTTCCAGTGAAAGTCCATCGCAATCGGATAAGCCGTTTCCGAGATTAGCCCGGACAAACAGACAGACAGACATACAGACATACAGACATACAGACATACAGACATACAGACATACAGACATACAGACATACAGGCATACAGACATACAGACATACAGACATACAGACATACAGACATACAGACATACAGACATACAGACATACAGACATACAGACAGACAAAAATTTTAAAAATACTTGATTTCGTGTTAATATCGTGTAAATAACCATATGAACTTAGAAAATGACAATTATTTTGAAATCACAGACAGACACTCCAATTATATTTATATAGATTACCAATTTAACTATTTAAGATACTCATATGCATTCATTCTCGATTTGTATAGGTCATCAGACGTTCAATAAATCCTTTCTACGTGGCTAATATTATCAGGGGTGATTCCTGGTAGTCCAACAAAGGATTTATTGAACGTCTGATGACCTATACAAGTCGCGAATGAGTGCATATGAGTATTTTAAATCTTTAAAACGGCGATATCTCATGAATGCCAATTCGTACAGGAAAATGTATAATATCTATTTTTTTGGATAATCGCATAATCTACAAACTTTGTGCAAACTTTTTTGTGATAAAACTTACCGTTTAGCAGATATTTGCAAAAAAACTGATATTTTGAATAAAAATATTTGGCACCGACCGATCGAGGGGGGATTCGACATTTTATTTATAATGATAATTGTAAGGGACCAATTTTCAGCAACTTCAGAGTTATCAACCAGTTTGAGCTTCTTTCGCTATTTTGACCGGACTATAGCGCTAGCTAATGCGCGCCGCAGCATAGAGCTACGAGTTTAATTGATTTCACAATGCTCAGCAACGGCCGATAAAGTTGCGGGTATTTTTTATTGAAAATATAAGTATTCAGCAATCACTCCTGCAAATTTCAGCGACTTATCTCAAAAGATGGCGCCATACGATTTTTTTCAAAAAAAAATTATCTCGGCTCCAGAAGGTCGGAGAGCAAAAAATTTTTTTGTAAATTTGTAGAAAATAGTTAGCTATCGATTGGCAATCATGGAATTCCAATGTAATTAAAAATCACGAATATATTCATGGTTTTTTGGGGTATAAAAAAATTGATCTTTTGACTGATTTTGCGCATATTAGGGATCATTTTGTGATATGCGCATTAATTGCACATGTAAGCGCAACTGTTAAAGAAAATCTTGGTACCGTTATGGTGTAAAAGTATGATGGCCTGCATGAGCTATTGGACATTGAAAAAAACCGGTTTTTTTGAAAAAATCGAATTTTGCAAAAATCTTGCAATATTTTTCAAATCTGTAAAAACGCTCTTATTCGACTTACCTTGAAATACGCTTTCACCGTGGTACGTTAAAAAATATCGTCTTTTCAAGGAGCTACAGGTATTTCAAAAAATTGCGATTTTTAGCGTTTTTTTTGCAATTACTAATTGAGTTTGAAATTTTTTGAGACCGGACCAGGGCAGCTCGATCCGTATTAAAGAGTTACACAACTTTGCCATTTAACTCTTTTTTGTACAACGCCAAGTTTCTTTTTTAAACGTAAAAAACTGTTTTTCGCCAACTTTGGGGGCCATTTTGAGAAGGACGCAAGGGCCTCATTTGTTTTAAAAATAGTTCATTAAATTCTACGGAAAATTTCCAATTTTTTACATACCTTTGTAGCCTGTTAATAGTTTTTGCAAAAAAACGCGATTATTTCGACAGATTCACTGGACTATACATGTTTATAACAATTTTGTGCAAAAACGCCCCTGCGCGAGACTTCCGGGCTAGAGCCAATGTTCCATACTTTTTGTAAATAACTAGTCTCAATACATTTCCTAAGTGGTCAAATTTCGCATATTTTTGCACGCGGGCTCCCGGACTATAGGGCTTTTATTCTGAAAAACAATTCTAGCAACCAGACCAAAAGCTTCCAAATAATCTACAATATAGTATTACAGTCCGGGGAAATTAGCATTTAAAGGAGATAAAATTCGGAAATGGTTGAAAATTGGTACACAGCTTCCTTGGGACTTTTTAAGAAAACAATTTCGGAATCACAAAAAAAACATGGCCGCCGGAAATTTAGCGGTTTTCCGGTGTTTTCCTTGTATCTCGGGTTCTACAGGTCGTACAACCCCGTACATAGGCCCTAAATGTTATTACAAAGATGTTGACCCGATTAAGCCTTTCAAAGTTATTCGAGGTCAAAGTTATCAAAAATCACTTTTTGGCCATAAAATAACTCAAAAACTGCTTTTTTCAAAAATTTGTTTTGATCAGTCCATACGAAACGTTATTGCCTACAAAAAAGCCTGCAGTCATTTCAAAGGTATTCAAGGTCCAAGTTTCCAAAAATCAGTTTTTGGTCAAAAAATCAGTAAGATTTGATTTTAGCAAAACTTTTCGAAAAGTTTGCGAAAAAATGGCAAGGGTGTCATTAGGGTAGGCAATAATCGTTTGTAGATAGAACAAAAAATATGAGTGTGCGTAGGACCACACGTTGGAAGTGAAAACTTCTATGGCCGGCCAGTCTATATTTCCAAATCAATCTTAATATATATATACATAATATATACCTATATTTTTATATTTTTTATAACTATACTTACAGGGGCGGATTTACACAATTCCCGCCTAAGGGCTGGAAGAGATCTGCCGCCCCACCACCGCTCTTACATCATCCATCAACCAGGTTTTTATAATCACTGCTAACAACAATACCACACAAATACTAGCCTATCGCGAAAAACGTGAAAACTAAATTTAAACTTAGGTTGAATAAATATTATTTTTGTTATTTAAGAGTTATAACGGGCATTTCCCATCACCGATTAAAGATAAACAATTTTTATTACATTTCATGGTCTGGAATCTCACTTCGTCTTCAACGTTTTTCTCTATCGGTGACAGAAAATGTCAGCAGTAATTCCTTAAAAACATAAACTCACCATCAACAACAATCATTTAAAATAAATAATATTCCTAATGTTATATTTTACGATAACTTATATTGATTTCGGAAATGAAAAAACAGAGATAATAGTTTTATAGATTTATATTAATGATATAGCATTCTTATCCTTTACATTACAATAAATTCCTTACAAAAAAGAATGTAATCTAACATTTCCACTCTGTATAAGCGAGGGATTTTTTTCTACTCTTACATTAACACTGAACAACTCATAACTTGCCGTATTTAACTGAAATCACAATATCAGTTAAAAACTAAGTCATTGAAAACAATGATTTGGTAGCCTTTGAATTCAAAACTAAAATAACTTCCTTCGTGATTTTTTGTTTGAAAATGAATCGACGATATCATCAAAGTCCAAATTCTTTGTAATGTCATGTTCGATCGTTAAAACTGCAACATTTCTCAGGCGGGTCTCAGTCATTGTTGATCTAGAGTAGTTTTTGATTCTTTTAAGCACAGAGAATGATCTTTCTGCCGAACAGTTCGTCGCGGGGATGACCAAAAATAGTTTTAATGCAATGTTTATGTACGAGTAAATGTCTTGTAGATCGTTATCAATTAAAACTTCAAACAAATTCAAGATTGTTTTTGGCCGTTCTATTTCTCCAAGTTCTTTCAATAATCCCAAAAAGTGTACATACTCACTCACAAACTCTTCCGATGTTGGCAAATCTTTGTTGTAGAAAGTGCAAAATGCAGGGTGAATCGACGCAACATGCAGGGTGAATCGACGCAACGTGTATCAACCTTTTTCCTGTTACAACTTGAAACTCCCCTCCCCCCCACTTATTTCCAAATAGTGGCGTACGTCTGGGTCGACATGCGGCGACAACAACAATTTGTTTGCACGCGAAACCCACAGCCAAAGATTTCGATATTCTTTGGATTTGAAAAACGCGGCGCCATGTGAATGTCCTTCAATACAAATGTCCCTAGGCAACAAGTGACCCGAGATACAAATATTCCTGAAATATGATTTCTTTTTCATATAAATTTTACGACGCAACAATCATAGCCACTTTCAAATGTGACGCATTTGATACATTTTTTCGGTATTTTGTTTTTTTTGCGGTATTTTTCTATTCCGATGTGCTCATTTATGAGGGCAATAAAACAATAAAATAAATTTTTAAAAACCGACTTCAGAAAAACCAAAAATAATGCACAAAAAACCCAAAAATAATGCACAAAAAAGGATAAAATAATTGTTTGAAATTCTTTACAACATTAATCCAATCAGAATGGATTTAATAAGAAGAATCACTTTTGAAGACGGTGCCAACACCTGTTTTCGGGGTGATGTATTAAGGGCATAAGGCTAACAAAGAAATGAATACAATTTTCGCAGCAATAGTTAATGCAATGAAAGTCAACTACTACCTGGCACCGTCTTCAAAAGTGATTCTTCTTATTAAATCCATTCTGATTGGATTAATGTTGTAAAGAATTTCAAACAATTATTTTATCCTTTTTTGTGCATTATTTTTGGGTTTTTTGTGCATTATTTTTGGTTTTTCTGAAGTCGGTTTTTAAAAATTTATTTTATTTCGTACTTTTTAGTCCGTTAATTTTTTTTCGGGGGCAATATAAAAAAAATTATTTATTACGAGAAGTAGGACACTCAGCCGCGCGCCGTCGAAAAGAATTGAGGCAGTAGCTAAATAGTTTTTGCAGTAATGAATTTGCGTATTTTCGGAGCAATTTAAAAAAAACTTATTTAATATGAAACAAAATTCCCCAAAGGAAATTAAAAAGAAATATTTATTGTGTCGATTGAAAAAAAAATTGCCCAGGTCAAAGAATCGAACTCGCAACCTCCAGGACGAGAGGCAAGCTTCTCAGTCGTTGTGCTACGGGAGATTGTTACAACAAGATGGCTAAATACGTAAATAAAGCTTTTCAGAAACTGCTTTAAATAGAATTTCATTCCAAAGGAATACTCTCTTACAGTCTGCATGAGTAGAGTATGCATGAAATTTCTCACCTTTGTAATTCTTTACAACATTAATCCAATCAGAATGGATTTTAGAAAGAGAAAAAAAGAAAAAAAGTCGAACTACCCTCCGGGGTTTGAACCCGCAATTTTTATTTGCAGGTCAACGCCTTTGCCGATTCATCCACCGGCCTCTTCTCGAGCACGCGACAATAAAGTAATTTGTTCGCTGCCTTTAAAATACTTCTATCCGTTCAAGGTGTACTAATTTTACCAGTTTTTTACGCCTACCTTCGAACTCCTTTATCAGAATTTAAAAAAAATTGTACGGGACCACCGTGGGAAACTACCCTTTTAAACAAAACAGAAAAAAAGCAAAAAAGTCATTGCGTTACAAAGTTATGCGTGAACAGGACCAAAAAATACCTACGCGTCGAATTGATAACCTCCTCCTTTTTTGAAGTCGGTTAAAAATTCATTTGTAACCATTATCACTTTGTCGGAGGGAGATGCAACCTTTGTGAAAACAAAATTTAAGTACTGTGCTCGTCTAACCGACTGCAATCGGCTGACTGGCTCTTGTCCGGTTAAAATATAAAAAAATGTTTTGAAAATTTGCCGCCCCTAAAAATTTGCCGCCCTGGGCTGAAGCCCCTATAGCCCCCCCCTAAATCCGCCACTGTATACTTACATGAGAAGGATTGATGGATACAGACATTTTAACATCAATTTAGGATAACTAATTTAATGCAGTCAAAAGTAGTTACTCACTTCCTATAAATATAATGAACGATGTACATACATTTTTGGTATCCGATGAGTCGCGTGGAAGGCTAAACCAAGCTTCGGAAATGCACGATTAAACTTTATACCCACATACTAATTTTCAAATGTGTGGATTTCTATGGCCATAGTACATAGTGGATAGTACATAGTGCATACATTGTAAATAGTACATAGTACATAGTAAATGGTACATAGTATATAATACATAATGCATTATACATAGTACATGGAACATAGTACCTAGTACATAGTACATAGTACATAGTACATAGTACACAATACATAGTATATAGTACATAGTAAATAAGCATAATATACAGTACATAGTGCATAGTAAATAGTACATAGTATATAATATACATAATGCATTGTACATAGTAAATATAACATAGTGCATAGTACATAGTACATAATACATAGTATATAGTACATAGTAAATAAGCATAATATACAGTACATAGTGCATAGTAAATATTACATAGTATATAATACATAATGCATTGTACATAGTAGATAGAACATAGTACATAGTACATAGAACATAATACATAGTATATAGTACATAGTAAATAGTGCATAATATGCAGTACATAGTGCATAGTAAATAGTACATAGTATATAATACATAATGCATTGTACATAGTACATAGAACATAATACATAGTACATAGTATATAGTATATAGTACATAGTAAATAGTGCATAATATACAGTACATAGTAAATAGTGTGTAGTACATAGTACACAATACATAGTGCATAGTACATAGTGCATACTACATAATTCATAATACATAGCACATAGAACATAATAATTAATACATAATAATTAGTACATAGCTCATAGTACGTAGTACACTACATAGTCCATAATACACAATACTTAATATATAATATTAAATATATAATATTCAATATATAAATATTTAATATATAATTAATATATAATATTTAATATATAATATATAATTCATACTACATAATTAAAACTAAAACCCCCAAAGGAAACATTTTTCTCTCGTGATGGTACGTGCGCGTGATGGCACACAAAAAGTGCGCGTGACGCGAGTTTTTAGTTTTTTCCCCAGGCCAAAAAGTTCCCAACGTGCCTATAGAAGTTTTCACTTCAAAAAATTTCTCAATAATCAGTTTCTGAGTCATTTTTTGACCAAAAACTGATTTTTTGAAACTTTGACCTTGAATAACTCCGAAAGGGTTAAGTTTACGAAAAAATGACTAGAGGCTTTTTTACAGGCAATAACGTTTCGTATTGACTGATCAAAACAAATTTTCGAAAAAAGCAGTTTTTGAGTGTTTTTGTGGCCAAGAAGTGAGATAAAAAAAAAGTTCCCAAAATTCTTTTGTGAATGACTGCAAAATCGCTAGATGTGGTTACCGGGATATTATACGATCGAATGCTCGATGGAAATCATGTTGAGATTACAAAAAAAATACTTTAAACCGATACTAAATTTGGAGAAAACATTGGTTTGTTACTCAAAACTACTGCAAGGTAGGCCAAAGTTGATATATCATATTTCAATTCGATTCCAATTATATTCAATACGCCAGTTTCATACCCCCTTTTCGAATCAATAAGAGACCTACATCTAAATTAACTCAAATGATTAAATATATTTGTAATTGTATAGCCATATATCGGTATTCAATTCATATTATCGTTATTATATATTTCCCAGAAGGACCAAAATTCAAAATAAACCATAATTAAAATCGTATGTGTATAACTATACTTATTTCATTAGTGAATTATTATCACCAATAATGATTATGTTATTATTAATACCCGAAATCCAAGTTATTAGTGTTATTATTTGCTATTTATTCATGAAAATTCTAAATGCTTAAATTACCCAAGCAACTTGCAAAACTTTTATACGTGTATAGGCATATTTCTTTATTTAATTCATATCTTTAATTTTTTTTATCTATTTTCCCGAAGTACAAAATTCAAAATAACCCACAGTTATGTTCGTATATTCCTACATCTATACATATTTCGTTAGCGAATTATTATCCTCTTCAATGATTATGTTACTATTAACACCTTAAATCCAAATTAGCTTTAGTTAGGTTATTAGTATTATTATTTGTTATTCATTCATAACAATTCTAAATGCTCAAATTCACCAAGCCTTGCCAAAAAGATATCCAGGAGAAAAGGTAGGACGAGGTGTAAAAAGTTTCTCTTCTTTATATAGAAGCGTTAAATCTAATTCATAAGTACTTATGTACGCATCTCAGTCCACTCTGGGTGTAATTGGGAGAAAACCCCAGGAAAGTGTTCACGTAAGTTTCACCACCAAAAATATATCCACAACATAATTACCTCAGCACTACATAAGAAGGTACGAGTCCATACACCCTCAAAAGTGAAAACAACGAGGTTAAAATACCGATAGACAATTGTCTTATTTATTTTCATGTGCCCGTCCAAAGCCAATCGTGGCCTTACTGCCTACTGTATACTACTGTATACACTTTTACCAAAATTTAAATAATTAAAGTTATAATTATATTTATATCTATATATTTCCATACCTATGTCTTCATTTAATTATTATTATTTAAGTATTACGTACAAAACCTATGACCAAACTAATTCCGATTAATTAAATACAGCCAGCTACTATTATTAAAGATAGCGTAAAATCTTTGCAACTGCAATTTGTTTATAATTTTTATGCCGGTGCTGCTGTTGTTAATAGTGACAAAAATACTCGGCAGGTTATATGCGGCTGGTGGCGAAGAGCCAAAACATCTTAGGTCCAATCAATCTACACAAATCCATCTAATAATTGCCAACAGGAAACAAAAAATATGGCTATATAGGAAAAAAAATTCTAAAAAAGATAGCGTTTTTTTTTCTGAATTTGGAATGGCGAACCTAACCTAAAAAATTCCGGAAAGTCAAAAAAACGCTTTCTTGCGTATAGCAAAAAAACTTGAGCTCGGATCGAAAAAAATCAAATTATAAAATTGTAGGTATTCAAATTATCTTTCGATTGATATATATTAAGTTATAGGTTAGGAGACAAAATATAGGGCAAAATGCAAAAAACTGTTAAAAATCACGCTTTTTTAATTTGTTAATAACTTTTGTTTAACGCAACTTGGATATTTGTCCTTTGGTGAAAATATTGCCTCTTGCTGGCTGAAAAAACAGTGTTATTTCTGTTGCAAAATATTGAACACTTTCCTTGAAATTTCACTTTTTGTAAAAAAAGACGTTCTTCTAAAAACGCTCCTCTTGGTCTACGCATTCTTCTAGAGTACCGTTCTAGGGCTTAAAATTTACTTCAACAGTTGTACTATCAAGTACAAGTAACAAAAAGTCTATTTAAGGCCGATGTTACAATTGGGGCTTTGACTTTACTTTGACTTATCTTCGGGCTTTGTTTACATGTAATGTCATTAAAGCTGATTAAATAAAAGCTTCGACTGAACTTTGTCTGCGACTGTATTTCGACTGCAGTCCGGCTTTAAGAAAATTCAAAGTTTCGTCCGCCTGCAACCAACTTCACTTCATGTGAAAGAACTGAAAACCACTTTTTTAAAGCAAAATGAACGGTTTTGAATTTTGTGTATTTTTTATAGACTGCGAACAGCATTAAAAATTATTCCAAAGCATTTTGTTATATTAATTTTCTTCTTTGCTTCTGCTTTGAAAGGAAACAGCTGATTGCAGTCAAAGCTACAATTTAATTTTAAAGTCGAAGTCTCTGGGGGCTTTCTTTGCAGTCGGAGTTGAAGTCGAAGCCAAAGCCCCAATTGTAACACGGCCCTAAAAGTTTTCCAATGCTCAAAATGGCCCCCAAAAATAGTGCTAATTTTGCGGAATGGTTTTTCAGCTGTATTTTTTTCAATTTTTTATTTACAAAAACGAGACTAACGGCAATCGATAGCCGCTGTGCCACAAAATATACGCAGTGGATTGTAATTTATATTCCTTAATAATAAGACTGTTTTTTTGCAATGAGATCTGTAACGTGTGTGATGTTTTATATAATGATATTAAGATGTTGTATGTACAGAAAAGCACTCTAAATGATTTTGAATATTGTTATGTTACATTTGCTTTTCACAATAAAACAAGTACAAAGATTTTTGAGAAATCGAACATTTGCTGTTCTTGACGAATCTGATTAATTTTTCTACAAACTCTTAAACTCATTATAAAAAACGGTCAGTATATTTAACAATGCGTACATGCTTAATACTAATTGTGTTTGTATATAGGCAAGAAAAGGAAGAATTTTAATATTTAAAAAATGTCAGAGGCATCGGAAGAAATTTGTTTGCTGTGCAATGAAATCGTCACAGAAAAGAATAAAACAAGAGTTTGCGAGCGAGCGATTCAGACTCTCATACACGCAAGTAAAAGAAGACATGATGGTAAATATTTGAAAATGGCAGATCTTGTATTTTTAAATGTACATCATTTATGCTATGCCGGCTATGTAAGGGAGAGTAATATCAAAGCTGCAAGAGAACAAGCTAAAAACACCTTAGCAGAAACAAGACGACTCAGCAAGGAAGCCCGTCAGTTTGACTTTAATAATTTGTGCTTTATTTGTGAGTGTGATGCCAAAAAGGATACGCATAAAAGGCCTGTTTCTGTAGTTAGCAGCAATGTGAAAAATTCTTTGCTCAAAGAGTTCAGAAGAGTACAGAATTCAACAAGCGGTTAAAATTACGTCTGCAAAATGTGTCAAATTTAAAAGATCACAATGCTCGGTATCACAGATCGTGTTTTCAGAATCTTTATAAATATCGGCCTACAAATATCGTTGGTCGTCCTGCAAGTGAGACTACGTCAGGAGTTTTACAGCATGTAATTACTTACATACTGCAAAATTCTGACGACTTACAATTTTCTTTGAAGGAAATCCTGGAAAAATTTGATGGTGACTTACCTCGGATCGACTATATAAGAGATAGATTAATAAATCATTTTGGAGATCAAATTCAGTGTTACCAAATTTCTAATGATATAGTAATTTGTTTTACGCATACTCGAGGTAAAACTATAAAAAACGAATGGTATACGCAAAAAGCTCCTACTTTAGCAGAAGAACGACTTCGAATTGTTGAAATGGCTGGTAATATTATTTTGCAGGACGTAAGAAACCGTCATTACAATACGCATAATTATAAAGCCCCCAGCTGTTTTTTAAGTGACGTCGCATCTGACATTCCAAGAACTCTACAATTGTTTTTAGACACTCTTATAAAAAGCCATAAATGTTCTAATGAAATAAGTAGCGACAAATGGAGAAACAGAATTACAACAGCTGCCCATATTTTGATCTCTTTTGTTAGACCAAGAACCTTCGTATCGTCTGTTTTCTTAGGCCTGTCGTCAATGATACACAAAAAGTTTGATGCAAAAGGACTGATAGATGCCCTGTCGCATCTTGGGCTTTGTGCTTCTTATCATGAAACGCAATTATTCGATTCATCAATTATAAATGATCCGGAGCAATTTAAAATCACCGGCGATGCATATATGCAGTTTTCTTTTGACAATGCCGATCACGACATAAATACAATAGATGGCTACGGAACCTTTCACACTATGGGAGGAGTAATGTGCGTTACCCCGTCTTCATCTGTAACATCTGACACAACAATTAAACGATTACAAAAAATCTCACCGTCTCATGCCATTGGTCAATTTGGATTTATTCCCTTAAAATTTTACGAAAAAGGAGAATCAGCTGGTTTGAGTAAAATTATTGTAAAAAAATTTGACGACGTAAATATTTTTAACAACAAAATTGATCTGTCGATCGATGATTTTGTTTGGTTACATGAAAAAAAAAGAAAACCCGGCGATACTGTAGGCTGGAGTGGTTTTCGAGAAATATGCCACGAAAACGATGTTTTTTTCACTACCCCTACCCTACCTAATACCCCTACCATTTGTTAATAATCCTCCCAGCGATTAAAGAACGATTTATACTGTTCTTGTCGAAGCAGCGCAGAAGTGTAGGAGCCACTCACAAGCTCGGTGCTTTGTTACGTTTGACCAACCTCTTTATTGGAAAGCTCGTGATATTTTGTCACGCGTAGATTCGAAACAAGATCCATACAATTTATGTTCAGTAACTGTTAGACTAGGCGGATTTCACATGCTTATGATGCAAGTCACACTATCCATCATTTCGTTTATTAAGGCCGGTCCACATGCTAGGTTTTGCACAACCTTTTGTCTGCGCAGTTCAACACGTTGCAGATAAAACGTTGCGTGTGGATCGGAAAACTTCGCAGTTTTGAGTCCGCCGGGAAGACGGTACAGTTGCAGCGATAACTGAGCAAATGAGCTTTGAAATCCATGATCTGTGCGGACAAGTCGGTGCATGTGGACGCCTGCTCCGTTTTCCGATTCGTTTTGTTCCTCAGTTTTTCCTAATCACGCGACGATGGCTGACCTTCGGCAATGTTCTCGGGAGTTTCTAACTGATTTTATTGCACTTTATGAGAGTTTCCCATGCATTTGGCGTGTTAAATCGAAGGAGTACAGTAACAGGGAGAAAAAGGGGAAGCTTATGAGAGACTAGTTGAAAAATTCAAAGAAATCGATGCAACCGCGAGCAGAGATACAGTTGTAAAAAAAATTAATTCTATGAGAAGTGTTTATCGTAAAGAATTGGCAAAAGTTAACAAATCGCTTCGATCTGGGGCTGGAGAAGACGAAATCTACAAGCCATCACTGTGGTATTTTGATTTGTTACATTTTCTAAATGATCAGGAGACACCAAGGCCGTCTAGGAATACCATGGATGAAAGTGAAGAGTCTGCAAACTGCGACGAATCACCAGAACAGGTAAGAAAATAAAAACAAATTTCCTAATGTAAGTAATCGCTTTATTATCAGTAACCAATTCCTTTATGTAATAGGTACAATTGCAAGTACAGTACAATTACGGGTATAATTATTTATGTACGCTATTAATTGTTTAAAGTTATAAACTTATCTTGCCAAGGAACATACCCCTCATTGTTAAAGTATTCTTTGAAATGATCTCTGACCACCATACCATTGTTCAAAATGTGGCCTCTTGCTCCACGCTGTAGGTCGTGTACTAATTCTGGGTCACATCTTTCACCTAATTCAACCATACATTCAGAAATATTTTCCTGATCCATAGTTTCAGGAGGGGTGTAGTTTTGGGGGGACTTTCTCCGCAAAAAGTTGTGTAAAGCGCAACACGCAAGAACTACAGTATCGACGTTGTCCATCTTCAAATTAATACTTGTGTGGAAAATACGAAATCGCGAAGCCAAAATGCCGAACGTGTTTTCAACAACACGCCTCGCCCTAGATAGGCGGTAATTGAAAATTCTTCGCTTCCTTGTTAATGTTTCTCGTCGATACGGTTTAAGAAGTTCTTGACGCATAGCGAAGGCTTCATCCCCAACAAAAACATATCTTAAAACTCTGTTTGAACTTCCGATGGACCGGGATTTTGGAATTTTTAACTCGTTGTTAACGATGTTTTCATAAAATTTAGTGTTATTTATGACTCCTCCTACTGAGATCCGACCGTTTGTGCCTATATCACAATACAAAAATTCGCAATTGGCATTGGCTATTGCCATAAGAACAACACTGTGGGTTTTTTTGTAATTGAAGTAATAGGACCCACTTCCTTTAGGTGGCACAATCTTAATATGTTTCCCGTCAATTGACCCTAAACAATGAGGGAACTGCCACATTCTTTCAAACTCCGCTGCAACTTCCAGCCACTCCTCTTCAGTCTTGGGAAACTGAAACAAAAAAAATGAAATTGCAAAATCTTCATTCTCATTAAAAATTCGTTAAAATAATGAAAATATGGAGATCGATAATTGTTTAATATTTCCAGGTGGAAGAAGATGTGCATGAAATTGGTGCTGACAGTGGACCCAGTGGACCGTCTGCTACTAGTCCTGTTTCCGAAGCATCAACTCCCTATTCTAGCAATACCTCGCACAAGTCAACTCGTAAGAGAAAAGGGGTTCCGAAGGATGATGGCACAACTAATGTCACGAGTCGCTACAGGCAGAGGATGCATTTCAGGTATTCGGAAAACATGTGGCAAATAAACTCAGAGACGTCTCAAGTTCACAAAACGCAATCGCTCAGAAACTAATTTCCGACGTTTTATTCGAAGCAGAGTTGGGTACGCTAACCAGAAATTTTCGAATTGTTGACATGACTAGCCAGCGACAAGATAATTTTGCTTTAATGGATGGACGGAATTGTCGTCAACAGAATACGCCCCATCAATTCAGAGTGCCACCAACTCTTTCTTTACAAGTTGGACAATACCACTCCTTCTCGCAGCAGTCGCAGCCTACGCTACATAACTACGTCCCAGAACAACTACCTCACACTCAGGAGCATGAAACAATTGGGCAAATTCCGGCAGTTTCAAGCATCACCCCACAGCAAGGCGAACAAGATCAACAGATACACGCCCATCAAGCCCCTGTCCACGCTTCCGTTGCAAACTACTTGTCAACATTTCAACCACTGTGAAGCACTTGCATGCATTTCCATTTCTTACCATAATAACTGTTGCGGAATGATAAAGTTAATAAAGTTCATAAATATAAATCTTTTTAAACAATAGCAGTATTACTTACCTTCAAGTAATCATTCTTCAGCACCTTGAAAATAGCTTCACATGTTTCGGGAATGATTTCACTTAACGATTGTTTCGATATGTTGTGAATTCTAGGTCCTTGTAACTTCTGCCAGTTTCCAAAAATCTTAAAGTTGCTGTTAGCCTTTCATGTGGTGATATTGCTGTTCTCATGCAAGTATTTTCTTTGATGATATGCGGTGTTACTAATTCCAATAAGTAAGTATACGTGTCCATGTCCATTCTCAAATAGTTCCGCCATTCATTAGGTTCATCACGTAATTCACGCAATAATCTAATATGGGAAAATTCCCGCCTTTTTAGAAGCCATTTCCGCGACCACTTTGAACGCACGGTTCTTTTTAGATGTTCCAATCTTTTTTTTTTTTAACAAGACAGCATGCAAAAATTGACCACAGTAGAACCTCCTCCATGACGATATCACACAAGACTGAGCGAAAAATGCAAATATGACTGCACCGTCTGGACGCTCAAAATTACAACGTTTTCATTCCGTCTTAAGACTGCGCAGACTTAAAAGGTTGTGCAAAACGTAGCGTGTGGACCGGCCTTTACGCTAAATATAGCCATTTATATCCTGCAAGATATGCTGCAACTCGAAAAGTCGATGGATATTTTCGAATTTGACAAATTCACTAAGCAAGGATTTTTTACTGTTAGACGAACTAACAAAAGTTGGTCGGGCCTTTGGTCAGACCTTACCATAGAGCAAGTATTAATGAAAGCAATGAATATGATTGGCGGATTAACTCGGGGGCGTGGAATGACAGACAGTACCATTGCTAAATGAATTTTATCATGCATAGTTCTTACTGAAGTATCAAATGAAATGGAAAAGTATTGTAATGTTTCATACGACACGTCTGAGCAGCACGTCGACACAAGAGTTCTAGAATTTCAAGAGACGCACTTGACATACAAAAGTTAATTCAATTCTATGAAACTTACGATCCTTTCCCGAAAACAACATTTATAATGTCAATTTACTCAGGTCTCGTGGGGAGTACAGATAAAAACAGTGATGCCAGATGTAGGGGAAAGTACCTACATGTAGGGGAATTCTGTCACAAAAGTTGAGCGTAGGTAGAAAGGGACAGATATTTAATATTCTTAAAAATGTAGGTACTTTCTGATAAAATTTTCTATAGAAGACGTTTTTTTGCTTAGTAGTTTATATTCGTTTACCTTATGTTTTTAAAATATGTTCTGAATTTTTTTAATTGTTTAAATGCGTTGTTTAGTCAAAAAAAACCACTTACTCATGAGTTATATGCAGAATGAGTCAAAATATTTTTAAAACTTCTACAGAATTTTATTAAACGCGATGAGCTTAGGGTCAATGCCAATTTTAGATCCCCACATATTTTTTTATCCAATAATGAAATCTATCTACGGCCAGAAAATGTATTAGTCAAAACAATTCCTGCAAGGGAAGCGGAACGTATAACACTCCATTGCACATGTAATGTTTTATGTATTAGCGCTAGTAGTCCAGTCAAATTAGTATTTTCTGATCTAAAAAAATATATCCTTCATTTTTTTTCTTGGAATCGGTTTATTTTGGTGTTTTAAAAAAAATGTTAAAAGTCGAGAACGATATCACCAAGGCGTAAAAAATTAAAGCTATTATGAAAATGACAGATAATTAAATTCCCCAAAAATAAGATATCTTTCATTTTTTACATAAAACGAACAGTTTAGACAAAAATGTTCTTCAAAGTTTCCGCACAAGGCATATGCATATTAGCCCAGTCACTTTATACATAAACCTCTAAAAAACCCAACTGGAGGTTTTACAGCGGGATTCTCTTTATTTTGGGGTCACAAATAATTTCCCAAAAGTCGATAAAGCCAACTGACCGGATACTCAAGCTAAGGAGGGTCAAAGGTCACGAAAATGAGTTTTTCTTAAATATCTCTTAAATTATCGGTTTTACGTAAATGGCTAAGTAAAATTTGTTCGTGAGATAAACCTGCATAAAAATGTCCCGTCGAGCTATTCGTGAAATAATGCCACAAACAAAATTTGGTTATCAAAATGGGCGACTGGCTAGCCAGCCGCGGCTATTTGAGTGAAAATTTTTTATATAAATAATCGGAAGATGTACTCTATTCAATAAAACAAAATTCATTGGAAAATATTGAACGGTGTAGTTTAAATAACAATTTCAAAAAGAAACCAACAGATGGCCCACCTTTTATATGAATCAAAGAAGGCTTAATGTTCACGGGCTTGTAATAAGATAGAATTCCCGCGTCCGGGATCTCATTCGTAAAGCTGACACAAGCCTGCATAAAAAATAGATGCATTCGTATAGACGAGTGGCGTACGCGTTGCTCTGCGGCTTGTCACCCCAAATTCTCGAAAACCATTGGTTCTACATAGAATATAGGTAAAGAGTCCCACGCTTTTTTACATTTCGAAAGGTAGCTAAAAACTTTACATTCAAAATTATTTTTTACTTTTTAGTTCATTTTAAAATAAAAGCGCATTTTTCAGTTTTTTTAAACTATATTTTTTATTTTCTACTTTTTAGTCTATTATATGTCTTCCACGTTTTGGTAATGACAGCCATATTAGATTTAAAATGACGTCACACAGCTTACTGTACTGTACTCGTCATACACTTTCATTTAATACTCATACCGAGGGCGTTGTAAAGAAAAAGATAGACCGCCATGGTTGGCCGAAATTTTGAATTTGGAATGACGCCACACAATTCATAGTATTCTAATTGTCACACCCTTTCATTTGATACCCATACCGAGTGGGTTGTACAGAAAAAGGTAATCCGCCATTTTGTGTTGGCCGCCATTTTGAATCTGCAATGACACCACATAGCTAATAGTATTTTACTTATCATACATTTTCATTTGGTACCCATATCGAGTGGATTGTAAAGAAAAACGGTAATCCGCCATTTTGTGTTGGCCGCCATTTTGAATGACGCCACATAGCTAATTGTATTGCACTTGTCATAATCTTTCATTTGATACCCATGTTGGAGAACTCAATTGCAAAATTCACCCGCCATCTTGGCACCGCCATCTTTATTTTCTTACAAAATGGTCAGATTGCATTGTCACGCGAACTATACCTATGTGCAAAATTTGAAGTTGATCGGTTATATGGAAGTTGGTCAAAATCAAGTTAAAAGATTTGTTTACATACTAGATACAACATACAGGTGAGGCTAATATAAAGCGTATAAAAAGGTGGTCCGCCATATTGTGTTGGCCGCCATTTTGAATTTGGAATGACGCCACAGAGCTAAAAGTATTCTACTTGTCATTTGCCTTCATTTCATACCCATATCTAATTGCTCCTTTAATCCCTCATGGGACATAGGGCGGAAACAGTTGCCCTCCAGCGGACTCTGTTTTGCGCGACAGCTCTCAGCTCTGACCAGGATCTCCCGGTTGTTGCGGCCTCTGCTAATAGGGTTCTCCTCCACGTTGTTCTAGGTCTTCCGACTCGACGGGTTCCTTGCGGATTCCAGTCGAGGGCCTGTTTGGCTAGATTCTCGTTTTCGCGTCGCAAGGTGTAACCAATCCAATTCCATTTCCTTCGCCTGATTTGGTCGTCTATCCTTTCTTGGCCGGCACGGCGCCATAGTTCTTCATTTGAAATTCTATCTTGCCAGCGGATTTTTAGGATACGACGTAGGCATCTGTTGATGAAAACTTGTAGGCGCCCTGTGATGAATTCATACCCATATGCGTTGTAAGTAAAGAAAAAGGTAGTCGGCCATTTTGTGTTGGCCGCCATTTTGAATTTTGAATGACGCCACATAGCTAATTGTATTCTACTTTCATTTGATACCCATGTCGGGGATCGGGGAGCACAATTGCATAATTCGGCCGCCATCTTGATTTTTTTACAAAATGGTCAGATTGTATTGTCACGCGAATTATACATATGTGCAAAATTTGAAGTTGATAGGCTATATGGAAGTAGGTCAAAATCAAGTTGCAAGATTTGTTTACATACTACATACAACATACAACATACAACATACAAGATACAAGATACAGGTGAAGCTAATATAAAGCGTATAAAAACAAAATTAATTTCAATAAAATTTGTGAAAACTTCAAAATTAATGAAACTGCATTATTACAAGAATGGCGAACAATTAAATACCACTTTTCAGACCCAGAGAAATTAACTTTATAAAATTATGATATTGAAGAATTTTGGTTTAGCTTAGCAAATTGAAAAATTACAACGATGAATTCGTATTTTATTGGGACTCTCTACACATATTTTAACTTTACCTCACGCAAATGCTGATGCAGAGCGCATATTTTCAGTTTTTCAGTTGTGACGGATGTTATGACAAAAAAAATAAATAAATTAGGATATGATGTTTTGAATTCAATATGTTCGATCCGTACTTCTTTAAACTGTAGCGAACTAACTTGTATTTCATTTAAATGCACAGAAAAGCAATTCAAATTGGTGAATTCTACCATTTATGATAATTACACCAAAGAAATATAATTGTTCTATGAATATATGAATTTGTTAATTTAATTATAAATTATATTAATATTGAATTTGTTATATTAATAAACACCATTTTTTTGAAAATTTTTTAAAGGGGAAAGTGTAGGGGAAATAAAAGAGCACCGTAGGGGAAAATAGGTATTTTTGTTCATCGCTGTAGGTACTTTATGAAACTGTACCTGGCATCACTGGATATAAACTGTCACGACGCTTATAAAATTGGCAAAAAAGTGTTAGAAGGCTGTGTAGGAGAAAATTTTGAATCAATGAAGTCCAAAAAAAAAACAAAGTACGGTCTTTGGGATCTATTACATCAAGTTTAAAAATACATGAAGATATCGTCACCATTAATCCGTTATTAATTTTTCAAAGAATCGCATTAGATATAACTAGCAAAGAGGACATGAAAATATATTTAAGACACGAACTTGCGCCCTTTCCTCTATCTCTTTTCGATGAGAACGGCATGCGTAAGACATCAAAAGCAATTTTTTAGGAAAATTTCGAAACTATACCTACGCCCCCCCTTTTAAATGAAAATTATGGGTATGTTGTTGATGGCGGATATCTTTTGCACAGAGTGATTTGGCAAACTAATTCAACTATCCAAGAAATAATAAATATATATGTATCATATGTTAAAAATCACTATAACAATGCTTTAGTCGTATTCGATGGCTATCCGGAGGACGTGAGAGCTAGTTTAAAAACGTTTGAACGTTTACGTAGAAGAAAAAAAATTGCTGGAGTTGAGATAAATTTTGATGTAAATACCCGCATTACATTGGAGCAAGACAAATTTTTATCAAATAGTAAAAATAAAGAAAAATTAATCCGTCTACTATCGAATGCTTTGTTGCTAGCAGAATGTACAATCAAAATTGCAGAGGAAGACGCTGATTTGTTGATTGTGCAGCCATCAATTGATTTAGCTAAAGATCAAGGTCGCGTGATATTGGTAGGTCAAGACATTGATTTGCTAGTGCTGTTGACGCAAAAGGCTCCAAGCGATTTAAATATTTATTTTCACAAAGAGGGTAAATGTAACCAGCCAGATTGCTGGTATACTAATAACAGCTTGCGTTTTCCACAGTTAAAGCAGTACATATCTTTTTTCCATATAATAACGGGCTGCGATACAGTTTCATGTATGTACAAGCAAGGTAAAAACAAAATTTTAAGAGTTTTTGATGGTAAACCAGCCCTTTTGAAGTTAGTAGATGTGTTTTATGAGAAAGATGCTGATCGAGATAAAATCATTAATAATGGATGCAAAATAATCTCGCTCATATATTTTAAAAAAGAAACCGGATCATTAAACGAGCAGCGTTATCAACAATTTGTTATATCTACATCTAGAGCTAGTTTTCAATTGCAAAGTATTCCTCCTACTGAAGGAGCAGCAAAGCAGCATGTCTTTAGAACGTATTTGCAATTACAAAAATGGTTAGGAAATAGTTACGTTGCCACACAGTGGGGCTGGAAGCTTTCAAATGAAATTTTATTGCCGATTTATAGCGATGAGCCGTTAATTCCAGACGATATATTAAAAAAAATATCATGTCGTTGCAAGAGCGGTTGCAAAACGAATCAGTGTAGCTGTAAAAAACATAGTATGAAATGCAGTAATGTATGTCTCAATTGCGACGCGACGCAGTGCAGTAATTTAGAAACGGAAGAACCCATTATAGTCCGGGAGCCAGTGACAGATTTTGGCGACCAATTTCATTTCGGCTGAAACTTCGGGGAACGCTCAATAAAGGTGTACTATGAAGCATCGTGAACCTCCGCTGGCGTACCGTTGGTGGGTGGGGCAACGTCAGCCCCCAAACATGTAAAAAAAAATAATGGTTTCAGTGATTTCATTCCGGCTGAAAATTTGTCAAATAACAGTTGACATGATACAAAAATGAATAAAAAACGTCCGCTGCCTGTAACTTGGTGGAATACACGTCCGCTGCTCATACAAACATGAAAAAAAATAATAATTTTTAGTCATTTCATTTCGGTTGAAAATTGGTCAGATGAGAGTTGACATATTTCTTTGAATAAAAACAATCGTCAGTCGGCTATACATCTAGGGAAGTCTTGTCAGCTGACGCAGCGAAAGTTTTTGGATAGAAAGTAGGTATGCGCACAAGTGCACTAATGAAATATATCACGGGAATAACATAACATATCTTTAATTATTCGACGCAACGGTTATTGTAAGCACGCTCGTGCACCTCAAAAATCGGTCATTTTATTATCCAGTTAATTAAATTTTATATCAACAATAAAATAACTAGGGAATAGGGGAAAGAATTAATAAATAAACCAATTAAATGTTCAATTTATAAAAAACAAAAAAATTAATAATAATATAATTAGAAAAATGCAAAAATTATTCATTTTCATCCTCGGTATGGCTTGCGGAACTATCTTCGCATTCAGATCCATCGTCGGAATCGCTGTCTGAACTCTCCGCAGCGATATTTCCATCATTTGCATTATCGTCTATGAAGTATCTTAATGTGATATAAGCGTAACAATAAAATTTAAAAAATGTTTATACCTTCCTCCGGCTGAATTATTATTTCATCGATCGACATTGGTACCTGGCTTCCTGTGAACCATGTAAAATCGAAGTTATTATTAACTTCCACCCATCCGTAGTCTGAAGGAGCTTCACTGGTTTGAACTTCCATGTTCGCATGCGTCCAAATTTGCGCTATGTAACACGCTCTTAAGAAATGTTGATGCAGTTCTACTTTGCACGGTGGTATGGTCGAGCCATCAATATTTTTTTGGGCAGTTGAAAAACGTTGTTATCGAGAAGTTTGTACGTTCGTTGAAAAATTGCTACTCTTGCCTCATTTACACTTTTCAATGTCTTCTGGCCGTACATGTTACAAACAAACTCCTCTACCTTGGCAAATATTTCATCGTTGGGTTTTGTTGACATATGAATAAAGGCTTCCGTAAAATTTTCACATTGACTCATAATTTCAAATGGGCGCCTGTTTAATATAATTTATTATTATATAATATTTTGAAATGGACCTCCGGACAATGGCTAGGCGCTCCCCAACACCAAGCCACCATCCATGAAGCTTTCACTGTTTTGTTACCGACAACCCCCCAATCACTCTCAGCACTTGCTAGATTAATTTGCACAGCCTGTCAAGAATAATGGATTGATGCCCTCAACATCGCTCCACCATCCATTTCCTCGCATGAACCGCCTCTCACAAATCTTTCTCGACTAACACGACATATTGCGTGGAACACTGACATATAATAATGGACTGCTCATCTGAAATTGTTTCCATACAAACTCATGGCACCAAAAAGTATAGTCCGGGGAAAGTTCGTCAGGTGATGTATTTCATTAATGCAATTGTGCTCATACCTACTTTCTATCCAAAAACTTTCGCTGTGTCAGCTGACAGGATTTCCCTCGATGTATGGCCGTCTGACGATTGGTTTTATTCAAAGAAATATGTCAACTCTCATCTGACCAATTTTCAACCGAAATGAAATGACTAAAAATTATTATTTTTTTTCATGTTTGTATGAGCAGCGGACGTGTATTCCACCAAGTTACAGGCAGCGGACGTTTTTTATTCATTTTTGTATCATGTCAACTGTTATTTGACAAATTTTCAGCCGGAATGAAATCACTGGAACCATTATTTTTTTTACATGTTTGGGGGGCTGACGTTGCCCCACCCACCAACGGTACGCCAGCGGAGGTTCACGATGCTTCATAGTACACCTGAATTGAGCGTTCCACGAAGTTTCAGCCGAAATGAAATGACTGACAAAAATCTGTCACTGGCTCCCGGACTATTACTTCAGATAGAGATTCAAGCGATTTTTTACAATCTGTCTTAGAACCGGGTGAAACATACGGCGAAGAAGAAAACGAAGATATACTTGATGTTGACGAAGAGAAGATAGGAAAAAGGAGAAAAATCGAAGAAATATAAGTTAACTTTAATTTTATCTATTATTATTATTATTATAATTATTATCCTGCTTTACCCCTCTTGGGAGCATAGGACTTCCACAAAGCTTCTCCATCGGGCTCTGTTTTGAGCTATCCTCTTGATTTCAATCCAGGTTTTACCCAAAATTTCGATTTCTTCCATTACTGTTCTTCTCCATGTATTTTTCGTTCTACCGACATCTCTACTTCCTTGCGGATTCCATTCAAGTGCTTTTTTCGTTAACTCATTATTTTCTTTTGGTAGGGTGTGCCCTATCCACTTCCACTTACTTTTCTTTATCTGTTTAATAATTAGTTCTTGTTTTGCCAAGTTCCATAATTCTATGTTTGTTATTTTTCTAGGCCACAAAATTTCACATATAATACGTAAAGATTTATTGACAAAAACTTGTATTTTGCTTATAAGCCAGGTTTCACTGCCATAGGGTAATATGGATTTCACGCAGGAGTTGAAAATATTTAACTTTACATTTCTAGATAGTTGTGACGATTGATCTCTCTCAAGTCTTCTATTGTTTTATCTTTTATTATCTATTAAGAGGTTAGTGTTTGCAGTATTAATTAGTTAGTTTTTCATTATTTTATTAATAATAAATAATTATTTTTACTATGTTCTATGACAATTTTATTGTACAACCAATCATCGATGTATTGAATAATTAAACAAAACAAATATAATAAATCGCTGGATTTTGAAAATGTTTTTTAGCACGTTGCGCAAAGCAAACGATGGAAAAAAAATTTTTTTGCAGATTTACTATTAAATAACACCATGTATCAGTTTCGAATGTCTGCAGTAACAAACAAGATCACAGGAATATTTCGAAAAACAAAATCTCAGCTCCAGATGGCATCGACGAGATGAAATTTTTGTTGAACTCGCAAAAAATAGCGGCTATCGATTGCTGTTAGTTTCGTTTTTGTAAATAAAAAATTGAAAAAAATACAGCTGAAAAATCATTCCGCAAAATTAGCACTATTTTTGGGGGCTATTTTGAGCATTGGAAAACTTTTAAATAGACTTTTTGTTACTTGTGCATGATAGTACAACTGTTGAAGTAAATTTTAAGCGCTAGAACGGTACTCTAGAAGAATCCGTAGACCAAGAGGAGCGTTTTTAGAAGAACGTCTTTTTTTACAAAAAGTGAAATTTCAAGGAAAGTGTTCAATATTTTGCAACAGAAATAACACTGTTTTTTCAGCTAGCAAGAGGCAATATTTTCACCAAAGGACATATATCCAGGTTGCGTTAAACAAAAGTTATTAACAAATTAAAAAAGCGTGATTTTTAACAGTTTTTTTCATTTTGCCCTATATTTTGTCTCCTAACCTATAACTTAATATATATCAATCGAAAGATAATTTGAATACCTACAATTTTATAATTTGATTTTTTTCGATCCGAGCTCAAGTTTTTTTGCTATACGCAAAAAAGCGTTTTTTTGACTTTCCGGAATTTTTTAGGTTAGGTTCGCTATTCCAAATTCAAAAAAAAAACGCTATCTTTTTTAGAATTTTTTTTCCTATATAGCCATATTTTTTGTTTCCTGTTGGCAATTAACGCTAAAATTACATGGGGCTATTGTAGATTGATTGGACTAATAAGCGAAATGCGTTTTTTTCATGTATGGCGCCAGCGTCATAATTTCTACTTCCCTTCAAAATTTATTTTGTTACAATATTTCCTAAAGCGAATAGAATGGTGATTGTAAACTCTTTGTCAAAGGGAATAATAACTTAAGTAAATTAAGAAGTTATTTGTGGTTAAGGACACATCTCATGTCGACTTAGGATATTTTTTCCAGTACAGTTAAGTCTGCATATAGACAGCTTGACAATTTGCCCAAATATCTTAATTACACTTAAGTAAACTGTTCACTCTTTATCGTTTTACCTGTTTATTTATAAAAATATCTATTCACTTCTGATTTTGCGAAAAAAAAGAACCTTTTATCTTTGAACGGCTCTCCTGAAAAAATGACTCTTTTCGGTCTAAGATTTTTTGGGGTTTGACCACAGATATTAGATTCACTAATTTAATTTTTATTATTAATATCGATCGTCATGCTATTATCAAAAAGTAATTATCAATAGGTATTCTATTATTATTTCATTTTAATATTAAATTTTCCTATATATTTGTGCAGAACTTTTCCCGCGCTTAACAATATTCACAAAGGAAAAGACTTCAAGCATATATATTATTAATTAATTTTTTTCGTTTGTTTTTCACAAATATCTTCTTGCCGCCATCTAGCGTATCACAAGAATAACATAATTCACATACCTGGAGCGCGTTCAAAAACCTTACTATGGTAAAGCACGAGGTAAGCTGTGGTTATGCTGCATCACTTCACTTAACCACGAAAATTTATGTTTAACCATGGAGGTTTTTGAACGCACCGTGGTTAACTACAGGTTAAACTAAAAAAAAAAATAAAAATAAAATTTTCCATAAGATAGTCCCCGCTAATTGCTTCAATTATTTCATTTATTATTTATTTGCAATAATCCCACAAATCCCACTTTAATTTGTTCATGTTTTTAACATTAAAACAACTGTCAGAGAGTTGTTTTTATTCTTCTTCTTCTTAACTATCGCTAACCATGCTCCCGAGCAGGGTTAAAATTTAACTACACCATGGTTAACCACGGGAGTTTTTGAACGCCAAAAAGTTATGCTCGTGGTTATGTTGTAGTTAACCACGGAGTTTTTGAACGACAAAAGTTTACCATAGTTAACCATGGTTAACCATAGTAAGGTTTTTGAACGCGCTCCTGATCAGTTCGATTTTATGTTTTCCATTTATTTTTCCACACAATTCATATAAAAGAGGTTTTCCTCTGATTGGTATCACCTATATGTATCCATAAGTAGTATATGTTTTCTCGCCCCACTCAATGCAAACTCTATTACATATTTCAAACAAAAACCCGAAAAAAATAATACCGAAGACTTTTCATAAAAAAATGTGTATCATAATTAAAAATTCCATATACTCCGCTCAAATTAGGAAAAATTAAAGAAACTTTTCCCACAGCTATGAGAGCGGTTTTCAGATTCAAAGCGACCGAAGAAAAGCCGTTGAAAAACTGCAACTACTACTTTGATCTCATTTAATTTTTCATACAAAATCATAATTTTGGCGCAAAATCTAAAAAGGCGCAAAACGGGCTCTAGCAACGTAACTATACGGAATTCAAAAACACAGTGAAGACAAAATTTGTAGGTAATTTTACGCCCTACAGCTTTGCTCTATTGATATTTTCATCAAAATGCAAAGTTTCTCCTCAAAATAGAAAAAAGGCTAAAACCATCATATTATATGTATATTTCTCAAAAACAACCCTTTTTTCGAACTGCGGATTGTGAAAATCTTGTTTTGACAACCCAAATCCTTCATCATCCTTAGCTGTGGGAAAAATTTCTGAAAAACAGCGATTTTTTGACTAGTTTGAACGGACTAATAAATTAATTCCTGATACATTCATCCTTTCGCTCCTTTGCCTTGTGAAACACATTAATGGCGCACTCTCTTTCCCTCTCGCCAAGTCGGGCTGGAAACCATCCAACTAAATTTTCACTCCTAATCACTTAAACCGCGGAAACTTTCCTTAATGGCACAATCTAATTTTCTTTCTTTTGTACTGTAATTCATACCGCGTTTACAACAAAAAAAAACTTCGACACCTGTATTTTCTGCCTTGAACCCACGATCTGCTCGGACGTGATACTCAGACTCCACTCAACTCAATCCCGCTCATCCCTTACATTTTTCGTCGGCGTCCAGAAGGAAGCCAGTCGCGTCCCGTTAAGGCCCCCATCCACTATCGAGCATGCGAGCATGCATGACATGCAAGAACGAGCTTTTAGATAAACGGGGAAGTGGAGGTGATGAGGGGCCTCGCATTATTAACAGTCCCGATTTCGAATGCGAGCGTCGAATGTGTATTTAAGTTATTAGTTGAAATGATACAAACCATTATGATGGTACGATTCTCTTTACAACGAGATTGCGGATCGTGTGTAACATTCAATTCAACAAAAAAAAAGTTAGATTTGTTTAATACTAGCATAAAAACCCTCGTGTGTTGCAACGCCTTTAAATAAAAAAGTAGGTAGGAAAAAAGTATAATGAAAACAACAAAAAAATCTGGAAAAAATGATTTTGGATACCATATAATCATTTGGCAGCGTAATCTGTTTCCCGAAAATCATCATTGCCGGCGTCTGACCGGTTGAACTGTGAATATCTGTCCTGTACAACATTTTTTTATTGAATTATATAGAGATGTTCTTCATATTAATTTGAAAACGTATTTTTACCGTTTCTAACGTTTTTACTGTTTCTATACTGGTATTTAAGAAATTTCCTACATTTAAGAATGTGGCAAACTTCACGACAATATTGGAAATGACTAGGATACACTATGGTCAATGTTCTTCCATTTGCAGCTAGCATGTGAAGATTTTTCGATTTCCCAACTCTTGAACAACCTACATACAGCTGACCGGGAAATGACACTTATTTGGCAAAATTCGTCCCCAGATTGGCCCCGAATTTTAAAATTTATAAGTTTTGATCATAAATTCTTTATTTGTTACCTTAAAATCCCCCAGATACCAATTTTCATTGCGGCCATTTTGAATTTATAAGTTTTGATCTTTAATTCGTTATTTGCAACCTTAAAAACCCCTAGATATCCGCTTTCATTGGAATCGGAATACAATTGGAATAATTTGTCCGCCATATTGTCGCGGACATTTTGAATTCATAAGTTCTGATCATAAATTCGTTATTTGTTACCTTAAAAACCCCAGAGTCCGATTTTAATTGGAATCGGAACACAATTGGCAAATTCGTCGGCCATATTGGCGCGGCCATTTTGAATTTATAAGTTCTGATCATAAATTCGTTATTTGCTACCTTAAAAACCCCCAGATACCGATTTTCGTTGAAATCGGAACACAATTGGCAAATTTGGGTGGCCATTTTGAATTTCGGTCATTTTGTGGCGGCCATTTTGAATTTCGAAAATCGAGCTTCCAGGTGCATCATGGGAGACCCCCACGGACCTTCGTGCAAAATTTGGAAGCTCTGCGATGACTGGTGCGCCCGCTATAGCGCACACATCGCACATACACGCATACAGAAACATACCCAGATTTTCATTGGAATCGGAACACAATTGGCAAATTCGTCGGCCACATTGGCGCGGCCATTTTGAATTTATAAGTTCTGGTCATAAATTCGTTATTTGCTATCTTAAAAAACCCCAGATACCGATTTTCATTGGAATCGGAACACAATTGGCAAATTCGTCGGCCATATTGGCGCGGCCATTTTGGATTTATAAGTTCTGATCATAAATTCGTCATTTGTTACCTTAAAAAACCCCAAATACCGATTTTCATTGAAATCGGAACACAATTTGGCAAATTTGGGTGGCCATTTTGAATTTCGGTCATTTTTCGGCGGCCATTTTGAATTTAAACAATCGGGCTTCGAGGTGCATCATGGGAGACCCCCACGGACCTTCGTGCAAAATTTGGAAGCTCTGCGATGACTGGTGCGCCCGCTATAGCGCACACATCGCACATACACGCATACAGAAACTTTCTTTTATTAATATAGATTCGAATGTACGATTTTAAACATGACGCAGCAGAAGTAATGTTTGAAATATTAGCTAGTTTAAAAATAAAGTAAATTATAATATTTAAAACATTTTTTAATACTTTGTAGTTTCAAATTGAAACAACATATACATTTTTTTCTTTAGCAAGGATTTTAGGGGATTTTAGGGGAATTTCGAGCTTTACTTAGGGGGAACAATTTTTACTAGTTGGTAACCGTGTTTTCAAGCCACCCGTGCCGTAGTTAGTTTCTCTTTGACGAATTCCCTTTTTGTTTTTTTTAATCACTGCACAAGATTGCTGTATCGTGCTTGCAGCCGAATCTTTAGCTATTTTTTTTTGGAACAAAGTTCCTTAACGCGGCTTGCGGGTAGAGTGAATTCATAGAAATCGTCACGTAAGAAAATCCGGTATAATTTGTGTGTATGCGTGCGAGAATCGATAGCTTTGGAAAGAAATGGTAATTCAAAGTATTATGCACAAGGGTAAAAACACAGTGGTAGCCGGTTTCCTGCTTGCTAAAAACAAGCGCCGTTCGGCGCTGGTTACCCGCGCCTAGGCCGTACACAGTGGCGACCTGAAACAGACCGGTGCAAGCAGAAAATCACTCATCAGTTATACTCGTAACGTTGGCACTATTACATGATGTCGTCTTCATCCGATGATGATTTGATTGCGCTAGATTGTGTACTTGGTACAATAAACCCAAATAAAATGGATATACATATATCCTCTGAATCGGGAGAGAAAAGTTGATGGGGAATATCATCATTAATTCAAAAAATTAAGACACCATACCGACAGATTCTTAAACTTTCAGTATCCATTTCCTGTCCGGCAAGAAAAAACTAAATTTCATGCCAGTAAATCCACCAGGTCCGACGGCCGGCACCGACAAGTCTCAACCTGCGGCGACTGTGTTATTTGCCCAATTAAAAACATGCGTTAATTCAAAATCACTATCAATAATATTGTGCAATATTTTGATTTGCGCAATATTATTGACGGTCTGTGGGTGATTCTCTTATCTGGGGCAAAGAAGGAAACCGTCAGTATTTTGCTCATTATTATTGCACATTTTGGATGAAGTTTCGTGTGCTTTTTTTAAAATGAACCCGTCAACTCATTAAAAGGGTGCTTACATATAGTCCAGGGGCCGGATTCCGCAAGCGTGAGTGTGCACGATGATACAAAATAAAATTTCCTTGCGAAATCCGGCCCCAGCTACTGGAACGAAACATTAATCACTAATAAATCGATAGGGTGAAAACACAAAGAAAGCAGGCTGCCTGCTTTCCTATTGCCAGCGTCTAGCGGCGCCGATCGCCACAAAGAATATTCTTTGTGCCCATCGACGCCGCTAGACGCTGGCAATAGGAAAGCAGGCAACCTCCTTTCTTTGAGTTTTCACCCATAGATGGTATCGCTGACTCACTTTCCCTCCTGCTTTGCACTTCGTGCTGCTTTGAAACACAAGTCTAAAAAAACTAGTGGGATGTGGATTTGACCCTTTCGCCTTTCGGTCCACACGATCAACTTCCCAGTATGATGCATGTTTAATATTATGAAGTGCTAAATTTACAGGATTTTTCTAGAGAATTTGCTTTTGCTGAACGTTAGCAAACGAACATTTCCTTCGTACTTCGTTCGCGACACTAGAGCGCATGGTCGATGGTGGAAAACAATTCCCGGTCCGAAATGTATTGATCTAAGGTTTGAAAAATTCCTGATGTTTGTAAAGGGTAACGTAAAACGATGTCTTGTTAGGAAGCTTTCTGTGCGGTATCCAGAACAGGTAACTTTATTTAGAACGGGTTTCATTCCAAGATGTTTATTAGATATTAGAAAAACTAATGCTAAACTAGTGCTTGTGATTCTTTGCCGAAGTCTTTTCATTTAAACAAAAAAAGGGCTCGACCGAATGTTATGAAATTTTTTCAGAGCATGTTTTCGTTAATATGCTTCGATCGGCATCTCAAAAAATTCGATATCGTTTTTGGTTCATACGATATCGTGCAGGTATAAAAATCACGTCGTTTAAACAAAACAAAAACGGCTCGACCAAATTTTATGTAAGATATGTCAATACTTTATCTATGCCGAGAGTTTTTTCTTAACGAAATATTTAACAGCTGCCCAAATAGAACGCGTTGTAATTTCAACACGATGAGTTTTCCGTCCACTGCCTTACTTTTCTTTGGCGATCATTTCAGCAAATGTACGTACTTTCAATTTAAGTGTAGAGCGCTCGAAACGATTTTCATTGGCACACTCACCAATAAATGCTGACTTGATCTCTTCCTTTTTTGATCAGCATTGAGCAAAAAATCTACGATTAATCGCTCCCGTCGAAATATGAAATAGCATAATTTTATAAATATCGCTGGCGAAAGGATTGACCGTTTGATTAAATGCTGATAACAAGGATATTTTGTGGCTGTCACTATGTACTACTTTGTACTGCTTCAGATCCTCTGTTACATGGCTTATTATTTTTGTCGATTTCATTGGTGCTTAGATTTCGCAATTTTCTGGGAAATTTTACATAATCAGCCGTGTAAGAACCATTTTCCACCCCCGCCAGGTGTAAGAAACAGTTTTTCGTTATTAGTTATCCATAAACTACATACTGTCAAGGTTTCATATCTCCTCATATTTCGCATTTGAACCGGAATTCCTACATATTTATAAAAATATTGTGCAGAAACGCACCCGCGCGCAGCCTCTGGACTGGTGCCAATGTTTCATACTTTTTGTTAATAGCTAATCTGACTATATGTCGTACGTGCTCATTATCAAACTGCGGCGTCCCGGAATTTTGTTTCAATTGAGTTGCTTCAAAGTCTTGTTGAGCACAAGTATTATTTCAATGAAAATAGGCGTTGATGGAAAATGCCAGTATGTATTATTAAACTTTTCTTTAATTTTAAAAATTTTGATTCTGGTAATATATTATTTTTGTAAATTAATTTTTGAAATTGTGTAAACAAAATTCTGAAACCCTAAAATTAAAAACTGTTCGGCACGCCAGCAACACGGTAAGTAATATTTGTAATTTTCTGGCACGCGCACATAAAAAGGTTCGCCACCACTGGTCTAGAGGCCACTTAAGGAACATGCACACTTTTTCCTTTGTTTATTATCCAGAATAGATGCTTTTGCCTTCTTAATTAAATGAATGGTGTTGAAAAAGGTACCTAATATTGGAATTACATTCGCAGTTGAAGAAAAAGCGTAAGGAACTTCGTTCCTGACGAGGGTCCCCTAACCGCACCTGTATTTTTTATAACAGGATTTGATGATGTTGGTGCTGGTCGTGATGGGCTAATATCATATTGAATTTTATATTTGTCTTTAACCCTCACGCTGGTAAGGTGCGTCCATTGGACACATTTCAAAATTAAAATTAGTTAAACTGATTTTTTTTCAACAAACAACCCTTAAGGCCTTTTTGTATTTTATTGTTATAGTACTGCTTACATAAATTTATATGTTCCTATAAACAAATTATGACCTCATTTGTGTTTAACTATTGCAAATAGTAATATTTTCCATATGTGTCCATTCCAGGTTAAGTTACTAAAACATCTTACCAAGTTAAGGATTAAGGGATCTTCAATTAAAAGGACTCTTGGTTACAATCATGACAAGACTGAATGTCATGGTATGGTGGAAACATGGGCTATGTTTGATATTCAGCGATTACTTCACAAGCTTGTTATACGAATATTTATGTGAAGAATTGATTTTCCCTCGTGGCCAACCGCAAGTTTATCCTGAATTAGGACCAAAAATAGAAAGATTAATGAAAGTCGGCATAAATACACAATTCTGTTTAAGATTGGATAAAAAGTCATTACAGTATGAAGAAGATAATATGCCGATTGCCGCTCGTCCCGTTGAGGCTAATACCAGTCTTTACCTTAAGGAAATTTCAGAAAAATGCTACAATAGTTAGATCTTATTAGAAATATTGCTGCACAAAAAAGTTACTATGGCTAGTGTAATGAATATGGAGACGTGCGGCTTTTAAAGGGAATTATTGCAGTGTATGTAAGAGCACACTATGAAACACACTGTAATCCAAGTTAATTTAAATTATGACAGTTGTAATAAACAACTATCGGCTACTGCATTACAAGTGGATTTCATAGGGGAATATATTATGTAACGTAAATTTAATAAGCTAAGTAACATAAGTAGGGGAATTAGGTAGTATAAATAGTTGTAAGGATTTTGTGAATAATCATTAAATTCCCTGCACTCACTCTGACCCCCGGTCTACACCAGACATAAATTCTCTCTTGACATGTGCCCCTTCTCTTTCGCTCGCACGCAAAGTTAGAAAGAGAGTCCCCCAAGTTGGCCATGAAAATATCTATCAAGCGATGGCGATGGCAAGACACCGGTTAAGAAAGATTTTTGACATTTGGTAAAAGAGAAATGGGGGTTTGTCGATTTGAAGTGTTTTTTGCGAATGGATGTTTACAATACCTAACCAAATTATTTCAGGACGAGAATAATGAATCAACTGCAAAAGATTACGAACGATTTTGTTCACATTGCCATTTTTTCCCGATGATTTTGGCGCTTTTAAAACAATGTTGCTTCGTTGAAAATTATTTTCAACTGAAATGTCATGACAGAATTGGCCCACAAAAAATGTTCTGTCATATGTCAAAAGAGATATCATACCAGAAGATATATCTCGTATAGACCCGGGGTAAGTACTAGAGGCAATAACTTGCCCGCAGGAATAAGTGTTTGGTTAAATAAATATTGCATTATTTAATAAAGTAATTGTTTAATCATTTCTTACACCAAATAAGGCGGCACTAGACGCCAAACGCAAAAGCTGGTTTACTAGCTTGGTCAAATAAGACACAAACATTACATGGCGACCCTGCCTAAACAAGAGGCTCTGAAGGCGTTATATGAAGCGCTGGAGAAATAAATAAAAAGAATAATAAAAAATAGTTAAAATTTTAAGTATGGAATAGATATTAATTTAAAAATTCAGAATTTTCTATCAGAAATAAATAGGTGCAAAATATAATTTCAATGTAAGATAATTTTCTTTTCTTCGCGTATATGCACTCTTTGAGCTTCTTGGAATACGAACTAAGAAAAAGAAAGGACAGATAAAAAGTAGGTAGTAGATAAATATCAAAAGGAACGCCGAATACCTGTTAGTTTGCGCTAGAGGAAGATCAAAATAAATTACAATCTATAAGAAGATGAGAGGTTAACAGTAAGAGATTAGAGTCAGATATATATAGAAAGGTATGAAGAATTAAAAAATATAATAAAGAAAGGTGTACTAGTATAAAAAATTACTAAGAGGTAAGGATCATAGAGGGATTTAAAAAAGAGAAAGTAGAAATATAATAATTTAAAAAGGAGAGAAAATAGAGGGAGGAATTTAAGAAATATATCCAGAAATAAATAGTAAAATGGCATTTGATATGACGATTGCAATAAAGCTGATCCCAGAATTTGATGGAGACAGCAGTAGATTAAATAATTTCCTAAATCTTGTTGAATGTGTAAAAGACACACTAGCAACAGAGGAATATGAAGAAAAATTGATAAACTTTGTAATAAAAACCAGAATTAACGTCAAGGTGAGAAATAGATTATACAATGAGGCGACACCAACCAATTATGATGATCTTAGAAAGATATTCTTGAGATTATTCAAACCAATTGTGAATTCACTGAAGATACAAACAACCTTGGCTAGAGCATGCCAGTACGATATGTCAGTAGAAGAATTTGCGGATGAGATGGAAGCTTTAACCGCAGAACTGAACGCTTCACAAATAGCTGAGCAAGGGGAAGAACATAGAAAGATAATAATAGTTAAACTAAATGATCAACTTGCTCTGAATGCTTTTAAGTCAGGTTTACGCAGTAACATAAAAAGCACAGTATTTGCAGCACAATCTAAAACGATGAATGAGGCTGTACAACTAGCGACCATTGTAGAGGCCGACAACGAACAACCAAAATATGGAATAGTAGCAGAAAAGATGAGAAAAGCCAGTTGGTCTAAATGGCGATTTGAAACAGCGAATAATTACGGAAATAATAATTATGAAAGATGGCAGAACGACACATTTGGCCCTCATAGAAATAATAACTGGAGGTACCAGCGGTACAGACCTCCAAGTCAAAGATGGTATAAGAATGGAGAAGGGCAACAGCAACATTCCGACTATCAAGGACGAAGAGAATATGAAAATCAGCAAGGGCAAAAACAATGTTTGAATTATCAAGAGCAACAGAATCAGTTTTACAGTGATGATAAACGAGCAGAAATACAGAATAGACCCACGCATAATATAAATAAGATGGATTCAGAAAAATGCTTTGGTGTCCCCACAGAAAAAGATGTGATGGACGAAGAGGACCGTGTAATAAAAACTTTAAACATATACAGGATAACTAATGAAAAACTAACAAATCATGTAAACATCGAAACAGATGCAACGAATAAGGACACAGCATGGTTCATAGACACGGAAGCTGATATTTCCTTGATAAAATGTGATAAACTCGTAGAAGATACGCTAATATGTAAGGAAATAAGTAAAATAAAAGGAATTGCAGATGAGCAATTAGAAACTATAGGAACCATAGAAGTAAGATTTAAGATAGAGAACGAAGACATAACACATAAAATACATGTTGTAGAAGAGAATTTCCCAATAGCAACAGGTGGATTATTAGGTAAAGAATTCTTCGTGAAACACAAGTGCAAACTGGATTATGAAAAATTCATATTAATACTACCAACTGAATTCGAGCAAATAGAAATACCAATGAGCACAACTCAAACAAATACAGATATGACAGTTCTTGCAAGAATACAAATAATTCAGCCCGTAGGTGTAATAGAAGATAGAGTAATATTTAATGAAGAAATAACTTATGCAGTAATACCACAGAAAGAGGTAAAGCATATAAAGATAGTAAAGGTTAAAACAGAGGGAATAAAAAATAGAAGCACAAAAAGAAAGTCACCTCAAAACATCGATATGAGAAATGATTTGTCTGATGAACAATTCGTCTACACATGTACATCCATATCTGAAATCAGGAACACGAAAGTGTTAAAATTTATAAATAAGGATATCCAAAGAAGAAAATATAATAATGAAAATGTAGATATAGCAAAGGAAGAAGTGAGGATTGAGTATAGTGATAATCTAGATCCGAATTTAGGTTCGATATTGGAGAAGCTATCACTCGTGATGATAGAAAATGCGATAAGGAAGCTAGCGCTATCATCAGAAGAGAAATTATTAAAATAAATAGGAATAGAGGAATTCAAAAAGATTTTCAACATGATACAAAAGAAGATAAAGAAAGGAAAAGGAAAATCCATAAAAATAATAATATTCGTGCCACCAGGACGAATCGAAGGTGAAGAAGAACAAAAGAGATAATAAAAGAATACCATGGGATACAGCATTTAGGAGAACAGAGTAGTGTGAAACGAATAATAAATAAAATTGTAGAAAGATGCTGTTGGAAGAATCTAAGTAAGATGGTTAAATATTATATGAAAGACTATGAGAAATGCAAGAGAAATAAAATAATAGGACATAAAAAAAATTAGAAATTCAGATTACAAGAAGCTCAAGTGATTGCGAAAACCATAATCGAGTAATCAAAGTTAAAAAGAAAAGAAAATTATGACAAAAATACCCTAGATATCTATGAATGTAAATATAGATGAAAAGTAAAGATTAAGATAGGTAATAGAAAAAACATTAATCACCAAGGTCCTTTATAAGGTGAAGACCATATGTAGTGGTAGAAACAAATAATGTAAATTCGAAAATTAGACTAGAAAATAATAAAATAAAAGAAATACATAATAATAGGTTAGTTAAATATTAATATAAAAATTTTCCTTCAATAGGAAGAAAAATTTTTTCCCTGAAGGGAAGGGATGTAGTGTATATAAGAGCACACTATGGAAAACACTGTAATACAAGTTAATTATGACAGTTCTAATAGACAAATAACGACTACTGTATTACAAGTGGATTCCATAGGGGAATAGATTATGTAAAGTAAATTTATTAAGCTAAGTAACATAAGTAGGGGAATTAGGTAGTATAAATAGTTGTAAGGATTTTGTGAATAATCATTAAATTCCCTGCACTCACTCTGAGTACTAGAGGCAATAACTTGCACTGCGGGAATAAGAGTTTGGTTTAATAAATATTGCATTATTTAATAAAGTAATTGTCTAATCATTTCTTACACCAAATAAGGCGGCACTAGACGCCAAACGCAAAAGCTGGTTTACTAGCTTTGTCAAATAAGACACAAACATTACATTATATTTAGGGTAGGTGGCCTATTTCGCATCGGGCGTCCGTTACAGTTAAAGGTCGTAGTAGGAGATTGGGAGTGAGAGGTGAGAGGCGCCAGAGTTGGCAAAAAATTAATCCGATTAGTGATTAAAAATTAACGATTAAAAAGTTAATCGCGATTAACGATTAAAGATTAATATTTTCAATCGTTAATCGCCGATTGAAGATTAATTTAATCTAATCGCCAATCGCTAATCAAGATTACGATTAATTGTTTCTCGTCCGTATCGAAAAAACTACAAAATTTCGGAATTTTTATCTTGTTAAAGGGAAGTGTTGCTGTCCATATTCTTTAATTACTGTTTTATTTTGTGATGAACACTTCATACATATTGCAGCAAGAATATTGTTAGAAGATTTCTCAGAAACTAGTTTAAAAAAAGTGCCGTCAAATAAAACAGAAGATGACGAAAAAATTCACTTGGCAGATTTTTCCTAATGTTTTGGGTCGAAGATGTTGTTTGATTCCCATTGTCAATTTCGTTCTGTCTACTAGAACTTGAAGTACTAAGAATGCTATGTTCGGTGGCTTCGTCGTCTATATCCATTTTTAATAACGTAATAACTTTTACTTTACTTCAAAATACTTTAACTTTACTTTAAAATACTAGCATAGTAATTACGACTTGTGTACATAATATATTTTTAATTTACTATCCGCCAAACGCACAAAATAATACGCAAATGAAAAAGATGTATAAATCCAACATCGACGAGAACCCACGGAAGTTAACGATTCTTAATTGTTTACGTAACGTACAATACGTTCAAGTAAGAGATAAGCATATTTAGAATAGTGTGTCCTCACATAGTGTGAGTGAATGAGGTAACACAGTATGCTGTCATTGTGACTTGGTCTCATTATTCTACTCTGATTTTATCTTGGGTATTGTTTTGCTAATACCACTTGTTGCAGTATGCCTCTGTCTTACTAAAACTTATGTGCAAGACTAAATGGGACCACAGTTATGCTGCCCAACATCAGTGCCGTGCCAAGGGTATACGGCACTTAGTGCACGCGTTTTTTATTTACCTTTGCTTACGCGTCCTTTAAAGCACACAGCACTGCCCAACAAAATAACAAATATATATCTATAGTCAAAAATAAATGTAGGAATGGTAATGGTGGAGTTCCTGGAGCATTAAAAACATGAAAACCTCGGATTTCAGTTACAGTGAATGAAATTTAAAAATTCAAAATGGAATGTTTAGCTAATAATATATATAAAAAGTTTACCTATTAAAAAATTGTGATCTTGATTTGAATAACCGAAATTCAAAATGGCCACCCAAATTTGCCAATTGTGTTCCGATTTCCATGAAAATCAGTATGTGGGGGTTTTGAAGGAAGCAAATAACGAATTTTTGTTCATAACTTATAAATTCAAAATGGTAAGTCTTCCAACTCTTTCAATATATTCAATTGAGTGTTCTTCGGAAGTCCGTACAACATGACAGTACAGTGACGTGTGTAAATACTTGTAAGTATGTCTGTGCCTAAAATGTGAGTATAATGTGTATTCATCAATACTCCAATATACGTGTTCTCATATCTGCAAAAATATGTGATTGGTTTTTTACCCATAACTCCCTTAGTTTTTAAGCTATCAAGTCCTTCCAAATAGCATTTTGTAGGTTTTTCCAAGAGCTATAAGCTCATATAAATTAAACTTTCTTTCACCCCTTATTTTTGAAAGTGTTTGAGCTGAAAAGGCTTGAACAAGTTACTATTTACGATCATATGGAAATTGTAAACGGCAATATCTTACTCAATTTTTATCCAAAAAAAAACAACGAAAATTTTCAGAAAAGCAAAACCTACGATTGTGTACTCTACAAAATTTTGCATATCATTAATAGTTTTCGAGTTATTTAGAAGGAAAGGCAATACTTTGCAAAATTATAAAAATGCTCTCTTCGCTTCAAGCTCAAATTTTTTCAAAACGGTCAAACTTCTATAGCATATTACAAGTATATTTATAAAGTGAATTGTGAAGTGGTACCGATTATTTTCAAAGGGGGTGGTAATTAGGGGGTGATTTTCACATTTTTTTGTCGCCGAAAAAATAGGCACCAAATTTATTTTCGTCATAACTCGCTTAGTTTTAATGCTAGGGAGTTTTATAAAAAACAAAAATTAAGGTTTTTCCAAGCATTTTAAAAAAGGTTTAATGAGTTTTTCCCGAAAAATGCATTGTTTTTTGTTTATTTCAAGTTGAAACTTTTAATTTTGGCGTTTAACAATTAAGAACCAACCTTCAACAAGCTATTACTATTTTTGTATTGGGTCTACAGGCACCATAAACCCACCATTTTTTTTTGTTTTTTTATAAGCTACATTTTTAATACTAATAATTTTTTTTACTTTTTGAGTTATTCGCGAAAAACCGCCTGAGAAAACGTGGTTTTTTTGTTTGAAAAATTGACATTTTCACTCGCGAATAACTCGAGAAAGTATTGACTTTCAGAAAAAACTTTATAGAACAAAAGTTGCTTAGAATTAGCCAATATATCTATTCCCGGACTTATTTTGGTGGCATTCACCCCCAGGGTAAAAGCACAAAAAAATATTTGGTATACTTTGCAATTTATAATAAAAAAAAAAAAAATCCCACCTCGACCACGTAAATTCAGTCACCGTGTTTTTCATTTTATTATTTTTCAACTAAACTGAATTTAGTCAGCTTTTTAATGGATTCATCAAAACTAATACGATATGACTTATTTATATATCAATCAAATTAACGATTGACGATTAACGATTAATTAAATTAATCGCGATTAGAATTAATATTTTAATCTCGATTAATTTAGTCGCGATTAACTTAATCGATTAAATTGTTAATCGATTAATTAATTGATTGATGAAATTAATCGATTGATGCCAACACTGAGAGGCGCTATATCCGAGGATTCGCCTTCAGGTGGCACATAGTCCAATCAATCTACAAAAATCCATCTAATAATTGCCATCAGGAAACAAAAAATATGGTTATATAGGAAAAAAAATTCTAAAAAAGATAGCGTTTTTTGTTTTTGAATTTGGCATGGCGAACCTAACCTAAAAAATTCCGGAAAGTGAAAAAATAGCTTTTTTGCGAATAACAAAAAAACTTGAGCTCGGATCGAAAAAAATCAAATTATAAAGTTTTAGGTATTCAAATTATCTTTCGATTGATATATATATAAAGTTATAGGTTAGTGCAGAACACATAGAGATAACTGCAAAAAACTGTTAAAATTCACGTTTTTTTAATTTGCTAATAACTTTTGTTTAACGCAACTTAGATATTTGCTATTTAACAGTGTTATTTTTGTTGCAAAATATTGAACACTTTAATTGAAATTTCACTTTTTGTAAAAAAAGGCGTTCTTCTAAAAACGCTCCTCTTGGTCTACGGATTCTTCTCGAGTACCGCTCTACAGCTTAAAATTTTCTTCAATACTTGTACTATCACGTACACAGTGGCGTGGCGTGCTTTGAATGGGAAGGGATGCAATCTTGCAAAATTTTTTGGTAGTACATTTACAGCCAACATTGATGTATATGTTATTTTAATATACTATGCATTACTAAAACCTCTCTCGTCTGCTGCTTTTTATGCACCCAGGGACCACGATCGAGGACGTGAGAGTAGGCACGCTGATTTATTCTGCAGCGTTTTGGCCCCCATATTACCATATTAAAACTATTGTAAGTTATAAAAATAAATCAAATGATTACAAAAATAAATCTAGTTCAAATAATTATTATTAAATTTAAAAGAAAAATTATTTTTTAATATGGTAATATTTCCACAAATCTACTGATCAAACATATATAATAAATAAAACAAAAAACATAATAACATAAAATAATTTTCAATTAATAACAAATAATTTTAAAGCGCAATTAAATCTTTCTCCTATCATGCAGTTTAACGTTTTCGAAAGCCTTTCAAGAAAAACATTGTCAATTTAAAATTTTGGTTTTAATTCAATTCTTCTTTCCTTAACTGCAAATTCATCAATAATTTCATTATAAAAGTCTTCGTAGGAAAGAAGAGTTTTAAGCATACTTTTTTCAATAGTTAATAACGCTAAACCGCTTAATCACTCTTCCGATGTAGCATTTCTAGAAAATGTCAATATTCTTTTAAGTGTAGAAAAACTCCGTTCCGCGGACGCACTAGTGACCGGCAATGTCAAAATAAGTTTTAAAAGTTTAAAACTTTGAATAAAACTATCACGTAAATTATTGTGAAGAAAGAATTGAAATATTTCTTGAAAGGCTTTACCTTTAAGGTCCTCATCAGAAAAAAGCACAGTGAGTTCAGTTTTTAAGGAAGTTTTATCGAAAAACTGAGGGTACGTTTCATCAAGATTTTGAAGTAAATCATCGGGGAATTTATTTGCGTAATTTCGAAATTTCGAGGTATCAAAGAGTTCTAGAAATCTTAGTTGATTTAAAGATGAAAACCGTGTTACGATTTCTTGATTAAGCATATCAATAATTTCAGCAAACAAGCGCTTAAAGCTTAATTCAATATTTTCGGAACCATCTACTGAACATCGTAGGCGCTTGCGTTGTGGTGTTAATTCACATATTAAGGAAGTTTCATTCCAAACGTTGGTGAAATTGTTTCTTAGATTTTGAAGCTGGGTCTGAAAATCTCTAATTTTTTTAGTGCAAAAGCTTATGTCGCTTTGTTTGGATTGGAAAATTTCAAAAAGGATATCGGTTTGGGGAAAAATTTTTGAAAACATTTTCAGCAGAAATATAAACTGAAAATCATTTAGGAGTACGGAGAGACCTCGAACACTGTTAACAGTTTCGGCATCCCAAATATCTTCCTCATTATCCGTTATATATTCAAAAAGAGTATTAAGATTATCTAAATTATCATGAATAGATAGAATAAGTCTACCATTGAAATTCCAGCGAGTGTGAGCTACTTTTGGAAGTCTTCGCTTTAAAAACAAGTCGAGAACAGCGGTTCTTTTAGTTGAGTGACTAAAGAAATTTGAGAAACCTGTGATTGACTGAAAGAAGATTCGGCACTCACGAAACTTGTCACATGATTTCGATAAAACAAGATTTAAGCGATGAGCAAAGCAGTGTACAAAAAGAGCATTTGGATAAGTTTCTTTAACCCGGGTTTGAAGACCACTAACTTCACCCGCCATAACTGAAGCTCCGTCATAGCTTTGGCAAATTAACTTGGGACCACATGCGAAATTATGCATAATATGAACTACATGTTCATGCAAACGAACTGCTCTTCTATCATCGGAGATATTTTTAAAACTAATGAATGTTTCTTTCGTCTCACCAGAGGAAGAAATGTATCTCAGAGTGGTTGATAACATAGATCGACAAGAAATATCCGTGGTTTCATCACAAATAATTGCGACAAACTCAGAATTTTGGATTTCAGAAGTAATTTTTCTTGTAAGAGTGGAGGAAATAGCCATTATTAAATCATTTTGAATATTATTTGATAATCCAGAAAATACTGAAGCTGTCTCTAAATGATTTTTAAGTTCTGGATTATGTTTGGCCAAAAGTGAAATTAATTCAACATAATTTCCCCGATTAACAGAATCCGGACCCTCGCGGTGTCCGCGAAAGGCTTGCTCCTGGCATGTCAAGTGGCAAACAACATCTATAAAAATTTTAATAATTTTCCGGTTCTTTTTAACTAACTCATTGTGCTTTATAATTGAGGATTTATAATGAGTGTCTACTAGATTTTCAATCCTTTGGCCTGTACCGAATTTAGAAAGAGCTAAAACCGATTTTAAATGCTCGGAGGATTTTTTGCCATGCCTATCAACAGCTTTATGAAAATTATTTAAATCATTATATCCCGAACACCGCCAAACGTTCTTTTCAGTTGAAAATAAAATGCAAGGCCAACAAAAAAATTTTTGCTTATTTTGACAACGGGTAAGCCAATTCGCGCTACAGTATAATTTAATAGAAAAATGCCTAGTGCATGTTTTATTTTCAGTTAAAATATTTAATATGTGTTCAAGAACAATAATTTAAATTTTTTATTTTTTATCATTTTTCATATATTGCCATTTAAAATTTGACACCTGCATGCGGCGGATATCCGCCAGACGGAATTTCCAGATTTATGGAAACCTGCCGGTGCAAATGAACACCGCACGCGCAAATCAATTGCGCTAATTAAGCGATTTATTTATAAGCATATTTGCACCTAGATGTAAGTTATAATTAATTTAACTTTTAGTACTTGTCTATATTTCAACCGGTTCGGTATTCTTAAAATTAAAGTTTTTTGTTATCAAAAGTTGTTCTTTTATTAATTTTCTTAAATATTCTATGTTCCCAGAACATAAGTGGTCCTTCGAGTTTTTTTTTCTTTTATTAGTGAAGTTGAAGCCAGCAAAAAAGTGCTTTACAGTTTTCCACTTAAATTCGAGAAATTCTGAAACAATTTCTTTTTGTTAAATTGTGGTCGTTAAAGTGCAAAATTAAACGACAAAATTAGAATTTTGTACATTTTAAAAAAGATAAAAGTTTTTAAAAGTGCGTTTGTTTACATTTGCAAATGGTGATGGTCTAAATAGTTAGCATTAATGTGAACTAATTAACTGATCAGTGGGCAATTATTAAATTAAGGCGCCACCAAATCAACAAGTGAACAGTTACACAAGTCAACACAGGACAAAAATAATACAAGTCCACAGAATCCAGCAACAGAGGTCCATACAGGACAACAATAATACAAGTCCGCAGAATCCAGCAATAAAGGTCCACACAGGACAAAAATAATACAAGTGCGCAGAATCCAACAGCAGAGGTCCACACAGGACAACAATAAAGGTCTTCAGAATTCAGCAACAGGAGTCCACACAGGCATTAATAGAAGTCCAAAGAAGCCAGCAACAGAAGTCTACACAGGACATCAACAATCATCATCATCATCATCAGTTCAACAAAACAATCATACCGAATATAAGATAAGTACTCAAAATATAAAAATTAAAGTATTTGCAAAAGATATATAAAAAACAAAAGCAAATTAGTTAGCAAATACCAAAAAAAAAAAAATAATCATTACAATAAAATATAAATTTACAAATATATTGTTTTCCAATTTTAAATTTTTTCAATATATATTACAAACATTTCTAATATATCATATATTTCTTATTTTTTAATATTTTTTACATTTTTAATTATCACATAAACAAAAACAATAAAGTATCGATTATTATTATTATTCCATTAATAAAAGCCCTATAATAAATTTCTCTGTAAAGTGTTCATTTATACCGCGCAAGTTCCGAATAGTCGTTCGTTTACCAAGTTTAAAACCATTTACCGAGTTAAAACCTAATAAATTCGGTACAAGTTAAAATAACAAACAATCCTTTAAACATTATCCGTTCCCCTGACACTTTAACTCACTAATCAAGCCTACGGTTCTCAAAAACCAAAATGAGTAACATTGCCCAAGATTTAGTAAAACAACAAGAGCTGGGTGAGTCTATACAAAGAGTGGAAATCAATTACAATAAGGATTCCGAAAAAAGGAAAACTAAGGATTATTTCGAAAAAAAATTACATAAATTAGAGGAACTATGGACAGACTTCCATTTGAAAGACGTTGAACTCCAAGAGTACAAAAATCAAGATCCCAATCACAAGTACTTTGTGAATAGATTTGCTGAACAGGTACACGCAGCATACATATCTGCTAGAGACTTGATTTCGGAAAAATATCATCAGATGTTAAGCCAAGAAACCGATTTTTCAAGTGAGGATCACATGGACACAGCGGACGCAGCGGAACAGCAACCCGGTACCAGTAGCAGTCATACTAAACAGGATCAAGATGATTCGCGACAGCCTCGGGAAAAAAAGGTAACCTTTAATCTAAAAGGCAATGAAGAAGTTATTGTCAACAGAGAACTACAAAACACTTTAAGGGTACAAATAAGTAAAATAGCAGCTCTATTAAGAATAGTAGAAGTTTTAGAGAACGAAGTAGATGGTTCAAAATCTACAATATATTATCAACAAAAGATACAAACACTACAAAACTATTGGAAACAGATTGAGCACAATCACGACGAGTTAATTAAATTTGCCAGCCCACAGGAATTAAGGCATGAATATTTTGAAAATCAAAAATATGAAGAAGCAGAGGACATATACCAAAATACAGTAATTCAATTACAAGAGTTGTCTGCCAGAACACAACAGGAGAATCAGCACAGGGAAAGTCAAAGTACTAATAGAGACAAGCCGATCGGAGCCAAGATTAAGCTTCCTCCAATATCAATCCCGAAATTTAATGGAGATTATAATATGTGGAGACAATTCCATGATCTCTTTGCACAGCTAGTCCATACCAACGAAAATCTAAGTACGGTTCAAAAAATGCAGTATTTAAAGGCAAATTTAAGTGATGAAGCAGCACAGTTGTTGGGGCACCTGCCAATAACAAATGAAAATTACAATACAGCATGGGAGTTACTAATTAACAGGTATGAAAATAAGCGCCTATTAGTGCGAGCACAATTAAATACATTGCTAACACAAGTGGATGCGAACGATTCCGCAAATTCTATCAAGAAGTTGCATGATACAACCAATGAATGTTTGTTTGCATTAAAAAACTTAGGTATGGAAGTTGAAAGTTGGGATGCAATTCTTGTACATATATTGTCTAAAAAATTGGACAAGGATACTCAGAAACTATACGAACTTTCTCTAAAGTCTCCTAGAGATATACCAAAAGTTTCCGAATTTTTGGGCTTCTTAGAGCTAAGATTTCAGGCCCTCGAAAATATTAGACCAAATAAGGAAACTCCAGCGCCATCAAATAACAGACAAGGAGGAATAAAATTCAAATTACACGGTAAGTCAAATCTCAAAAATTATCACATAAAAGGATACAACCGTTGCGAAGCCTGTAGGGGAAACCATAAACTATATGAATGTGTCAAGTTTATACAGTCAAGTCATTCTCAAAAACAAGAGCTTTTAAATAATTGCAATCTGTGTAAATTGTGTTTACGACCGAATCATAGCATGTCTGAATGCAATAGCAAGAAAGCATGCAAAAAATGCAACAGTGCAACGCACAACACCTTACTACATGTGGAAAGTCACAATAAGCAAGTTCAATGGGGAAAGTCGAAGAATGAAGAGATGAACAAAACCAAATCATCATACAGCCAAAACAGGAGCGAGATAAATAAACCAAAGGGCATGATCAATTATCCAAAGCCCAGCACTTCAAATAATCATTCAGTAGAGAATTCTGATTCAATCCCAAAAACAAACATTCAGGCGTACAATTCAGGTTCTAGTGACGTTAGCGGACTATTAGCAACGGTAGTAGTCAAGGTAATAAATGCAGAGGGAAGAGAAGAAAATTTGAGAGCCTTGGTCGATCAAGGGTCCCAATCTAGTTTCATAAGAGAAGATGCTGTACAAAGACTAAGATTGAAAAAGTCTAAGGTCTTTGCTGTAATAACAGGTGTTGCAGACATTAAAGCAGGTCTTGCGAAAAGCAAGGTATCATTTCAAATAAGCTCCATATATCCCTCATCATTCAGGTTATCGGTTTCAGCATTCGTTCTCAAATCATTATCAAAACCTATTCCTGATACTCGAATAGATAATACAGAAATAGATTCACTTAACCAGCTTCCACTTGCAGACCCTAACGCGCTTAGTCCGGGACCTATTGATATTATTTTTGGTGTCGAGGTATATAATGACATCATCCAAGAAGGGATCATTAAGGGAAGCAGAGGTTATCCCATTGCCCAAAAAACAGAACTGGGGTGGATGTTATCAGGGAAGATCCGCGTTCCAAGTGCAGAAATTAAATGTCACGTATCCCAGGTAGATATCGACGATTCACTAAAAAGATTCTGGGAACTTGAGGAGCTAACAACCAAGAACGAAACTTCAAGTGAAGAACACCTAGCTGAACAGATCTATTCACAAACGGTTGCTAGAGATCACGAAGGAAGGTACACGGTTCACTTGCCTTTCAATGAGAAAATAAACCAGTTGGGATACTCTAAGGGGAGAGCCATGTCTAGATTACTACAGATGGAGCGAAAATTCAATCGAGATGATAAATTCAAAGAACTATACCAAGCATTCATCGATGAATACCAAAATCTTGATCATATGAGACCAGCATTTAACGCTCAAAATGCGTGCTATCTTCCTCACCACGCTGTTTTAAAATTAGACAGCACTACAACAAAATTAAGAGTGGTCTTTGATGCGTCGTGTCCTACTAGCTCAGGAGTAAGTCTCAATGATGCCTTATTAAAGGGGCCACAATTACAACAAGACCTCATGTCTATACTCATTAGGTGGAGAAAGCACAAGTTTGTCATATCATCTGATATAGAAAAGATGTATAGACAGATTAGAATTGTCGAAAGTCACCAGGATTACCAGAGAATCCTCTGGAGGGAAACGCCTCAGTCCAGTCTTCAACAATTTAACCTTTCCACAGTAACATACGGCACCAAGCCTGCCCCATTCTTAGCTATACGAACCTTACATCAATTGGCCAACGACGAGGAACAAAATTACGTCAGAGCGGCAACAGTGCTCAAACGAGACTTCTATGTTGATGACTTGTTGTCAGGTGCAGATACCATCGAATCGGCCACGGACTTAAGAATTCAATTGGATGAGTTGCTAAGAAGGGGAGGATTCAAATTAAGAAAATGGGCCAGCAACAACATGCAAATCTTGGAAGGCATTCAAGAGTCGGAAAAGGAACAAAGTCTCCTAAGCTTGTCAGATGACACTAAGGTAAAAACCTTAGGTATATATTGGTGTCCACACAGAGATACCTTCACATTCAAAGTCAATATAGGTCAACAGACTACAATCCCAACCAAAAGAGTGGTACTTTCAGAATGGTCACAATTATTCGATCCACTAGGTTGGTTAGCTCCATGCATCATTCAAGCAAAATTAATGTTCCAATCATTATGGAAGGCGAATTTATTATGGGATGAAGAGTTACCAGATCCAATCCAAGGAGAATGGAAAAAATTAAGAAGCCAATTCCCTGATCTGGAAAATATTGAAATTCCCAGGTGGGTTCATATAGCTCGAACAAGCGCGATCCTAGAACTCCAAGGTTTCTGCGATGCTTCGACAAAGGCATATGCAGCCGTCGTTTATACTCGAATAATCGACTTCCAAGGGTCGGTAAAAGTCCAGTTGCTTACTGCAAAAACAAAGGTGGCCCCTCTAAACAAAGAGGTGAGCCTGCCGCGCTTAGAGCTTTGCGCAGCCGTCCTCTTGGCAAAATTACTAACTCGCACAGTGGAATCCCTTGACATTGAAGGGTTGAATATACATGCGTGGTCTGACTCAAAGGTTGCACTGGCATGGATACAAGGTAACAACAAAAAATACAGCACTTTCGTAAATAATAGAACACGCGAGATTAACAATTTAATACCAGGAAGTCAATGGCACTACGTAAAATCAAAGCAGAATCCTGCGGATTGCGCCTCTCGTGGATTAGATCCATCGAAATTAACGAACTTCACGTTGTGGTGGAATGGTCCCGACTGGCTCAGCCAGAAGGAAATCGAGTATGTCACACACAGTGAACCAACGGAACAAGAATTAAATAATCATATAAAAGTATTTACGTTGGAAAGAAATGATACATTAGAACAAATATTATCAAAAACAAACAATCTGCAGAAGTTGTTAAGAATAGTCGCGTATTGTCTACGCTTCCGTAAGCTCTTGCAGCGGAAGGTACCTTTAAGGACAAACTACATAAACATACAAGAGCTAAGAGAGGCCAGGAATCTCATAATCAAACTGGTTCAAGAACAAGAGTTCTCTTGCGAAATAACTGACATAAAGTTGACTGGAAGAGTATCGCAGAAAAGCAAGATCCTCTCATTAAATCCATTCTTAGACAAGAAAGGCATCCTTAGGGTAGGGGGAAGGTTGAGGAATTCATCGCTCGCTGATGAAGCGAAATTCCCCATCATTATATCACACCAGAGTCCACTATCTGCGTTAATTATCTCAGAGGCACATTTACACACCCTACACGGTGGACCAACACTAACCTTGTCACACATTCGTCAACAATATTGGATCCTCAATGGAACTAACGCTGTAAAGAAACATTTACACAAATGCATAACATGCCGTAAGCTAGTAGCCAGACCCTTAACTCAGCTGATGGGAGATTTGCCCAAACCACGGGTCGCAGTTTCCAAACCCTTTACCCATTGCGGAATCGACTACGCGGGCCCTATCACATTAAAATTAATGAAGGGTAGAGGCAAAATAACATTTAAAGGGTATATTGCAGTATTCATCTGTTTGGCGACCAAAGCCATTCATATAGAATTGGTAAGTGATCTTACCGCCGAGGCATTCGTCGCAGGCTACAAACGGTTTGCCGCCAGAAGAGGCAGAGCTGCTCACATTTACAGCGACAACGGCACCAACTTCGTGCTCGCAAATAAAATATTGAAGTTCCATAGCAAGGAACAAAAAACTGAGTTCTTCGAAATACTTCAAAAGGAACTTTTAAAGCAAGAGACTCAATGGCATTTTATACCGCCAGCCGCACCACACTTTGGAGGATTGTGGGAGGCTGGAGTACGCTCAATTAAATATCATTTAAAACGAGTGATAGGAACTTCCATACTGAATTTTGAAGAAATGTATACCCTCCTCACACAAATTGAGGCTTGTTTAAATTCAAGGCCTTTATGTCCTCTCTCAGCAGATCCTGAAGACCTCGATGTTTTAACACCAGGACATTTCCTAATAGGGATGCCACTGATATCGGTGCCAACGCAAAACTTTTGCGAAACTCCTATGAACCGTCTGAGACGGTGGCAGCTGATGGAAAAAATGCATCAAGCCTTTTGGAAAAAGTGGAGACACGAATACTTGTCACGACTGCAGCAGCGTCCCAAATGGTTGAAAACCCAGGAGAGTATCAAAGTAGGGGATATTGTCCTACTAACAGATGAACAAACTCCTCCAACACACTGGCCACTAGCACGGGTGGTCGAAACCCATCCTGGACCAGACAACTTAGTCCGAGTTGCGACAGTAACAACCGGAAAAGGCAACTTTAAAAGACCAATAACTAAATTGGCACCGCTACCAGTTTCGCTAGACGAGGATCAATTAACATCTTCGACAGGACATGAAAAGTCCGTCATGGTAGAGGCGAGCAAGGACACAAGCGGCCAACAAGTGAAGAAACCGAATAAGTCACGTCGTCATTATTCAGTTGGGCATTTGTTACATTCAGTACTATTAGTTTTACTAGCAATAAGTCCGTCGTTCTCCTTAAACGCGTCACTGGCCACTTATCCACTAACAGCACGAGCAGGATTGTATTTCGAAGATTTAGGATATATCAGCTTAGTAAATAACGCATGGAAAATAATCGTCTATTATGACTTGGAGAGCTATTGGAAAGAATATACGGGAATAAAGGCTAGTATTCAACAGATAGAAGGCTTCTGTAATTTACAATTCAGTAACGACAACTTCTGTTCAGTATTACTCGAGCAACTGAAACACTCCTTAACAGAGTTAGAACACAAAAATGAACTTATTAAGGGCGGTGTTGTGAACAACAAAATAAGAAATCGGCGAACGCCACTTAACATTGTCGGAACTGTTGCCCATGGATTATTTGGGATTTTGGATGACGAATTTGCCAAAAATTACGAGGAGCAAATCAACCTCATGAAAACGAATGAGAATCATCTCCTTCAGCTTATCCGCAATCAGACATCTATTGCAGACTCAACGAGTAACATCATTAAGAAAAATAATAAAGCAGTCTTAAGTCAGTTTTTAGCATTCAAGCATCATCTAGCAGATATCGAAGATAGTATCAACAACACAAATCAAGAACTGGCCAAACGTGACAAGTATGAAGCGTTTACGTCGGCGATGTTTCATGCAACTTTAATGTTACTGGCCTACCAAAACACTCAAGAGGCACTTCTTCAACTGATCACGGATACGCAGCACGGGAAAGTGAGTCCTCTTCTACTCACACCGGAACAACTAAGATCCCAGTTAACACTTATTCGGGAGAACATACCTGAAACAGTAACGATCCCTGGAGGCACAGATCAAAAGGGTGTCTTACAGACTTACAAATTAATGAAAATAAGATCAAAGGTCACGGAGCGTTATGTATTATTTGACATTTCTATACCTCTTCCCAATATCGAACTCCTCCAGTTATTCAAGTTAATCCCCACTCCAATCTTAGACAGTGACAAATACATATATATCCATGCAGTAGCTGAGTATCTTGTGACTAGCTTGCATAGGGATTACTATGCCCCATTATCTAAATCGCAGGTGGAGTCATGCTTCCAAGTGGAGGATAACCGAAGATTATGCCAACAAACATTTCCTTTATATAACCACAACTCTATAGTGGGCCGATGTGAAATGAGTATACTAACACGTCAACAAACACTTTCTGAATATTGCAAGATTGATACAATGGATCCAGTAAATCTATGGATTTCGATGCAGTCACCAAATCATTGGATTTATTGCCTCAAGGAAAACTACAACTTCGATGTGATATGTGGCAGTGTAGTACATCCGCATACACTCAATGGCTCGGGAATATTAGAGCTCCAACCCGGCTGTGTACTTAAGCAGGACTCAATGGTGATCACATCATACCATGTTTTTGGAGGTAGTGTAAGATCTTCCTACAAATTTACAGCACCAATCAATATGCCAATGTTTAACAATGCTCCAAGATTGAAGAAATCCTCTGTAGAGACTCCACTCACTTTCAGCGATATGTCAGAATTAGAGCAAGCCATAAAATATCAAAAACAAAGGGAGGCTCAAAGTCAATTTGAGCAAATCAACGCCCATGATATCCACCATTACTCAATAACTTACCTTTTAATTGGAATAGGCCTGATCGTAGGGCTGGTATACTTTTGGAAGACACGACAGAGGAGAACCCACCAAGTAGGTACTCCTGAATTCCAACTTCCCACAATTTCCAGAGTCATGCATCCACAACCTACTCCAAGACGTTAAATCTTTGCTCAAACAACCTCTTGCGGGGAGCATGTTCAAGAACAATAATTTAAATTTTTTATTTTTTATCATTTTTCATATATTGCCATTTAAAATTTGACACCTGCATGCGGCGGATATCCGCCAGACGGAATTTCCAGATTTATGGAAACCTGCCGGTGCAAATGAACACCGCACGCGCAAATCAATTGCGCTAATTAAGCGATTTATTTATAAGCATATTTGCACCTAGATGTAAGTTATAATTAATTTAACTTTTAGTACTTGTCTATATTTCAACCGGTTCGGTATTCTTAAAATTAAAGTTTTTTGTTATCAAAAGTTGTTCTTTTATTAATTTTCTTAAATATTCTATGTTCCCAGAACAATATGGGTTTCGGTCCCCCATTTTCAATAATGGATTTCTTTTCCGTAAACGAACGCGAGCCAAAGGATTGCTGCAATAAATCGTCAATTACACAAAAATGCTCATCACCCATGATATTTATTAAAGTAATAACAAATCAAAAAAAAAAAAAAAACTAACACAAATAATATAATTCTCCAAATTTCTTTTAAAATCTACCTTTTAAAACAAAGCACTATTTTGAACACACAAAACAAATCGCACAAACTAAATTGCATGCAAAACAATTTTCTATATAAACAAACCAAAGAAAAAACTAACACAAATAATATATTTCTCCAAATTTATTTTCAAATTTACCTTTTAAAACTACTATTAAAAAAAGCACTATTTTGTACATACAAAACAAATCGCACAAACTAAATTGCATCCAAAACAATTCTATATTTTCTAATTAATTAAATGAATTACAGCGTTTTACTATGTCTTACAATTAAGCCATTCATTGTACAAATTCATTTCCATATATTCATTGCATTGAGAAATGAATTCCCTGAAATCTTATTGGGAAACTTCTCTCCGCTCTCACCCAACAAAAATATACTCACTTCGTATGGATGCAAAATCTGAATTGCTTCCCTTGGCTCTGGTCACAGGAACAAACCTTAGTTGTGACTTCCCATCTCCACTTCCCTCTTCATCAACAAGTTCGTACCGAAGTACGTTCCAACGGACAGTCAAGGGAAGCATTTCAAATTCTGCTTCTCGAAGTCCGGTGGCATGTTGCTTTGCGTATATAGAATGGTTCAGAGAGAAGGAGGAGAGAACTTTCGCTCATGGACACAACATAAAATATTGGTTGAAGCAATTTGCTTCCATTTAATTTTTCATTCTCAAAATGAATGAATGCATGAATTTTTCCCTAACAGTGGAGGCTAGAAAAATGGCAAGGAATAATAAAAAGTTAATCTCAGAATGTAAAAATAAAATAATTTTTTTGTAAAAGCAAAGAATAATTAATTATTGATAATTTATGAATTTTTATTTTTATTTTTTAAGAAATTGTAAGGGATGCAATGCATCCCTTGCTTCCAAAGACGCCACGCCACTGCACGTACAAGTAACAAAAAGTCTATTAAAAGGTTTTCCAGTACTTAAAATGACCCCCAAAAACATATAAATAATGAAAAAACAGACTCAAAGAGTTAGTTTTTACAATCGAACGTCTGTTTTTTCATTATTAATATGTTTTTGGGGGTCATTTTAAGTACTGGAAAACCTTTTAATAGACTTTTTGTTACTTGTACGTGATAGTACAAGTATTGAAGAAAATTTTAAGCTGTAGAGCGGTACTCGAGAAGAATCCGTAGACCAAGAGGAGCGTTTTTAGAAGAACGCCTTTTTTTACAAAAAGTGAAATTTCAATTAAAGTGTTCAATATTTTGCAACAAAAATAAAACTGTTTTTTCAGCTAGCAAGAAGCAATATTTTTGCCAAATAGCAAATATCTAAGTTGCGTTAAACAAAAGTTATTAGCAAATTAAAAAAACGTGAATTTTAACAGTTTTTTGCAGTTATCTCTATGTGTTCTGCACTAACCTATAACTTTATATATATCAATCGAAAGATAATTTGAATACCTAAAACTTTATAATTTGATTTTTTTCGATCCGAGCTCAAGTTTTTTTGTTATTCGCAAAAAAGCGTTTTTTTCACTTTAAGGAATTCTCGGTGCTGGTAACCCTTCCAATGGAAGAAACGTCATCCGTGTTTTCACAAATAAATTATTAAATTACAAGTTATTCAGTGCACATAAAAATTAAAAAACAATATAAAAGTAAAGTTCTGTTGCTGCGGCATCTGGGGAAATTGAAGGATTCGCATCTATATAGCCATTGGGGCTTCTATTGGTGAGTGTCTCATTTACTCGTTAGCGGTGCAGCGGAAGCACAATTGACAGCAGAAAATACAAAGGTCAAAACAAACTTTTGAATCACAAAGCTTACAACCCACAATTAATCTTAGTGTTGACAACAACCAGATTTGGCAAGAGCTTTATGCAAAGCTTTTCTTACCAACTACTCGTGAATATCGTAAAAGAAATTCTACATTTTTAATTTTAATTATCATCATTTTTATTAAAAATGGGGGTTGACCGAACTCCTCCGCCAGGTGGTGGAGGCCTGTCAAACACTCGGAGATACGGGAAGACCGAAAACCAACCAAATGGAAGCAGTTTAGAGAGATCTAATGTTCAGTTGCAAGAACGACTCCATGAATTAGAGCTACTTTGTGCGCAGCTTCAAAAGGAAATATGCTCCCTGAAAGCAGAGAATGTAAAGCTTAAGGAAGAAATAAAACATAATAATAATGAAACTTCACCAAAAAACACCCAAAAAGAAATGGAAGATTTCCAGACAGACGAAGAAGAACTAGCCAAAGAAACAAATTGGGAAATAAAGAAAAGTAGGCCCAAAAAGAAAAGAAAGATTTCGTCTTCACCAGAATTAACGCCACAACAAAATCCAAAACAGTCACAGGCCACTGATGAAAAAAAGAATGCATCCACTCATCATCGTCCGCCACCAATAGTGATAGAAAATTTCTCTAATTACCAACATTTGCACTCCTTATTAAAGGAACATATTAAGGGGGAATTCGTAATAAAATTAATTAAAAATGATACTTACAAGCTAAATTTATTCGATGCCAACGACTACCGGGGTATAACCAAGGCCTTAACCCAGGAAAATATTTGCTGGCACTCGTATGAAGATAAGCAAACCAGGCAAATTAAAGTTATGGTAAAAAATCTTCATCACTCTTGTGAACCGGAACTTATCGTCACAGATTTACAACGCCAAGGAATAAAAGCGATAACTGCGGTTAATAAACTTAAGTTGAGATCCAAAGAACCACTCAATATGTTTATTATAAGCTTCGACCCAACAGAGGACATAAGAAAAGTATATGAAATTACAAAAGTATTAAACACAATTGTAAAAATTGAACCCATTAAAGCTTCTAAGCTTATTCCACAATGCAAGAATTGTCAAGGATTTTTGCACACAAAAAACTACTGCTCTAAACCACCAAGGTGTGTTAAATGTGCAGGCAATCATAGTACAACTAAATGCAGCAAGCCCAAAGAACAGGAACCCAAATGCTGCAATTGTAACGAACAACATCCTGCTAGTTACCGGGGTTGTTTAGTTGCAAAGGAACTACAAAAAATTAGAAATGACGAAAGAAGTAAAAAGTCAAAGGAAAATAATTTACCGACCGTCACACGACCGATATACTCCAATAATGCAGCTAGTGGAAACCCCAATAGTTCTGAAAACAAGCTAAGCTATGCGGAAGTAACAAAAAATATATGTAGGCCAAACATACAAAAAGAAACTGGAGACAAACAATTACTAACCCAAATCCTAGAAAAGCTAGAAAAACAAGAATGCCTTATTACCTCAATTCAAAAAAGATTAGATAGTGTTGAAGAACATCTGCAAGAAAATAAACTTACTAAAAATAAGACCAATGGCTAAGTTTCTAAAGATAATGCTCTGGAATGCAAACGGCCTGTTAAAACACAAAGACGAATTGCAGGCAGTGTTAGAAATTGAAAAAATTGATTTGTGCTTGATATCTGAAACGCACTTTACAAACCAATCGTTTCTTAAGTTCAAAAACTACAATATATATTACACAAACCATCCCCATAACAATGCAAGGGGCGGAAGCGCGATAATCGTCAAAAGCTCTATAGAACACTATGAAGAAGATAAGTTTTGCACAGCTGAATTTCAAGCAACAACAATAAGCATCAAAACCGAACAGTACCTACTTTCATTCACAGCTGTCTATAGCCCACCAAGACATAAAATTAGTTCTGAACAATATGAGGAATTATTAAAAAAACACAGAAACCGATTCATCATGGGCGGTGATTTCAACGCAAAACACACGCATTGGGGATCGCGTCTGATAACAACAAAAGGTCGTGAATTGCTTAAAGCAGCTCAACAAACAGGATGTGAGTTTGTTTCAACTGGCAAACCAACATATTGGCCTACAGATAAGGATAAATTACCTGACCTCATCGACTTCTTCATAACAAAACAAATATCCAGAAGCCTAGTACAAATAGAAGAAGGAACAGATCTAAATTCGGATCATTCTCCAATCTATATGGTCGTTAATGAAAACGCAAATTTTAAAAAACAGAACGTGTATCTCACTCACAAAAGTACAGATTGGGATAATTTTAGGGAATTGCTTGAGCAAGAATTGAATCCTCATCCACAGCTGCTAAGCAAAGACCAGCTCGATGAAGAAACACTCGCCTTTACCAAACAAATACAAACAGCAGCTTGGAAAAGTACTCCTCCTATTAAAAAGAAAGCCATTGGTTTAATGTACCCAAAACGCATTATGGACTTAATATCTAATAAAAGAAAGATTAGAAAAAAATGGCAACAAACAAGGTATCCTTACTTCAAATCGCAACTAAACCAACTCACTGCACTTATACGCAGTCAATTAAGAGAACTAAGAAATGAAAATATTAACCAATACTTAAGCGGACTCACCGCAGATAAAACAACGGATTATGCATTGTGGAAATCAACAAAATACCTAAAACGTCCTATACAGCATAATCCACCTCTTAAATCAGTAAATAGTGGATGGGCAAAAGGCAATTTGGAGAAGGCAGAGCTATTTGCTGAGCACATGGCAAAAACATTTCAACCGAATGAAGGACCAAATGATAGAACTTGGCCAGAAGCATCACAAAGGAGTGGCGAAATTCATCCAGTTACGGAGACTGAAGTCGAAGAAATTATTCGGAAAGATTTAAAGCTGAAAAAATCGCCTGGGTATGATCTGATTACCGCAGAGCTGATGCAACATTTGCCCCAAGGAGCCATTTGTAGACTAACAGAAATAATAAATGCCTGCTTCAGACTCAAACATGTTCCTTGCTATTGGAAAGTCGCTGAAATAATCATGGTCCCAAAGCCCGGAAAGGATCCTCATGAAGTGTCTTCTTATAGACCTATATCCTTATTACCCATAATGTCGAAAATATTTGAAAAAATTCTCATCAAGAGGCTGCAACCATTTATTGAAAACGATAATATGATACCAACTCACCAGTTTGGATTCAGAAAGAAGCATTCTACCATAGAGCAAGTTCATAGAATAGTCTACGTTATTGAAAAAGCTCTGGAAGAAAAGATGGTATGCTCAGCTATATTTTTAGATGTTGCTCAAGCGTTTGACAAGGTATGGCATGAAGGACTACTATATAAGCTGAGATTACTCTTTCCCAAAGAACATGCGACAATTTTGGAATCTTATCTCTCAGAAAGATTCTTTCGCATCAAGCAAGAGGATGTTTACTCGCACCTAAAAGAAATAAAAGCTGGAGTACCTCAAGGAAGTATATTAGGTCCAATGCTATACATACTTTTCACGAATGACCTTCCAGTCCCCTCAAATAGTATAATAGGCACTTTCGCCGACGATACAGTAATACTTGCAATAGAGAAAAGCGAAGTAGAATCAACCCGTATCCTGCAAAACGCGGTAGATACTGTAGTCAATTGGACTAAAAAGTGGCGTATACATCTAAATAGCACTAAATCAGTACACGTTAACTTCACTAACAAAAAAACTCAGCCGCTTCCTATTACCATCTTTGGAGTGCAAATCCCGTACTCCAATAATGCAAAATATTTAGGGATGAATCTAGATGCAAAACTTAGGTGGAAAGAGCATATAAAAAAGAAAAGAGAAGAACTAAACATCAAACTTAGAAAACTATATTGGCTTATTGGTAGAAAATCAGTTCTATCTATACACAATAAACTGCTTATATACAAGCAAATATTAAGACCCGTGTGGACATATGGAATCCAGTTGTGGGGATGTGCCGCTGAAAATAATATAGAAACTATCCAACGGTTCCAAAACAAAGTAATAAGAGGAATAGTGAATGCGCCATGGTATATAAGAAATACTGACCTCCATCGCGACCTTAAACTGAGGACTGTAGCAGAAACGATTGTGGAATACGCAGGAGTCCATGATCGAAAACTGAGGCAACACATAAATCAAGAAGCAGTGGAACTCACCAATACGAATGGACTAATACGTAGATTGAAGCGCACCAAACCACATGATTTAATTGGTGGCACCTCAATCATTTAAAATCTAAATAATTTTGAATTTTGAATATTAAATAATTTTGTATATTTTGTATATAATGTATAATATTGTTTTCCTTTTGTCTTTAATGTATATGTCAGATTTAAACTGCTCGTTAGTGTAAACTAGTTGTAGTTTTATGAAATGTAAATACTACTGTAACATTTCAATAAATAAAAAAAAAAAAAAAAAAAAACTTTAAGGAATTTTTTAGGTTAGGTTCGCCATGCCAAATTCAAAAAAAAAACGCTATCTTTTTTAGAATTTTTTTTCCTATATAACCATATTTTTTGTTTCCTGTTGGCAATTAACGCTAAATTTACAAGGAGCTATTGTAGATTGATTGGACTAACATCGTTCCCAAGTTAGACACCACCTGCTTGGATCACTTAAACAGTCTCTGCAGTTATATTAACTACACTTCGATCTACGAGTTCTTTACAACCACAACAACCTTACACAGTCAGTATTCCCGAACTCATACAACATGCTAAGGGTCAAACGCAGGACTCGTCGCCTTCCCCTCCTTCATCTCACAGAACTCCCCGCAAGCCATCTTATTTTTATTCTAACGTTTGATGAACGATCTGAGTTTTTGCTGCCTTTGAATTTTTTTTTGTGCTGTGGAACAACACCCCGTCCGAACTGATTATTCCACGGGGATAATACGCGCTATTCGTTTTTGCCATAGCTTGATGGGTTTGGTAAAACTGGTAAAAATCAGTCTCTCCACCAATATCTTCCAACAAGTGATGAGCAAAACTAGTCTTGCAGTTTGCCTGGTCTTGCACATTTAGCAAGACCAAAGCAAACCAAGAAAAGACAGGACAAGACAAGACTGCAATATCAAAATAGTAAGGCTTTTTGGTCATCACTAAGTGCCAAAAGTCTGGCAGTAATGAGCAAAAGGTCTTGTCTTGTCTTGGTTTTGCTAAATGTGCTAAGCCTGCAAGAAATTTTGCAAGAACAAGACTGCAAGACTTCTTGCAGACTTATTGCTCATCACTGCAAGACTTTTGGCACTTAGTGATGACCAAAAAGTCTTGCTATCTTGATCTTGCAGTCTTGTCTTGTCCTGTCTTTTCTTGGTTTTGCTTTGGACTTGCTAAATGTACAAAAACAGGCAAGAAATCAAGACCACTGCAAGACGAATCTTGCTCATCACTATTTCCAACAACCAAATAAGAACAGAAAGGCTTTAAAAAATTTTACGTCCAAAGAAGACATCAATCCCGTCCTCTTTTCCTACTTGAATTAAAATTTAAAAATATTCAATTATCTTTTTTCTACAAAACCTATGCAGAAAATCCAGTTGTCATTTTGGGTTAACCTTTTGTCTGGTGCATAGTTCGCTCTGCAAAGCTCACCTGGGAAACTTCACCTTTTCAGTTGGTTACCCATAGACAGTCAGAATCTGCATCTGCATCATCACCAGAAAACTGCAGCAGCAGCAGCAACAGAGTCGTCATGTTAGCATAGGGGGTAGGAGCGAAAAAACCCACCCCCAAACACACACAGAGAATCATAAGAGCCCTAGGCACTTGTGTGGCGATGGCTTCATTTCAACCCCTATATTTGCTGTCCTCCCCTGATAACTTAACAGTACGCTTTTCACCAGGTGAGGTCTTATCTGCCAGCACTGAAGTGGCTTTTGTGCAATATTTTGTTTTTCACGAAATTGAGCGATACAGAGACTAGAATTTCAAATGCAGAAATCTTCTGGGAGCATTTCGTGAATTTAGAATAAAAATGAAAAATAATAATTTTTTTTGTTAGCTTATTTCTGGTTGTATTTAGAGAGACCAGGTGAAAAGTTACCTTTTATGCCAAGAGATAACTTTATTGTGATCATTTGTGAAGCGTTTTTGTGCGGCAAGTGCACTCTACAACTTTATTTTATTTAATTGGGGAGGAATTATTTGAAACATTCATTTTTGAAGTGCTTTTGAAATTTAATCCTTTGTGTAAAAGTTCACATACGAATACTAGCGCTTAATGGTCGAAAGACTCCACTGTGAGGCATCACACTTATGCCATAGCAAACGAACCGGCTATACAAAAAGGCATACGGATTAAGTTTTTGCTTGTGCTTGTTCGTCCTTAGCATAGTTGAGGATACCGCATTGTCAGTGCTGGTTTTTAATATAACATATTTCAACATTCTTTCATAATCGCGTTATTTATTTTTAACTGAAGTAGCGCCTCTTGATGTAAAGCTCTTCAATGATTTAATTCTCCTCTTTTTCTTCTTTGAATAATATATCCACTCCACAAGTTCCACTGTCATCATCATTTGTACTATTGCACTCAAACTTGTAGGCTAGACCGCTAGCTTTGTCGTTTAGAATAGGTCGTGTTAAAATACGAGACGTGGTAGTAACTTTCGAGTAGGGTTTTTCAAAAACGGTGGTTTTCAAAAAACAGCTGTTACTTTTTTTAATTTTCAAAAAAACAGCTGATAACAGCTGTTTTTACTGTTTTTCGAGTTTTCTCTAATTTTACAAGTAATAAATAGTTTTTTTTATATAATATCATTTTATTATACATTTTCACTTCTTGTAATAGTATTTCAAAAAAATAAGCGCCTGAAGTTATTTGTAATGTTATTTTGGTGCATATCGAAAATACACCGTTAAACATTGGTCGATGTTGCTTTGATATAAAGATTTGCAGTATATAATTTTCGCAGATTTTCTGTGCGTTGATCAGTATATTGAAAAAGTGTAAATTCCGATATCAACCTCTTGAATTCTGATCCTCTGAATTGTACTGACGATTCATCTTTTTGAAGCACCATGTCCAACTCATCTTGTAACGAAAATTTTCGTTTTGATCAGTATGCGGCCACTGTTGAACTACATCGTCTACTCTTACATCGATGATACCAAAAAGATGACAGGCTAGATTGCCTGCAAAAGTTAGTGTAGTTTTTGATGTAGTGAATGTGGGATCCTTGAGGCTTCGTAATAATTTCATGACATCCTCGTTCGAATTTTTAAATTTTGCATGAGCCCATTACTAATGTCTCTGCTATTGTCAGAAATCTTCTTGAACATGAATTGTAAAAAGTTTTCTGCGCTCACCAACGTCCTCACGACTAAGATTCGCGACAGCTAGTTTTACGGGCTCCATTGCGTTGACAAGTATGTTTATAGCAGAAAATTTCAATGTCATATTCCACGCCTTAAATTCTTTTAAGATCTCGCGAGTTGCTGTTTCCGGCTTGGCCAGTGGTGATGGAATGGAGCACAATGACATTTGACGCCATTTGCAAAAATTAAAGTGCCTTCACATTACGACATTATTTTTGCCCCACCTTGAATAAGAGCTACTCTGGACACAAAAAACTCAATATATTAAAAGATCATTAATCGGTATGTTTTCATACGGTATTGTCGTCCTCATATTACTTTGGCTGCTTTTACATGAACGGACACAGAACAGACGAAACTTAACTGTAAGAAAGTCCGATGGAATGTCGCAAGGATTTTACACTGGCTCTGGCGAACTGCAACGAACGAACTATATCAAAACTTAATGGCTTTTTGTTGTTGCTTTATGAAATTCTCTTTTGATCTCTTGACCTAGCCACAACAAAAAAGCAGGAACTGTCAAAATGTTCGTTCAAAAATTCGCTGAGAGTGTCCATTAAATTCGTCCGCCCTCGCCATCGTCCTCTCTCACCCTCTTCACCCTTAACCAAATTCATTCGTTCGTTTTGTCTATTCGGTTGGTGTCCGGCCGTGTAAAAGAGCACTTTGTGAAAAACCAAAACAGTTTATATTAGTGTTGGTTACATATTTCTTTTATTTTTATATTACGCCAAAATTTTGAAAGTAAGTTCGGAAAACAGTAAAAACAGTTAAAAAAACAGCTGTTTTACTGTTACTGTTAAACAGTTTTGAAAACCCCTACTTTCGCGGAACAGTGACAGAGATTAAAAAGGGCAAACCAATCCTCCTCGACTCGGTGATGCAAGTGGTTTATTCCGCCCTTCCTATATGAACCTGCAGGTGAACTCTTCCGCCCCTTTTATCCTCCTATTTGACTATAATCAATCCAAAAAAAATTCCTGTCATCTTTTCTACTACTCCACAACAATTCCTTCGCGGCATAGCAGGATGACACTGAAACAGATAGCTTGGCATGGCCGAAGTCCCACCCAACATGATACTTCGTTTCTGTCGAGTCACTTGTGGCAACACGGACAACGGTCTAGTCAGCGCCAGTTTCCCATATTCCTCCGTCCAATGGTATAAGAATAGTTAGAAATTTCAATCCCCATTCTCCCGCCGGACACCCTGTAGTTACATACAGGTGGATTAAAAAAAATTATTTTACACTTTTTAGTTCACTTTATTAACGAATATTTAAAAACTTTTTTATTATTTAATATTTTTTAGTTTATCTAAAAGAAAGCTTGTTTTTAAATTTTTTTTTATTTTTTTTTAATTTTTAATTTTATGTTCTTTAATTTTTTTTCACTCTTTTCATTTTAAGCTTTGTTTTTTCACTTGAATTGACGACACACAGCTAATTGTATTCTACTTATCATAACCCTTTATTTGATACCCATATCAAGGGGTTGTACAGTAGAAGGTAACACGCCATTTTAAAATTACGGCACATAGCTTTAGTGTGTTGTACTCATAACTTTCTTTTTTTGATACCCATGTAGGGGGGTTTGTTAAGGAAAAGGTAATCCGCCATTTTGTGGTGGCCGCCATATTGGATTTAAAATGACGTCACATAGCTTACTGTATCTGGCCACCATATTGGATTTAAAATGACGTCACGTAGCTTACTATATTGTATTGTTTTCAGAACTAAAGGTTTGTGCCAAATTTAAGCATCACCGGATATTAGGAAGTGGCCGAAAAATCGATCGCAAGATTTGTCACACACAGAGAACGAAGTTAACATAAAGCTTGTAAAAAAGTGGAGACCAGAGCGGTGAAAGTTGCTGACCAGGTCAACCGCTCCCAGCCTGCACTTAGGTATTTTGGAGTGATGATCGTCAACTTCGGAATGCATTTAGCCGGCACGGCGGAAAAAGCTTCCCCCATGAGCGCAGCAATCGCGAGGATGCTGCCCAACATAAGGGGCCCCAGGCCAAGTTGACGCCTCTTAATCATGAAATGACGCCTCAGAATCATGATGGTTAGTTTGCCCTATTTTATGAAGCGCCAGTAGGGGCAGCGGCTTTGGACAGAACGGGTAATAGAGGGAAATAATCTCTGCCTATTGGCTAAGCGCCCTTCGAGCAAGCTGTGCAAACCGTACTACGTCCGACGAAGTAGCATGCGTGATAGGTGACCCCTATCGATTTTCTGGCGAAGAGTAAGAATTTGTACGACCCGGAATAAGGAGGAGCCTAATGCAGTACGAGGGATTCTGTTCTGGCGTGTGGCTAGTCCATCGCAGCATTGCAGAAGAGGTGGGACGAGTCTAATAAGGACTATGGACCCATAGACCCATATCAAATGTGGAGAAGTGGGTTATGAGGGAACATAGAGAAGTGAGCTACCACCTTACGCAGTTTCTGGGTGGAAATGGAAGTTATAGCGCATACCTTCACCGCTTCAGCTTGGACGATTCACCCTTTTGCCCAGAAGGCCTGTACGGTAAAGAAGACGCGGAGCAGGTCGACGTTTGGGGAGCAATGGACTGTGCTGGAAGAAGCTACCGAGGAACAGGTACATCGGAGAACATCCTGGACCAGATGATAAGGTCGGAAGATGTGTGGACCATAGTGGAAGTGGTACCAGAGGCTTAAGCAAGACGAAGCCCGGAGAAACAGAGAATGACAAAAACGGCCGAAAGACATAGGAGATCGGTAGCTGACCCTGCCCAGTGACGCAATGGCGTAAGCCAGTCCAGCGGGAAGAATGAGAGTTAAGACGGAGGTGGTTCTTTTCTTAGGCTGAGGTAGATTCACATAATCGAGAGCCAGCAGCTTCTCAGCAGAGTGCTGTCCACCTACCGATGCACCTACGGGCTACGTAAGTGTCAAAGTCACTTTTCCCACAAAGAAAGTATAGACGATATTGATGACGCCAGGCCGAAATAATTTCTTTACGGGTCGTACCGGTCTTCATACAAAAGTATTGGTAAATTTAGTCAGTAGGAAGCTGACACTACCGTCTGGTTGCGGGCCCCAGCGATGTCTCCTGTATTCGGCATGGGTCTTAGACAGGCGCACAGTGGTTCCAAATGCCGAAAAGGTGGCCAAAAGTCCCTAAAATCGATCTTTGATTTGGGGGCTTTTTGGGTCTAGTTATGTAGGTTGGTACCTAAGGTATTAGAAACAGCGTTTTATAACCGTCAAACTTGCATGGGGAACTCTCGGGAGCCATTGTTACTTGAGCGTCAGGCACACGAGGGCCTCGGCGCGGTACATAGTGAAACGGGGTTTTTGTGTTAACAGAACAGTGGCCTGGAATCGTTTGAAATGGCTTCTGCTAACGAAAGTAAATACTTTTAAATGTTATTTCCTATTGACAATCAATTTTCTTAATTATTTTAGTAATGTACTATTCAAAACAAGTTTTTTATAACTTCCCGTTGTAAACGTCAATGTTTAAAATTACATTACTCAAAAGTCCCACGACATCCCACTCTCTAAGAAATTTTTTTGCATTCTTGAGATCTTTCTCTATAATTTGGAAGTTTCAAAAGTTGCCCCAGGTTGCCCCGATTTGTTTAATTTAACTAAAATTTCGTAAAATTCTGGCCATTTTATAAGAACTTTGTCCGCCATATTGGATCCGCCATTTTGTTTTTTAAATTTTGAATAGCAATTCGTAATCAGCAGACTCGAAATACCCTTCATACCAAATTTCATAAAAATCTGATCACTTTATAAAAATTTTGTCCGCCATATTGGATCCGCCATTTTGTTTTTTTTTATTTTGAATGAAGATTCGTAATCAGCGACCTCAAAATACTTGTTGTACGTATGTAATATCATACAATTTCAATAACGTCTACATATGCATTTTGGCCACCTTTTCGGGATTTGGAACCACTGTGAGGCGGTCCCACTCATTCTCTGCTGCTGGACCGATGTAAGATTCCCATAACTCCCTCGTAAAAAACCTCGCCAAGGAAGGACTTGCCAGCGGTTGCATTAAAGAGTTTACTTCTCAACCTATTATCAAATGATGATTTGACTTTCCTGGTAGTGAATTTACAGGAACTCCTTACTTTAGCTTTTATGCATACAGGCATTCCCGATTAAGCCATCTGTTCTGCCTAGGCTTTGATTCTGGTGACACGAATAGCAACAGTGTTGACATTTTTACTTGTCTCAATGAGCGGAGTGAAAAAATGAGTATGCCCCAGCGAGTTGGCCATCCTATAGTGCCAAGCAGTTCTCTTAACTGATTTGGTTGCGGTTGGAAATTGGTACGGAAAGCTAGCGCTAATTAGGCAGTGGTGCGAAATATCAAGAGGTGAAACTACTTTGACGGAGTATCGCTTTGGAGAATAGCTAAGAAATAAGTTGCTCGGATGAAAATTATTAGTGTCTGCAAAGCACTGGGCCCCTATGCGATAACACGTTGTGCATTAAGTACGCCCCCCACACCTCATAATGCATAATGACCTAAATCAGCATCACTTAATACGAAAATTTGCAGTTTCAATTGAGACAAGTCGAAAAAAACGAGTTTCTGGTTTGGTTGAGGTGGGAAATGAATGTAGGAGATTAGGATTAGCGGTTAGAGGTGGTGGACTATGGTATACTCTAATACCAGATAATAACCTAAGTCAGCATCATATAACCTAAGTCAGCATCATATATTTTAATTTTACTTAGTGCGAAAATGTGCGGTTTAAAATATGCCAATCTCTTCCGTCCGTTCTTCTTCTTCTTCAGAACATACACCTTTGATAATTGTGTAAATTGTTTATTCATCTCAAGAAACCCCAAAACCATTACAAAAATTATCAAAGAAAACAAGTAAAACATACCAACAAGCTACAATCCTGCTATTGACCTCAAAATCATGCACCGCGAGTGGGTGTCTTTGTCTTTGTATAATTTAATTTTCCGAATTAATCTCTGAAGTTACTAAAAAAAATATTATTTCATTCAAATTCCAAGCCACGAACAGGAAAACTGAAAACATCCCACAAATGCTATCCTATCATGAAATTTTCTACATTCATAATGAAATGTTCTTTTGTTCTAAAATACCCCAGAAAATCTCTGAAGATTCTTTTTTTTTATAAATTTTTACATCCTCTTAAGGAACTTTAAGGACGTCAATCATAACAAATTTCCCAAAAGTAAAATCCCGCAAAAAATATTTGTTGTCAAAAGGGACTTACAAAAATATCCCAAAACAATTTCCCCTCCAGCACGGTTTATTTTCCATGGAGCATGACTAGTTGCTGGAAAATTTCCCCTGTTTTTGTAAATGTCTCCAAAAGGGATTTTTTTCTCCAGTGTTTAATTTAAGGACGAAAATGGTACTTTTACTTTCTCCTCGAAAAGGATATTATTAGGGATGAAATAAGAGGGGTTTGGGAAATAATGATACATGAACGACTGGGAATTTGGGCAGTGACTAAGGTCCTGGCATTTCTTTGTGCAGTTGTGGTGGGGGTAGCGCTGCGTATTTTTATGATGGATGAAAATAATCCTGAATATGACCTTGATTTATTATTATTATTTTTTTCCCTGTAAAACTCAATAATATTAAATGTGAGGCAGGCCTCTAAGTGTGCGCCTGCAAATTTATGGTTTTTACTTCACTACAAGGACTTAAGACATGAAAATGCTTAAGGATATTTTTTTGGTTTCTCGTAATCTATATTATATATTTTTTTGCTATTTCTAAGAAGACAAAAAATGAATTTATGAATCAAATAAAAAGTAAAATAACTTTTCTCAGAAGTGTCACAGGACACCATTATTCTCGCCACCAACTAGTCCACTAGCACCACTATTCGACCACATACACACAGGACTTGCAAGGGGTTGGAGTAATAAAAAAGTTGAAGAAAATGAAAAATTGGCAATCACGAGGGTCGCAGGGACAAACTTTCACAAAACTTATTCATTCCCCTTGAACGAAAAAAAGGGTTATGCTTAGAAGATGCCTGGGAAAAAATACATATACATCTACATTAGGGCGCTAGTAGTGGTGCGGATGGTGATGGAAGTAATCTGGTCTCTATGGCTCATAAGTTTGTCCGGAAATTAATTTCACAGAGTTTCACTTCTGCGGTAATTTAGTGTGATTTACGCCCTCATCCTTGAACACAACCACTTTGTCTCCTGTTTTTACCATTTTACCAGGATATGAACGCTCTATGTAGAAAATTTTGCATACCAAAAAGGCGGTATTGTAGCTTTTGTGCAGTCAGTGCACAGTACTGCACACGGGTAATGTGCAAGAGGGGGAAATTCCTCAAGAATACCACCAAACTACATAGTACTTCGGGGTATTGTGATCCTTCTTCCTTGGAAAGTCCTTGTTGCTTTGCGGTATTATTCGCATTTTGTATGCAAGTGAAAATTGTTGATGGGAAAACTTTATAAATTTATGAAATGGCATCAGCGCAGCCGTCTTGAATACATCACAATTTGTTGTAAGGATAAAACATGACAAATTTATTGAGTAGAAAGGGTAATTGGTTCGTGATTGTATTAAAAGTTTTTGTTGGTTATTAAAATGTGTTAAGGAAGTTTTTCTTGTTCTCTGTGGTTTAGAATGTTGGATTACTATATACCCATATTTGGGAGCTTCAACAATGCTAGTGTGTCAGAGATTGATTAGCGCTTGTCAGCGTTAACGGAGAATTCCACAGATTAGGAGTATTTACCTACGGGTAATAATTTTTAATTTAAAAACAAACATTTGCAAACATAATGGCCGTGTTCCGTAATATCACGCAGCATACTGTCCAGTGAGAAATGGTAAATTCAAGCGTTTACGCTGTGGTTAACGGCAGCATACATGAAAGTGTTACAACTTGAAACTGTTTCAGCCTCCAATATTTAATATTTTCTTGATTACCATTACGTCACACCGATTCACACAAGTAAAATATGGCATCAATTAATGACGTCATTACCACTGGCCTGTATACTGGGTTATATTTCGGAACACAGCCAATATGTATGTCTTGATCAATTACACTGGTCAAAAAATAAAAAAAAAAATTTGGTGCCGAGATATCCTTAATGGTTTTGTATTAGGTGTACATTGGCAGCACTAAAAATATTTTTCATCTTTTTTTCCTACGTTGTAATTCTTAGTTTTGAATTTTAGCCGTAATCAGTACTTCGTGTGCATGATTTGCTATCTTATGGATACATTTCTATAAATAAATTGATTTTTATATCATGTCTTCATCGCGAAGTAGTTGTATTAATGATCCGAATCTACCCCCACAATCATTTTGACCAATTCCCAGACAATCTTGGATCCTATAGCGAAGAACAAGGAGAGCGGTTTCCCCAGCACCTAAAAACAATGGAAGAAAGGTACCAAGGCCGGCATATGATGGCTGACTATTGCTGGGGGATGCAACGTGATAGTCCCACTGCACCTCATTCGCGAAAGTCGTGAAAAAGAAAGTTTTTATTTCAATAATAAGTAATAAATGCTGTTTTTGATGTAAATTTGCTTTTTTTATGTACAAGATAAAATCTAGAAAACTACACGTAGGATATCAAAATGTTTTCTATTAATGTAATCAGTATAAGGTCCTAGGTTAGAAAAAACACACAGCTTCTCGGCACCAAAACTAGTGTTGACTAGTGTTATATATATATGAGAAAATTCATAATAAAAAAAAATAACGACTTGTTTCCTTCCTCAAATGGACTATTTTATATAAATGGGAACCCGTCATCCTAGGCTCGTCTATGGCTTCATAATATCTGCGGAAGAGGCGGCTGTAGCACGCTCCTTCGCGGCGTCCTTTGAGACTGCATGTCTATCGTTTCACTGCCTAACCTCATAAGGGCCCAAGAACTTAAGATATAGTTTGAGACCTGGTCCATGCAAAATAAACTTCAATCTTTTTTCAAATTCTACTCTAATCTAGGGGTAGTTTTAACCCCCTAACGGTTGAAAATAATTTATTTTTGTCTGATAATACCTATTCAACCAAATGTCAAGCAAACAATAGAATAAAAATTTTGCAAGTTTTTTTTTATATTTAAAGTTGATTTTTAAAATTGTAGGGGTAGTAGTAATAGTAGTAGTAATTTAGTTTTGCCTGATAATACGCACATTTGAAGCATTAAGTTGAAAAACGATTTTTTACAATTTTTTTATTTTCAGTCGTTTTCTGGGTGGTTTTATCCCTTTAGGATGATCCCTGAACATAAAATTTGGTTTGATCTGGTATAAACCCGGGTAAAAATAAAAAATGCCCTTGCAACGGGCGAACACCGGCGCTTGGCTTTTTAAGGAGGATATGATGGCCGTAGAGTTTTTAACAATTTTTAATGAGAGCACATACGGCCAAACTTGACCAAAAGATTTAAATGGCCAAGTACTGAGATGTACAAACGGGCATACGACGGCAAATTTGAGCAAAACAAAAGAATCTGCACCAAATGTATTGTTGAATGTGTTTTATGGGAACTTGATGATTTTCGTTATGTACAATGGTCCTTTCGGTTTATTGTACTTAAAGTAATCCATGCACAACAGAAACGAACTCGCCAGTAGTCGGTTTGTTGTAGGTACGGAAAGTGTGATGTGCGTGTTGATTTATAAGGGGGCGTTCAAGTATTACGTAACGAAATTTGGGGGAGGGGGAGGTTGTAAAACGTTACGATGCGTTGCACGGGCGGGCGGAGGGTTCGAACAACGCGTTACGTAACATTGTTTTTTATTTAAATAAAAAACTAGGGAATTAAAATCTCCCAACTTGACAAGTTAGAAATATCTTGTTTTATTTATTACCAGCTGGAACCCGTTGCGCCTCGCTGCACCCATCGAAGCGAAATAAAGGAAATACAGGCCAGATTTTATTGCTTATCAGCTGATTGGTATACCGGATACTTCCGGCAGTTTTTGAGCCAGCATAGCAAGATATTTTCAAAGTTAACATCAAAACGAGTAAAATAAAAAAAAACCAACTTGCTACATATAAAGGTAAATGTTTACCCCTTATAACAACTTTCAAAGAGGTATGTCCGACCTTTTCGGCTTATTAAATCCACGCATACCAAGCTTATCTTGTTCCTTCTAACTTCGAACTTTCGATTACCAAAAAATTTTCCAATTCCGCATGACGGGACTATTAGTGTCACCTTTCAGTGCTCCCCGCCTATAAGCTTTACAACCGTGATCCGGTTCTGGCCTCTCGCAAGTGCTCTCTCCACCGGTTCCGATTCTAAACCGGGAGGGGCGTTCCCATAATCACCTCACTTTTTTTCTCACCACACATTTTTTGTCACGTCACTTTTAAAGTGGTATTCTCATAGTCGAGTGACAAGGGAAAAGTTAATGAGATAAAATGTGACAAAACTAGGTGTGGTATTCTCGAAGTCTTTTTTTGTAGCAAATGTCACTGAAAATTGTCATTTTTTATCACTTGGAATTTGTAGGTGATTTTTTTAAAATGGATAGTGACAAAGGGTAAGAAATATGTTTTATTTTAATATTTTTGATGATTTAACATTATTCTTATATCCTAGAATTAAAATAACGAACAGGATATGTAAATAGAAATGTATTATATGTATGTATGTATATAGAAAAACCGTCACTTTTTCTACAAGTGACTACGAGAATACGAAAATTGGTTTGTCACATTTTTCAATGGGTGACGTGACTATGGAAATAGGGGCCCCAATGTCATCCAGTTTGGCTTCCCTAAGCTCTGGGCGTCCTGGTCTACGTCATCCTTCCAGCTGAGGTTGGGTCTCCCTCGCTTCCTTCTTATCCATTATATATAAATCCCACATTTCCCCTACTCCTTACCATCTTTCCAAAAAAACCTAATCAATTCTGAGCCGATTGCTTAGATAACTTCGGGTTACACTATGTTCAATGCTTTTCCATTTGTAGCTAGAATGTCAAGACATTCGTATTTTGCAACTCTTGAACAACCTACATACAGCTAACCGGGAAATGACACTTAGCCCCACAATTTTGAATTTATAAGTTTTGATCATAAATTCGTTATTTGCTTGCTACTCCCATATACCGATTGACCAATAATTCGTTATTTGCGATCTTAAAACCCCTAAATACCCACTTTCTGAATTTCGAAAATCTGGCCTCGACACCCCTACGGACCTTCATGCAAACATTCAAAGCTTTGCGATGATTTTCAACGAAGCTCTCCATGACCGCTCCATCTAGGAGTGGCTTTAGAAAGTACAAGAATCGCCTATGTTAGCACATGGTTAAAATTTCATTAAGATCGGTAACACGGTGTAGGAGCTTATTGCGTACAGACAGACAGACAAACATTCAGTTTTTTATAGATTACCGCAAATGCGATTAAAACAATAACAAATGTATTTTAGCGACTTTCCGGTATTTTGCGCAACATAATTGCTACTTTTAGGTAAAAATGGTTAATTAGGTGTTACGTAACGTTTAGGGAGGGGAACGGGGCGTACATAAAAACGTTACAGCGCGTTACATGTGGGAAGGGAGGGTCAAAAATCTTCAAAAATTGCGTTACGTAATACTTGAACGCCCCTAAGTTAGTGGGAAATTTTCTTATTTATCCGCTCGCAGAAAAACAACAATCGAAAAAAAATAAAACATTTAATTACAGTGTGTTGATAAAAATTTTGAAATGTACGAATTCGAAGATATGAGCACAAAATTTCCCGGAAGATTGTCGACAGTACAAAGGGCTTTCCCTGAGCTCTAGTCTTCCACATAAAAAAAAAAAAAAGAAAACGCACATTTCAAACTTGTGCACCACTTCCGCCCAGGCACACCAAGATTTTTTTATGGTTGCTATGAGTACTAACTTTTCTAAAACATTTCATCCTGTTTCTCGATAGGTCACGTTTTTTGCCGCCAGCTCTTGGACTATAGAACTATTTTAGAGTATTTTAGGTTTGGTGCATCAGAAACTTAAGAAAAAATTAGGTACTGTTAATTATGCATTTTTCTGAGAAAAATGCTAAAAACCGAAAATTTTTGGAGGACTCAGATGGAAAATATCGAAAAGGCTCCTAAATGGAGCCACTAAAGTTCCGTTCTTTATAGCAAATAAAAGAATACACAATTACCTAAAAAAAAGCCCAATTATGTTGCTCTACGACATCCGTGATAAGAGCAATTAATGTTTAAATAGTAAAAACATAAAAGGTGGTGTGCCAGGCACTTAGCACCGACCCAGACCTGGCACACCTGTGTTTTCTAATAAAAAAATGCTCAAACTTTAATTTGGTTATAGTTTGAAACTGTTTTTTTTTTATGTGGAAGACTAGAGCTCAGGGAAAGCCCTTTGTACTTTCGACAATCTATTTTCTTCGTATAGAGTGCAATGTCGAATAGCAAGCTCTAGTCGATTGATAGTGAAGGGGAAGAGAGAAGTAGGAAGGAACTGCCACAACCACCTAACCCCAACCATTTCTATCGCGACTCTGGCATCGGGGCAATGAGAAACAACTCGCTGGAGTGTTAAGGTAGAAACAGAATGGCACGGCGACCGTGGCGGAGTCCGCCGCTCATAGAGTTTCGCATACATTTAATTTCTCCCCAGGCGGCGCGGACAAATTAAATGTATGGGAAACTCTCTGAGCGGCGGACTCCGCCACGGTCTCCGTGCCATTCTGTTTCTACCTTTAAGGTACAAACAGATTGGAGCGGCGACGGTGGAAGTGGCAGTCGACGGCGACGGGAAAACGTTTAAAATGCACGGGCCACCATATATGCTAACACAATGGCAAGGAGACACCTAGCGGCGGGGAGAAATTAGAGCAATTTCGAATTCTGCCGCCGCCGCTAAGTGGTACCAACCATTAAAAACTGATTTAGTACACATTTAGTACACATTTTTTGTTTTAAACTGCTGTCTGCCTGCAATTTGACAATTTGGTTGTGTCGCTGTTTGGCCGTTATTTTCAAATTAATTCGTGAATTTTTTTAGTATTTTAAATAAATTAATGCAATTTATTATATAATGGCAAAAAGGAGTTATTTATAAATTATGGGGGATTAGAAAGACTGTGTTGCAGGTATTTAAAACTAATTTTTATAATAAAATCAAACCAAAACAGTAAACAATAAAAAAAATTTCTTGTCTTTATTTAGCAAACTCAAGATGAATTAAATTGAACTTGATTAATTTAAACTTTTGGAGATACTTGAAGGTTCTGTGATGTTATTCATTTTCTAATAAATACTAATAACTTGTAACTTTAATTTATTAGTGAAAAACAATGATCCAAATGTTGAAATGTTTGTATTTTTCCTAGAGGAATTTAACATGCGATTAAATAATATAAAATTCTGCAACCAGAGCTTGTGTTGTGATAGCTGAGGAAAAACAGGAGCCAAAGTAAGTTATTATATTTATTTCTGGGAAAGTTTTGTAGTTAAAGATTTTTGTCAGATAAAAGTTAAAATAAAACATGCTGAGGATTCAAGCTGGAGATAGTGATGCTAGATATTTATGTGCGGAAACCCGGAAAGGTGAGAAGTATTTTTTATTGCTTTCTAATGATGTAGTATACATTTTTTGTACTTTCAGGCTATGAAAGTTATAAGACCATTCAAGAGAGAAGAGGAATATATGTCTTATAGACTATGTACTGTGCTATGTCTTAAAATAAAAGTGCTTGTTTAATAATTTGTTTTTCTTGATTTTTCTCAATTAGATCTACTGTGGCAAGCTATATTTTATTTCTTTAGGTTGTTTTCAGTTCAGATTTCTAGCGAATTCGTCATTTATTTATGAATATGTATATTTATCCCTTTTATGAAACGCTCACTTATGGGCGTTTATAGACATACTGCGGAACTCCTTCGATTTTTTTGTACCCGCTTGATAAAGTATGATACACCAGGTGGTTGTGGTGTTAAGGTTGTCTACTACTACTTAATAAAAATTGGTTTTACAGAAAAGAAAAGAAATAATAGTCATCCAAAACTTCCTTGAATGAAAACATGAACACATATGCCCATTTCTTTCTCTTCTTAACAAGAGAAATTCCTTCTCGGTGAAAAAGTGTTACACGCCCATTCAAAGCTTCATATAGAGTAAAGAATTATTCTAATCTTAAAGCAGCCTCTTGTACCATTAAACAACGACACGGAAATACATTGGAGACCAGCTTCTTGACTCTTCATTCATATATCGGCAATTTCTTTATTTTCTGAGTATACTAGTCATAAAGAATAAAGGGTTTAAAAACAACCTGGCGAGTTTCTCCCTCTTCTCTGCTTTAAACAGGTATTTACCAGAGGTAATGAACCATTTCGAACCATTTTTAAATTTCGGGTAATCTTCGGTAAATGGCTAAATATTATATAGCAGCTCAAATTTTAATACAACTCTCCTATTTTTTAATTCCAAGTAAATTTTTCTTTACTAAATTATTGAAAAAAAATAATATACGAAAATATTGAAAATAACTTAAATTTTTAATTCCAGGTAAGAGCAAAGTTGCAATTAACAATCATGTGCTTTTACAAAACAAATATTTAAAAAACTACAGCATAAATTCATAAAATTATATTTACATTAAAAATTTCAAATTCGTTTATTTCAATTCCGTCGTCCGTTAAATTTGTCCGCTCCGCTCCAATCTGTTAGCTAAAGCGGAATCTAAATTCCGTCGACTGCCACTTCCACCGTCGCCGCTCCAATCCGTTTGTACCTTTATGCCTCCTGAAACAAGTTGAATCCCATCAACCAACCGATGACATGCGCTTGGTGGAGCGGGGCAGTGCTAGCGGAAGGCTGTTTCTCGATAGATCAGGTTTTTTGCAGCGAGCTCTCGCTCTATTAGAATTAACGATTTGTAACGAGTTATGCTTATGACACACATGGGGTATCGATACAGCGGTATTGCGTATACCCAACTTATACCACATGTCTGTCACCTTATACCCAGTTCATACCCAGGAAAACAAGTGGTTATGAACTGGGTATTGATACCACGAAAATTTTGTGGGTATAGAGTTGGTATACGATACGATACAACGCCACCTGTTTGCGAAAATCGAGCAAAATCGTCTAAATATATATTTTTATAACAAGATATCTCATCGTTTTTTTTCTTTTTCGTTCCAAATTTTGAATTTTCCTCAGACCCAGATTAATTTCCTCTTGTTTGGCAAGGAATAAAGCAATTAAATGTTCCATTTCCATATTAAATTCAATATGCCACTTAATACTTAAAATTTTAAATTTAACAAAATTCGCTTACTAGATTTGAAAATTTTTTTAGCTGTCGGCAAACGTCAAAATATACCCGCGTTCATGTGTGTCAAGGGCTCCTCAATACCCCGGTATTCGCCATATCGTGGTATCGATACCTTGGTATCGATACCTCATGTGTGTCATAAGCATTATGTACTTATGGGGCTGAAAACGTTCACACCGACATCTGTGTGTCACACTTGAACACTGAACACAACACTTTGATAAACTTCACCAAATTAACCAAGTAGGTTTAAGAAAGTTTATGTTTTTATATTTAAGCTAAGTATGCTGTTCATAAGTACGGCGGTCAAGAAAAATTTCCCTATGGCCGGTTATACACGACCGGACACCGAACATACAAAACGAACGAACAAACTGGGGTTTATGGGGAAGAGGGTGAGAGAGGGCGATGGAAAACCGGCCCCTCTCTTACCCTCTTTCCCATAAACCCCAGTTTGTTCGTTCGTGTTGTCTGTTCGGTGTCCGGTCGTGTAAAACCGGCCCATATAAACTTTATGTAAAAAAAACGCTTAAGTAATCGGTCAAGAAATGCTCTAGGAATTTTTGCTCAATAAATTTCTGTAGCTAGTACGCTGTTCGCTCAAGAAAAGTGCTGGTACTATTCTGACACGTAGATGGTGCCTTTTTCTGATGCGGTAAAGAAAAAATTGGGAAGACAATTTTTTCTTGACCCAAATTGACATTTCGTTTGTGACGGAAAATAGATATGGCCGCGGGAAGTGTTTTCATTATTTTTTTTATAGTTTTTATAGAGCTTAATATAATTAAAGGACAGTTTAAGTGATTATTCATTACTTTAGTGTTGTTTTAAAATACGTTTCTGAGAAAATTCCTTCTTTTTATTGTGCGGAAGGACTCCAAAAAAACATTTCCCGCAGCCAGATATTATTTTCCTACACATAAATGTTAAATGTCAATTTTAGTCAAGAAAAAAAGTCTTCGCATTCACTTGTCAAAATTTTCTGTACCGGGGTCGAGAAATAATAAGAGCACTTTTCTTGACCGCCGTACTTAAGAACAGCATACTTAGCTTTAGAAACTAAATAGTTAGTTTGTCAATGTTTTTCAACCATGTTATAGTATATCGTGCTGTACACGAAAGTAAATGTAAGGAATCGTGTGCCATTTTAACTGAAAATAAATAGTTATATGTGTTTAGTTCGGCGGACGTTGGTGTAGTTATTTAATGGTATGTTAAGCTGTATGAGGTTACGGAGTACCCCATGTAAAAGTGCAAAATTGCAACTTTCGAACTTAGTTAAATTTCGATATCAGCTGCTACAATTAAAAAAACTGACAACGGAACCGTTGACATTTGCTAAATCGTCTGTGGCAGTTTGTTTTAAAAGTTATTTTTTTGGTGGTGAAGTGTAATTAAAGTGCATTAATTGTTATGTAATTTCAGTTTGGTGGTCAGTGCTCTATATATAAAAAAATGGATTATAATAGCGCTGTATATTAATGTGGCATTATTTGGCGATGTGTCGGTTGGTGGTTACTGAACATTTGGAGCAAGTGGAGCAAAGAAATGATGAGTCCCATATAAGGAGAAAGCGACGATTTTGGACGAGGGACATAATCAGTAGACGCGAACGCCTACAGCATGGAGATGGCCCTAACTTGGTGACAAGACTGCTTCGGGACGACCATGAAAGTTTTTTTAATTATTCAAGAATGACCTCATCTCAATTTGAAAACTTATTGAATATTGATGGTCCTGCAATAGAGAAGAGAAGGGGTCTATTAGACAGCCAATATCTGCCAGAGACAGATTAATAATTACGATAAGGTGAGTTTGGGTACATTAAATTGTAATATTTTGTAATATATGTTATTATAATAATTTAGATTCCTTGCCACAGAGATGACCTATTCTACTTTGTCATATTCGTGCAGAATTGGCAAAAGTACAGTTCATAATATAATTAAGGAAACAACCAATGCTATTTGGGAATCTTTGCATGATGAATATATTGGTGTTCCTACAAAAGAGAAGCTGATACAAAGTGCTAGACATTTTTATAAAAGCAGTAGAATGCCTCATTGTTTCGGAGCAATAGATATAGCAATAGAGCAATAGAAACATTGCAATATTGTAGCACCTCCAAATAGCGGCTTCCTTAACTTTAACTACAAAAAAACATTTTCTTTTCTAATCCTATTGTTTCATTAGCTGCGTTTCATTTCTGCTTTTGAGTACTCGTGAGTAAAGCAGAACAGGAACACGAAATTTGTGCTTATGAGTAAAACCTAACCTCAAATTTTTGGTGTTATATTTTATTTGTATACAAATAAAAGGTTAGAATAATTTACGACATAATTTAAATTAACGCGGTAAATTTATTTTTTATATTTTTATTTATTTTATTTATAAATTTATTATTTTTATTTTAAGACGTTTTTATATGAAAAAAGTTCAAAACAATCAAAAGCAAAATAATTCACAATAGACTAAAAAAATTGACTTTTCCTCTGGCTGATGTTAGTTGCGTAACTATTTGTGCTTTTGCTGATATCTTAGAGCAGGAGTAGCTGCAAGTACTCACGAGCAAAAATAAGCAGAAAAGGAACGCAGCTATTGCCATCATTTTGGGCAACGGACTGTGTTTTTAATATGGTGATGGGCAGATTTTTCATCGTCATCTCTCACCATCTTCTCCACAAACGACGTTTTCAGCAAATTTTTGTTGGCTGGTCGTCGGTCCGTGGGAAACTGGCCATGGTCGATATAGTATGTAGCGATCGGGTGTTTGGCTGAGGCCCGGGAATTTGATTTGCAATTAGAAATTTCGAAATATAATTTCTTTCGGAATTTTGTTTTCTGACTTGAGTCGCAAATATGTTTTTTTTTCATTTCATAATTCTAAAAAAAAAATTTCAAGACAATGTGGTTGGGGCCTCCATTTGGTGGGGGCCCCGAGGCAATGCTTGATTGCCTTGGGGTTAATCTGGTTCTGGGTAAGACCATCAATCAGCGTCATAAATATTCTGCGCGCTCAGTGCATCTGAAGGTTTCTTATTCACTTTGACGAATGCAGGCCCGCCGCAATGGGGGCAACTGGGACGAATACCCACGAACCCCAGGTGAAAATAGATTGGAAGTCCAATAGTTAAAATCCCTATATCCCTGCTAGTGACTTGCAAACGCAAGACAAGACTAATATAGACTTGGTCATGGTCTTGCTCAGTTAGTCTTGGTCTTGGTGTTGCGAGCATAGCTGAGTCTTGGTCTTGTTCTTGCGAGATCGGTTAATCATACGTACATTTAAAATTGTTTTTCGTATTTGTTCTTACAGGAATACCAAACTATGAATGAACTTATTGTTACCACAGATTTTAAAAAGTATTCAACATTTTTTTAGTTAATTTTTTTTGGGATTTCAATCTCCTTGAAGGGGCCCCCAATCATATTTTAGCCCCTGGCCTCGCAAGTTGATGCGGCGGGCCTGTACGAATCAACTACGATTATCGGTATAGGAGTTATGAAAGTTTAATTAACTTAGAAAATTTTCGGATCTTCTTTTAGTGTACACACTGTATCTTAGTGGATAGTGCCGATAGCCCCTCTCTAGAACAATTTTTCCTCCAAATATATTCATAGCATGTATAATTAAAAACCAAGACTATTTTGATTGATTTGAAAAATCGATTTAAAACTCGCCACTTACAACATAAAGTGGCATAACTTATGTTAAATTAATATGTTGTAATTAAAGTATAGAAAAATTTTTTAACAAAAATATAAATCCCCGTCAGCTGAAGTTTGTAGGGGGAAACATCGTCAGTTTATTCGTCAAAGTGAATAAGAAACTTTCAGATGCACTGAGCGCGCAGAATATTTATGACGCTGATTGACGGTCTTATCCCCGCTATTCATACAGCTGACGATTATTTTTCCGTTAAAATTGATCTTAAAAACCATTCCAAAAATTTTGACACGGTGTGAAATTACTTGAGGCTTCTATTACTTCTTTTAACAACTTTCACCTGCTGCCATCTTTACCTCCACCGTTACTGGAGTAGTTACCGCTCAAATTACTAATGTATTAAGGGTAAACTGTAATTGGTATAATTTTCAGTTGGTACACTGCAAATCCAAGTGTTTAGCAGGTGTTTATTTATTTATTTATTTATTTATTTATTTATTTATTTAGTCTACAGTTTATGCGAACTTACAGACTATTAGAAATGTATAAGAAACTAAAATAAAATAGTGTTTTATTTCTAAACGATAAAGTATTTAATGTTCACTTCTTAAACAGAAGAAGCGTTAAATGCACAAAATCTAAACGCTAAAGTGTTTGATTCTTAAACACTTAAAGCATTTAACAGAAATTAAACGCGTAAGGAGTTTACCAAAAAATTGTAACCTAAGCGCAAGTGTCTAAAAGTAAAACACTTATTCGCCAATTAAACACTTGAGAAGGTAAACATTTAGTTATGGTAAAACACTTATGGGGAACTAAACGCTCTAGCGTTTTATTTTTACACGGTAAATTGTTTAGGGTTGGGAAGTGTCTCTAACGAAATACTGGGTGATCCATTTAGAGGTACTATTTTCAGAAATAAACAAATAAAATCATTTAATTTTATCGGGCAATTTTTATAATCAGAATTTTTATTATTAGAATTTCCAAGGCCAATACTACTGTATGGATCCGAAACCTGGACACTAAGAAGTAATGAAGAACACCTCCTGGGGTGCTTTGAAAGAAAAATCCTGCGCACAATATATGGAGGAGTGAACGAAAATGGTGTTTGGAGGATAAGATACAATCACGAACTGTATCAGTTGTATAAAGATCCAAACATCATAAAAACTATAAAAATTAGCAAAATTCGATGGGCAGGACATGTTGAACGTAGCAGTGATGACAGCATAACAAAAATTATTATGAACAAGAGACCAGACGGACACAGAGGCACAGGACGTCCAAAAAAGAGATATACAGATAGCGTAGAGGAGGATCTACGAAACCTAGGTATAAGAAATTGGAGACCCCAAGCCAGGGTCAGACAGTTCTGGAGGAGGATGTTGCAGGAAGCCAAGGCCAATAACACGCTGTGGAGCTATTTATGATGATGATGAGAATTTCAAGAAACAAGGAAGTTATTGCATTTTGCATCTAAGCTTTATGAAAAAAAACAAGGAAAATCACTCAATAAATATACTTACACTATAATGCTTGAAAATAGGTTTTTATAAAACTTAAAATTTTTTTGAACTTATCACATATAGGTTTCAAAGTGATACAGTCTAAATTATAGCTCAAAATATGTATTTGTTAATTTACAATTGGCCAAAATACAAATAGTATAATATCTCGAGTTCACGTTAACAAAAATTAACTTTCTTTTTTTAAATTAAAGGTCCCAAAATTCTCTACGAGATCTGATAAAAAATTTTAAATTGTTTTTTAAAAATGGCCAAAAGAATGCAATTCTTGTTATTTGAGTAATAAACAGAAGTAAAAGAAGTAACCAAAATTACATCCAAAATTATTTTAGAATATATCTATTCTTCATTTTTTGGCCTTTTCTTACTTCATTTGTTGTTTTCATTTATTTAACTTAGTTTATCCTGAAATTGTTACGCCTTTGTTGACAGTTATTTTGTTAATATGAAAATAAAACCATAAAGCTGCTTAAATATTACGAATTTAAAATTATCAGTATCACTGCAAATCTGAGGTTTTAGAAGTGTTTTATTTCAAAACGCTTAATACGTTTTATTTTGACGTCAACCATTTGATTAACATTGTCGACACTTTTAAAACACTTAAGCGCTTAAAAAATGTCTACAATGTTAATCAAATGGGTGACGTCAAAATAAAACGTTTTAAGCGTTTTGAAATAAAACACTTTCAAAAGCTGAGATTCGCAGTGATAAGACGAGAAAAAATATGAGCTACCCATATTTCACTCAATTTTGCTAATGCCCGCCAAGGGTACCATTTAGCATATTCAGTAAAGCGCATCTCGTTCTATCACGGAAGTCAAGCAATATTGGAAGTGGTTTGTACTTAGTCGGGGGACCGCTTGGAAGAACGGCACTCGGGTTGGGTTTTTTTTTGTTTTTTTTTATTTATTTTTTTTTTATTTATTTATTTTTTTTTACTTTTTGCAATGATAGTATTATGTTTTAATATAGTATTGATTAATAGTTCTATCAACATAATTTTTATTATTCATAACCAAAAACACGCTACAAACGTTTACTAATTAAACACTTAAATGTTTACTCATTAAACGCCGCTAGGTGTTTAAATTTCGTCTACAACGATATAAACGCTTTAAGTGCTTAGCAACTAAACACTTGAGTTTACAGTGTATAGAATGAGTTGTTTAAATATAGCGCTACCTCCCGTACTATTCCCTTTTGTTATTGCATCCGGAGAGTGTGTGTTCATTAGTAGCTCTAGGGACTCTGTCTAAGCTTTATTCCTTTTTTCTATCTAGGAGGGAATGAGCTTGGAGTTAGATCAAGTTTCCAAAAGTTGTCAAAAACCTTGAATATATCTGAAGCAACGAGACCAGACTCAAGAGACCGTTCAATGCTTTGCTTGAGGTGCTCTGTTACATACTCAAGAACCTTTTTGGTCTAAAGCCATAAAGTCATTAAACATTTTGCAGCAATAATTTCAAAGTATGTATTGTCGAAAGCTTCCTCGATATTGAAGAATACCGAAACCAGATGCCCTTTAATAAAAAATTCCCAGGTTGAGGACTAGATCGTGAAGGAATGTCCCAGTGGGCTTCTGCTCCTTGTACGCGCTACGTTTTATGTCCTAACCGACATTCTTCTCTGTTGTCTTCAACCTGAAAGACGGGAGGCTTATCGCCCTAAAGGATTTAACCATGGTGTAGCGTCTGGCTTGAGCATGAAGATAATGTCGACTTTGCTCCACACAAATGAGATATAAACCTGTCCGGAAAAAGGCCGCAATATTTTTTAGAAATGCCATCTCCTCCCGGACGATGGTCTGGCTTAAACGGTTCAATCCCTAATCATAATAACTTAATGTTTGAACGTGTGGTACATGCCTCTTCCAAGGCAAGCGGTATATGCCTCTTCCGAACTTTCTTCTCCATAAATAGTTGTACTCAAGAAGCGTGCTTGTAGTAATGCTGTCAATTATTCTATCCTTGTGTTTATAGAAGAGCTATCGGTTCTCTTTATAGGCCCAATATCTGCCAACATACCTAAAATATTGTTACAAAATCATATAAATCGGATGGTTCCGAAGATTGATGAGTTTGTGGTTTTGAAGCGTTGATATTTGCCATTTCCATTTCAAAGCATACTGCTGGTTAATATTAAGGTCCGTTTTTGTTAGTAGTGAAAAAAGAAGAGCTGAGCTGGTCTATTATGAGTGTATAAAGCCATATACAAAAGAATTATACGTGGGGTATATTGACCTATAGTTTTGGAGAACCAAGAAAATGTATAAAATATGATTTACTGCCACAGATAAAGGTGTCATTAACCCTACTAATAACCTTCAAAACTTTCACAAAATTTATGTCTGGAACCCTTGTTATTGAAATTGTAAAGGGATTTCGTAGCTTCAGTCGACTACATGCTACACCACATTACTATAGACATTCGCAATACCATCGGTGCTCAAAAACCAATTTATAACGTTAAACAGTGCTGGTTGTATCCAATTTCCCTTTGTGCTCAAATTCACAAATGATAATTTTCACCAATCTACACGAAAACCGTAAGAACTCCGCTTATGTGGAGTCATTCAGTGGCAATTTCTCGCCTCATAAATCATCCTTCAGTAAATTCTGTGGGTGTCCTTTCCAAGCGAAATAAACGAAATCAATAGACACCATCTCATGGTCTGTGCGCTCTCATTACCCTCTTATTGTCCAAAGGGCATAAATTTTACGGGGCGAGGGCCAACCCCCCAGCCAAGGATTACGTAGGGTGCTAAGTAAGCTTTCGATCTCACGTTCACTTCATAAATCACCACGGATCCGAATTAACTCCCTTCGCAGAACACTAATGGGCCCGACCTAGAAATTTTGTGACTGCGACTGCCATAGCTGGAAGGGCCTGCCGCCCCATAACAATATCCCTGTCCCATTCACCCGAGATGCTGTTGTCTTTCTCTTCGGGCGTAGTGAAAGGCTTACAAATGAGATTTTCTGCAGGATTTAAAAATGGATCATGGATAAAGGATATAAATTCCAGCTTGCGAGAATTTTGTTATTCAGCTCAAGTTAAATTTTAGTAAATCGAAATTATACTGAAAGCTTTTGTTAGATGATGCTGTTAACTGGATTTAAGGGAAAGTCGTATTGTTTGCAGATTATCATGATGAGGGTCGATAATGTAGGGTAGCAACCAAAAAAATATATATTTATGGGTATAGAAAGGATTTTATAGAGGGTAGGAGGAAATTTTTGCTAAGATATGGAGTGAAATGATTTTGGGATTAAATTCTGAATAATGAATTTTTGGTACTCAGAGAGAGCGATTTTGGAATAGTTGAATGTTTTATGATGGAGATTTAAATGTTTTTTCTATGTACTAATACATATTGGATTGCATTGTGATTATAAAATAAGAGTACTAAAATATCTGTAAATTTATTAACCCAGGGGTTAAAGCGCTTCCCCTCAACGGTATGGTCCTTCGTATTTGCACTTTTTTCCTGTTTTTTGTGAAAGCCTAAGCTCAAGTGTCATCATACATCATTCCGTTATGCTGTGCATGACTATAAGAAAGCTTAGTTAAAGATAGATTTAAGGGAGGTCTGTGAAGTTGGCACCACGAAATGTGAATTTTGGAAATTTTCTTTTTTCATACGTTTGTCCATCGTTTGTCCAAGTTTGTCCATGGAAAAGTTTTTTTTGTCTAGGCACCATTAACAAGTTACAAGCAAAAACATTTTTTTGCAAATTTTTTCAACCAGCACCCCAACTTTGCAAAAAAAATTGTTTAACCGCATAGATCGTTTGTCCATCGTTTGTCCAAGTTTGTCCAGCAGCTATTTTTATTTGTCCACTCACCCATTAATTATAATAAATAATTGAAATTTTTCAATTTTGCAGCCCTAGTTGCGCATTTCGCGCTTTTTTTTTGCGCGTTCGTTTGTCCATCGCTTGTCCATATTTGTCCACGAAATAGTTGCATTTGTCCACGCGCCGATAAAATTTTATAAATTAATCAATTATTCGCTAAAATCAAATTGGCCATAAAAAAGGCGCATTTCGAAATTCGTATTTCTCTATTTCTGTAACCATTGGAAGTTCAATTTTATTCCGAACAACCGACATCAATACGACACGAAATAAAGAAAAAAAACCAAATTAATCCACCCCTCGGAGAAATAACAATTGCAACTAAATTACTTAGTCGCAATTTTTCGACACAGCGCCAGCGTGGTTTTCGGCGAATCGACTCCGACACAGAAAATTTTCTAACATCGACTACATAATCTATTGCTACACTTCGGAGTAGTAGTTATAAATTTAAAAAAATACGAAAACATATATTTTCATCACATTGCGTTTTTTAATTGCAGTTTATCCAGGGATAAAAATTGCCAGGATTCGTGTGTCCATGGACAGAAATCGTTTGTCCAGACACAGATTCGTTTGTCCATTGCTGGAAATCGTTTGTCCAGGCACAGATTCGTTTGTCCACGCACAGATTCGTTTGTCCAGGCACAGCTGGTGCTGGAGACTTGGATATAATTTTAATTTTGCCGGTCTACCCCTCCACGAACAAAAGCTCTCTCATTTTTTCGCTCATTTTTTGATGAATTAAACAAGAAAGCTTTTACATTTATGTGGCTACACAGTTTTCTTGAACAGAAAGTGCGAAAAAAAGTACTTTCTTTTCATTAAAATCAAAACAAACACAAAATAAGCAAACAGTGTGGGTATCTAAACTAGTATCCCTTCAGCAGCAGCGAAATCGGTTAATCTAGGTCTACACTGGCATTTATTCATCGCGATTAACTTTCTTGTGTTTACACGGAGACATCTGTGTGCGTGTCGATAATTATACTTGCTACTCGCGATTAAGAAAAGTAGGCGAAGGCGAATTGTGTATGTGTTAAGTTTTCATGCCAAAATTTTCTCGCGAACAGGTTACTACAGTGCCCTCTTGCCCTTTCTATACCTCTCACCTAAAAACCCGGTTCTACTACTGCTGAAGCAATACTAGTTTAGATAGGGTCAGTCAATGCAATCACTACAGAAAATGACATTTGTCAACGAAAAGCTACGCTGACGGTGCCGGTTTAATTGGGCGAGCTCTCACCGACAGTGGTAGGGGAAAATCACGTTGACGGAATCATTGGGCCCCGGCAGTAACACTCCCTCTCAGGATTCTGTGTTCTTATAGATGAAACTATTCCTCCCGGGGAAATTATGGTCTGCCTATATAGTTGAGAAGAGGTTCAAAGCGCCAACTTCACCATTCCAGAAGGTCCTTTCTCACAAAAAAATATCCACACCAGAATAGGGGCTTGTTGTCTTGATTTCGGCCACCTTCAGAAATTGGGATATGGTCCGCCACTCAGAAATTCGTCTATGGATATTTTTTTTTTTATTTTTTTATTTATTTATTCATGAAAAAGTACACAAGATTAACATCTTATTTGGTACTATAACAATAAAGGCAATTTACAAAGGAAAATACATATTATTAAAATGATTAAAATTAAATTAAAAGAAAACAAAAAAAATAAAGAAAAGGAAATAAAATGAAAATAAAATGTAAATAAAATACAAGAAACTAAAAACTGAATTTAAATAAAAATTAAATTATTGCCTATAAGCCGATTCTTAAGCCGAGAAGATGAATGCTAAAGAGGATGCACGATAAACCATGATACGCAGCAAGCAAGCGACCAATACGATTTTATGCGTTCTGAGTTTCAAGGTATGCGATCACTCCCCTCCTGAAGGCGGCGAGCGAGCTGATACATTGCAGTTGGAAAGGGAGGCTATTCCACAATCTAACAGTATGTACAAAGAAGGAACGACCACCTAACAGGGAACAGTGTCTGGGAATATAAAATTGCATAGAACGACGTGTACGAAGACGAACAAGACTATCAGCAAGGTATGAGGGAACAGAGGAATTTATGATTTTATGCAATAAACATAGGCCATGCACGTCGCGATATGTAAGGAGGTTGCAAGGTAACAAGGATGAACGAAAGTCAGAAACATGTGCAGATCGATTAAGGTCAAAAATGAACCTTAAACAATCATTGAAGGCAACATTCAATCTATGTTTACATGTGGAGTCAAGGCATATATAAACAGAGCATCCATATAGAAAATGAGGAAGTATAAGCGATTTTACTAGCGCAAGACGAGTATCACGGGGTAATAGGCTACCATAGAGACGCAGGCGTATAGATTTTTTTCAGAGTGAACGACACATGATCACAACAGGACAAGTTAGAGTTGACCAGTACTCCAAGGTTCTTAGAGGACGAGACCATCTTCAGGGGAATATTGTTTAGCTTTAGAGGAGGGATGTTGGATGTATGAAGAAGACGCCTGCTAAGGATTAGTGCAGATGATTTACTAGGATTTAGCTTCAAGAAGTTATTATCACACCATAGAGACAATGATATCAAATCCTTGTTTAAGGCTTCAGTAAGGCGAGGGATATCGTTAGGAGCGCAGTAATTATATAATTGGAGGTCGTCCGCATAACTATGGTGACGAGCAAATGATAAACAGTTAGGTAAATCATTAACGTATAGACAGAACAACAGGGGCCCAAGAACAGAGCCTTGGGGAACACCCGACGGTACAGAGATAAAGGAGGAAAAATCGTTGTTATATTTCACACATTGATATCTATTAATTAGGAAAGAGGCTAGGAAATGAGTCGCAGAGGACGACAGGCCGAAATTGGAGGATAATTTATTGAGGAGAACGCTATGGCAAACCGTGTTGAAAGCACGTGAGAGATCAAGAAGGATCAGTATACCCAACTCATTCCTATCACATGAAATTCGTAAATCCGTCAAGACCTTTAACAGCGCAGTTTCACAACTATGGGACTTTCTGAACCCGGATTGCAACGGATTCAATAGATTTTCACGGGTAAGATAGGATTGCAATTGTACAGATAAGATTTTCTCAAGTGCTTTGGACAGAAATGGTAGGATGCTAATCGGGCGGAAGTCGCCCACATCTACAGCGGAAAGGGCTTTAGGAATAGGAGTAATGACAGCCTTTTTCCATAGCGATGGAAATGTAGATTGCAATATACAGGAATTAAAGATATGCATTAAAACCGGTAAGATTAGAGGAGCAATGGTCTTAATGAAGAGAGAAGGAATATTATCGATTCCAGTCGCATTGGATTTAATGGACATGATGGCACGGTATGTTTCGCTTTCATCTATACGCCTGAAGCTAAACCCATCCACAGACAAGGAGGATAAATCAAGAGGAGGTAAGTTATCCGGAAGAGGTTCCACGAATGAGCGATTAAGAACACAGGGGTCAATGTCTACATGCGCACTATCTCTACCACAAACACCCAACGATCGTAAGTTCTTCCACAGCAGCTTAGAGGGGAGAGAAGTATCTAATTTTAGTTCAAAGAATTGTCTTTTGGCACTTCTAATCTTATGATTAACAAGATTGCGAACTCTAGTGTACCGCTGACGACTTTCGGTGGTTTTCAGACGACGGTAACGTTGATACAAATATTCCCTTTCAGAGATCAGACGTTTAATTTCAATGGTAAACCATGAACTTGAATCAGGGTTACGTTTCGTACGTCTGCGTTTGAGAGGGACAGTTTCTTGCAGTACAGTTGTTAAGAAAGAGTTAAGAAGTCCAACTTTGTCATTCACATCAGTAGCATTATAGATAAGGGACCAGGGTGTGGAGAGACACTTCTGCCTCAAATTATCAAGGTTCAGATTTTTAAAGTCTCTGTACGTCGCTACTCCAGGAGATTTAACAGTTAAGAAATGAAAGCGGAGGGAAAGAAACAAGATATCATGGTCGAGGAAACTGGGCGGAGATAATTGCTGATGACGAATTACTGCATCGTCATTGGTAACAGCAACGACATCAAGCAAGGATGAGCAAGAGGGATTAGTGGGATTGTAGCGAGTAGGCAGAGAATTCAGGACACTCAAGCCACTAGACTGCATGTTCCATTTGAACAGGTCTGTGACGCTATTGTGCTGAAGAAGATCCACATTAAAATCCCCAGCAACAACGATTTCCTCATAATTAGCAGAGCAGTTATAGAGCATTGCTAAGAGTTCAGCAATATTATCTTCCCTATACGCTCTAGGGGGACAATAAACAGAAACAACAAGACATTTAGACGTCGATGATTTCACTTCTACAGCTACAAACTGGACAACATCATTAGTAGACTTAGACATTAGTTTGGAGGATAGCAGATTAGAGACATAAATAGCAGTGCCACCACCTCTCCTAACATGGCGATCGCTTCTATGCAGGGTGAAATCAGGAAGAGACACGAAGGATGATGGAATATCCGCGTTTAACCATGACTCACTAACCATAATAACATGCAATTTCGTATTCAAGAACAACTGTCGCAGCTCATCACATTTACTCTTAATGCTTCTGCAAATATTCAGACCATGCGACTGTGCGCAAAGGATATTAAGTAATGTTCCTGCCTTGTACTGAGAACAGTGACAATTAGTCATAAAGTTGTTTGAGATAGCAAGAAAACAACTCCCTCGCCTCCCCCAAGGAAAGAGAAACCGCACACCGAACAGCATACAATAAACAACGCGCCCGCATATATGAGAAACCGTACGCCATACTCCTCAGCATCATCATCTTCACATCACATGTATCATACATACCGGCTGCATAAGAGAAAAAAAGAATATAATAATAATATAAGGCTAAAACAAAATTTTTGTAAGAAAAAGAATAAAATAATAAGAAGAAAGAAAGAGCAAGCAAACAAAAAAGATAATAATAAGTTAAAACAAGACTATTGTAGCACAAGTTAGAAAATAGTTTCATCAAAAACGCCATATTTTGACCCACTGATATTGTTATTTCTATGATCGATCAGTGAATGCTTACTGAGCACCATTAGCATCTATAGATTCATATTCGGAAATTTCCTGCAGTAAGTCCAAGCTAGGAACTATAACTGGCCGATCGTCAGGGATTCTACGAACATACACCAACCCATTACGAGTGAAAGAGGAATGAATAATTTTCTCTCTTTTAAGACGTAGGACTCTCCTCAATATGTCGTTATTTTTGTCCGACAGGCTTTCATATGCCCCAATTCTACCATCCGATGCGTAGCTGCTGGATAATTTGTTCAGAGTGAGCACTCCAAACTTCCAAAAACGGGATAGAAAAGACTTCTGCTCATTTACACAAGAGAATTTCACTATAAGTGGGAAACTCCGTCGTCGGGTGCTGTTACTATGGGTATCCACATTGCGTTTGACTCGGAATACATGCGTAAAATTAGATAAAGGATGCCCAATAGTGGTAGTAGTGGATATGATAGGTTAACACCCAGTACAGAAACTGTCGATACTCCGGGTTAGTTTTTTCTCCATCTCTCCAAAAAAAAAAACTTTTCTTTTAATTTTTTTTTCTCTCCTCGGATGCTTTCCCAGCAAAAATTTTCAAAAAAACTCGTTGTTTTTTCCTGCCTACCCCTGACACTGACACTTACTTTTTTTCAGACGAATTTTACACTTTTTAGCAATTTTAGAAAGGGACAAAAATTCTTTACGGAGATTTGGCATGAGTGCGAAGAATTAGCTATATGCTTAAAATTGAAGCTAATCTACGCGAAAAAGTTCAGCTAACTCGAAAAGTGCCAGAAAAAGTATGAACTTTTCATACTTTTTCGGGATCTTCATCTTAATTTTTGACAGTTCAGACTTCATTGTTAATAGTATTTAAAGTTCTTGATTTATTATTGTGTACATACAGTGAAATCGAAAACAAACTTGCAAATGTATGCGTATATGATAATATTATGTTGCTATTGGATACGAAAAAGTATTTTTATTGTTTGAAACTGCACGAAAATGCAAAGCCACCTACTCGCTCACATCAAATTGTCCCTGTCTTTTTGCACTTAAAAATTCGACGCTGAAAAAAGTAAGTGTCATAACAGCATAATCAAATTTTATGGTGGCTAATACAAGGTGCATTTTGAAGCAGGGGATAGCCCCGCCGTTACAGAACTGTTGATTTTCCTAGTTTAAAAGACCATGCCAAAAACTGATGTGCAGTCCCTTGCGATAAATAACTGCAAATCCTAAAATATAGCTATGTAATGTCTCAACAACTAAAGAATTAAGGCGTTTTACCTCAATGTTAGAGCAAGTCCAAGTTCTGAGTCTATTGGTTTCCTTATACACTTTTTCACAAAGGATTCCTTTACCAAATTTAAAAGGAGTTCGTAAATTGGTCGCTTCAGGCGGGTATGTATGAAAAATTGCTTGTTATCTTTCATTGTTGCATATAAGACGCCTTGAAATATCCCAGCTTATCGCGATTTCTGTTAATGGGACGCAGGCGTGTATGCGGGGGGGGGGGGTTACTGGGGGTTAAACCCCCCCCCCCCCCCTGATTCCAATAATAATAGGAAAAATTATAATTAATAAATATATCAACTTATTAAACAATTAAAAAAATATTCCGAATAACGATGTATAATATATAACGATGTATATTCTTTTCAAACGGGATAGCAAAAAAATAAATATCTCTCAAACTTTGGGAATATGTTCGTGAACTCGATGTGATATACCAAAAATTTTTTAGCGCAATTGGGTACGCCGTTTCGGAGTTACAACTGCTATTGAAAAAACGCGATTTTTCAAGAATCACGTATTTCTCATTTATTTATAACTCTCGACAAACTCTGGGTTTCGGAATAGCCATATAGATTTTTGTAGGAAATTTTATGTCTTTTCAGACGAAATTACGCAAAAAACAATTGGACGCATTTTTGGCCAATTTTTTGGCCAAAATTTGAAAAAAAAGGAATTTTTAAATTTTTTTTTCATGTCACCAATCGATTTTCTGACTCAAAAACTGCGCGCCACCAAGTTTTCAGAGTAGTTCCCTTCTTTTCGGTAAAAAAATTGTAAAAATGCCCTAAATCAAAGTCTAAAGTCTTGCGCACACCAGGAGACCACGATTTTTGGAGAAAAACAAGACATTTTGTGATATTCGAAAAATGGTCAAAAATTATTATTTATGTTTCTTCACAATTTTCAATAAAAAAATTGCGATAAAAATATACCTTCTTCTTCTTCGATGGCTCTACAGCCCAATTCGAGCCTTGGCCTCCATCAGCTTCTTCCTCCAGACCTCTCTCTGTTGCGCAGCTTGCCTCCAGTTTCTGATGTTTAGGAGTTTTGCTGCATCAGCCTTAACACTGTCTTCCCACCTTGACCGTGGTTTGCCAACTGGTCTTTTGCCATCTGGTAGTAAATATAGGGCTTTCTTTGGTATCCTTGAGTCATCCATTCTTTGGACATGGCCGGCCCAACGTAAGCGCAGTAGCTTGGCATGTGTTGAAAGTTTACACTCTTTGTATAGGTCGTACAATTCGTGATTGTAGCGTATTCTCCATGCGTTATCTTCATTGGTTGGGCCGTATATCCTTCGGAGAACCTTCCTCTCAAATATATCCATCTTATCTGCGGACTTTTGGGAGAAACTCCATGCTTCACACCCATACGTAGCTACTGTGCGTATGATCGTTTTATAGATTCTTATTTTCGTATTTCTGTGGATGTCTCTGGATTTCATTACTGGCAGTAGTGAGAAGTATGTTCTATTTGCGGCGTTTATTCTTCTTTGCACGTCTATCGTCTCATCGTTGTCTTCGCTGACTGTGGACCCCAGGTAGTTAAATTGGTTTACTCGTTCGAAGTTATATTCTCCCCAGGTGGTATTGTGGTTTCTTCTTCTTCTTTCCACCCTCGACTGAATTAGAATCTTGCTCTTGTCTGCATTTATTTGCAGCCCTATGTGTTTAGCTTCATCTTCTAATTCTGTGAAGATTTCTCTAAGGTATGACAGTGATCTGGCAAGGCAGCTTATGTCATCGGCATATCCTGCCAGCTGTTTTGATTTGTTAAGCAGGGTTGCGTTCGCATCAATGTGTACTTTGCGAATTACTCCTTCTAGGCAGAGATTAAATAGCATGGGTGCCAACCCATCGCCCTGCTTTAGGCCTTGCTTGACTGGGAAGGATTCCGTCAATTCTCCTTGTATTCTGACTGCACACCTTGTGTTCTCCATTGTCATTTTTGTTAACTTAACTATTTTGAGGGGGATGTTTAGGTCCAACATCGTCGCATACATTTTTTCCCTGTCGATGCTGTCGTATGCTTGTTTAAAATCGATGAAAAGTTGATACACGTCAATGTTGTATTCCCAGCATTTTCGGAGGACCTGCCTTATTGAAAAGAGTTGATCTATTGTTGACCTATTTCTTCGGAATCCAGCTTGGTACTCACTTATTGCGGCTTCTGCATAAGGTTCCAGTCTGGCTTTGATAATGTTGGTCATTAGTTTGTATACCGTGCTTAGAAGAGATATGCCTCTATAGTTTGCACAGTTGAATTTGTCCCCTTTCTTGTGTATTGGGCAGATAATGCTTTGCTCCCATTCTGCAGGCATTTTTTCATTCCTCCATATGCAGCATAGTAGTTGGTGTATAGCTGCTGCAAGCGGTTCGCCTCCTTGTTTTATCAGCTCTGCTGGGATGTTGTCAATTCCTGGAGATTTGTTGTTTTTTAAGGCTCTTATGGCACTTTGTACTTCTTCCATGGTTGGTACATTTGTTTCTCTGGTGTCATCGTTATGTGGTAGACGGGGTTCTGGTACACGTATGATGCTTTCATTTCCGTTCAGCAGCTCGCTGAAAAATTCCTTCCACCTTTTCTTTACATCCTCGCTGCCTGTGACTATAGTGCCTTCTTTTGTTCTACACAGTCCGGAGGAGGGTTTGAAGCCTTTTTTGAAGAAGTTTACTTCCTTGTATGCTTCTCGTGTTTTGTTTTGTCTAAAGTTTTCCTCTGCCCTCAAGATGTAATTGTTGAGGAATTGTCTTTTCTTCTTCCTACAAATGTTTTTCGCTGTTCTTCTCGTTTCCTCGTAATTCAATTTCTTGCTCCTCGTCGGTCTCTCTATGTATATTTTTCTATTTTTATTTCTGGTCTCTATAGCTGTTTTGCACTCCTCGTCGTAAATATACCTATAGGTAATTATTTTTATAGTGAAATAACATAAAATATAATATAAGCACATTTTTTTTTTATGTGGAAGACTAGGGCTCCTATTACATGAGAAAAAATTTTTTTTACCCAATATGTGTACAAAATATGTTTTGTGAAATATGTTTTGTAAGAGATGTGGTACATCCCGACAGATAGACCATACCTTTTAATAAAGGGGGAGTATTGTGGCATCAAGACACAAAATCAACAAAATATATACAAAAACTTCAAAGCGGCAACCCCGTACCAATGATACCAAAAACTGCGAGATCCGGTGATAAGGGAGATGAAGAAGAGAAAACAGTTCTGCATCAACCAACGAAGTGGCAAGCCGCAAAATCTCCACAGGTCAAAATTTAAGTGCATCGTAAAATTAAATAAAGTGTTTTTATAACGTTACAAGAAAGTGTTCATTATTCATTTACTTGTGACTCTGCAATTACATTAAACCATACCAGAGTCGCAGGCGGGTGTTCCTACCTGGTCTATTTTGCTCTATCTCGAACACTTTGGGTAGCTGTAGTGTACCGATATCCGTAAAATTCGAACTTTTGTATGGGACGTATTCTTCGAATTACTGCTAAAGAGCTCAGATCTATATTATTTTGGTTTTTTTCCGAAAAAAATACGATACCCAAAGTTTCAGATCGATCGGAGATGATTAACGAGCAGTTGCCGTACAATTTTGTTGGAAAAGGTAGATTTTTCGAGAAGGACGCGGTTCTCTGAACTTGAATTGAAGTAACTTCGGCGGTATATGCCCGATTTTAGCAATCTGTGGCTTAAATAAAAGGTCTCGAAGCCAAAAAGACAACAAAGTCAATAATCGGCTGTTCATCACTTTTACTTTTTGAGCTGTGGTACCTGGAAATTTACTTAGATTTCAAGGTGCAATCTTAGCGCCGAAGAATGACGATGTAACAAACTTAATGAACAAATTCAAATGAAACTGTTCGGAAAAACTGTCAAAGTCAAATCTATTGACACATTAATGGACGAAGAACAAATATCCAATTGAATTTCTTAATTCTTTGGAGCCACCAGGCATGTCGCCACACATATTGACATTGAAGGTTGGATCACCTGTGATGCTAATTCGAAATTTGACTGCGCCAAACCTGTGCAACGGAACAAGACTTAACATCAAAATATTAACACCAAATTTGATTGGAGCAAGAATCATCAACGGTAAGGTAAATTCGAAGAGGAAGACGTCCTAATTCCAGGTATACCGACGATTTCCAACGACGAAATTTTTCCGTACGAATTTTGACGAAAACGTCCGAAACATCACATTTGTAACATTCAAATTTTTACTCGCAGTTTGAATCCGATTTCGTTCGTCAGAATTCTGACGAAAACTTGCGAAATACGAACCATCCGATTCTTATGGGATTCAATCGCAAGTTTTTGTCAGAATTGTCCAATAATTCCGTGCACTGAAAAAAGTTTCTAGTTGTGATAACCAAATTTTTAGTGAAATATGACATCAAATATATTTTCTATAGTTGCAGTTACTAAAAAAATTCTTTATGCTAACTAAAAAATACAATAAGAGTGTTATATAATTTTTTATTGGCTTTAAGATTAACTTGGAACAATCTTTTACTTTGAAAGAATCAGATATATAGGACGTTCTTTTACAAACCGAACACCTTTCTGACCGACACAGTTTTGATTTGGCTGAAACTTTTTTTACGGGATCTATATTAGTGCAGTAAAAAAAGGCCAAAAATATGAAAAGATAGGTATAGTCTGGAAACAGCAAAGTTATGATTTTATCCTGTTTGGGATATCACCAGGAGTATATTGCTAAGTTTTGGACCTCGAAAAATTTGTGCTACTTTTGTTATAAACAATTAAAGTTTTTTTACCACGTTTTTTGAGCTTAAAATGTGAATTACTCCGGTTCTATAAGTCGGATAGGGGCAAACTAAATACTAGTCTCTTCGTAACAAAATCTAATCAAAATAAATCCTTGTTGGTTTCAAGTTTCTGAAGTACATACATAACCTACAAAACTGAAAAAAACGAGCAAAAAACACTATTTTTTTCAATTTTATGCCCAAGACAGTAAACTACACCAATTTGCATCAAACTTTCAAAAAATATACTTTCCTCTCTCATAGGATAGTTATCAGTAGCCACCACTAGGAGGTTATGATCGCACTTCCATTAGTCTGGAATAGTTGTGGCACGGGCATGTTTTCACTCTCGTTATTCCCCCGATTCGCCGCTGATGACTGACCAGCAAATACGGGTTACCTTTAGGTTAAATATCATCCTTAATTTCATTGAATGCAACATACAATGTTTCCTCTGATATAATCTTGACCTCGTCAACAAAAACGAAAAACTTTCTTTGTTATTTTCCATTTTCAAAATTCCCTCTAAGAAAATAGCCATTGAATAAAAACAAGCCAATTTCTATTTATAATCCGCCACAGATTCTATTTTACTTCTTTCCATATTTTACGAGCAGTCACATAAAATTTCATTAATTCTGCAAAGATTCTCAACACCGGAATTTCTCTACGCCAAAAATGACGTAAGTTCACAAATCAGAGCTTGTCGTAAAATTCAAATCCGAATCACTCACAATATTCTTGTTTATTTGAGAGCTAAACGGATCGACCTTGTTTTAGCGCACAGAATGTTTGCACGTCATTCTAAAATTAGTCCGCTTCATTCCATCCCAGAACCCTGCCCCGCGACCCCGCCACAACCCAGTCGTAGTGAAAACGTTCAGCTATTACAGAACTTCCGAATGTTTTGGATTTCGTCCAGGAAACAGCGAAAACCTGAACTCATTCATCAAGAAAAATTTCATGCAAAAAAAAAAAACAAAACCGTTGAAAACGAAAACAAACTACGTTTACATCGACGAATTCGGTATAGGGCTAACTATAGGACGATGGACGGTGAGGACCATCGAGGATATCCTATTGAAGGACCATTCTGGAGGACATGTCGATGGTGGCTTAGTTTCTAGTAAGCTGGCGGATAGCCAGATGGTGGTGTGCTGGGTGTCGCATTCGTTGGATTCTTAGAACGTTATAGCTCTATGCACCAAGCAAGCCCTGGTGGCGGTCCGCATATCTAAATCCGTTGTCGATAGCTTTACGCTGATGCTGAGTGATGCAGAGCAATAGATTTGGAGGGCATGCAGTGGTTGATTCTGTATTGGAATGTCGGATTCTTGTTTAGATTTCGGCATCTGCGGATGTAAGATGCTCGGAATTCGGGCCAATATGCCACTTGTTGCTTGATTTATACACGAATAAATCAAGAGATTGTATCTGTGCAGCTCACATTCGGCAGTTCTTTTTATAGGACTATGACAAAAAAAAACGTATTGCGAGGTTTTTTCGTCGATTTGATTAGATTGGAATATTGCAAGACCTGATGCAATCTTGCATGTGTCAGGATATTTCGAGATCCCATAATCATCAGCAGCTCCCCAGCTTGTTGTTGGCCAGAGCTTCCTCCAGCGTTCACCTCCTTGATTGTGGATCTCTGGCTCGTTTTTTCCAGTTTCTTATACCTAATTGTCTTATGCCTTCCTCGACGTCGTTTATATATCTTTTCTTAGGGCGTACTGCTCTCCGTTCTAGCGGTACTTTCACCAGAGGTGGGCAAAATGGGACCGTCAACTCCGCATGGTGCCCACTGGATAAACAACAAACGACGGTAGTAGCGAATACCGGACCCTATCTCCGCCCATCAGCGTAGGACTAGCATTCCTCCTTGAGCCTCGAACCGGACGGATAACAAGACGACAAACTGGCAAACGGAAAAAAGACAATGATTTCGGAATTTTTACATGAAAGATGCGAACACGACTCCAACCTGGTTGAAAAATACAAGGCCCATATAACGGCGATCCAAGAATTTTGAAGGTTGGGAAAGGCATACTGGCAGGGCCGGATTAACAACTTGTGGGGCCCTAAGCAATTGCAATTTCGGGGCCCCCTTTTTAAAAAGTTTTTGAGATATAAGTATATCTATCTAAAACACAAAAAATGTTTCTTTGTCCGTTATAGACTTTGAAACCATCCAACCGATTGCCACAAAAATTTAACCACATATTACTTACATCCAGGGGGTGGTTATAAAATTAAATTCAAAATGGCCGCGCCAATATGGCCAACGAATTTGCCAATTGTCTTCCGATTCCAATGAGAATCGGTATCTGGGGTTTTTTCAGGTAGTAAATAAAGAATGTTTAATCAAAACTTACAAATTCAAAATGGCCGCGCCAATATGGCTGACGAATTTGCCAATTGTATTCCGATTCCAATGAAAATCGGTATCTGGGGTTTTTTGAGGTAGTAAATAAAGAATGTTTAATCAAAACTTACAAATTCCAAATGGCCGCGCCAATATGGACGACGAATTTGCCAATTGTGTTCCGATTCCAATGAAAATCGGTATCTGGGGTTTTTTGAGGTAGCAAATAACGAATGTTTAATCAAAACTTATAAATTCAAAATGGCCGCGCCAATATAGTGGACGAATTTTTGCAATTGTCTTCCGATTCCAATGAAAGTGGATATCTAGGGTTTTTACGGTTGCAAATATAGAATTTATGATCAAAACTTATAAATTCAAAATGGCCGCACCAATATGGCCAATGAGTTTGCCAATTGTATTCCGATTCCAATGAAAATCGGTATCTGGGGGATTTTAAGGTAACAAATAAAGAATTTATAATCAAAACTTATAAATTTTAATTTTTGGGGCCAAATAAGTGTCATTTCCCGGTCAGCTGTATGTAGGTTGTTCAAGGGTTAAGAAATCGAAAAATTTTCACATCCTAGCTCCAAATGGAAGAACATGTAGGAAATTTCTTAAATTTGCCCTAACCAGTATAGAAACAGTAAAAACGGTAGAAATAGGTTTTCAAATTAATATGAAGAACATCTCTATATAATTCATTAATAAAAACGCTGTACAGGACAGTTATCCACGTTCTACCGGTCAGACGCCTGCAAAGATGATTTTCGGGAAACAGAGATTACGCTGCCAAGTGATTTAAATTTGGAAATCGCCCAACAGGATGAAGACCCACTACGACCTAAGGGCGACCTAAGGAAGGCGATCGAGTCTAGCTATACGAGTATAACCTCCACGAATGAAAGGTAAATTGTCAAAACTACAAAGGAAATGGAACGGCCCCTCCACAGTAATCACGAGGTTAAACGATGTCATCTATCGCATACAAAAAGGTTCGATCGGCAAGAACGGGACCTGTAGGAAACTGTGTTCGGGACGAATATTAAGTAAGAAGGGGGCAGTGTAACGGCTAACCGAAAAGAGAAAGTTAAAATTCCAATTCACCCAGAAGTTTCATGTTCAGAGGCACCTACTTGAATGCATACATAACGCAGTGTCACATTTCGGGACACATCACATCTTTAGTACGGTTGTTCTAACTGAACCGCCAAGAAGAGAAAGGAGGAGCACATGTGTGCAAGAAGTTTTGTTTTGAAATTAAAGTTGTTAAAAAGAAACAAATTGTTCCAATTAATCCCTGACGAATCCGAGAACGCTCGAGAAGAAATATTACAACATTTTTTATAGGTAACTCTAAATTGCTGTATGGGACATTCTTTGTCAATAAAAACTGGAAGGTCCGAAAATCATCCAAATAATTAAATTTTCGGATTCAGCATGCTGAAAAAACAAGGTAAATATTTTTTTTGGATTTTGTGGAACGTACTTTTGTATCTAAAAATAATTCAATATTTTAACGATTTTAATAAATTTTCCGGAATTGTTGCATTAACAAAAGGAAAACTAAGACTCTATACATAAAGTTTTATTTAATATTTTGTTAACACTATCTACTGATATGAAGCAACAAAAAAATAGCATAACAAAAAATTCTCAAGATCACCGCAGGGTCATAAAGGGCAATAATAGGTAAAAATCTTCAAAAATCGATTGTGCAAAAGCGTCATCGTCTTTTTTCGATTTTCAAAATCCAAAATACTCCTAGATACTTGTACTTTATGCCTAAAAAATTTCATCCTTGGTTATCAAAAGGATTCAAAACTACGAACATTTTTACTACATAATTTATGTTTTTTAGGTATTTAAAATATCTGTATAGTATAAAATATTCAAATAATTATTAGGGGTATTCACGCTTTGTTGTATTTAGCCTTGTATCGTTGTATTAAGTGTATTTTCCCAGCGAAGAAGCTATCCTTGGGCATCTTAGAAGTGCTTCCCTTCGGTCTCCCTATCCATATCTTTTTTGCCATTGCATGTCATTAGCAAGAAGCAGTTTGTTCGTTTTTCTTATAATTAGCTTCCTGGGAAGCTATTTTGAAGATTTTAGCTTTACAAGCAGTAAACCTTTCATTTTTTCTTCTTTGGGAGAAGAGAAAAAGGTTTCGCTCAAAGGATAATATTCCAAAATGCTTCTGAAGCGCGACAAGGAATCACTTCCAATTTGATTCCAGAGGAAGCTGCTTCCACTTTTCCCGATGGGTTGTTACACCATTGTAAAATAATACAAGACTTTTTCATATAAAAATATTTTCAAGAGTGTTGTAATTTTACTACACTAAAAAGTGTTGTATTACGTATTGTATCATTGTATTTAATATTTGACAGATGTTTAAAATGGAGCGGGAGATGGTAAATTGAAGGAATTCATTTATTTATATCTATTTATATATTTTAAACTTTAGAATAATTCAATTGAAAAACAAAAAGAAAATAAAAGACAAAAATTTTCTTCTTCTTCGATGTATTTACAATAGATTGCAAAAGGAGCGTTCACTCTTCGTTGTAAATTTGTATTGTATTTTTACACTGTTTACAATGATACACTTAATTGTGAATTGTTTTAATGGTAAAAAAATCTAAATATATACGGATATACACAATTCAATGTCATAACAGAGAATTTTTTTTCAAATATTGGCAAATCGTAGATGGCGCTGTTTAATATTTTAAATAGTCAATTTTCTAGGTCGGTAACTGTATCGCCAGTTTTGTTTTTATTAGATGCTTGGGTAGAACAGCATAACAATTTCAGTTTGGTGTTTTCGTTTTGAGGGTTCAATTCGAGACAAAATGTGTTCATTGTTTAAGTGAAATAGTCAGTGCTCATCTGATGAAAATTATAAAACAAAATATCAGTTTTCGACAAGAGAGAGAGAGAATCCTTGAAGATTTGAGAGAATACCCCTACCTACAAGATACTCCAACCAAACGACCAGCAACAAGGTGTGCAAGCAGTGCAAGTGAAAAAAGGCAAAAGACGTGAAGTATCTACAGGAGCAGCTGGATGTTCAAAAACTAGCAAAAAATTATAATGAACCTATCGTTTTTCTAATAAAAAAACATTTTTTCAGATAAAACAACTTTTAATCACAAATTCCGTAATAAAAATGCTCGTAGTTTTGAATCCTTTTGATAACCAAGGATGAAATTTTTTAGGCATAAAGTACAAGTATCTAGGAGTATTTTGCATTTTGAAAATCGAAAAAAGACGATGACGCTTTTGCACAATCGATTTTTGAAGATTTTTACCTATTATTGCCCTTTATGACCCTGCGGTGATCTTGAGAATTTTTTGTTATGCTATTTTTTTGTTGCTTCATATCAGTAGATAGTGTTAACAAAATATTACATAAAACTTTATGTATAGAGTCTTAGTTTTCCTTTTGTTAATGCAACAATTCCGGAAAATTTATTAAAATCGTTAAAATATTGAATTATTTTTAGATACAAAAGTACGTTCCACAAAATCCAAAAAAAATATTTACCTTGTTTTTTCAGCATGCTGAATCCGAAAATTTAATTATTTGGATGATTTTCGGACCTTCCAGTTTTTATTGACCGTTTTGACAAAGAATGTCCCGTATGGTATCCAAAATCATTTTTTCCAGATTTTTTGTTGGTTTCATTATACTTTTTTCCTACCGCGGACTGTGCACACATAAACTTTTTTTATTTGGAGGCGTTGCAACGCACGCGGGTTTTTTACTAGTAATAAATAATAAACAATAAATGTAGGTATATTTTTTTTTTTTTTTTTTATATATGTGGGAAAACCAAGCTTAGGAATCACCCTTTGTACTACCAGTCTGTCATGTCGTTTAGGTCATGGTGCAATGTCTAGTAGCAAGCTTGGTTTGAAAAATAGAAGAGAATATGATAGATTAGGGAAGGTCTGGGGGGTACAGGAGTAGGTGACGATGAACCTTACGTTTGAACTCTTGGGTGTTGTATGAGTTCGGGAAAACTGATTGTGGGAGATTATTCCACAGCCAAGTTGTTCTATTTATAAACGAACTATTAGACGTTTGTGTGCGCGAAAAAGGGGATTGCAGGGTATGGGAGTGAGCCGAGTGGGCTAGTCTTGTGTTGCGGGAGAAATATTGCCGTGCAGGCAGGAGGGTAGAGATTTCAGTGGAGCAGTCCCTATGGTAATAGCGATACAACTTTGACAGGGCTGCTACATTCCTACGGTGGCTCAGAGAGTCTATGGAGATGCAATGGCTGTCATCTCCGATGATTTGGATGGCGCGGCTTTGCACCTTGTCCAGCCACGCTAAGGCGGTTTTCGAGGCGCCAGCCCAGATGAATGAGTTATACTCGAGGCGGGGCCGAATGTAGGATTTGTAGATTGTAGCTCTGGCTGCTGGTGGAAGAAGGAATTTGCATCTCTTAAGAAATCCTAGGCATTGGGATGCTTGTTTAGCGATTTGGAATATGTGATCATTCCATCGCAAGTCCTCAGATAGAGTTACACCCAAGATGTTAAGAGAAGGATCAGCTGTAAGGATTGTTTTGCCCACTGAAACAGAAGGAAGGTCGGTGCAGGTTTTATAAGTAATGAGACAGTACTTCGTTTTGGAGGGATTGAACTCAACACGATTCATGCGGCCCCAATCAAGAATGTGTTTGATGTCCCTGTTGATAGAGTTGGACATGAGTTCACGATGGTGAAGACAAGGTCTGGCACGTGCTTGTCTTATATTGTCGAAAGCGTAGGAATATCGTAGAGTACTGTCATCAGCGAAACTGAGAATTTGGTTGGAGGGGATTGAGAGCAGATCGTTTATGAATATTAGGAAAAGAGCGGGTGAAAGAATTGATCCTTGAGGAACCCCGGCCGAGATGGTGTGGGGATTAGATTCGACGCCATCCAATACTACCTTTATTGAACGGCCAGAAAGAAAGCTCTTAATCCATTTCCTTAGGACTGAGTGAATACCAATAGCTTGGAGTTTTGATAACAGAGCAGGGTGCCATACTCGGTCAAAAGCTTTGGACATATCTAGAGCAACCAGAGCAGACTCACCAAAGCAATGGATGCTTTTGTGGAGGTGCTCTGTTAGACATACAAGGAGGTCGCCAGTAGATCTTTTGGATCTAAAGCCGTACTGTCTGTCATGTAGGATTTTGTTGGTTTCCAGATATTCCATTAGTTTTTTGTTGATTAATATCTCCATGACTTTGGAGAGAACAGAGGTAATTGCTATTGGGCGGTAGTTGAAGGGATCGCTAGAGTCACCTTTTTTCGGTATAGGCTGAACGTGAGCCAGTTTCCAGGAGTCAGGATAGACTCCGGAGAAGTATGACAGGGCAAAAAGTTTGCGCAGAGGTTTAGCTAAAGGTGAAGCACATTTATTGAGAACCATAGGGGGTATTTTATCAGGGCCAGTGGATTTATTTACGTCAAGCTCTTTGAGACATCGATATACATCTCGAGTCCTGAAGAAAACTCCGTCCATTGAATGAGCAGTTCGCTCGAGGGAGGGAGGTTGCATAGCAGCATCGGGTAAAGAAGAATTTGAGGCGAACAGAGATGCTAAAAGGTCGGCCTTGGAATTGCTATCTGTTATCACCTCATCTTTATGAATGAAGGGAGGTGTTGAGGAGGAGGTAAAATTCTTCTTGATGGAAGTTACCAAGGACCAGAAATTTTTACTGCCAGCGGTAGTATTGAGTAGTTTGCTTCTCAACCTGTCATCAAATGACGATTTGACTCTCCTGATGATGGAGTTACAGGAGTTTCTTGACTTAATATACTCGCGTCGAAGTGACTCGCTCAGGGAACGCCTGTACGCATTGAAGGCGGCTTCTTTTGCTTTTATCGCGTTCATACATTCCCCATTAAACCATCTATTCCGACGTGGTCTTATAGACTTGGTTGAATGTGGAATGAATAAACGCATTCCCGCCTGTATGACTTTCGTGATACAAAGGGCGACAGAGTTGACGTGGGCGTGACGGAAACACAACTTCCAGTCGGTGGCTTGAAAGAAGCGAATGAGTCCCAGCCAGTTGGCTTTCCCATAGTGCCAAACAGTTCGTTTGGGAACTGGTATAGCTGGGGTAGACCATGGATATGGGAAATAAGCACTTACTAGGTTGTGATCCGAGTTGCCCAGTGGAGTGTCAACATCGACTGAGTATCGTGCAGGGTGGGAGGTAAGAAATAGGTCAAGGAGATGGGATCCTTGGCCTGCAACTTCTGGGACTCTAGTTGGGCGATGAACAATCTGATGTAAGTTGTTGATGTCTGCGAAGAGCTCAGCGTCCTTGCCAGAAACACTGGTGCCATTTGAGTAAGTAAGCCAATTTCAATTGTGGACATTGAAATCACCCGCAACGATGATTTCGCACTCCGGGTGTGAAGATAAAAAACCGGAGATCCGCTCAGAGATAGCGTCGAGTGTAATAAGGGAGGCTTCATTACTAATATTAGGACTTCTGTAGAGAAAGCAGAAGAATATGACGTGGCCTTGAAGGATTAATTTAATCCAGAGATAATTAAAATCGGGAGATGTACTGCTGTACACCCTCTGAAATGCCACGTCATTCCTAATATAAATGGCTATTCCCCTATGGGCAGAAAAGTTGTGTACTAAGCTATATCCTGCCACCTGAAAACGATCTAAATCGAAATCAGGTAAGACTTGGGTTTCGCTCAATGCAAGAATGGGGGGAGCGTGTACAAATAGATGGCACACCACGGAAAAAAAGTTCGTTTGAAGTCCTCGAATATTTGCAAAGTCAAAACAGAAATTTCCATATCGAGACTTTGTTGACGTAAGGTTAATAGCCGCTGTTACAGCTGTTACAGCTGGCGTCGCCGGTGACTCAGCCATCGGAGCTGACGGGAATCGCCCTGTTGGAGTGTTATGCCTCCTAAAACAAAGCGAGTCCCGTCAACCGACCGATTAAGGCTGTGACGCCGGCGCAGCCGACGATGGAGAGGTTCGATAATTTTTAAAAAATATATTTAACAAAACGTAAGCAGAGGCTCAGAAGGCGCAAATGAATTTCTTTTAAATAATTAAGGTAATATTATATAATAATCTCGGCTCGGTACATAAATTATTTCGTTCAAAGGCGACTTGGAGAATATTATCAGCAAATGAGGATATATTGGGAGATTAAAAAGTCGTTGGAGGATTTTAGCTAAAAAATCTGACATTGGCCGGGTTTATGCCGCGGACACTTTGGAATTTATGAAACGGAGCTTCCAACTTGGTTATCGTTTTAACCGAAACGTTTGACAATTATTATCACACGTTTGACATTTCTCATCAATAATAAACCATTGTTAAATAATGGAGAAAATATTAATAAATTATCAATTGAAGCGCGCAAAAAGTATTTTATATTGGAAACAGTTACAAAATAAACGTAATAAGTATGTATATATGTTACACTTTTTCACTTTGTTTACGTCGTTTGACATTTTCAGAAAGTCTAAAGTGTTTATACCGTAACTTCCCGGCAGTGCCACATGTTTGGTCACGCCAAAAAGCAGATCCACTTTAGCAGGTTGCGCCGAAAATTTTTGTCGTATATGCCGCTTCCAAGATGTCAGGCAACTCCAAAGTGTCCGCGGCATAAACCCGGCCATTGACTATAATAGAGCAAGAGCCCGTGAACTTCATCAATATTTAAAACAGGAAAGTTCATCGTCAATATACAGAAATATGTAAAAAATGTCACAATACTTACAATACAAATAATCAAACAGCACTTATAAAAAATAACAAAAAACAGTTGCGACGGGCGAGCCAGTATTATACCCCGCAAGTCAGTAGAAGCTTAGTCACTAGTATGTTTTCATCCCAATCAGCTGCTTATATGCATGGCTGAGGTTGTCGCAGTCAGATCGTCGGTTAACTGCATTCTCCATATTGTTGATATGCAGCATCTCCAGCAGTAATCTCTTGCTATAATTTCTCTCATCTTCCAAAACAGTAACATTGTTGAGGTCAGGTGCATGGTCATTTTCTAAGCAATGGAGAGCAAGATCAGTTTTTTGGGAACCTCCATTGTTGATGCCTGAGCGATGACCCGAGAGACGTTTGCGCAGTTTTTTTTTAGAAGTCCCAACAAATACAGCTGGGCAGGCCGTCCCTCTACCCCCTGAACAAACAATCTTGTAAACTGTGTCCGACTTATCCAAGTTATCCAGTTTCCCTTTGATGTTGGTAAACAGTAACGATTTAAGTGTGTTAACCGATCTAAACGCAATCCTTATGGTGTCTCGGTTGCGTAGATATAGGTGCTGCCTTCATGTGATTGGAAAGTGACGGAATGTATAATGCACTTCGGTAAGTTACCAATGAAAGTGGTGGCACATCTAAGGGACGATTGGCGGTATTTCTAATAGTACTTTCTAATCATGCTATTGGTGTCATTAGTGGGGGAGGAATTGGAGTAGAGGATGTCTCTGACGATGCCTGCATTTTTACGATGGAAGTTACTGTGGCTATTATCAAGTACTCTATTGATGAAGTTCTGCGCAGTGTTGACTATTACCGTGTTGGCTTGTTTTGAGTTGAAGTTAATAAGCCGGCCCGAAGATGTAGGCTTCTTGTACCAATCAAAAATGATTGTACCATTGTCCCTGACTGCTTTGACGTCAAGGTACGGCAGTTCTCATTTTTTCTCAACCTCAACGGTAAATTGTATTCTCGGGTGGAAAGAGTTTAATGCGGTGAGTGTTCTTTCAATCTCACTAGCTTTTATAATCGCAAATAAGTCGTCCGCTTACTTGGTGACTATTTTCGGTTTTGGTGTCAGCTTCGCAATAACGTCCTCCAATAAGACCTCCATTGCTATGTCCGCTACTATTGGTGATGCCGGGCTACCCATAGGAACACCTTGCTTTTGTTCGTATATCCTCGTTTCAAATTCTAAATAGTTGTTCTCGATGATGCAGAACCTAAGTATATCCATAAACAAGGATTTCTTAATCTTTGTATGTTGTTTAATGTCATTCCACTTCTTATCAATTATCTCCAATATCATTCGAACTGGAACATTGGTGAAAAGAGAAACGACATCAAATGACACCATGACTTCATCATCTTCCAGTTTAAATGGGGAGACCACCTCGATGAAATGTTTGGCGTTCTGGACATTAAATTTGGAGTTTTCTGTCAATTTATTCAGGATCCTGACTATGTATTTGAACAGCTCCTACCACGGCACAGTAGTTGATGCACATATAGGTCTTAAGGTACTAGTACACAAATAAAAGCAAAAAAAAGGGCAAATTTTTATAAATTGATTTCTCAGAACCCTTAATACATACTAATGTAAACTTTTTTTTAAAAAATTATTCTATTCTTAAATAAAACAAAACAAATTTTTTTTTTAGTTTCGACTATTTGTACCATTTCTAGATGGCGCCGAAGTCAAGGTCAAGGAAAAATTTATGTCTCCGTGGCAGAGAGTAACCCCTACGGATTGGCTCGGCCGATTTTGAAAAAACTTGTTTTATTTTGTTTATTAACATATTCCTTACATCTATTTACCAAAATATTTAAAAAAAAGGTCAGCAATTTTATTTTTTAGGGATAAAAAAAAAACAAGGCCCCATTTAAAAATTTTTTTTTCCTACTACTGAAATGCAACTTTCTATTATCGATTTTTACTTATGGTGGTAAATAGATGTGGGCAATACATTACTCTTTAAGAGTCTTTTTGATTTTTTGATTCAGACTTGCCAATCCAGAGGGTTACTCTCTGCCATGGAGACATAAATTTTTCCTTGACCTTGACTTGGCGCCATCTAGAAATGGTACAAATAGTCGAAACTAAAAAAAAAATTTGTTTTGTTTTATTTAAGAATAGAATAATTTTTTAAAAAAAAGTTTACATCAATATGTATTAAGGGTTCTGAGAAATCAATTTTTAAAAATTTGCCCTTTTTTTTGCTTTTATTTGTGTACTAGTACCTTAACGGCACGGCCTCTTTATGAACCTTCGGTAGTCTATAGATTCGAGGGCTATTAGCTGTGTATGTAGTCATGCGTTTCTTCTGGTATTCATTGATAATTTTCTGATCAAACAAAGCTTTGACAAAACTAATATTCTAACCGTGGAGTTTAAGTGTTGGGTTGACCATTACCTGGAAGTGAGTCAAAATCTTTACATGAAACATCCTTTACATGAAACATACAACATACAGGTCAAGCTAATATAAAGCGTATAAATTTGCTTTGGAAATTGATTTTCAAAAGGGGGAAAATCTGTTGTAAGACAGTCATTCTGCCTCTAAGGAAACCCCTTATAGAAATATTCAAATAAATTTATATTATATTAAAGCAAAGTTTTTTAATTTGCGACAAGCTATACGAGTTTTTTCTTGTCGAACTTTAATCTTTTATTTAAAATTGATTTAACTTCGAAGAATCAAACTTCGTGACTTCTTCAAGAGATACGAGCTTCCAATATGCTTGGGAAGGACAATAATTATGTAAGGAAGTAAACCGCCCTCCATGGAGAAAAAACCGCTGCTGGGACTTCACGTGTGGTCAATGCAAGTTCAAAAGAAACATTCCCAAGAAACATTCTTCACGAAAAGAATATACCATTGGACGAAATTAGTTCGGCAGAGTAGGAGCTCTGCCGCACTGAAGAGGAACATCAGCTACAACATCAGTTCATCAAAAAGAAGCACGAATTGTTAGCTCTAAGGCCCTTCTTCCACGGGTCGACTGGCACGCGATTTGAGTATGATACGAGTATCATACGAGTCGCTCGGAAGTTTCCGCCATACATTTTTAGTTAAGTTCGTACACGAGTCGACTCGACTCGTTGTCGACGCGACGCGTCGGATACCAGTTGCACGCGATCTGCATGCTAGTCTCACGCGATTTGAGTATCATACTAGTCGAGTTGCGCATCCGAACTTCCCAAGAAATTGGGTCAATTCCAAGGACTATTAAATAGTTGTACAATATTTTTCCATTGCGTCAAGTTTGGAATTGTCATATACATTTTTATTGACATTTTATAAAATGAGGAAATTTTTTATCATCTCTTTCTAGTTCCTTTGCTGCCACAAATGCACGACAATTTAAATTCCTTTTAATACAGGCATCTATCCAAAATTTTCTTTTCTTTGACAAAGATAAAGTAAGAAAATTTCCTCTTCAGAGTCGCAAACGTGTGCTATTTAGGTCGTCTCAGAATCGACGCGTGTACGAGAATTGGTCGCAAACGAGTAGTAGACCAGTTGTTGGTACAAAGTAGAGTCGTAGTCGCGTATGATACGAGTCGACCCGTGGAAGAAGGGCCTAATTAGTACCTACAAGGATTCGACAAAAGTTTTGTAACGGTCGGTTAATTACATAAAAGAATTCTCCTTACGAAATATTCCCCCATCTCACGGAAAATTCAGAAAGTATTAGTAATCACTTAGGAAGCTTAAAGTGGGAACTACAATGTGGCGCTGGCGCTGGCGCTGCCGCTCTTCTTGGCGCTGGCTTTTTCTTTGGCGCGCGCCATGTAGCTGAGTGCAACTACAATGCGTGGCGCTAAGTCATGTCAAAATTTTAAAAAAGGGATGAAGCGGATTGGTTCTGTTTGAGGCTTAAGTTAGTGGAAATGGGGCAATGCAAAAAAAAATTCATTGGAAATTATTTTTTTTACAGGAAAAACCAAAAATTGATTAAATACGAATGTTTTTTGGGATACTTTTGACTTCAGCGCCCTCATTTATCAAAATTCCCAACTGGCTGGTGTACTGGCGCGCACCAAAAGTAGAAAGTAGGCAAAAGTGAGCGGCAGCGCAAGCACCACGCGCCAAGGCCAGCTACACATTGTAGTTGCACTTCGGGTGGGCTACGTTTTTTACTTTTGACAGCTTGCGATACAGCGCCAGCAGCACGCGCCAGCGCCTCATTGTAGTTCAGCCTTTAGTCTTCGAAAAATTTTGGCATCACGTAGGCTCAGAAAAACAAAATTTTTCTGAGAATATGAAAAAAAACAGTTTTGTGAGTCAGTCTGGATTTTCAGTCGCGACCAGAGGGACAGTTTTTTCGAATCGGCCCGGAATAGAGACAGTCTATTTTAATTTTGGAAAAAAATAAGTTTATTGTGGATGAGTCGCCAAGTCAATTATCGGGAGTTTTTTTGATAGCTGCGATTTTGGGTATTTTGGACGGGGAAGGCGGTTCGCGCTTGTTCGGTTATTTTATCGAGAAGTTTTCAACCCCGATCACAAAACGTTTGTCCACTGCGACATAAATGGTACCATCTATTTTGGAGGTTGGCCCTGAGAAGGAAGAGGATGAATTGTTGAATCCACAACGAAGTACAAAGTTCCTGATCAATTGTTTGCCAAAAAGTGATCATCGAGTTGAACCACTGGAATACGGAAGACGTTCAGTAAAGGGATAAGATTGTGCAAAGAAGGTTCATCATAGAAAATCATTGTTTTGAAGTAGAATAACAGTAAACAGGCAAATATGAGTCATTTATCGGAGTTTTCTGAACATTTATAGCCATTATACAAGGAATTTTCAGTTTCTCTCAAAAATTTTCCTTTTGTGAGTGTGAGTAGAAACGGAACGCACACTAGGAAGACAATTGCTGTTACCAAGCGTCATTAAATTTTCATAAACAAACGCTTTGTTTACGAAACTGCAGTGTGTGTCAGTAATAAAAAAAAAAAAATTAGGTTACCCCCACAGCTTCTTCAAATCTGGTTTTTAATCCCAGCTACAGATTGTATAGTTAGAGACAGTATTTTTCCGATACTCTTTTAGTGACTCTTAACTTAAGGTGTTCGAAGTGCATCATTAGCATATCCTACGTTGTTGAAATCACATTCACCCCGCCTACTACGTTTAGCCCAGGCTAATAACAGGTTCACAGGAGGGAGTGTGGAGGAAGGCTGCAAGATCTTGTTAATTTTACCTTTAAATTAATCAACGCTGGCTGAGTAAAGCTAAATAGTAACTAACTTTATTATCAATTTTTTTGTTTAAAATACCTATAAACTCTTAACAATATTTATAATCTATTTACAAATTTTTATTACAATGTTTATAATATATTTACAAATTTATATCACCAATCATTAACTACTATAAATACTTATAAGATATTTACAAATTGTATAACCTGAAATAATTACCCATTTTTCTTATCCAATGTATATATATACTTTCATCCCAAGAGGTACATCCAAAACAATTTATCTAAATACATTCTCACCTATATTACACCTTACATAACCAGTTTTTTTTAATAATTATATTGCATTAGATCACCGCTAATAGATATCTACAATATTACCATATAAATTAGTAAGGACGTTTGTCTTGATTGGAATATTGTACATTACCTTTGGAAATTAGTTAACGTATATCCACACAGTTCACTAAAAATATATTCCCCTCCAAATATTTTACATATACACCGTTTAGTTAACACGCAAAAGGGAATTGTAATATCCACTATTTACATATATTACAATATTTATCAATTAATTAGAGGTTCATTCAATAATCACCATATCCTTATATTTAACCATTTTTTTTATATAATGTGTTTACAATTTTACTTTGGTACACGCCCTTATTTATAAATTTTATCGATTAGTTTGGTGTTGTACGAAAGAAAATAATCCTCGACTGGTACCAGCGCGACGATTGGTTTGTTTCCTTCCGTTGTTGTATCAACGTTATTTTTTTGTGGTAATAGTTGGCTGTGTCCACAGTACCTATGTGGTAGGAGTATTTGTTGATTGTTTTTTATATACTATTAAATATAAACTTACCTTTATTTTACTGTTTGAATAATATTGTATTGATTTGTAAATTGTTAAATAATATATTTGTGGTAAATTTCTTTAACTCCTCTAGTATTATTAGGCATGTCAGCCTAAGGGGATAAAATTGTCCAGGATGGTTGGGTTTTGCTTTCTCTCCAGGGTCCTCTCAAAGTCGCGTTGAACATTTTCAGATCCACCAGGTCAATGGACCCTTCCAGCGATGAGTGTCTTTGGCTAACCTAAGACAAGAACGGTATGAAGATGTCACCCTTTTAAATAATAGGTAAGTGGTGAATCATAGGTGTAGAGTCCCGGTCACACACCCCCACGCCCCCACCGACGAGCTAGCGTACACCGTGTGGCCGGTTTAACATCCCCTATACCTTTAGGAACCTAGGGAGGATGTAGTTTCTCAAAATTTTTATGTTTACCAGAACACGATGGCAGTAACCTTGCTGTCACCAGCAAGGAGCTCCATTATGCCGGTACAGTTTTGCCATGTCAACAAAATCAATATGGAGGACAACCTTTTAGGAGAACTGCTGATACCCACTGCCGTAATATGATGCACAAAGATCTCCCTCCCTATATTTAGTGAACGTCCGGAAGATTGGCCATTGTTTATTAGTAGCCTATGGATTCGCCAATCGACAATTTATTTAGACTACAAGCCATATTTGTTTCAATTCGTCTGTATCGAGTTTTTCATCTTTTGGTAGCATGCAATTTAGTTTCGTCTATTTTGACAGACGTTCCAATTTTTTGGAAGCACACAAGTTTTGTGACGGTTTTCTTTTCATCTTTGTAACAACTGAATTTAGTCGTGAATAAAATTATTTCCGAGCTATAAAGCGCGGGTAACCAAACTTTAAGTATTCAAAATAAATTAGTTATATTAGTATTTATTAATACATTGGAATATTGTGTAGAGTCAAGTCTAGTTGTTTGCGTACAGTAGGAACTGTAAAAAATGTAAAAGATCAGTAGGCGAATTTTGAGTACGCAACGAGGAAAATAAAGGAAAACAGCAGTATAAAATATATCGTCGAACGGCGAGGACGAATTTGAACTATAATTAAATAATTCTTGTAATATCAAACTAATTAAAGGAAGTATAATTATTATCACATATTGTTAAACATTTGTATAATTGAAATATTACAGCACCATAAACACTAGTAATAAATACATAAATATAAAACTGAATGTTTGTCGGTCTGTCTGTCTGTACGCAATACGCTCCTACACCGTGCAACCGATCTTAATAAAATTTTAACCATGTGCTATTTACATTAAAACTTAGAACATAGGCTATTTTATTACTTTCTAAAGCCACTCCTAGATGGCGCTGTCATGGAGAGCTTGTGGCGACACTAAATCTATTCATTTCTACACGTACACGGACTACTGTAGTTCTAAGTTTGTTGTTAATTGTAATATTCTAAGTATGCCTTATTCTGCCTACTTCCAATTAATTAGATATACGTTTTTGTTTTGTTACAATAAATATTATTCCTTTTCCATACTCTTTAATACCAATTGCCGGTATACAATATTGGGATAGATAACAATAAAACCCATATTGGTGACCAACCGACGGACTACAAACCACCAGAGACCTTACTAGAACTGCGACGTTTCCTGGGAATATTAAACTATTACCGTCGTTGTATTCCTACGGCTGCCAAACATCAGGTTCCTTTGAATCAATTATTAACCACAGTTAAGAAAAATTACAAGAGACCTGTTCAGTGGACTCCAGCAACCGAACAAGCATTCTTGAAATGCAAGCAGAGTTTGGCCGAAGCCACAACGTTAACATACCCGATACCTGCTGCTCCGTTGGCTCTTGTAACAGACGCATCAGACACAGCAATTGGCGCTACGCTGGAGCAAGGAGTTGATGGAAGCTGGAAACCACTTGGTTTCTTTTCAAAAAAACTTAGTGGAGCGGAAGTAAGATATAGTGCTTATGATCGGGAGCTATTGGCCATATACGCGGCTATAAAATTCTTTCGGCATATTCTTGAAGGTCGTCCATTCATCATTAGAACAGATCATAAACCGTTAATCTATGCCTTCAAGCAAAAACTAGATAAGGCCTCACCACGACAGGCTCGCCAACTTGATTTTATAGCCCAATTTAGCACCACAGTTAAAAAAACTTAAAAACAGTGACTCGGTAGAATTGTACTGTGATATTTCAACAGGATACATTCGACCCTATGTTCCAAAATCTTTGCGTGAACGAGTCTTTCAAACAGTACACGGATAGTCTCATTCGAACAGTAAAGCCACTTTCGAACAGTTACAGCAAAAGTTCATCTGGCCAGGAATGCAAAAAGACGTCAAACTTTGGGCCAAACATTGCATACCATGTCAACGTTCTAAAATACATCGCCATAATAAAACTCCTCCGTCAAAAATTCCAGTGCTTAGTCAACGATTTGCTCACGTCCATCTTGATCTAGTAGTTATGCCAGAGGTTCAAGATTTTAGATATTGCCTTACAATGATTGATAGGTATTCACGCTGGCCAGAGGTAGTGCCTTTAAAAGAAATGTCCGCTGATACAGTAGCGACAGCATTCTATTCTACGTGGGTTTCAAGATTCGGTGCACCGCATACGATCACCACCGATCAAGGATCCCAATTTGAATGTTCCTTGTTTAAGTCACTACCGAATTTGCTAGGAGCGAAACATCAACACACTACTGCTTATCTCCCAGAATCCAACGGCCTCATAGAAAGATGGCATCGTTCCTTCAAATCTGCACTTATTTGTCACGCTTCTTCTTGGCTCGAATTACTTCCGACGGTACTCCTGGGTCTAAGCTTCGTTGAAAATCATCGCAGACCTTTGAATTTTTGCATGAAGGTCCGTGGACGTCTCCTATGATGCACCTAGAAGCTCGATTTTCGAAATTCAAAATGCCCGCCGAATATGACCGAAATACAAAATTGCCGCAGAAATATGGTTGAATTTGCCAATTTTATTCCGATTTCAATGAAAGTGGGTATCTAGGGGTTGGTCTAGAGGTCGCAAATATCCAATTTGTGGTCAAAACTTGTAAATTCAAAATGGCCGACGAATTTGCAAATTATGTTCCGATTCCAATGAAAATCTGTATCTGAGGTTTTTAAGGTAGCAAATAACGACTTTATGATCAAAATTTAAATTCAAAATGGCCGCACCAATATGGCCGACGAGTTTGCGAATTGTATTGCGATTCCGAATTTATAATCTAATATATAACGAATTTATAATCAAAACTTATTCAAAATTGTAGGGCCAATATGGCGGAAGAAGTTTGCCAAATAAGTGTCATTTCCCGCTTAGCTGTATGTAGGGTGTTCAAGAGTTGGAAAATCGGAAAAACTTGACCTTATAGCTGCAAATGGAGAAACATTAAATATAGTATATCGTGAAGCTCTCTAAGCAAACGGTTCAGAATTGATCAACAAGGATTTTTTTGGAAAGGTGGTAAGGATAAACGGAAATGTGGGGTGATTTATGTATAATGGATAAGAAGGAAAGAAACCAATAACCTCTGAATTTTTATGTATAAGTCTAGGATTCTGCAATACGGGAAGATGCTGGCATCTGGTAAACAAATAAAACCTGAGTCAGTGACATTGCAGATGAGAACCCAGGGGCCAAGCAATTGCATATTTATTTTAAATGTTTTAACGTTTGTGGTTTTAACAAAACACATAATAGGTAATTTTGGTCACACTTGAAATAAATGCAATTTGAATCTAATGTCTCGAACGTTTATAGGAATAGTTGGTTTTTCGTTATTGGTTATGAAGAATTTAATTTTGAAGATCATATAATTAAACGGCAAGCACTTATTTTGTGGCACCATTTTACAGAGTTTAAACTCTCCAACAATATTGAAACTGTTTCACCGTGTAGCCCTGAGCTCAAAGAAGTGCAGAATTGCAATTTTATTTATACACGGCACAAAAGAACGCTAAACATTAGAAAATAATTGTACAATTAATTCCCCTATGAAACGTATGGCAACTGTTACATTTAAAGGTCGATTCGCACTATACGGAACGTCAACGTCACGTCAAGGAACGGCAACGGCACGTCAAAATATTCTTCAATGAGTTTTACACTAAGCATTTACATATATGGGCAACGTCACGGCACGTCAAGATTCGTTTGAAACTATATTTTTACGTGACGTGCCTTGACGTGACTGATCTAATCTGTTGAATGTGAACGTAGTTACGGCAGCAATTCGAATTTTTCAAGTATTTAACTGGTTTTGTTCAATCTAATTTTAGCCGAGTCAATGAAGGTTTTTACTTCTTAGTCCCCAGGGGCTACCCCAATTTTGATGATTTTTATTTTAAATGTTTGTTTTTATATATTATTTGATTTTTGTACCAGCACGATTTCGCGCGAATGAAAAAAGATACCGACTTCGTTGAGGAGCCGTTCAAAGCTTGTTAAAGGACATATGATCTGAAAAGATTTTCATAAAAATCGGTCGAGTCGTTTTTTTGTTTGAACGAAGTTCGTGATTTTTGTACATGCCCAATATCGCGCGAGCCAAATATGATACCGACTTCGTTGAGGTGCCGATCGAAGTGTATATGATCTGAAAATTTATCGTTTTACCGTGAAAATCGGCGTCTTTTGTGTTTAAATGAAGAGACTTCGGCAAGTGTGCCAAGTAACTTAAATTAATTAGTTTTGCTAATGTCTAATATACTCGTTGGAATGAAACCCGTTCCAAATGAGGTTAACTTTTATGGATTCAGCCGAGCAATAGCTTCCCACGAAATTTTCAATCATTTGTCCATTTTCTGCCACCCATCTGCCTATGCACACTTCACGAATAGGTGATTTATCGTGACTAAGTGTTGGCGTATTTTGTAATCTAACGTCCGCATGAGTTGTTAAAGAATTAGCAGAGTGGTCCTTATTTTGGTAGATCGTAGCTCCAATAGCTGCAACTTCAGGTCCCTTAAATTTAACAATATACTTGTTAAATAAGTTTTGGAATAACAACATATTATTCATTTTTCATCCAAGTGTCAGTGTTAAAAGTAATTCACTAATTTTGTTTACAACTTGGTCATCCTAATCTTGTAAATACGCACATATCATTTGACAACCTAGCGAAAGTATTGATAAAAAAATGTGACAAATGTTAGGTATCATATATTTTATATTGATTATTGTTTATTTATTATTAAAATATCCATTGATAATATTCCACATTTATAATACTGGGAAGTTGATCTTGTGGACCGAAAGGGTCAAAACCACATCCCAACTAGTTTTTGTTTTGTAGGCAAATATTCCTTTGCCAATTATTTATGATTGAACATATTGATTTGGCAATGGGAATATTAAAAACAGCTCAATTCCGAGCAACCACAAATAGTTTGAGGACTAAGCTAACCGAGAAATTACATGAAAAGGGGGCTCCGCGTAAACAAAAATTAGAGTGGAAAAAGTGAGTACCTACTGTAGATGCATATTATTACTATTATTGAGTGAACGAAATATTTTTTTGCATGATCATTAGCGTGGTTACATGGCATTCCGAAAAGTATTCCGACTGAAATCATTCTGAAAATGCTTTTTCGGTCGAAGTTTATATGGTGGTTCTCAGTATGAATTTTTGCTGTCATTTCAGATTGTTTACCTCTAAATGAGAATATGCAATTTGTGAAAATGGATAATTTTTCTAATGAAATAACCAATCAACAACAAATTTTTGTTAACTCTATAAAAACAACTTTTAATAATAACATTTTAACAGTAACAAGAACTTGAAATTAAAGTTATTACCAATGTACTTCAATTTTAATGATAATAACTTCACTGTCCAGTTTGGTGTTACATGGCATTCTTTCCTAAAGCCAATCTCAACCAAACAAAATTTTGCTTTCGAAACCAGAATACTTTCAGAATGCTTTTTAGCCCGGGCAACGGTACATGGGCCATGCCATTCCGAAAAGCATTCTCAGAACGTTCTGAGAATGCCATATAACCACACTATATTTCAGACGTGGAGTGCAGCGCCGGCCCTAGGGTAGCGCGAGTGGAGCGGTCGCTCTAGGCGCCAGGTGGCAAGAGGCGCCAACATTAATGTGAAAAACAATTTTGAGCAAAAAACAAAATTTTGATGGCGCCTTTTGCAATAAAAGTTGATTTTTTAAATATTTGGTTATTATTATTTATTTAACACCAGCTTTTGCCCGCTATCTCGTCTACTTTGATTTTGCGGTGTCGGGAAAATTTGGCGCCTGTGTAGAGCTTCGCCCATAACATTTTTCCATTAAGTCATTAATTTGCAAAATTTGCAGCTCAAAAATTCACACTTTGGGGCCCCTAAAAAAATTAAATACTATGTACCTAGATACCTACATTCCGGCTTGAGACGAACATCGGCAACATTAAAAATGTGTGTGTTATGTTTTGTGGCGACACTACTAACACTGATTTGATCCTCAAAAAGGCCGCTCTTGTTTCTCGTTTTACTATTTCGTTATTTTATGTTGACGACCTGTGCAGCATACCGCCCGCCAAACACTGGAAATACGACAATGTGCATAATATACAGGGTGTTTCAGACTTATTTGCTGATCCGTTAAGGCCCGTCTTCACCACGCGGACTTAGATCCCACGCCGTACGGCCTTTGAGAAAAGCGCGCGCGAGCTTGAGGGTGCGAACAGTTGTAATCGGACATTGAGGAAAAATTCAATTTTCAGTTGAAAGGCGATACTTTTGCCTTTTTTTTCATATAGAGTTTTATGACTTTTTACGACTTTGTCATAAGCGGATAAAAGTTTTTGATATGTTGAAGTGGTAAAGCGTTCTGATGGCGAAGCAGCGGGAGATTCACCTCGCCCTTACTTTTAGGTTTCAGGCACCCTCCCTGCTCAACTAGGTTTTCCGCGTCTACCCTGAGGGAGGAGCTCACAACCATGAAGTGGTGGCGCATTAAACAATGTGGTATCGCCGGGGTCTCTGCCCCACGACCCCCCTGACGAGCCAGCCCTTCTCATGGAGGCCCAGAGTACTGCCGTGGTGTGTTTTTTGTTTCTTGTCAAAAGTATAAAATTAAGTAGATTAAGATGGGTGGCACACATACAAAGGCTTGTTCGTAATCGACCATTCCAAACGCGAGTATCGTTCAACAAACCAGTCCCCCAACTAAGTACTAGCCACGTCCAATGCTGCTTGACCTCCGCAACGAATGAGAACCTGAGTATGCGCACCGTGCTATTCCGTGCATCTTTTGTTGATACGTGCCTGAAGCGGGCTTCAACTGGAAAAGTCGAATCTTTACTCAGGCGTGTCGTGACTCATTTTGGGTGCCATACATACAGGTGTTTTGACGCTGTGCGTGACTGTTTCAGGCTAAGAACGGGCAAGTCTTATTTTTACTCGTCGGATGTCGAAGTCCTCCTCAGGAAGAAAGACCTGCAGATTTTCAGGGACTTCGCCTACGGTTAATTTGCAGGCACTTGAATATTTTAATTTTTGTTATTGACTCCTCTACTGCGGTGTTAACGGATGCCTTAGTTGCCGTTGCATTCGCTATAAGCAATACACATTATCTGATTTATCCATGTCTGCGGATGTTGTTGCTCCGACTGAGGTTGTGTATGTTCCGATTTCTTTTATGACTGCTTCAGCTGTTTCTATAGTTGTAGAACTCGACTTCCTTTGCAGCTCTATAACCATTAAGTTGTCCAACGACAACGACTCTCGTACAATTTGGTGTAAATTGTCGATGTCTGCAATGAGGTCGAGAAACAGTATGTCTGCCACATAAAAAATCATACCGAATATTGATTGGTTGAAGTGTTTATTCAGAAATAGGTCAAGGATTGTTAATTTGCTAAAAGACCTGAAACGTAGCTTTTTTTAACCGACTTCAAAAAAGAGGAGGTTATCAATTCGGCGGGTAGGTATGTTTTTTGGTCTTGTTCACGCATAACTTTGTAACGCAATAACTTTTTTGGTTTTTTCTTTTTTTGCTTGATAGGGTAGTTTCCCACGGTGATAAAGGAGTTCGAAGGTAGCTTAAAAAACTGGTAAAATTAGTACACCTTGAACAGATATTATTATTTTCAAAGTTATCATAAAATTCTTTATTGTCACCAAATACTTGAGAGGGACTTGGCGTAGCGTATACGTAAAAGTCTACCGAACTAATTATTGCGGGTTCAAACCCCGAGTCGGACAGTGCGACTTTTTTTCTTTTTTTCTCTTCTTCTAAATCCATTCTGATTGGATTAATGTTGTAAAGAATTATTAGAAACTCTTCGGTGAGAAATTTCATGCATACACTGTAAAAGGTGTAACACACTGAAGTGTGTTTTTTAACACACAAAATGTGTTGTTTAACGCACTAAAGTGTGCTATTCAACACACGTAAGTGTGTTGTCAAGAAAAAGTCTGTTGTTTTAACACACTTTATCTTGCAATTGACACGCTCTTCCGTGTTAAAATTCTAACACACGTTTTGGTGTGTTAAAAATAAGTCGTGAATTATGACCTGAAATCTAAACAACACACTTTAATGTGTTCAAACAACACACTTAACATTTATTAACACACTTTTGGAGTAACAACACACACTTTTGAGCTATGAAAATACAACACACTTTTTGGTGTGTAGAATAATTTTAGTAGAGGGAAATTAAACAAAAAAAAGTAAATTTATGATGTAGTTGGGAAGTTGGTTTTTTTCTTTTTTTTCTTTACATGTCTTAAGATAAAGCAAAAAAAAATTTCTGCAAAATCGGGCCTGTGCTGCAATAAAATAAAATAATTTTTAATTTTAAATTGAAATTTTTTTATTTTTTTCAATTTTCTAAAATGAGCATTTTTAATGAAGTAACGAAGTATCCGACTGCTATAGTTTTTGTTAAAAACACATTTACCCTGCAGATTTCTAACGCTGTAATTAAGAGAATAATCGTAGGAATTATATGAATATGTTTTTGCTAATTTCGGTCGAAACTGGACAAAAAGGCTGCAAACTCATATACATTTTATGGGAATGGGGTTGTAGGCAACTCTTCGCGAATAAATAAGGCTTTTCAAAATAACTCTAGGACTATTTTGGTCCTTGTTCAAACCTTTTTTCGGGAACAGCTGTTTTGAAATTTTTGCGATTTACGTATAGATGTATAGGTAGGCCACAATTTAAGCCCTAGGATAAGTTTCTACGATAATTACAGTTCCTGCTTCTGAAAATTTTCCATATTTCACGGTTTTTAATTTTTTTTTACAAAAAAGTTGTTGACCGATTTCAATTGTCCAAAACTCAGTTTTAAGCGCTATTACATACGATTTTGTTTTGAAGATAAAGTGGAAATTGAAATAGAAAATCCGTGCGCAAAGCAAATGATTACGATACTTTTGCGTCCCATTTCGTATGGAACCTAATTTATCCGCCAGCATCATCAAATATGCTTTAATATATGGAACATGAAATGTTACGTCAAAAAAATCAATAAAAAAATGCAAGCTTGGCAACATTTTCTCAGGCTCTGAAAAACTCAGAAAAATCAAATTACGAAAAAATTAAATTAGCTTTTAGTTATCTCAGTTTTAGTTAAATTTTATTTAGTTTTCTTACATTTTCTTAAAATCAATTTTGAGCTTTAAGAAATTGTACACACTGAATATTTCAGGTTTTTGAAGTGTGTTATCTTAACACCCTTTAGTGTGTTATTGTGACGTCACCCATTTGAATTACATTGTAGTCACTTTTTACACGCTTCAAAGTGACTACTATGATAATCAAATGGGTGACGTCACAATAACACACTAAAGCGTGTTAAAACAACACACTTCCAAAAGCTGAGATTTGCAGTGAGAAAAATCAAAACTAGCAATTATCCTAATGACCATAAATCTTGCCATTAGCATACTCAATAGGCCGGTTCTCGTTCGATTACGGAAGATAAGCAGCATTGGACGTGGTTATTTCTTAGTCCCACTTGGGACCACTTGGAAAAACGACACTCGGGCTTGGAAAGGCGAAAAAGCAATTGCAAAAGGCGAACAAAAATGAAAGCTTATCGAACCCTACAAATGTCACAGGCCGCCATGAATTCTATTTTAAAAAGCTTTTTTCTACTGCGTTGTTTCAACACACGTAGGCGTGTTGTTTAACACACTTTACGGAAACAACACACTTTAAAGTGGATTAAAAATGACTACAAGAAAACAACACACTTAGGTGTGTTGTTTCAACACACTTTACATTTGCAGTGTACTCATGTAGATTGTAAGATTATTCCTTTGAATTGGAAAACTATTTAACTGAATTTCTGAAAGGACTTATTTACATATTTAGCCAACACATAGTAGCACTGTAATGCGTGGTGTAGTGGTTTACCAGGCTAGTGGAACCAGACTTTGTTTGTGGCGTCTAGTGACTGCCTTATTTGTGTTTTTAGTGAATTCTGAATTCTTTCATCCTTTTTTGTGCATCACGGTATTGGTTTTTTTTGAAGTTGGTTTTTAAAAATTTGTTTTTCTATGGTTAGTCCATATTACTATAATATGTCCTTTATACTGCAAAATTAAATTCTAAAACTTGGTATCCACAATTCCATCCGGTAAATACCTTAACCATGCCATTAAAACTCTTATCGAGGAAGGAAAATCTCAAGTGATTTCAAGATTCAAACCTCCCCAAAAAAAGTAGAAGAAGAAGCAGGAATTCAAAATAGGAAAATCTCAATCCGAAAAATTACATTTCCCAATTTCCTCATATAATCCCCAAGAAGTAGGTTCGTACCCTGAAGTCTAGCCTTGCTTATCCCATTTATCAGGCCTATCAATCATCTCTAACAACTCTCTAGGTGAAGTTGGTTCCCTTTAATCTCCCTTCCGAATGTTTTGTACAATTTTTTTGATGATGATTTCAATGCGATTGTATTTGTAGCTAGGACGGAACGGCAGAGATGTTTGGTATTTTCACAAAAATTTCCAAGGGTCCTTAAAATATTCTTGAAGTGGGCAATTTCTGCTGCCTCCCTGCCTGTTCGCCCTTGAATGGCTGATGCCCTCTTTTAAGCTGTTAAACGACTCTAAAACCCCTTGTCCGTGTCTATCTGTTCCGGCCGTGGGAGATGGGGAGAGAGATGGAGAGATTGGGGGCGCATAGATATAAAAATGAGCTCTGGATAAACCTTTCGTGCCTTATCAGGACTTGTAGGGTATTCCCCGGGGAAAATTTATCATACTTCATCGCGATATAGAGAAGGAATTTTCTTTGGCTTGTTCTGTTCGTCGTTGCGTCCCACACCCCCACTGTCGAGTAGCCCCTTTTCGCTATCAGAATTATTTCAGTTGCTCCTTGGGATATTTTTTTCCTTTTGGTGGTATCCTTTATTTTTTGTTGTTGCTGCTGTATTTTTTCACCGCAGCTTCAGTTTGAGTGAGTCGTCGGCTGGCTGAAGGGATGAACCTGAGCCACTCTTCGTCTCCTTGAACTTTAAATGGAAAATTCGTAATAGAAATCCAGACAAAAACGAACAGAAACACTTCTGCTCCAAAAATTACCTTCAAGTGCCTGTTTTTGTGGTGGGGGTGGAGTTCGGTAGAATGATGATGATACAGGGTGGCGGTGAAGTGAAATTGTTATAAAGTAATGCGACACAGAAGGGCTTTCTGAAATCTTAGACCCTAAAAATTGTAAATAATAAAACACCCGCGGTGATGCCGTTCTTGTAATAGCCCAGTGGCGGGGATAAACTTCCCTTTAGGCCAAAAATGAAGGTGTAAGATTTGGGTTAAGACGTTTTTATCTTAATTGCCGGAAATTTAGTATCAAAACTTTTCAACGGCAGTGGAGGAGAACGAGGGGCGGAACAGGGATTATATCTCTACAGATTCGTTTATACATAATGAAGAAAAATCTGCTCATATCCTTCGTGTCACAGGCTTCTTCCTTCCACGTCCAAAATTTAATTGCTCCAAACTTTCACCAATCATCCCCATGTGTGTGTATGTGCGGTAATTTGATTCCAATAGAAAGTTTCCTCCAACCTAACCGTAAGTAAAATTACCTTCAGGTGAATGGTGCTGGATTCAAAGTTAGGGATGACGTGCAAGCGGAGGTGGAAGGTACCTTGAATGGTTTTGTTGGTAGCGATACTTCCGATAAAGGTTCTATTCCAAAAAAAAAAATATAATTCCATCTTCTGCAGGGCTGCAGGTGGTAAAGAGTATGGCTGGTGGTGGGAAAAATGCTAAAGGAATTCTCATTGTGGGTGGCGGTGCTGTATGTGTTTGTGTTGGTATCGAAGCTAGATTTTCACGTGCTGTCGTTGATTTACGGCGGAAGTTTTACGTTTTTGTAAGGGATGATTACTTTATGAAAGCTGTAAATTATTTTAATAGAGACAGATTTTGGGGTAGATTGTGGTAATTCAGATAATTGCGAGGCGGCAAAATTGGAGGTTTTAGGCTTTATCTAGAGCTACATTAAAGAAACTCATTGTATTATACGGTATGAATGCGGGGTGGGCGAAATTGAGTTTTCCAGAGAGTAAAGGAAATATATTAAGGTAATTTATAAAGGTGAATGTAATTAACTAATTTTAAGAAAATATGAACATTTCGTTGTTTTTTTTGGTAGAAATGCGTGATTTTTTATAATTACTTATAAGAAAATTGGTTTTTGGTTTTTATTGCCCATGCAACGGGATGAATATTCTGTCCATGAGAATAAATAATGTTTGTATATGTTTAGTATTGAGGTTCTAAATAAACTTGTGGCTCATATTTTCTAGTCCCAATTCGTCATGTCATGGTTCAGTGTTTAGAATTGAACTTAATTTGAAGGTTTGTAGTGGGTAGAGGTAACGATAGTCTAAAAGGGATTATCAGGGGTCTAGAAAGAGAATACGATGAACATGAGATGAACGTTTTGCGGTAGAAGTACTGCCATGAAAGCGGGACATTTTTAATATTAGTGCGATAGCCAGTAATATCAGAACAATCTTATGTGGGTATTAAATTCACAACGCGGTGCGCAGTGGCGCCATCTTCGATTAGATTCTAAGTGATTTACACTTTGTCCAGATGGGAGTGGTACAAACTACAGCCGAATTAAACTAGATGTATTCAAGGTGGGCTCGATTGCAAGGGCGGATCCACCGTTGTGGGCACGATGGGCATGCCCACAACCCTAATAGACTTGTGACGTCACACTTTCACGGTGGATTGATAGCCCGATGATATTATATCCTATGCCATAATAAAATAAAAAAATATATGAGTTTGCTTAAGACCACACTTTAGTATTAACCACACACAAGTATTAAAATATTAACCAGCTAACAATATGCTTGATATAGTGGAGTTCTGTCGGATATACCTATAGTACGCTTTCAGAAAATTAAGGCCAATGACAGATGCAGGAAGTATAGTGACGAGCCTACCGAGGGACTTGATACAAGTACAATTTGAAAATATCGATATTTATGAATTCCTATTTATATTAAAACCTATAAAACGAACAAAGGTTTTATGATAACTGAAATATTTTCGATTGAAACTGGTCTAAAAATTGCGTAAAAACTGCATCAAGTGAGGTTCCATATGTCGTGGTACTTTTGTCAATATTGGGCCTGTTTAGACGCTTCGCTCCCAAGAACTTTCCTCCCGAACTTTGTGGATGAAGGGGGAAGTGGGGTGGTACCTCTCATCACCTTCACTTTCCCCTTCATCCACAAAGTTCGGACCTAGTATCATTGAAATCGCAACTCAAAATCATGGGGATTTCGTTGAAGTTTTGACCTAGTAAAATTGAACCTTCAGAAGTGGAAATTTTCATGAATGAATTGGATTATTTCGCGAAAGGCGATCAGGCCCGCCACAAAGGGGGGCAACTGGGACGAATTGCCCCGGCCCCAGGCCAGAGGGGGCCCGGGGATTGAAACCCAAAAAGTGAAACCCAAGCAGGCAGCCCTTAAGTAGTCTCTTTACTACCACTAAAGTAGTAAGCTCGAATTGAGTATTAAGGAAAAAGAGAAAACTTAGAAAAGAAAAGAAGAAGAAAAAACTTAGCGACATAGGATTAGGTTTTTCCCGGACCGGTTTTTCCGTGCCAAAATGGAACTCAAGCAATTAGATTAGCTGAAACATACGTTAAGGTTAAAACCGGAACGGTTTCAGAACAAACCGGAGGCAAACAAAACCGGAGACGGTTAGCCGTACCGGAGAAACCTAATCGTATGTAGCTAGCCTAAAAGGCTTGGGACGCTCCCTTTCCAACCATTTTCAACATTGCATGATCGCAGTGGGGAGGGAGCACTCCTTTTGCTGCTGCTTTTTCTAGAAGCGTTTTTGAAGCAGTCGCAAAAGTAGAAAAAACTTTCTAACTCTCCAATATATGTTATAGCGCCTGGGGATATGAGACACAACTGCAGTGTCGAAAAGCTTTATATCTTTGTTCACCTTGTGCAGTTGCCTTTTCGTCCTTCCAAACGCGAGTGTGGACAGCGGTTTTGCCAAGCCAACTAAGTACCAACCGCGTTCAATATGCTGCTTCACCACCGCATCGAACGAGAACCGGTCTATGTTTGCCGTTTTCTTGGTTCCCTACAATTCCTCAAAGATGCAATCGGAGCATATTAACAGCGCTCCGAATTCGCTTCCATTAGAAGTGCTGCGAATTTTTCCCTCTGGGATAGCTTCTGGATTGATTCTGGCAAAAGAAAGACGAGTACTGAGCCCCAGAGCTAAGCGCAAGAGCCCCGCTACATAAGACCTGTTCCGTTCTAGGTTGCATTATGTAACTTTAGGGTCATCCGCGAATAAAGAACTGACGCACAGTGGTTGAAATCGGCAAAAAGATGGACAAAAGTCGAAAAAACTGAGATAATTGTTTGAAAATAAAGTTATAGAGGTTTTTGGGGTCGCTGATCACGAATTTGTTATTATTTCTTAAAAAAAACAAAATGGCGGCTTCAAAATGGCGACCATCAATATTGAGCACTATTTTTCAATGAAATTGGGATTGTGTTTTCCAGGTCGCTGATCACGAATTTGGTATTATATTTTATTTTATTGGATATGGTAACAGTTTAGCCGCTAGGGCGTTTTGAAATTGTTTTTTTTAGAGTTTTACATATAACCCTGTATTTTTGTAACCCTATGACCTATTTTCATGAATAAGGTATCAGTGAGCGCAGAATACTGCCACCTATGTAAAACTGTAAAAATCAAGGTTCTACCCTATCAACTTCCATAGTAATGAGTCATCAAAGTCAAAATTTTGGTTTTTTTTAACTAAAATTTCAACCAAAATCACCTTTTTCTCCATAAAATAGCTAGTTAACTAATTTTTTTTTGCAAAATTGAAAAGCTTGGAAAGTTTCCTATCAATAATGTCTGGACAATTTGTATGCTACGACCTTTACTTTTGAAGTTATTAGCAAGTTTGATGTTAAAATTGACCTTATTTGGTACTTTTTGGCAAAGCTTAGGTGAAAAGGTACTAAAAAAGTACGAAATGAGCCAATTTTAGCATTAAAATTGCTTATAACTCCAATACTTATGTTAATTTGGCCTCGAAAGTTGATTACCAAAGATAAAACGGTTCAATTTAAGCTAAACACTACTTTAATAAGTTAAAAAAAACAAAACATGGATTACGCAGAATTTTGTACAAAAAGTGGAATTAAACAAAAAGGGGCAACTTCGGGCAATAGTTCTTGGAATATGTTTTTTCCAAAGGGTCAATAAACAATATAAGACAAAAATCAGAGCGGCATATAGCGGCACTTCTTTTGTAGGTCTATTAATATAAAAAAAAATTTACTTTTTCGATAAAAAGACAGATCAAGAAATCTTCACAGTGTTAAAAATATGTGAACAAATGAGTATTCTTGTTAATATTATTAAATTATACTTACTTTCCTGAGAATAATCCATTTTATAACATTTAAAAATATGCGACACAACACTTCCTATGTATGTTTAAATAATTGGTTGCCGCGGGGGTCTATGATGCTATTTCAAGCAACGCATGCAACGGCCACTTTCAGAATGATTTTAAAAGGCAAGAAACGCTATTTGATTGGTTCTATTTGTCTTATGCTATCCTTGGTACCCTAATCCATCAAGTTAAAATAAAAAAAGTTCCTAAATAAGACTTTCATTTTTCGACTTTTGGCCAGCTTTTTGGCATTTTCGACCACTGTGTGACGGTTCGATATTTAAGGCCCTGAATGAACTTATTCTTGCGGTACCATACATTTTTTTAGTCAAAGATTTTTTGTTTTTTCAAAATCCTTAAAGGGCCCCAAACATATTTTAGCCCCAGGCCCCGCAAGGTGATGTGGCGGGCCTGGCGGCGATACATAAATAACTACCATCAAATTCATCTGTCCTTTTTCTGCCATAGATATGCTTGCACACATTTCATGGTGATTTATCGTGACTAAGCGATGGCGTTTTTGTACATCTGTATGAGGTGGTAAAACATTAGCGGAGTCCTCATCATATTCTTCATTTTTCATCCAAGTTTCTCATAAAAGCAATACATTCATTTTTTTTACAACTTCGTCATCCAAATCTCGTACGTTCGCAGCTATACTTTTACCAATTTAGCGAAAATATTGATAATCCTAGTCCATTAAAACCTGAGAAAAATAATTTAGGTGGTTAATTTTCTTAAAAGCATGCATGCGAATGCGGCATGGGTATGCACGCTACCGCTACAGGCATGGCATGCACGCTCCCGCTACATGCATGAACATTTATAAATGCATCCGCATCGGCATAGACGATTCCAAACGCGGGTGTTGTTTTACCATGCATTCCCCCAACTAAGTACTAACGACATCAAATGCTGCTTGACCTACGCAATCGATTTACCTACTAGTGTTTGCCTCACGGCTTTGCCAACGTGGAACTACACTGTACAAAATCTTGGTCAGATCGTCATATATTTTGTAAACATCTTCTTTGTAGGATTGCACTATATCGATCATGAGCGAGTTCATACTCCGACTCGCACTTGGCCGATTTTCGGGTGGCTGTGACCACAACCTTTTTGGCTGGATCCGCCCCTGCTCGATTGTAAGTCTTTGAAGCTTCGGCATTTCACATCCATTTCTCATGAACTTCCAGGGACATTAATGTCACACTTCAAATGATAGGTGGCTTCAAATCGGCGACTTCGATGATCTAACAGAATATCTTTCCTTGCTTTCTACGATTAATGTTACATAGGTGAGTCAAAAGAAAGAAAAGTCGAAGGAACGTGCGGAGGAGTGGAATCGAACCACGAACCTCTCGGATGGTGGTCGGACTTCTTAACCCATGGCCGTGGGCGCAGCGCCCTTTACGTTAAGAACTTTTAATTGCAATGAGAAAAAAATTATTTTGTCAAACCGTAAGAATTTCTGGAAACATTAGCATTTATTGGAAATAATCATTTGATTTAAACTTAGAGCGATTTAAATTTTCTTCCGAAAGAAATATTTCTTCTACTTTATGTCAAGAGTTTATTTGTGGCTTAGCATTATTTTGTCAAGTTCAAATATCATTGTAGTAGCCGTTGTAGGAAAGACGTTGTGTGTATGACTTGCAAGATGGACGGTATTAGGCGACAGTGCATGAAAACAAATGGTCGAGCGTATTGTTTACTCGAGTGAAGTCTTTCGAAAAATTCTCATCACATCAAGGCAACAAAAGTGATAAAATAAAACAAGGCCAAACGGTAATTTAACTTTGAAGAAAATCATTAAAATTCATTATAAAAACATGAATTCGTATGGTTTCTAATCAGGCGATGGATGCTTGGCTGGTTAAAAAACAAAAACCATCTACGCTAGCTGGCAATGAAACTGACCAGCGATCAATTTCAACACATAAACAAAATAGAGTTGATCATCCAATCAAAATGGATTAATACCTTTGAATCATAGAAATATAAACTAACATGGAACGGCTGTGTGGTGTAAAAACCCTGTACGTGAGCGACCACATTAAAGGTAGCTTGTTTAAAAGGACAGCAATAGTGTGCACAAGTGGGACACAAATAGCCGAACTGTCAGGGGTAGCTTCCTGAGTGAATGGTGGCGTGCCAAGTCAATATCCGGGGGCATAGATTTTATGCCAGGAATTTTAATCGCCCCGCTTTTAAAACGTCCCTCTTATTATCTCTGCATATTTTGGCCTGCACTGCCTGACCACTACTACGGAGTGAACTCAAACACATCAGGAATTGTGGTACGCGTAATCTGGCTTACAGCCATTCCGTGTTTAGTTTATATTTCTATGCTTTGAATAGATTGATTATTCTAAACAAACGGATAAAGTATACTACTATGTTTGTCGTCAGTTTTCAATTATTAATGCAAACGAGGTCTTCGCCTCTTGCAAATTCAATGCATGGAAAACTGCATTAAGTGCTGGGAAAGGGTTGAAAAGACATTCCGCTAGCTCAAAAAATCAGTCAAGAATGAATCAAAATCAGGAGATATCAACCCTTTTAAATGGAACAGTGCTAGAAACAAGCCGATATTATTTCAAAGTTATCGTTAAAACTATTCTGTAATATTGAAATGGGCATCTTTCAAAATCTATTTCAATATACATTGGAACACGATGAACAATTAAGAAAATGTCAAGAGACAATTCCTGGAAATGCACTATATACATCACCCCAGATACAGAATGAATTGGTTCACATTATTGCGAATGTTTTGCGTGAAAATATTGTAGCAGAAATTAACAAATCGACATTTATGACTTCGATAGCCGATGGCACAACCGAAAAAAATGGGAACGAGGTGTATTCAATTGTTTGTTATTTGAAAAATGAATTACCTGTAGAAACAGTTTGCACGATTGAAAAAGCGGATGACATTTCTGCTCTTGAATTTAATAAATATTATAAAATTGACCTGAATTGTACTCATTATTTTCGTTCTCACTTTCAGAAAATCTTAAGTATAAAACCAGCCTCAAGGTAATAAAAACACTATTATTTGCATCTTTTATTTTTCCGAACTGTTGTTATTTCGGGCGCCAATAATTCTGCCGTGCAAAGGACAAATGACCTATATGCATTATAGGTCAAAATGGCTTTGTATGCATTTTCTGATATAAAATATTCATATTTATCCTTAAAAAAATTTCAGACTGATTGAACTTTTTAATAAAAAGTTATCACCGTAAACAGTTACTTTATTTGCTTCGGTTTCATGTATTTTGAAAACTTTGATCGCGTTTTTCTCGAAATGAGCTTTTTGCAGATAGGTCTTTTGCCCTTTGCACGGCAGAATTGTTCGATGATCGCCCTTAGATATCCGGACCTGGCTACGGCCTTGTCTTAACCCCGACGATACAGATGCCGGTAAAATTTAAAACCAAAATAAGAGTGAGAGCTGATCCGGCTGGGTTCAGTGCTCGATCATTAATTGTGGGTAGATTGAAATCGGAGATTTGTATTTATATTCGTAAAGAGCAGCAATTCTGTCTTTTCCGGTTTAACCAGGGCCGGCGCTTGGTTTTTTTGCGCCCGGTGCAGCATGCCATATTGCGCCCCCATCAGTTGCTCATTTTTTGATCGGAGTGAAAGCAATTGAAAAAGACATAAACACTCTGTGGAGTTCCTTTAATATATTAAAAGAAAGGCACGGGAACACTTGTTCAAATTTTTTTTTAAGTTTAAATTTTTTCTTAAAAATCTTAATTTCTGAAATTGCGCCCGGTCCAATTGCGCCCGATGCAAGTGCACCATTTGCACCTATGAAAGCTTGTGTCCAATCAGGATTGGCCTCGCGATCTTGCTTTTATGCTGGGTTTGCTTGCGCTTTAACTTCACAAAACTGTCCCGCTAATGCTGTTTCTTTAAGTTTCGTACTGCTTAAGCTTCTGTTAGATGGCCTTCAGCGCCACTGCCACCATTGTACACACATCCCCCAACCTCATCATCTGCTCGAGGATGTGTTTCGGTGTTTTCCGTACCATATTCCTGGGCTCTGCAAATCTATAGACCTATACATTTGAATCTCTATAATAGAGGTCCCTATATCGTTCTCCAAGCCCTCATATTTCAAGAGATAATCCATTGTCACTGCACTGAATGTATAAGTTTCCACTGTAGAATTCTGCAGAGAATAAAAACAGTCCACCTTGGCAGCCCAGTCCAATTGCGCCCGGTGCAAGTGCACCATTCGCACCTATGAAAGCGCCGCCCCTGGGTTTAACGGATAGTCCACTGCGTTTGGACCACACGACAACCTGTCTACGAGAAACCTTCTTATGCAATTATGTTGATTATCTACAGTTTTTATAGAGAAACTTTCTGAATCTTTCTACGATGACCGTTTTGTGCGCAAAAACAACAAAGATGGCAATAAATTACTGTTTTTAGTCACCTAATTTTTGCAATCAAGCTATTGGCTGTCTAATGAAGGCTTTATAGTACTCACCAAGAACCAGAAACAGTAGCACTGAAGATCTTACTTCTCAACGTGTCATTTAAGGAAAATTTGATTTTCCGAGTTGTAGAATTTACAGGAAGTCATTGTATTCTCGGCGAATTCTAGCGTTATGAAGTGTGACATAGGGGGCGGGGAGGTATAAATTCACGACGTTACGTAACGCTTTTCTGAAATAAATTTAGTACTTCAGGAATAAAATTTTTATGTATTTTTAAAAAGATTCTTAAAATGTTCGTTCAAAAAAATCACGATCGTTCAATAAAATTTTATAAATCGAAAATATATAAAATACGTCTTATTTTGAATTGCTTAAATATATAGAGGGGGGATGTATGAATTTGTTACGTAATTTATAAGGGGGTCTAGCAAAGCGTTACGGGGGGAGGGGTAGGGGGATTCAAAAGGACGGATTTTTGCGTTACGTAATTTATGGATGGCCCCTAAGTAATATACAAATGTCCAGCCGCTGTATAAAATCTTGTCCCATATCAACATTTCGTTAGCCAGCTTTTCCCTCCTCTAGCCAACTAAATTTCGTGTAGCAAAGAAATGTTGCAGCCAAGTATCTTAAATGTAACTGGCTAGAGCGTGGCAACTTTTGGTCGAATTCCAGCAACATAGAGCAGCGGTGTGAGAAGCAAAATAGCTACGAAGAGTGTGAGGGATTGACGTCACTACCGACATTCATTTCCTTCTGTATGTACCACCAACTCACACTCCTCGTACCTATTTTGCTTCGCAACCGTAGCCTTGAACCATAGAGTAAATATACACATAGAGGCTCAAAGCCCATACAAAATTTTCGCCCGGAATGAAACCTCAGCCACAATTTCTAAAAACTCCATCTGATTTTCGTTAGGCGAAGCCTAATCTAAAACAAAAAGCTTTTAAGTACATCTTATTCATTCATAAGCGCTTTACGCATGTAGGGAAAAAAGTCAGAAGCTTGCTTGGATCTAAAAATAGATTTCTTTTCGGGTAAGGGTATTCTTTTGTTTTTGCGAGGAAAAGGCCAGAGAGTGAAAAATAAAACAATCTTCATTTCTTGAAGGAAAGAATGAATGGAAGAAATGCAAATGCGTGAGAAATGCTCAATGACAGTTGCGATTTGATAATTTTTGTTTTTAATGTTTGTTCTCATGTATTTTTTGAGACTAGGGATATTGTCGTGGGGGAGCTAAATATTTTTATTTTTTAAAAAATGGTAATGATATAAAAAAAATATTTTTTTTTTGCTATAATAGAAATTTGAAATAGGAAGTTAATAAAACAGTTGAAATATTTTTGAGCTCCAACTACACGTTTCTGATTGTGAATAATGCATTAAAACAAGAATTTCAATTTTTTTTTAACAAAAGCGAAACTGTTCTTGAGCATTGAGAAGTAAGAACCTTCGTTTATTCGATTACTCTTGGAAAAAATAAACAAAAGATTTTGAATGAAAATTCGTACGTTTTTGTTTCGTTTTTTATTATTGTAGGCAATCATTTTAAAATTTATATTTTGGACTAGCAAACGCCTTTAAATAAAAAAAGATTATGTGTCCGCCGTCCCTGATAAGGTATATTGTAAAAAATATGAAATATTTACAAATAGATTTTGCATAGGTGTAACGGCGGCCCTATTCCCCTACTAGGAAAATATCCCTTATAGCCACTTGGCAACCCCGATTTTTTTTTGGGGAAAAACACTGGAGAAAATTTAATAGAAAAAAAACAAGGAGGCAAAAAAAAAGATGATTGAGGAAAATTTTTTGGGGAGTCAGTTTTTGGAGAGAGTTCAAAAAAACGAGTCGAGCTTTTTTAAAAGAAAAATCACAATTCTCAAGTTTTTTTTTAGAAAATTTAAGGCAAAGTTATCCGAATTTATGGCATCTAAACCAACAAAGAATAATAATCAAGGTCAGTTTTTTTGAAAATAAATTTACAAGGACTATAAGAGAGACGGGAATTTTGGGCGAAGAGGTAGCATCTTTTGGGGAAAAGGAAACTACATGGGGAACCTAGGAGTCTCAGACGGAGAATAGTCGTGGGAAATTCGACTAAGGGTCCAAAAAAAACTAAAGAAACATTTGTTTCCTGCTTAAACGAATGTGTGGAGGAAACCCGAGCAGCAACCAGATTTGGAAGTGATAGTGGAAAAAGAAAAATTTGGGAGTATCGGCATCAGGGAACCCCCGAAGAAACTGGCGGCCTGGTAGCTGAATGTGGTTGCTGTGGCGGTGGCGTTGCTGGTAGCAAACTAAGAGGCCGCGGGCCAACCAAGCCAGAAGGGGAAATCTGCGGTGGATGATAATAAATAAAGGCGTTCATGTTTATTTCGTGACAGGTTTTTTCATTCATACTGCAAGAATTTGGGGAAACCCTTATAGGCTTATAAAATTTGAGGCATTCAATATTATACCACATAAAAGGCCCGACACAAATAAGTCAAAGTGTAAGTCATAAATCAATAAAAATAAATAAATTAGAGTGTAAGGGATTTATTTTTATTTAATTTTTTAACATATCAAAAGATGGGGAAAACCCGTAATCTCTTGAAATGCAGGATCTGCAGTAGAACCCGAGTAAAAAGAATTGAGTTGGTAAAAGGAGTTGAAAGCATATATGCGCTCGTAACTAGCATGCATAGCGAAAAAATGCTCCAGCCTTACGGGTGTGCACGCTCCCGGGCGCATGGAAATGTAAAAATGCTTCCGCTATAGAGGTATGCAAGCCTCTGTTACGAATGTCCAATGCTGCTTGACTTCCGAAATCGAGCGAAAACCGGTGTATTGACTATGCTAATGGCACCCTTTCTGGTCACTAAGACAATTTCCCGTTTGCTTCGTCCATTCCCTTGCGAGGGACCATGCATGGTTCCAAAAAAGCTCGTGCTCCCAGAACCGTGGTTTCTTGTGTAGGAATGGCCATACCATTTCTTAAAGCTTCAATTATTAAATGCATCATTATACATACATTTACTCAGGACGCTTTAATCTACGAAAATAACTTTATCCTTTTCATTTTAAATTTTAGTCTAAGTCACACGTACCGTGCCTCGTTCAGGTGCTATGCAGGCTAAGAACGGGCGAGCCTTATTTTTACTCGGAAATACTCCACAGACAGCCAAAATAAGAATGAGTGATTGCAGGTCATAAATTAACCTCAGGAAAGTCTATATTGCTCAATATTTTAAAAGGTTTACTTTTCCTCATTTGGTCCAAGCTCGGACCCAACTAGGAAAACCTCATGTACTTTATCTATATATATAAAAGTGAAAGTATGTCTGTCTGTAAATGTTCAATAGACTCCGAAACCGCTCATCCGATTGGCCTGAATTTTTGTATATAGGGGTTTTCGGGTATGGCGGGTGTTCCTACGCGGTCTATTTTGCTCTATCTCGAACACTTCGGGTGGCTGTAGTGTACCGATATCCATGAAATTCGAACTTTTGTATGGGAGGTACTCTTCGAATTACTGCTAAAGAGCTCAGATCTATATTATTTTGGTTTTTTCCGAAAAAAATACGATTCCCAAAGTTTCAGATCGATCGGTCCAAATTTAAAATGGCAGCCAACACAAAATGGCGGATTACCTTTTTCTTTGCAAGCCATTCGGTATGGGTATTAAATGAAAGGGTATGACAAGTAGAATATTATTAGCTCTGTGTGGAGTCATTCCAAATTCAAAATTCATATCACCTGATTGCTACTATTGGTTTATGGGTGCAGCATAGGCGCACCGGGTCCCAGCTAGTCATTCATAAGATTATAATACAAGCCCAGTACCTGACTTGTTCCTAAGAAGGCATGCTTGTAGTGTCATGCCCGCGTGCGTTGCAACGCCTTAAACGTACTGTAACGGTCGGTTATTTACCGGAAAATTCTCCCTTTTGTTGGTTCTCCCATCTATCGGGAATTTCAGGATTCAATAACAAAATTTACTGGTCACAAAAAAAATTAGTACAAAATTTAAAACTTCAAGGAGGCTAAAGAAAAAATAATTTTTGTTCTGGATGGAAAAAAAACAATGATTATGACAGTTGGAGCTAGACCCGTAGTTTGGAGACTGCGACCCACTCGCTATTGAAGGAATTCCCGAAAAATAAAAAAAGATATTACTAAAGCATTTTGAGAGGCAGTTTTTTTCTTGTCTTGTGTGACTATCTGGGTAATTATTCGGATCAGTTGGACTGAGCTAAAGGGTGAAATAGGAGGACCTCCAGATACCCGCTATGAATGAGGAAAATTTCTTTTAGAGATCCAAGTACCGGGATTCAAAATAGTTAGCAGGCACAATCAAGGGCTTGGCCTGAGGAGAGCAGAAAAGGCCAATTTTTGATTGAGAGTTTAATGTTTTTTTTAAAGAATTAGTTATTTGCCCACGACGTGTGTGAATTTTAATTATTAAATTAGGTTGTAGTGAAGAAATTGTTCAATGCGGCATTAAAATTGAGCTACAATCTATGCCGGGCTGAGGTCATCAAGGTGTGAAGACAAACATTGAGTAACACCAGCAGTAGTCTTCATTAGGTGCAACAGGATTTGTCGGTCTGCTGTATTTCAGACAATTGTATGTTAAGAGGGCTGTGATACACTCTTTCCCATAATACATTTTCATATTTCCAAAATCACATTTTTCCACCTTAGGTAAATTCTTTAATGGGTCACACGCGCGAGCTTTTATTTTAACAAATTCATGCAGACCGAACGTTGCAATTTTTCCCCGATCGAGTAAAAATGAAAATAGGTCAGACGGGTGCATCAAATTCTTGAGGCCCGGTGCGTACAAATTGCTGACCCATGGCAATTTACCTAAAGTGGAAATAATGATAATTATACTTAGATGTATAAGATAATTTTGTATAAATAGAGTAAATTGATTAATAAAAGGTCAGTCGTTGATAAACAGACGTTTGAGTGGGAAGCCAAGACTTCCTTAGAATACCCCAGGAGTTAAGCTTTAGAGCTGCTCCATTATAATGCGGAGTAAACGCTAGTATAGCTGCTCCATAGGAGTTAATGCCTTAGGGCTGCTCCAGGAAAGTGCAAAGGTATTACAGGGCATCCATCACGCACACAGTCTCAAGTGCAACCGGGAAAAAACAGATAGCTGGTGGATTCATTGATTGTGAAATAAATATTGGTAGTTCGATCTGTCAGATAAATTGGAGCAAAGTGAATCCAGTTTAAGCCGTGAAACGTTGGTTATTCCAGGCGACCCCAACGCAAAAAAAAACGGACGGAGGATTACTTTTCATCAAAAAAACTAGAAGGGAGTGAAGCAGGGCTTCAATGGAACTGATTCTTGGGTTAATGACTCAGGTTGCTAAAGACAATTTGTTTACGCAGTAAGCTCGTTTTGGTTTTTTTACATTTTTTTTGTAGTCTAATAAATAATTAACAACACTTATAGATATTTAACACAGTCAACATTTAATTATAGTACTAGTATATTCAAATTTTAAATATATTGTTGAACATATATATATTTACCTCTTCTTATGAGATGTATACTAATTCTTAAAATGCGTATCAAATATTTACATATTCTTATAATATTGATCAAATAATTACAAATTATTATAATATTTATCATATATTTGCGAATTATTAAAATATCATATGGTTACATTTTTACGTTAGTACACACCTTTAATTATCATAATAAGGCCTTAAATTACATTGATACTCCTTAAATATTCGGGTGGTTTTTGTGTGTTGTACGAAATAAAGGAATCATCGACTGGTACCAGCGCGACGATTTGTTTTTTTCCTTTCCGTTGTTGAATTGAAGTTCTTATTTGATGGTAATAGTTGGTTTCATCCACATTACCTATATTGTAAAGTTAATTTTTGTTTGATGTACACGTATCTAATAGTTAATGCAAACCTCCTTCATTTTGGTTGTTAAGTAATTATATTGTCTTGGCCTGTAATTATTGTATAATATATTTGTTGTAAATTTCTTTAAATCCACGAGTATTACTAGGCATGACAGCCTAAGGGGGTAATTTATCCAGGATGGTTGGGTTAGAGGTTTTCTCTCCAGAGTTCTCTCGAAGTCGCGTTGAACATTTACAGGTCCACCAGGTCGTTGGGAATTTCCAGCGATGACTACCTTTGGCTAACCTAGGACAAGAACGATATGAAGAAAACTCCTTTTTGATTAGTAGGTAAGTGGTGAATCATATATGTAGCGTTCCGGTCACACACCCCACGACCCCTACCGTCGAGCTAGCGTATACCGTGTGGCCGGTTTAGCATCCCCTATAAATATTTAGGAAACTAGGGAGGATGTTGTCTTTCAAAATTTTTTATGTCTACCCAAGCATGATGGCAGTAGCCTTGCTGTCACCAGCAAGGAGTTCCATTGTGCCGGTACAGTACTACTGAACATTAAGAAGGCGTTTTTGAGCTACTTTTTAAAAAAAAATTTCTCAGCTCCTTTATAAGATACTAGCTGGGACCCGGCGCGCCTATGCTGCACCCATAAGCCAATAGGAGTAATCAGTTGATATGAATTTTGATAAACAGTAGGAGAGTTTGCAAAAAAGGCAATTTTTTGGTATTTTTGATTCCAAATAACAAAATGTGAAACTATTAGGCAAATTCGTCGGCCATATTGGGGCGGCCATTTTGAATTTATAAGTTCTGATCATAAATTCGTTATTTGCTAGCTTAAAAAACCCCAGATATCGATTTTCATTGGAATCGGAACACAATTGGCAAATTCGTCGGCCATATTGGCGCGGCCATTTTGAATTTATAAGTTCTGATCACAAATTCGTTATTTGCAACTTTAAGAACTGTTTGTTTTGCGAGGGCGCGTTTCGCTTCTTTTTTTTTCTTTTGTACCAAAAATTTTCTCTGCAATTACCTTTTTTCTATTTTCCTTGGGCGCCATCTACCGGAGCGTAGCGCCATGCGGTTTACCGAGATTTAGTCAAAACGCACATTCTGTGAAAGTTTCAGCTCAATCGGCCGTATAGTTTTTGAGTTTTAGTGTCGCATTACAAACCAACAGACATTCATTTTTATATATATAGATCATTATACAGTTTTTTAAAAGATTATTTAATATTTATAGAGTTAAATAGAATATTGTAATTTTGATAAATAGGGTAAATTATAGGTGGCGCCAAAGTAGAGTCCTCGAAAAAATTGTTGTTCTGCGGCCGACACTTAATCTCCGGATTGGCTGGTCTAAAACAAATAAACCCAAAAGATTCTTAAAAACGAAGGTCTTTCACATGAGAATTTACCTCAATTAAAGAAAAATCGATAAAAACAAAAAAATGGGAAAGGAAGGAAAAAGGAAAAAGTACAAAAATTGACCCTGTTTTTGACCGTTTTAACCTTGCTAAAAATTTGTTTACAAATTTTTTTTGGCAAATTGAGGTAAATTCTTCTAAAAAATATGTCAATTAATAAAACACAGCAAGATTTTTCAAAACCGGCCTAACCAAAGCGGAGATTAACTGTCGGCCGCAGAGCAACGAGGACTCTACTTTGGCGCCACTTATAATTTACACTATTTATCAAAATTTGAAAAACAATATTCTTTTTTACTTTATAAATATTAAATAACCTTTTAAACAAAACTGTATAATGATATCTAATAAAGGAGCTGAGAAATTCTTTTTTTAAAAAGTCACTCAAAAAGGAATTTCTAATGTTCAGTAGTACGTTCAAGGCGTTGCAACGCACGCGGGCGTTTGCGAGTCCAAAATATAAATTTTAAAATGTTTGCCTACTGATCAGATTTAGCAATTTAATCTCTGATCTTAAAAGAAGGTGCCGGAGGGTGTGTTCAAATAAAAGATGTTCCTTTCAATAATTCACTGATACTTTATTCTTTGAAAACAATTTCCTATTTAATATTAAATTCAATATTAACTTTATTATAATTCAGTAATAAATCCACTAATAATTATTCGAAATGTCCGAAATATCCCCTTTTTTAATTATTGTGAGATACCTTAAATTATTATTCTTTCGGAATCACGCCACCTGTATGTCAGCCGTTGACTTGCTTTCTGCGATTTTCCTTTGATTTCGCTGATGTCTTGCTGCTTGCTGCTTCGATCTACTACGAATTTCATGCAATCGCTGCGATATAATGTAAGCCAAAATTGTCCGTGTAATGGTTTGCTGTAAATTCGATTTTTCTTTATTAATGTTTATGAAGGTCCCACGCCCTCTTTGATGGAGATGCTGACTCAAGCTCGTCAGTGGATCTCGAATGTGATGAGAAAAAACCTTCAACTCGGGTTTTTTTTTTCTATTTGCTATGGGTACTGACTCAAACTCGTCAGTATGGTTACGATAAAGGGAATTCAACTCGATCCCTTTATTTAATGATTGAAGCCAGTTGTAATAAAATTCTCCAACTCGAATTTTATTGATATCTTCGAAGCTCAAAGCGCGCTTGAAGATCTAGAAGTGATCTGACTCGAACCTCGCCGTCTGTCCATATTTATCGAAGTCTTGAACAATAAAAATTGGTGGGGAACTTGGTTTAATGTACATAATTTTCGGTTCATGTAGTTACTTGAACAGCTGTTTATCTTCTTCCTTCCCACATCTGTCAAGTGGAGTTGACTTCTTGTTGGTAAGTTTGTTTGCTTTTAACATTCTTGTTTAATAAATAATTGTATTTATTTCAGGGATATTTGAAGTTGGTGGGATTTTCGGGAGGCGGAGTCTGGAGTTAGTGTTGTGAGGTATGTATTTTTTGTGGAATTTGTTTATCATTTGTTATTGGTTTCAGATTGGCGATTTGCCGACGGCATTTCGATGATTTTCATAATGATGTCGGTTCATAGTTTTTTATGTATTTTCGTGATGTTTAGGGCCGTAAATTTAGTGTAATTTAATATATTTTATTAACATAATTTTATTTTTCAGAAATGCCTGATCTTCCCTTTGAAGGACGTCGGCGTTGGATTTTATAGTGTTTTGTTTACTCTGGTGTTGATTTTTAAGCCATTGTATTTGTGTATATTTGGTGTTTATTTTTCAAGTTCGTGTTTAATAAATGGTAAAATGCTAAGGTAAAAGGATGTGTTGTTATTTATCTTTTTATTTCAGGATGTCAATTTTCCGGTTGTTCCAAGACGGAACACCTACAATAATAAAAAACGAAACAAAAACGTATGAATTTTCATTCAAAATCTTTTGTTTATTTTTTCCAAGAGTAGTCGAATAAACAAAGGTTCGCTTTTGTTAAAAAAAATTGAAATTCTTGTTTTAATGCATTATTCACAATCAGAAACGTGTAGTTGGAGCTCAAAAATATTTGAATTGTTTTATTAACTTCCTATTTCAAATTCTATAATAGCAAAAAAAAATTTTTTTCATATCATTGTCATTTTTTAAAAAATAAAATTATTTAGCTCCCCCACGACAATATCCCTAGTCTCAAATAATACATGAAAACAAACATTAAAAACAAAAATTATCAAATCGCAACTGTCCTTGAGCATTTCTCACGCATTTGCATTTCTTCCATTCATTCTTTCCTTCAAGAAATCGTCGCTTGAAGGTTTGTTTTCACTCTCTTGCCTCTTCCTCGCAAAAACAAAAGATTACCGGTACCCGAACAGAAATCTATTTTTAGATCCAAGCAAGCTTCTGACTTTTTTCCCTACATGCGTAAAGCGCTTATGAATAAGATGTACTTAAAAGCTTTTTGTTTTACATTAAGCTTCGCCCAACGAAAATCAGATGGAGTTTTTAGAAATTGTGGCTGAGGTTTCATTCCGGGCGAAAATTTTGTATGGGCTTTGAGCCTCTATGTGTATTTTTACTCTATGATTGAACGCTTCTGTCTCTTGCTGGAGATCGACCAAAAGTTGCAAACCTCTAGCCAGCTACATGGCTGCAACATTTAAATATTTTTCTTGGATTAATCACTTTCGCCAACATGCAACACGTTTCGCCTATTCGACTGGGCATCTGTATATTACTTATTTGTGCTATATCGCAGTGATATTATCGGTTGGGCTTTCGGAAGGTGAGCTTTTGAGAAATTCGAGGTGTCTTGGATATGAGCTTTCGCGTTGAGAAATTTGGTTAAACTTCGCTGTCTCTTGTACCAGAGACAGACTTGAGGTATAGGAATTGCAATTTCACTTAAACCGTAAGTGTGTCTCTGTATACTGAAAAGAGATCACGGTGTACACTTGGTATACAGAACATTGAAACTCAATATCTCAATTGAGAAAAATATCGTGGTATAGCCTCAGTATACCCAATATTTCAACCAGAAAATAGTTTGAACATAAACCAAAATGTTTCTTTAGTACAGAATTTTAATTTTTATTTTGGCAGTACTGCCTGTATGAATCTGTCAGAATTCAAAATTTCAAATTTCACTTTTATTTTTATTATAAATTAATCATAATTTGACCATATTTTTATTCATATTTAACAGCAGCACAAATTTTTTTTTCGTTTTGTAATAATCTGACAAAAAAGTCACAACCAAAACAACTCAGTATACTAATGCAAGTGTGTCTTCACATTTTTTATATTGCAATATGCCAAAACTGCAATATCTCAATTGCTATACCACAGGTGTGTCTTTGGTATCGGATACGATTTTGCGCCAGGTCAGCTGCCGAGATGGGGGTTGAATCTTTAGTTGAACTTCGCTCTGCCTTCGGTGGGATTTTGTGGGAAATTTGATCCGGGTTCCAATTGTTGATGGGGATCGGTGCATTTGCTTCGACAGGCTGATTTTTGGTTTGCGTCTCCGTTAAGCTTATATGCAATATAATTAAGCAAACTATATAAATATTATTTTAGTTCCCATAAAAGTTGAAGGGCAAATTTCACCAAAAATCGCGTACGGGCAACGGTTTCCGAGATATAAGCAATTCTATGTTTTTAAGCAATATTAGCAATATTACTAAGTTAAGTTTTCAACGACCATGGATTCCACGGGTGTGGAATATGGGTAAGAAAAATTTCAGTAAAAATGGACCTACGAAAAACGAGTAGTTAGATGGCTTATTATATGGCTTATTAGATGGCTTTGAACATGGGGGCTGGAGAATTCATGCGACTCACTTGTCTTCTTGCTGTGCGAGGCATTTGTATGATGTCTCCATTTCATAACAAAGCATCAGAAGCTCCTTCGGAAACAGTTTTGAACTCGTCATCACCGTTATTTCTAATGCGATACAAGGTAGCTAATACAACGTCAATGCGACTACATACTTCTTTAATTGGGCTGCTCCATGGCGTAATCTCGCACGTCAACACTAAAAAAACGAATTTTAGGAAAGAGGGGCAAAAGGAAGAGCGAGTAACGTTTAAAAGAACAATTTTTGGAGTGAAAACTAACACATACTGGTTCTGCTTACTATACCGTGAAAGGATAATAAAGTTACTCTCGGTGAAGGAATACCCATGTACGCCAAGAACATCATAGAAAATCGGTTTTTTAATGTTGACGTGATGATCAGTGTACGCCAGCGCAATGAGCTTCCAATGACATAAGTGTTCACAATTTTCTTGCCTTTATTTCGGGTTGTGTTTTACCCCCAGAACACTCCCATGGGTACGCCTACCTCGTCTTCATCCATTATTTAAAGGGCCTTTTTTACACTGTCTACCAAAATATACTAGTTGTATTTCAGGAGAGGCCGAAAACATGATTTTAATATCATGGCTAGAGCCAATGGTCGGAGGAGGAATATGCATTTCTTCCAGCCACTGGAATCGCCTGCAAGCTATGTCTCTAAGAGGACGAGCATTCTCTTCTGATTCCCTCGCACTATCCCGCCATAGCAAGTACCACCCTCTCTTTATTCGACAGTGCCTCTCTTGACCAAGCGAGTCTAAATGACTAATCATTGGCAGGCTGCTGAGCCTGTTTAAAACGTCTGGCCGAAAAAACTGAAGTCGTAGGGCTGCTTGTGCATTGGAATCACGTCGCGTCCACTATACTCCTGACACCCAATACCTCACTTCTCAGTCAACGGATAGTTTTACATCCATCGAAGTTTTGCGGGTATCATGGATTTCCGTTCCCTCTCACCAATATCACAGACTCACCTACATTATAATTGATATATCTTTAGCCTGAAGCACGGCGACTTTCCTAAGAGCTATCGTTTGTTTAATCAATGCAATACGAAAGCATATTTCTTTTTCAATTTACATTTTGCAAACAACTTCTGACAGCAATTTTATTCCATCACTTATTTTCTAGATCGTAAACATAAACCTGATTCCATAAATGAACTAATAACATTTATTTATCTTCGAATTTTTCATCCCTTGAAGAGAAATTTATATTTTTTTATATTGTAAGAAAAAGGAACAAAAATCCTGCCAACCCAATTTCAATTTCCCGGGAAACATATAAAAATACAAACACCCAGGGATCAACATGAAAAGACAAATTATCTCCGGAATTGCGAGGCTCTTCTTCCTTAATATCGTGTTGTTCATCTTCAATAAAATAAGCAGCAAGGACATTTGTCACAGTTGGAAGTTAATTCGTACAAATTTTGATATCTTTGCATGCAATGGGCTTGTGCGTGTGTGGGAGAGAGATGATTGGAATGTTATATGTGCGTCGTTTGTCCCTTATGGCAGGACCGTCGCAATTCTATAAATCGCCTCACGTCAAGTCACAAAAGATTTTCGGAGAAAGGAATTTCGATTATTTTGTCTAGATAGACTGTATGCAGCAACAGCAGCAGTGCCCAGAGTGCCATCGCAAGCCGTGTTGGCCTAGTACAGCTTTTAGTGCTGATTCAACCACCCCCAAACGTTTACACATATACGAGTATATATTATATATACACAAAAGATCCATGTACAGGGAGAAAGGCCTGCAGAAAATCCAATAGTTCACATCAATAGTAAGCATCTGCCTAAAGTCCTTCGGGTCGTATATCACTTTGGAGGTGATGTCAAAACGCTGCCCTTGGATCCTTGTGCACACTGTCGGAATTTCGGTACTCGCAGCAGGATATCACAAATGCTCCCAAGTATTGCGGGGGGTGGGGGGCAGCAGCACGTGCTCTCAGATGGTGGTAGCCTGTGGACTGTTGTCCTATCATCCTGGATCCAATTTCGAATCTTTATAGTCTGTCCCGAAACATTCCATTACGGCGTCCCGGTGCACATTAGGTCCGGGGATCCTTGTTCCACAGAGGCGGATGCGCGCTTACAAATAGGATATTAATGTCAACGCAAATTGATTTTGTTTGTGCTCGAATTTGGATAAGACCTTATCCAGCTAATGCCAAAATTCAGGTTTTGCTTGCTCGTCAAACAGACTTTGTCCGGCGCAAAGTGTTGCATCGTTTCGGATTTTGCTTGGTCCTCCAAACCATGGTTTTGTTGCAAATTGCCGATTTCGCTGTGGCTGGAAAATCGTGAAATCGTTTTGTTTTTGTTTTGTATGCGACACGAAATCTATTTGAGTGCTAAGGATTAATCAGACAAATTGAATGCATTTTTGATTGGGTAATTTTCAAGCAAGACACACTGTAAATTATGGTTGCTGAAATTCTGAAATTAACTAAATGATGGGCAGCGCAAAGTGATTTTAGAAATCATCGTGATATTTGAACCAGTTGGAGGATTTTTTATAAGAAGAAAAGGAGAATAGTTAAATGTAAGAGAAGCAATCAAAAAACGAGACTACTTCAGAGGTGGAAATAGTGCAAATAAACAAAGCTACATACAGTAATAAAGATACATACGATCAGATCGTGAGAGCTAAACTCTCTAGAGAGTGCCCACATGGAAGTATAAACGTTATAGAGAAAATTGAGGATAGGGTCAATACTTTCGAAAACGCTATCCACCCGGCGTATAAGATATCCTGCCCAATAAGGCGGAGCAAAAAACTTTCCCCGGGGTGGAATGAAGATCTCTCGAAACTGAGGAAGTTAACAAGAGAGATCTTCAATAGCTGCTACAAACAAGGCCTTAAATTGTACAAGAAAACTATTGCCTCAGCCAAGAGAGATACCTGGCAGGGGTACTGCCAATCTATAGAGAGTGTAGGAGACTCTGCCAGATTATGCAAGATCCTGTCCGAAGAACACTCCAGTCTGTCCTTCATAAAAAACGCGAACGGAGCTTGGGCAGAATCGCAGGCCGAGCCTATAGAGCTTTTAATGAACACACACTTTCCCGGTTGCAACGACGAAAACGAGGTCGAAGCATCAGGGAATAGACAGAGACACTCCTGGGAGGAGATTTCCGCTATTATTACAAAGGAAAAGGTCCTCTGAGCGATTAATAGCTTCTCCCCCTTCAAAGCGCCTGGCCCGAATGGAGCTCTGTGAAGTTAGCCCACAAATTTGAGTAAAAAATTTGAAAAAAATATAGTTGTTTGCCCATCGTTTGCCCATGATTGCCCAACCAAAGTTTTCGTTTGCCCACACAATGATAAAAAAATAGAGCGATAAATAACTTTTCGGGCTAACTTCACGTTAGAACCACAAAGTTGAAATATTTTGGCTTTTTTCATCTATATCGTTTGCCCATCGTCTGCCCATGTTTGCCCAACCTTTAATTTGGTTTGCCCACCTATAAAAAAATAGCACAACTATAAAAGGCTGACGCCTTTGGAGAACGGCTGACCCTTGTGCGGCAAGGCTCAGCCGTTTCGGAAAGCCTTGCGTCCACAAGGGTCAGCCGTTGTTCTAATAGCGTCAGGCCTTTGCAGTTTTCTCCGTGTAGTGTAAGTTTACTGTGTAGGTTTACCGTTTGGCCATCGTCTGCCTATGTTTGCCCAACCCTCAATTTGGTTTGTCCACCTCTAAACAAATTGTCAGGTTGGGCGAACGCGCCGTAACAGTAAATTTACACTATCGGAAGCAGTAAAAGTTATACACTCCAGTCATCTCTATAACTACTACCGCTTTCGATAGTGTACGTTTGCCCAATAATTATTTTGTTTGCACACTTTGTATTTTCGTTTGCCCAACCTTGAAATAAAGGTTGAGATCATTTCTAAAGAGGTAAACGACACTATCCATCCCTCGTCCATCACATCGACCTTGAAACCGCTTTTTAAGGCAAGAGGTCGCCGGGAAGTTGTGTTTTTTCCTCACTTGTGAACTCCGTTTTCGTGAGTTTTCGAAAATTTTGAATAATTCCTCTTCTCATTCATGTTTGTACAGTAGGCGGATAATTATAACTATAATTATAAAAAAAATCACAAAATTGGAATCCTCTCTGACCTTTGAATGACACTTTGCACTTTGCGAATGACCGGCTTCGTATACAACTACATAAACATTACAATCGTTACACAAAAAAGAGGCAGAAAAGTGAATCCATAGTGTAATATCGGATTCATATTCAAATCGGTTTGATCTGATGGACGATGGATAGCGTAGTTTACCTCAAATGGTGTTACAGTTACCCTACGCAATCGGAAGCGGCAGCAGTTATAAAGTTGACTCTATGGCTGCATTCGAAAATTCAGCCAGTTGCGCAGAATTGGCAGCACATCATTCAAAAAATCAAAAACGCTGTAGCCGGGCATATATGCCCTGCAGCAGATACTGCGATACTGCCAATTCTGCGCAGCTGGCTGAATTTTCGAATGCAGCCTATAACTGCTGCTGCTTCCGATACACGGAGAAAACTAGAGGCAACGGGGTAATTGCGACACTCAAGATTTTCAATATTATATCATTTTTGGAGTGAAACTTCCTTGCTCTCGTTCCGGGGATTTTGAAGTGATTCGAGCAAGTACGAGTGAATTCAGAAAACAGAAACGAAAACAAGGACAGTTGTACGAAACGGAAGTTGCCTTCTCACTCATTTACAACTGTCACAATTCAGAATCGGCAACAAAAACAAGGACTGCCGTATGAAACGGAAGTTGCCTTCTCATTCATTTACAAAATAACGAGGAAAAAACAAAAATCTTGAAACAAATTAAATATGTACAACAAAACACAAACACAATGAATGCACAAGTATACATACTAAATATTTAGTTTCCACTGTATTTCGTTAAACATTTTGGATTTAAACAACCAAGCTCATGAATATCACCGCCAAAAGAGCAGCAAACATCAAAACACAAACAAATTGCACAATTCAATGAATGCACAACTAAACTAACAATTTAGTTTTCACTCTATCTCGTTGAACATTTTGGTTTTTAATAACGTAAACTGATGAATTTCGCAAAGATCACCAAGTAGGTGACAGCGACAGCCATGATAGCAATTAAGTGATGCCATATAAACAAATTCTACCAAACCAGCACGAAAATATTTACAATTTATTTAAATTCGTACATACATGGCGCAGACATCGGTAAAGTAAAAATGAGGAGTCGGTTATTTAAAAAATTAAGATTGTTTATTAAAGATAAAGTTTTTGTAAAAGCAGCGAAATGTTTTAGATTTTGTACACTGTACTGCATTACTTTCAAAATATTCATTATACTATGATTTATCAATTGAGTTAAAATATTATGGTTCTTACTTCCTATTCCCTGCTTCATTCATATTTTAGATTACAACACAAGTCACGAGCAAATGAAGAAAAAAATACAATAATAAAGATCATATAGACATAAATATTTACGCGAAGTTTCACTTCTGCTTTGTGTTCTTTAATACACAATTATTTTTTTTAATAAATATTTTCCTAACATTTGCGATACATAATTGATTAAGGAAGTAAAACTAATTTAATGACTTTTTAATAAAATGCTTCAATGTGTTGTACATTTCATATTTTTATTTTTTATTCTTCTCCCTCACAGCTTCTCACTCTCTTATACGCAATTCAAATCGCTAGTTTCTAGTCGCCTGTAATATTACTTTACATTTAAATACTATATTTTATTTTACCTTACTTTGTGACAGCTATGTATATACTTTATGTTACCTTAAATTACTTTGTACAATGTAACTGTCGGGGAAAATTTGTGCCGAGGCACGACGACGGGAAATTGCCATAAAGGCCAAAAGACTACCATTACAAAAGTTAGTTGGGAAAGGGGATCGAAGAACGTGGCTCGGACGGTTCGACCGCCTGGGAAATATCGCAGAAGAAAATGCATCCCTTGCACCGGTTGTCGGCACGACTAGCGTTGCTCTGACAAGCTCGCCGGATGGGGTGGGGTCCGCGGTACAGGGATGCCGAAGGGGTGACAGTTAAACTGAAATTACTCGTGCCTATACAACAAAAAAAATTAACTAAGGGCGATAAGGGGGGTGGAACAACGTCCAGGGCCAACGAGAGGGGCAAAACAAAGGGGGAAGAAGGAGAGAAAGGGTGGTCCCTGGTCACCGGGTCATTCTTAGTGGACTACCTGATATCAAAGCAATAATAGTTGGGCGGCACTTACCTTGGTTAGGGCATCCTAATTCCGGGGGCCACACCGACAGGGGGTGTCTTACTCCATCATCATTATTTATTTGATCTTAATCGGTTTTTTCCCCATTTATATATTTTTTTTTGTTTATATTTCAAATTTTATCTTTATTATTTATTCTGGTATTTTATTTCAAATCTTATTGCTATTATTTATATTGTTATTTTATTTCAAATCTGATTTCTATTATTTATATTGGTATTTTATTTCAAATTTTGTTTCGATTATTTATATTGGCATTTTATGTCAAATTTTGTTTCGATTATTTATATTGGTATTTTATTTCAAATTTTGTTTCGATTATTTATATTGGCATTTTATTTCAAAATTTGTTTCGATTATTTATATTGGTATGTTAGTTCAAATCTTATTGCTATTATTTATATTGTTATTTTATTTCAAATCTTATTTCTATTATTTCTATTGGTGTTTTATTTCAAATTTTATTCGTGTGGATCCCTAAACCAAAACTGCAATAGAACTTTACTTCGCAGGATGTAGAAAATTGCTGGTGAATTGCCAGAAATTTGTTTTTGTTTTTGAAGAACATCTGCATTTGAAAAACTGCACGATGACAACACGAGTTTTATATGTTACTATCGCCTTCCTGTAGCCTTAACTCATTTTCGTTTTTCTTACAAAATTGATCAGAAAACGCAATTGAATGACTAAATGATGACCAATCAATAGCCCGTAGCAATAAACCTTAACGTAACCAAAATATAGGCGAAAATAAGAATAAAGATAATCTATAACAAATATAATATATCGTATAGGGCTACTAATGAATAGAAAGAAAACAATAAATGTAATTGAGCTTTTTTTTTTGTTTTTCTTTTCAAATATCACTTATCTGGGTTGGCTTCTTAGCACTTTCGGCTGCTTCGCAGGTAGCATCGATCCAACAGCCGTTTGAATTTCCGGGCTAGTATTGGTGACACCAAAAAAAATTTCTCTACTATTTTCGGCACTATATTCTTTACTTAATGGTTTATGAAACCACTTCCAATTTAAATTCCCGCAATAATTCCAGTCAGCACGAAATTATATGCTACACATATACTTCACTTGCGCATTCTACTGTATCACAATTTCCGTAAGAAGCGACAGCAACGAATAAAATCGGAATCAACGCACTCAAGGCGGGAAAATTTGTTCTTATAGAACTGCCTTTTATTATTATGTTTTTCTTTACTGTCCCTAACTTAACACAGAAGATCGCGAACAGATAACTCAGAAATCCAAAGAAAATTTTTTCAGTTTTCCCTTCAAGAAAAATCAATCGCCAACCTCTAACCACTCTAGCAATTCTTCGACGCCGATTTGCCACGTTTATTATACCGAATACACACGCCGCTTTTGTCTTTTCACCCGCTTGATCACCTCTATCCTCTAATCGACTGCAAAAAAAATAAACCCAAATCGCGCAGGTTTCACAACACGCACAAAACGCGAAAATTTTTCCTCGCGATTCCTACGAAAAGTTTTTCGCGTCTCCCCTTATTTTTTTTCTTCATCGAGAATCTTCCAAACCCTATTAAAAAAACCGATTTCCAAATTCGCACCGTCCGCCTTCAGCCATCAAAAACTAGAGAGCGAATCCCGTTAGGCGCAAGAAAATGTACCGCAAGGTTAATTTTTTTCTCTTCAGAAAGAAAATTTGAGTTTTCACTACCACAAAACTTTATCCTTCCGCCATTTGATAAAACGGCTTTCTTTTCATTTAATTATTCTTTTCTATATTATCACTAACGGTACACCGAAACACGTTTTTTTTCTCATTAATTTAATATTTTTTTTTTCTATATATTCCACAATAGGCACACTTTCCACGAGTTCTTCAAAAAAAAACTGTCGATTTCCTTTTTAAAACTTCACGGTTTCTACTAAAAAGTTCTCTTTAGAACTGATGGAACAGGTACGCGCCATTATCTGTAATAATCAAAAAAAATCACTTCCTTCGACTCGTCAAGGCAAAAAAAACAAAATTTCGCGTCTCGATCAGAAAAATTAATCTAAAAACCTCCGTCCGCTCCAAAAAACTCACTGCTCCCTTCTGATCGAAATCAAACCGATTCCGTTTTTCTTAACCGTTATCCAAAAAATTCTTTTTTTCTGGTTAATGGTCTGCTTGTGGGAATTTTATTCTAAATCTTTGTTCTAGGGTTACCAACTTTTCTGGGAATTGTAAAATATATTATTTTTTTTTCTTTCGGAAAGTTTAAATTGGTCGTTATTTTGTTTGTTTTTTTTTCTCTTTTTCTTACTATATTAGTTCCTATACCCCAAAATAGCTAAATAGAATCATAATCTTGGCTTTGGAATGAAATATGCAGGAAAACTATTGTATTTGGAGCCCAAAGCAAAAAAAAATCTCAGTTTTCCGCCAAGATGACATGACCACACTCTACCGACCCACAAAAAGAATAAAAAAAATTTAAAATAGTAAAAACGTATGCGTCATTTCCTTTTGGCAAGGAATGGTGTCCCGAGTTGGGATGTGTGAATTTCGGAGGCGATTGTAAGTAGGCTCTGATTAGGATATATTGGCCTGAGTCCCATAGGGCGTTCGTTACAACAATAAGATCTATGGTTTTCGTTACTGTCATTAATTTATGTTTGGATGAAAAATGAAGAAACTTGGATGAAAAATGAAGAATATGATGAGGACTCCGCTAATGTTTTAACATCTCATTCGGACAAACCAAAAACGCCCGCACAAGGGTCAGCCATTCTCCAAAGGCGTCAGGCTTTTATAGTTGTGCTATTTTTTTTAGAGGTGGGCAAACCAAGTTAAAGGTTGGGCAAACATGGACAAACGATATAGATGAAAAAAGTCAAAATATTTCAACTTTGTGGTTCTAACGTGAAGTCAGCCCGAAAAGTTATTTTTCGCTCTATTTTTTTATCATTGTGTGGGCAATCGAAAATTTTGGTTGGGCAATCATGGGCAAACGATGGGCAAACAACTATATTTTTTTCAAATTTTTTACTCAAATTTGTGGGCTAACTTCACAGAGCTCCGGAATGGCACACTACCAGTCATGCTACAGAAACTGCCTGAGGTTGGTGGTCATGTTCAAGAGCTGTGTGGTTCTCGGGTATGTCCCCATCAGTTGGAGACGGGCGATAGTCGTCTTCATCCCGATTAGCCTGACATCCTTGGTGCTTAAGACACTAGAAAGGGTCATCGACTTCCACATCCGCTAATCAGTAGATGTGACTTTACTGTCACCAGCTCAACATGCCTATCTCAGTGGTAGATCCACAGAGATAGGGTTACCATTCGTCAGGATTTCGCCTGACATGTCAGGCATTTTATAGTCATGTCAGGCTCATGGCAGGCTTTAGTTGATGTCAGGCTTTTTTTTATAATTGAGATTTTAATTCTTTTTTCCTTTTGGGTTTTCTTATTATTATGTTTCCTTTGTTATTTTCCATATTTTTGGTGAAAAATCACAAAAATTTAATCTCAACAATCAACGCCATCTGATATACATTAGCTAAATTGAATGGAATTGCAGCTTAATGTTAAGTTTACATGAAATCTACTCCCGCAGTACGTACTCCAATGAAAATGAAACGCACCTAATATCACTGCAATTTGGCTATAATATTCCCCGAGCTGTGGGAATCCCCGCGGTTTTCTAAAATTTCACAACGAACATTTTTACTTGTGCGATAGTTTGAGTCTTTTTTGTGTTTATTTGTGAAAGTTTTAAAATTTACTTCAATAGTATAGTGTTTCAATTGAAAATAAAAAAAATGGAAGCGAAAAAGAGAAGACTTTGTAAATTTAATCCGGAATTAACTGCAAAATATCCAAGCATAATTAAAGGAATAGATGAGACTGAGGCATTATGCAATTCATATATAAGTATTAGTTCCAGAGGACACGCCGATATAGAAAGACATACTGAAAAACATAAAAAAGCATTGATGACTACAGCATCGACCAGTGCAATTACATCGTTTTCAGTCAACGCTTCCGAAAATTAATGATAAGTTATGTGCCGCCGAAGCTACATGGGCTTTTCACACTGTGTCTCATCACCAGTCCTACAAATCAATGGATTGTACAACGCCGGTAATTAAAAAATGTTCTCTGATTCAGAAGTAGCTTCGAAGCTTTCTTGTGCTAGAACTAAGGCTGAAGCAATTATAAACAATGTTATCGCGCCGCATATTTTGACTGAGGTAATTGAAAAAATCCAAGAAGTTGACTTTCTTGGCATAGCCACCATGGCTCCATTAAAATGTTTCCATTTATAGTGCAATATTTCGATGTTGAAGCTGGCATTGTTACGAAAATAATAGAGCTTGTTAATCTTCCTAATGAAAAATCGGAATCGATTGCAGAATTTTTGATTTCCACTTTAAAAAAACATTCTCCTATAAAAAAATTTATTTCGTACACCGGCGACAACGCAAATACTAATTTTGGCGGAATTAATAGAAAAGAAGGTAACAATGTTTTTACGTTTTTAAAAGCAGAAATTAAGAATTTGATTGGCATTGGTTGTCCTGCACATATTTTACATAATAGTATTAGAAATGACACAGAATCATTGAATGTAGATATATAAGGTGACCAATATTTTTACCATGAAAAGGAGGACGAAAAAATTTAAGAAAAAAGTTCAACGTAAATAAATAAAACATTTTATTAATTCAAACAAAAATACACTAATTATGCTTACACTTTTTTAATTAGCTGCGCGGAGATATTTCAGCAAAATGTGTTTCATGATCAATTCGTGTTTCATGAGCCTGCTCTAAGTTGCCTGCCTTAAGCTGCTCTGCTTTTTGTCGATCTCATTAAAGACTATCAATATATTGCATATTTTGGAGCAAGAAATATCCTTAATATTGAATTTTACGGTAAGTACTGCAGCTAGAGTATCAACATTCAATCTTGATAACTCACTTGTCCAAAAATTATTACTCTTTCAACTGCTGCACTAGTTCCAGGGCAGCACAACGTAAATTCAACAAGAATAACTAAATTTTCACATGGAATGTGTTCATTTTTTAAATGGTTAAATAGTTCCACCCATCTTTTATCAATTTCAACATGTTGATTTTCCCATTGTTCTAATTTATCAGAATTTAAATATGCATTCAGTCTTCTAATTTCTTCAAACAGACAATTATGATCGATTTTAATATCAGGGATTTCTTTCGATAAAAACTCAACACAATATTCAATATCTGACCAATTTACTTACGAAGAAGTCAAAAACAACATTGAAAACTGTTATATCCTGTGATATTTGTTTCAGATCATTTTTCGACATATTGGGAACATGTTTGGTAAAAATTCTGCACTTCTTTGGTAAACTTTTCCGTTATGCCTGGATTTGATTCCTCTAAGTTTGACAATTTTCTTTTTATTATTAAAGGAATCAATTTTTCTTCAAATCGTGATTTATTTAGACGCACTTCCTTTCTAGACGGAGAATATTAAGGCAGAAAAGCCGTTTGATTTCGAAGCACAGGATATTTGGTGGTGACTGATGGGGCTTGTCCCGTTAAATCGATGACTGACCATTTTTTTATGTTTGAATTGAAATAACATTACCCCCATAAAAATTTTGAAGTGTAGTAAATGAATTGCACATTTCTTATTTTTTGCACCTACATTGCAGCCGACTGACCAGCTCCGTCCCCATATTCAGCTGACTGACCATCACAACTTTTATTTATATACAATATACAAGTTGTATAACAATTTTCAGCCTTAATAAATTAATTTTATTACCTCGGCAGGTACGACACCTTTGATAGCGTTCCTGAGACACCTGTTCTCAGTTTCGCTTGACTGAACGCAGTATGTTTGGGTACACAACCATTGTAACCACCTATAAAAAAAACTAGGGTTAGTAAATTCAAACAGTTTTTTTGGCGCTGGCTATTGGACTATTCCACCCGAACCCTCTCCCTCCGCATCTAGAAATTTCGTGTTGAAAGTCCCGCGACATAAACCGTCTAAACAGGCACATAATCGCTTCTTTCCGAATGGTATCTCTATATACAGAGATTAACAGATTAGTTTTAAAATATCGAAAAGGAGGACAGGTAGGAGGACACTTTTTGAGGGAGGACAGAACCTTCAAAAGGAGGACTGTCCTCCCTAAAGGAGGACGATTGGTCACCTTAAGATATAGAATCGATTATAATGAAAATATACAATCATTTTTCAGTGTACACAGTAAGAACGGAAAAGTTGAAACGATTTTGTAATACAGTGGATGTTGAATACAAAAATTTGTTATCACACAGTAATACACGATGGCTTTCATTGTTTCCCGCCATTTAAAAAATTCTAGAACTATATTCTCCGCTTAAAGAATTTTTTTTCTGACGAAAATGTACCGATAACGTTACGGAATTTCTTTGAAAAGACTTTTTCAGAAGCATATCTTTTATTAATGCATCCGTTCTTTCCTATTTTCTAGGAGAAAATTTAACAAATAGAAAAAGAAAAAACCGCCATTGTAGAAATGATATCAATTTTAAATTCTGTATACCAATGTTAGTGAAAAAAATTATTATTAAAGCTGCAGAAGATGGTGCCAATACAGATTTTTTTACGAAAAAATTAGGAAAATGTACACTCATTGCAAGAATTACCTGGAGAAATGGACAGATTCTTTCCAAGAATTCAAAGTATTTTCTTGGATGAAACTCTCACAAGACATGAGCTATTTTAATGAAATCTCTGATAGTCTAGAACAGGGTTTCCTGAAAGGTGGTCCGCGGAACCCTGGGGTTCCGTGGAAGGACCACAAGGGTTCCGCCTTCCGTCCAAAAATTAACAAAACATTCGTCGAAAAAAAACCCCAACAGATTTCGATCAAGTGATTTTGGATTGGCCTTAAAGATGAATACCCTGCAATTGTTGAGAAGGCTATCACAGTTATGCTTCCGTTTGTGACGACTTATCGATGCGAGGCAGGGGTGGTAATACGTAACTTGTTTCAATCGACCTCTTCATACAAAAATTCAGAATTTTCGTATGAAAAGGTGGATTGAAACAACTTACGTGTTACCACCCCTGGCTTTTCGGCTTACTCCTGGGACGCAATGAGGCCGACAACGACAATTCTCATATAAATTGTTGTTGTTTTTCCGTAGAAGTTGTCGTTGTCGGCCTCATTGTGTTCTGAGGGTTACGCTTACACCAAAAACAAGTACAGAAATAGACTGTATGCAGCTCCAGATCTTCGCATTCAACTGTCAGGCATTCAGCCCAATTTTAGTGCTATTTTAAGAAAATACGTGAAAAAATTCCATTCTTCTCATTAAATTCATAAAAACACTTAGGTACTCGTACTTACCTAGTTACATTGTATTTCTTTATTCAATAAATGTTTTTTAATACTTATATAATTGTTTTTAATGTACATATATTTGTTCTTTCTTTTCAAATCAAACATAAAAAACAAGGCAATATTTTTTTGTTATCGAACTAGCTAGGACCTAGCTGCTAGGGTTCCGCTGGTAAAAGTATAATCAATTAGGGTTCCGTGGCAAAAAAATATTGGGAGCCTCTGGTCTAGAATATTTGAGAAGACATAATGTAACTATTAATGATTCTGCACTTTTAGACCAATACTACGATCTTAGAAAATTTGTCACTGAACAAGACGGTTCCCCTTACGAGAAAACTCTTGATCTTCAATATTCAGCCTATTTGACTAAAAATCATGCTTCTGAGATAAAAAAAATTTGTGAATTTATTTTTGCTATTTCTGCACATAATGCAGTAGTAGAGAGGATATTTTCACTTATAAATTCGCAGTGGACGAAAGAACGTAATAAGTTGAACCTAGAATCCATAAAAGCTTTGGTTTTTACCAAAGAAAATTATAAAAATAAAAGTTGTGAAGAATTTTATGATTATATTTTAAAGAAACCAGACTTGCTAAAACAAATATCTTCATCTGCTAAGTATAAAAATATAGTTTAAAAAATCTAAAAGATACCCTTTTATTTTAAAATGAACTAAAAAGTAAAAAATAATTTTGAATGTAAAGTTTTATTGCTCCAGCCAGAATATGGAAACAACCTACCTTTCGAAATGTAAAACAGCGTGGGACTCTTTTCCTATATTCTTATTTTATTAACACCGGAAATTTTCGCTAGCACCCCACGCTTTTTTACATTTCGAAAGGTAGGTTCTTTCCATATTCTGGCTGGAGCAATAAAACTTTACATTCAAAATTATTTTTTACTTTTTAGTTCATTTTAAAATAAAAGGGTATTTTTTAGTTTTTTTAAACTATATTTTTTATTTTATACTTTTTAGTCTATTATATGTAGTGACCGCCATATTAGATTTAAAATGACGTCACACAGCTTACTGTACTATACTTGTCATATATTTCATTTGATACCCATACCGAGGGCGTTGTAAAGAAAACGGTAAACCGCCATTTTATGTTAACCTCTATTTTGAATTTGGAATCGCGCCATGCAGTTAATAGTATTTTAATTGTCACACCCTTTCATTTGACACTCATACCGATGGTGTTGTTATGAAAAAATTAGTCCGCCATTTTGAGTTGGCCGCCCTTTTTAATTTGGAATAACGCCACAGAGCTAATAGTATTCTACTTGTCATTTCCTTTCATTTGATACCCATATCGAGTGGGTTGTAAAGTAGAAGGTAGTCCGCCATTTTCTTTTGGCCGCCATTTTGAATTTTGAGTGACCCCACATAACTAATTGTATTCTACTTGTCATACCCTTTCATTTGATACCCATGCCGGGGGTCGGGGAGCACAATAGCAAAATTCGGCCGCCATCTTGGAACCGCCATCTTGATTATTCCACAAAATTGTCAGATTGCATTGTCACGCGAACTATACATATGTGCAAAATTTGAAGTCGATCGGTTATATGCAAGTGGGTCAAAATCAAGTTGCAAGATTTGTCCACATACATACATACATACATATATAGATACATACATACATACACATACATACATACATACATACATATATACGGGTGAAGCTAATATAAAGCGTATAAAAATAGTTTAACTTACCATGAAAATATTTTTTGATATTATTTTTCATAAAGTTTTATAAAGAAGTATAATTTAATTTTGTGTTTTTGTGCGGTGCAATAGCTCTGTTTCTTTACTTTTCATGCAAAAAATGTTCGTGAAAAAACTTGCTCGTGTGGTGGGAGAAATTTCAAGCAGGAAAGAAAAAGTAAAGAAACACATTCGTGCAAATTCTTTATAAAATGAAGAAGAATAAAATGTCATTTTATTTTTTGTTTATATCATTAGAAAAGATTTAATTCAGTGATATAAACTAAAAATAAAAGATTTAATTATTCAGAGATAAAAGCTAAAAAATGAACATTAGTGAAAGAAAAAGGAAGGTAGCATGCGTAGTTTTACGTTTTTCAAATTCACAACTGAAATGCCAGCCACATTTGACATTCGGTAAAACATCCAAGAAAAAATGGCCTACGTACACAAGCAAAATACTTCGTGAAAATTATTGCAATAGGGGAAGCGATGTTATGACGTAATTTCCCCTCATTTTGGCATTTCACGAAAGTAAAGAAACAAAAAACTGTACGTTCGTGCGAATTCTTGATCCCGAAGGATCCCAAACTTGCGTAAAGAAATAAAGCTATTGTTATATACATTCTGTACTTGATTAATGAAAAAAAGTAAAGTTGCTGTAAGTTATTTTATTTCACTCGAATAAAGATTGCAACAATTGATCTTGATAAAGTTTTAAAAAGTTGTAGAATATTAAAATATTTTTTACTTGTCAGGCTTTTTACTCTAAAATCAGGCATTTTGTAGTTAAATGTCTGGTTTTTCAAAAATAACAAATGGTAACCCTACACAGAGACAGCTCTGCACGAGGTGGTGGAAACTATCGAAAAGACCCTGTATTACAAACAATATACTTGGGCAGCCTTTTTAGATATAGAAGGCGCCTTTGAAAACGTACGTACGGAATCGATTCGAGATGCTCTCATAGCCCTAACCGTAGAAGCAAGCCTCAGGCAATAGCTAGCAGCTATGCTGAGATTGAGAATAATTCAAGCAGGCTTAGGACTCGACACGGTAATCAAGTGCGCTAATAAAAGTACACCACAAGGAGGCGTCATCTCCCCCTTACTGTGGTTAGTAACGATGAATAACATACGACAAAAACTAGACAAAAGCGGAGCTAAAGTAATAGCATACGCAGATGACCTAGTGATTATGGTGTCCGGAATGTTTCCTACAGTGATTAGTGAAATCATGCAAGGATGCCTGAATAAAGTGGGCAGCTGGGCGGCAGGCTGCGGTCTGGCAGTCAATCCGGGGAAAACTGACTTGATGCGTTTTACAGGGAAAACAAAAATTCCCACCTTCAACCTACCTAGGTTTGGGGGCATACCCTCACCTTATCCTACAGTGTGAAAGGACAATGGGAAAAAACGTCCCCACCCTCCAACAGATTTGAAACATGTCTTATTCGAAGTATCTTAGCGGTTAGATATTTTCTTATTACGGTAACAATTTTGAAATATGTGGGGTTTTCTTGGAATTTTAGGATTTTAATATTACTTTATTCTTTTGTTTTTTGGTCATTAGGCATTATTAAATATACATTTTATCTTAACCTAACCTAAACTTAACTATGATTCTCCTAGAAGATAAATTTTGGTAATAAGCACTTTTGCACATCGTTCAAAAATAATTCAATAGGCTCCAGTGAAGTGACGTGTTATTTTCTTTTTTTATCCCATCCATTTTATATTTAAAACAGATAGTTATGTCTTTTTTGGATCCTAATAAACATATTGACACAAGTCCCATGACTGTTGGAGAGGGGGGACGGGCTCTATACAAAATCCCCCCCTTTCCCTTTCTGGGTCTAATATTAGATCCTAAACTCAACTGGAAGACAAACATCGACGAAAGGGTAAAGAAAGCCTGTAGAGCTTTCTACGCCTGTAAAAATACTTTTGCAAAAGATGGGGTCTTAGGCCAAAGATGGTCCTGTGGATGTACCCAGCTGTGGTACGCCCAATTCTCACGTATTGGTCGCTAGTATAGTGGCCAGCGCTGAGCAGGACCTATAACGTCTTAAAGTTGGGAAGGGTCCAGAGAACGGCAACAGTAGGGGCAACAGGAGCCATGAGGCGAAAGCTCTCGACGTTCGCTTGTACCTACTACTCCCCGACCTTCACATCAAACATCTAGCCTCTTGCAGTGCCCCTGGCGGGGGAATCCGAGGCCTGGACTTCAAAACCCTACGGATACGGACATAGCAATATTTTGAATCTGCTACCGGAGGGTATGGTCGCTACAATCATAGACTACCTTCTCCATAGATTGACCTTTACGAAGGATATCTCCGTCGAACTACCCTCAAGAAGAGAGTGAGGAAACGGAGACGTCCTGCGAAAGTTCGATGTACGAAAATTTACCCACGGCTCCAAGACGTCAGAGGGCGCCGGAGCAGGGGTTTATCTAGAGAGCACTAACAGTTCACTGTCCTGGCACCTGCCGGTGTACCCTAGTGTCTTAGATCAAAATAAACTAAATCCAATTCCAAATGGGCGGACACGTAAGTTGTGGCAAAACGGGTGGCGGACAGATGTGAAGTACACCTAAATTTATAAAAGAAAACGTCATCAGTAATATTTCCGCCATTTACACTACCCAATTGTGTACATTTAAGACACTATATGCCAAAAGGGCGGACAGCTAAGTAGAGGCTATAAGCTATAAAACTAGGCTGTTTGAGCTGCGTATCCGAACACGTTATTGCGTATCGCAGGCGGAGGCGTCCTACACCTGCGAGTAAGTAATATAATTGCCGTTCTCAAATACGTTTATACATTACTACAATATTATTAATGTGTGTATTAACTAATAATAGTTATTAGTCCGCAATAAATACCTTGCAAAAAAATTATTTATAAAAATCAAGATGGGTAAAACTTTAAAAAAAATGTTAAGTGTAGTTTTGTAAACATTTTTATTAAAATTAAGATATAAAAATGCCAAGTCAATTTAAAATTTCCCTGGGCCAAGCGCTCATTGGGCCCCGGTCTCACTGGAGGCAGCCCTTCACCTACCTACCATGGTATTGACAAACCATGCCATACCTTATGTCACGGATTGATAATAATTCAGAAAAGTCAAATCTAGTTGGCGTTTTGTTATTTTTTAGTTGTTAATGTTTTAGCATTGTAATATTTTAAATTGAAGCATGCCTATTGAAACGCTTCGTTATTTTGTTTTTGAAATAAAATATATTGTAATTTATTAGTTGAACAAAAAACGGAGTATATTTTAATTCGATTATCCGCAAATATAATTTAAGTATTCGGCCTCAACATTTTATGGCCTTAGGAGACGGATCTTACCGCATCGATACATTTCAACAATCAGGCATAATAGCGATAATTAGCGCATCCGATTTCCTTAATTATATTTAGCACCACGGATCCGCATAAATTTCGGTTAACTCGTGTCGCCGACTCAAAACTCACACGCGAATCAAATCGTTCCAATATTGTGAATTTGCTACCCAAATTTTCGATACAAATTTATAGAGTGCAAGATGAGCACAAAAATTAATATTGCAGCTCAAATCAAGCATTTGAAGAATCAACGTAATGGCTTCAAAGGTCGTATAACATATTTTAAAAATAAAATTGAGAACGCTGCAAATCTCAGCTTTTCAAAGTGTTTTATTTCAAAACGCTTAAAAGTGTTTAAAAAATGTCTAAAATGTAAATCAAATGGGTGACGTCAAAATAAAACGTTTTAAGCGTTTCGAAATAAAACACTTTGGAAAGCTGAGTGAATTGCAATCCATTCACCACAGGCCGTCAACTATTTACAGCAAGTTTGACGATATTCAAACCGAGATAGAAGGGCTCGATTCTGATCATTCCTCGCCTGAAACCAGAAACACATTCGAAGATGACTAGGGTGATTTGGAGTCATGCATCATAGAGCTGAAAAATCTTAGACTAAAGTCGAGAGAACAGGATGTCAAAGCTGCACTACAATCAAATAGCAACTATACCACTGCAGAGCAGAAAACAACACAGCTCGTGGGTATGAAACTACAAGATATCAAGCTACCATCGTTCAGTGGCGAATATGAAGACTGGATAAGCTTTCGCAATCTCTTTTGAGAGCTTATACACACCAGGACAGTGCTATCAGATGCTACAAAATTGCATTACCTCCTTAGTTGTACAGGTGGCGGCAAGGTTCGTCCTAACATCTCATCGCTTCCAGTAGTAGCAGAAAATTATAGCACCGCTTGGAAAATTCTGCTAGATAAGTACGACAACAACCTTCGGCTAATGACGCAAGACATGAAGAGAATCTTAGATCTCGAACAAACCAAAGAAAACTCAGCCTACTTTCTTTAAAAATCCATAGATGAATTTTGGAAAAATTATCATGCTCTTACAGCTCGGACCCACGAATGGGATCTTTCCCTGACTTATCATCTCTCTCGTGAGCTAGACATTATGTCGCGGAGCGAAATTAAGGAAGCAGCACCACTCGACAAAATTTAATCGGTTTAGGGCTTCATGGACATTATCTTGCGTCGTGTTCAAATATTCTAGCAGGGATGCCAACTTGGGGGTTTTCCCCACAAATTTAGGGGAAAAATGCTGAATGGGGTTTTTAGGGGCTTTAAATTGTTAGGGGTAATTTTAGGGGGATTGTGACAATACTTCGAAATATTTGAAGCAATTATACGGTAATTTAAATACGTCATTTGTCTTAGCTTTTTATTCGAATTCTGATTGGTTGTTGAATTCGTTGGCGGTAATTTGAATAGCCTGAACCAAAAAGAGACATAACGTGGTTCGAGCATGACCCCGGTTTTCCACGACCAACTTTTCCGGTCATAGAAATGGAAACTATTGCCCGTTATGACGGTGGAGGCGCCGCACCATTTTCGGCAAATATTCCCCTAAAATATTACCAACGCAACTATTGCCTAGGTCAGGGGTGACAAACCTATCGCATGCGTGGCACCTATGAAAAAATTGCTGTCACGCGAAAATTCGTTGGTGCAGCGTTTAGGTTAGCAGATGCACGCCAGCGTATTTCGCGAAAAACATCGAGGCAGCATTTCTATAATACGCCTAATATGAAAGTGCGACTGTTAATGCGTTTCCAAGACATCTTGAAGCGTACTTCAAGTACAAAATGTAAACGCAAGCAGCTCGGCTAGAGTCGATCAAAAAGATTTTTCTGATCAGCTCGAGTGCTTGTCATGTAAACCGGGCTTGAAATCTTGAGTGGTCAAAATTGGTTCAGTCGTAGTTGCTCAAGAACTCAAGCCCATTTCAAGCCAATATGTCGCTTCAAGTAGGCAGAGCATATACGCGTCTTGAGGTTTTCCATCTTTCGAGTACTCAAGCTGTCATGGAAACGCACTATGTTATTGTTTCGAGTGGAGAAAAGGGGCGCTTAAACGCAGACTGCAAATAAACAAACAAGTCGTTGCCCTCATAACCTCACTTTATATCTCGTCTCATTCACAAAACACACACACACACTGCACTCTTATTCAATATTTTAATATTTCCAATAGCTTGACCCATCAGCAATTTTATAAAAATAAATTGTATTTTTTGAAAGGCATACTGGAAAAGGTTCGCCACCCCTGGCCTAGGTAATGAGTTTAGCAATTTTTTAAATCAAGATGGCGAAAAATGAAAATATGCAAAATGAGCTTTTGTTATTTTGGGTTAAAACAGATAATATTATTAATTTAGTTATCATTACCACAATAGCTGCAATCCAGTCAGCTAAAGTTAGGTTACGGGCATTTTCGTAAACACATGCCTACAGTCATTCTGCAATATTCAGCTACAGACTTCCAATTGCTGAATGAATACTGCAAAACGACCGCAGTTCTGCGTTTACGCAAATGCCCTACCCTTGCTACATATACATTTTTTTCTTTACTAATGATTTTAGAGGATTTTAGGGGTATTTCACTCTGTCTTTAGGGGTAAACAATTTTACGAGTTGGTAACCCTGTATTCTAGAATCAGTGTCAGTCGGATAAACTCAAAAACTGCATCGCTTCCAAAAAAAACAGCTCCAACAAAATCTCAAAACATTTTAGTGTCAACATCAGCCATCTGTAATATTTGTAAGCAAGACCATTCCATTTTTAAATGCTCCAAATTCTCTTGACGAAAGACGCGCTTTGGTAAGGAAAATGAATCTGTGCGTGAATTGCTTGAATCCAAATCATGGTTCCAATAAGTGTCAATACGGTTCTTTCCGTATTTGCGTCGTAAACATCAAACAATGTTCCATCTCCCTGCACGGCAAAATTCAATTGCAACGCGAGTTGCAGCATCACCTCAAGAAAATAAAAACTGGGACCAGCAGCCGCAATTGTCAGCACACAGCAGCTCAGAGGATTCGGAAGCAATCATTGGACAAATTCCGCAAATTGTGTTGGCAACAGCTATAGTAAATACTTATGACACTAGTGGTGATCTTTACCAGAGTAGAGTCTTACTTCATAGTGGATTTCAATCAAATTTTATAAGCGAACAGCAAAAAGACTGCGTTTATCAAGAAAGCAAGCAAGTATTCCTATATGTGGTGTTAGTAAAAAAATAAATTATGCTCAACCCAAAGTGAAAATTCACATCAAATCCCGAACATCAAATCTCGAGACATCCTGTTACCTAATAATCCCGAAAATAACGAACAAACTGCCTTCATACAACTTAAATATGAAAAATATAAATATACCAGAGGACGTACAAATGAAATTAGTAGATCCATTCTTCAATCCTGAAGACATTTTAATCGGAATGGTGAAATCATGTACGGTGATAAAATCATTATTAAGGATTTGTCTCCGCTTCAAAATAGTGCTTTCGGATATGTAGTCTCTGGCAAGATATCTACCAACATTCATGTCACATGAATCATGCGAACTCATTCGTTTGTTTCGGATCGCCTTTCTAAACTGTTGCAACACCTCACAATAGCGTGCAGCTGTGATCGTGGTCCCACGGGGCAAGTAAGTGACCAAGAACACCCCTTTGGAATCCCAAAAGAACTTGCCATTTTCCCGCGGATTCCACAAGTTTCGCTTTATTTGGTGTTATGGTGGTAGGAGCGAGTGGAGTCTCCATAGCGGCTGAAGCCTGACTGCCGGATCGATCGACGCACGCGCATAGAAACGACCCCGGTACAATGTATATGGAAATTGGCTTTCGGTGAAAAAAAATTAAAGTGGATATTCTGATGCGGAAGACGATTCTGAACAAATTTCTTGGTGGGCACTTTTCCAAAAAACGTCACTGGAAAAAAATACAGAGGCTTAAGACAACCCGCACGCTACAGCCTTTAAATCGGCCGACAGATACTTAACTGTAGCTAACGGTAAAGGCCGCTGGTCAAATGGACAAATTGGATGTACATCCATGCTGTACCACGATTTTCATCAAACCCGCGCGTGCATCGAGTTTTGATCGGCCAACCGGCTCACAATTGATAGTTTTGGTTGTACTTCCGCACTTCGATGTACATACAATTTGATCGTGTATGGTGGCCTTAAAACCTCACAGAATAACGATTTAAAAACAATAAAAATAATTGCGTGCGCGCGTGCGTGAGTTTTGTAACCTATTTATTATTATTTTTAATTGCGCGCGCGTGTTTAAATCTGTGTGTGTATTTTTTATGTAGGTGTGGTTATGCTATCCTGCTCTTTGTATTACCCAGAACCAACGACGTGGATGTGGCAGGACACTGGTTGCATTGGGATGCTTTTTTCATGTTTTTATTTTTATTTTATTTGTTTTTTTTAATTTTTTTGATTTTTATTTTATTTATTTTTATATATGATATTTTTATATATTCCTGGCATCTTCAATCGTCGCATCAAGTAAATCACTACTTGGGTAATATACGTTATCTTCATAGAGTGCATAACCTAAAAACCATAATATGGATGCGGTATGAGTACAAGCTCCGACCATTCTGGTACCAACTTTACAAGAACACCTACATAAAAAATACACACACAGATTAAAATACACGCGCGCGATTAAAAATAATAATAAATAGGTTACAAAACTCACGCACGCGCGCACGCAATTATTTTTATTGTTTTTAAAGCGTTATTCTGGGAGGTTTTAAGGCCACCATACACGATCAAATTGTATGTACATCGAAGTGCGGAAGTACAACCAAAACTATCAATTGTGAGCCGGTTGGCCGATCAAAACTCGATGCACGCGCGGGTTTGATGAAAATCGTGGTACAGCATGGATGTACATCCAATTTGTCCATTTGACCAGCGGCCTTTACCGTTAGCTACAGTTAAGTATCTGTCGGCCGATTTAAAGGCTGTAGGCTCTATCAGATTTAAAGCAGAGAAGCAGAACCGTCGGCAGAGAATTTTTTCTATTGGCTTACGCTGGTCAAGTGACAAGAAAAGCAGAAGAGAGTTCTGCCGCTGCTTTTTCATCTCAAATCCTAATTTTCCTGCTTTGCAAAGCAGAATTTTTTGACATTTGAAAAATCTTGCACTTGCAAGTTGTTTTTAAATACTAATGGACGCGGAAAATTGAGAATTTATTGTTGTGTGATATTTTACAAAGAATTTATTTTTATTAAAGAACTATTTACGAAGAATTTCTGTCAAATAGAAATTCTGCCGTTGCTACTGCTTTACTTGGTTCTGATACAGCAGGCAGAATTCTGCTTCTGCCTCTGCTTCTGCCGCTGCTTTCAAAGTTGGATCTGATAGAGCCTTGTAGCGTGCGGGTTGTCTTAAGCCTCTGTATTTTTTTCCAGTGACGTTTTTTGAAAAAGTGTCCAGCAAGAAATTTGTTCAGAATCGTCATCAGAATATCCATTTTAATTTTTTTTTCACCGAAAGCCAATTTCTATATACATTGTACCGAGGTCTTTTTACAGTACTGCCACTACATCCAGACGCTGTAAAAAAATAGTGAAATTTACTTTTGAGGCGACCCTTACATGCTATCAAAAAAATTTAAAGGTCTGTCAAATAAATGGATTGCAAAAAAAAACAAATTGCGTTCTGCCAAATTACGAAAAACTGGTCACAATCAAATTGAAAAGACTTACGTGCTTCCACCCCAGACTTGGGCCGGGGCACTCACAGGCTCCTTAATGGCTTTAAGCATCCACCACCGTCAGTGAAACAAACACCAGACCTTAAATACCCGAGTTTGTCAAAACGGTGCCCAAAACGTTAATTGGCCCTCCTGCCGGACTGGATGCAGCCTCACACCGAACCTAAACTAACCAGTCCGTCAATTTTATTACTTGTAAGTGAATCACAGATTAGTCTGCGAGTGTCCGAATTTTTTAAGAATGGCCAATATTTTTGGTTTCCTGACATAACTGCCAAAACCAATCAAATGAATAAAACTCAATGCAATAAGATTCGACCCTGAAGAGATTATTCTATTTAAAAATTCAGAGAATCGGGCTTTTACTTTAGATAGCTCCATTGATCATCGACGGACAAATGAACGTTATAGCATGTGATGAAATACTCCACCCAAAAACATTCTTCACAGCTTTATATCATCTCAAATGTCCGCTTTTCATTTTTTCTACAAACCTATTTTCAGCACTAATTTGTGAATAAATTACAAAGTGTCTAAAAGCGGCTCAGAAAAACATTTTAAACATCTCGAAAGGATTAGAGTTTATTTATGATTTTCCCACAGCCCACCTCAGACATGGGAACAGGTGTTCAAAGTCTAATTAACCGGCAATTAGCCAGTGTTACTAACTCAAAGCGACACAGCTCTCCACCGTCTTGATCGAAGGCGCCACAATAAATCTCTTCGTAATCATCGTTTCACCCACAACACAACAGATTCCCTCGATCAGCGGCAAATCTCCCAAGAATTCCACACGGTCGTGAAAATGTTTCTCTGCGGGATTATCAAAATTTTCGGATTAAAAGTTTTTCAGTTTTTTTTGTGCTATGTCTGAATTCGATGTTTTTTTCGCTATAATTTACGAGAAGAAGATTTAAAAGTCTCCCGAGCACCACACACGCTGCATAGATATCGTCGGCCCATGGCTAGGAAGATTGAAGTCCGCCCACACCTGGCGGACACGTAGCAAATCTTCGGATTTATGTGAATGTGCACCAATGACGGCCTAAGACAATAGTCGAATATGCATGGAGGAGATATTGGCTGCTCTCAGTGTGTAGCATCGACATCCACTTACGTTGGCTTTCTCGTTCCCATTCTGATCTGTACCTGGGCGACAAAAGTCTGTCACATTTTGTTGGATGTTGCCGCCGTGCAAAGGCCATTCATTATTGGGTAGCTGGGGACTCTGATCTTTGTGGCCAGACCTTAATTATCGGTCGTTTGGATAAAATACGACCTGTGGGTGCACATACCACAATCCAGAGGTTAGTTGGGAGGCTCCGAATAGAGTTGTACGGGAATTATGTAAGTGCTGCAGTTTTGTTGACAGGTAAGGCTCGGTATGTGTCAGCTTGACGTCTGCTTGATATTTTAAGGTGATTTGGTGTTTACGTAGGTGGACGGCTTTTCGTGCTAAAGGGCGACTGAAAATTGGTGCTGAAGAGGAAGAAAACCTAAGTGGAATAGTGAAGGGTATTATGGTAATTGCCTAGAGGTTGTCTTGAATGGATGCAGTTAAATTTTGCTCTAATTTCGGATAATCGTCTTATTGAGTAATTTTGTATTTAAAAATTTATAGTATAAAATTAAACACACCAACAGTTAACAGGTCGCAACATTTCTACTTAAAGCCGGAATTAGATTGATAGCTTCCAGGTGTTAAGCGAAAGTAGAATTACCTGTAATGCTCTTTCAGAACTTTTTTGTTTCTTTCCACATTCCAACTAGTATCGGGGACACAAAGTGGACATATCCTCTTAGCAGCCACACTATCTCAGATTTTTATACCAAATTACTTGAACAAATTCAGCAGTTTGCCTAAAGGTTCGTCACTTGGACTTGTGAATCAAGCAAGGTTGCACCGACAAAGGATATCCTGACTCTCGCTATCGCGGGGCAGTGACAGAGAACACGAAAGGCTAACTCGCCCTCTTTGAGGCACAACCTGCAGCTGTGATCATTCCGTCCTTCTCCATAGCCAGTTATTTAGGGCGCGAAATCCATCCCCGTTATTCTCTGGCAGGATTGCAATCTTGCCCAAGAATAAACGGCTTGGAGCTCACCAGACCAGGGTCGGGTCTTTCTTTAGTGTTCATTGCATCTCCTCAGCAGTGGCGGTTCGTAAGGTTCAGGATAAGGGAAGCAATGCGTAGGGCGTCAAAGCTAATGTACCCCGCGAGCGATAAAAGTAAAGGTATCGGCGGCTTTAATTAAAAAACTGAAAAATAACAAACTTGAAAACGAATTAAGTAATTAACCCCATCCAAAAGGTAGAAACCCTACTACCAATCTATATTCTTTTTATTTTAATATAATAAAAAATAATATAGTAAGATATACATACAGTGGCGAACAGAAGTCAACGTACACCATATAAAATAGCGAAAATTCGTATTTTTATTTTATTTTTAAAAATTGAAAAAAATTGTGATATCACAATATACGTATCAAAACATTTTATTGAAATTCCATAATAAATTATTTCTACAAAAAAAATAAAAAAGTGAAATATACAGAATTCACAAATAACAAAAGTCTACCCAGTCTACGTACACTTAAAAATTTTTATTATTATTTTTTGTAGAAACAATTTCATTATGCAATTTCAATATAATGTTTTTGTACAAAGGATTGTACTTATTTATTTTGTAATATAATTTTTTTTTATGCTATAGTAAACGAATTTTCGCTATTTTATATGGTGTACGTTGACTTTTGTTCGCCACTGTATAACACAATTCAAAAAAATAATCTCGCTCTATCCCTTTAAATCGTCATTAAATAGAATCATAAAAAACAAATGGAAGCTACAAATTTTCAGCTTCTTCAATACACACCTCCTGTCAACCCATTAGAATAAAGAGAAAGTTCACCCATCATCGATCTCTTTTTTTATTGACTCAAACGAAAATTCATATTAAGAGTCAAAACAAATTTCGAAGCAAAATTTTCAAGAGCAACTCCACAGCAGGCGAAACCAGAGCAGAATACCAGAAAACGAAACCAAGAAAACAAGAGAATATGGTGGATAGAGAAAATTTGGCTATGTTCGACTTCTCATATCCCGGTATTCGGCTCCGAAGAAGCTGCGTTTAGTTCAGCTTCTGAGGGGCCTGTATCAACGCAAACCTTTGCGTGAGTGTGAGTTCAATTGAATTGAATGTGTTGGACTTTTCACGTTGATTTTCGGTGCCAAAGAAGCTGGAGATATTACAGCTTCCCTACGTTGTGTTAAGCCTCGGTCACGATAAGAGCGGCGAGCGGCACCAGAAAAATTTAATGTCTCGGATTAGAGGTGAGCGGCACTTTAGTATTGCCGCTCTACCGCTCTCCGCTCGTATCATGGCCGAGGCTTTATTCTTTTATACGGTAGTATGAATTGTATGATAAAGGAAGTAAATGTGGGAAAGATGGAGAGAGAGAGTGATTAGAAATATTAAATAGAGGAAGAGGAAGAAGATAGAAAGAGAGAAGCTTGCCTTCTGAAAGCCCTGGCTGTGCCTATTCTTTGAATATAGTTAGGAAGATTATTCCAAAGTCGGAGCGAGTGCACAAAAAAGGAACGACTACCAATTAGGGAATGATGTGCAGGAATGAGAAATTTAATTGAACGCTGGGATTGGAGAGGCATGAGGAAGTCAGAAAGGTAGGGAGGGCTCTTAGTGTAGAAAACTTTATGCAGGAGGACCAAAGCCATGATATCAATAAAGCGAAAGAGGCCACAACCTAACAAGGAATCTTGGACACCAGACACATGATCAGATCTTCTCATGTGGAATATGAACCTTAAACAGTCATTGAAAGCAACTTTGAGACGCTGACGACAGGATGAGTCGAAAGATACGTATATGAGAGAGCCGTAGAGGAAATGTGGCAGGATGAGGGAGCATTTGTAATTAAAAATCATGTTTGCGATTTACTACTCTTCCGGAATGCAAAGTGCAGGCTTCAAAATAGCCTTCCATACAATGACATGGATGTATAAAAAGAATATGAACTAGAGCACGGAAGCGAATGCTTCTAAACTTCTTCAGAATGTTTCTTGCATTCATGATTGTATGTTTCCTTTTCCTTGTAGGAAGGCACAAATTTTTTCTTCAGTATTCGTAAAGTGTATGAGTATTTCAAAGAGCTTGACTATAATAAGCCTACTGCCCTTGATAATACTCCTCCAATAGTTCTTGAAAAATGAGCTTCACCCTTGTCTATACCTCTGGGTAAATTCTACACCCTTTCGTACTTGGCCGGTCAAGTTCAGTCTACGCCAGGGATCGGAAACGCACGCTCGCGTGCGCACGTATACGACTCACGCACATTCTAATGACTCGCAGCTCACGAGTCCTTAGGTAAAACTCGTGTGCGCATGCGTTTGCATGAGTGCGGTCGTATCGCACACTGCTCGCGAGACTTAGAAATGACTCGCGAGTTGTATAAAAGGGAAAAGTAGGAAAGGATGATTTTTCATTTTGAAAGCTTTAATTTTGGTGAAGCCAAACTGGTGAAAATGAAAATTAATTTTGGATTATTAAATAAATATTAAAACTTTAAAATTGTGGGAATTTCAAGTTTTGACATTAACAAATATGTGTCTGATAATAGTGAGTTGGCGAAGTCAATGTGTTTCACTTGTGAAAAAATGTTATCGGGAAAGATACGTGGTAATATTAAAAGACATTATTTGTCAATTCATAAGCGATTCGTCTATTGACAATTCTCTGTGTGGTTGATATGAGTGTATTACTAAATTTCTTCCATGAACTAATTTATAACTGGAAGTATTCTCCATAGACGCTGACCGCTTTCCTTGGAAAAAATTAATCAATCTTAAGATATTTTGGAGTTTATCCCTGGTAATATACAGGGTGTAACGCATAAGATTGTACACCGGGCGGGTATGAATAGGTTTTGGATAGACGAACAAAAAATCGTTCCGGAGGGGGTGGGGTAATCTTAACGGTTTAGCCGCTAGGGCGTTTTGAAGTTTTTTTGCTAGAGTTTTACATATCACCCTGTATTTTTGTAACCCTATGACCTATTTTCATAAATAAGGTATCAGTGTACGCAGAATACTCCCACCTATCTAAAGCTGTAAAAATGAAGGTTCTACCGGACCAGGTTCCAGAGCAATGAGTCAACAAAGTGAAAATTTTGGTTTTTTTTACTAAAATTTCAACTAAAACCACCATTTTCTCCAAAAAATACGTAATTAACTGATATGTTTTTTTACAAAATTGGAAAGCTTGAACAATTTCCTATGAATAATGTCCTGACAATTTTTATGCTACGGCCTTTACTTTTGAAGTTATTAGCAAGTTTGATGTTGAAATTGACCTTATTTGGTGCTTATTTGGTACTTTTTAGCAAAGCTTAGGTGAAAAAGTACTAAAAAAGACCCAATTTTAGCATTAAAATTGCTTTTAACTCCAAAAGTAGAAGTCGTAGGAAAAAAATTCTCTGGACATTTTTCATAGGGAATTGTGCAAGCTTTCTAATTTTGCAAAAAAAAGTTTAGGTTTATCACGTATTTTTTGGAGAAAATGGTGGTTTTAGTTGAAATTTTATTAAAAAAAACCAAAATTTTCACTTTGTTGACTCATTGCTCTGGAACCTGGTCCGGTAGAACCTTCATTTTTACAGCTTTAGATAGGTGGGAGTATTCTGCGTACACTGATACCTTATTTATGAAAATAGGTCATAGGGTTACAAAAATACAGGGTGATATGTAAAACTCTAGCAAAAAAACTTCAAAACGCCCTAGCGGCTAAACCGTTAAGATTACCCCACCCCCTCCGGAACGATTTTTTGTTCGTCTATCCAAAACCTATTCATACCCGCCCGGTGTACAATCTTATGCGTTACACCCTGTATATAGGGAAAAACTATTTAACCTTATTTTGCTTACCCGCTTAGAACTTTATTTTGTAGGGTACAACGCAGCCTCCCGTTAGAATAAAAGAAGGCTCACTGGTTTCAATTCCTCAACAAGACTGATTTAATTGTTCTAATGGGACATAAATTTCTGTTAACTTTACTTTAAACGGACAAGAATTTTCTCACCATCATAAATGCTTACGTCATGTTAACAGCATTAATTTTGATTCTTTGGAATTTCAAGTTGCAAACAATTGTCTGACTGAAAACTTACAGCATAGATAATTTTGACTCTTAGGAATTTAAAGATGCAGACAATTATTGTCTGACTGAAAACTGAAATAGTCAAAAGAAAATTTATAGTAAAATTTTTAAAGAATGAATAATACTAGTCGAATTGATTAAACAATCCGAGCTAGCTTTTTTCTATTAATTTCTGTTCTAGTAATGCAACATTTACAAAATAATTATTTCCTAACTTTTATAAGTAAGCAGCTGTCTGTCTCACATGTCTGAAATTCTAAATATTGCTATTTCATTCAAACTATTCAAGTTAAAAAAAATTACAAAAATGTATGGAATTACCTACAAATTTGTAATTGGTCTAGCGAAATATAATTTACTAGCTGGGACCCGGTGCGCCTATGCTGCACCCATAAACCAATAGTAGTAATCAGGTGATATGAATTTTAATATACAGTAGGAGAGTTTGAAAAATGCAATTTTTTGGTATTTTTGATTTCAAATAACAAAATGTGAAACTATTAGGGATCTGACATTTTGATCAAGACAATAAAAACCATCCATTGACATGGCATTTTTCGAGATATGAATTTTCATACACAGATGAAGTGTCTCCATGAACCACTTATTTTCTGTATTTTGGATAGGTGGGACCCGGTGCGCCTTGCTGCACCCAACGTTTAAACATTTAAAATCAATCCAAACCTTCAAAATTCAACTCTTCTTAACCAGTAACGAAAAACCAACTATTCCTATAAAAGTTCGAGACATTGGATTCAAATTGCATTTATTTGCAGTGTGACCAAAATTACCTATTATTTTAAAGCTCTGGGGCAGACAATATTTTTTGTCGGCGTGGCCCGTAATAAAGTTATGGTTCTTTCTGGTAAAATAAACACACACGAATATCCTTAAAAATATAACTACCCACCAAAAATAAATATTAGTGAGACTATTTTAAAATAAGGCTTTTTCCAGCAACTATTAGACACATAGTATAATTTCAAGAAAATATGTCATATCCACAGTGTTATCCATGCTATAATCTTTTTTCGTATGGACTTTTAGTTAAATTAAACACTCAATAATCGCCAAATATTATTACATCCTGAAAGAAAAAAAATTAAAGGATTATATCTACTAATTTCATATTTAGAAATGGACTTTTGACGGTGATGGACATTATACGTTACAAATTACATGTCTTGCAATTGCTTGGCCCCTGGGTTCTCATCTGCAATGTCACTGACTCAGGTTTTATTTGTTTACCCAGATGCCAGCCTCTTCCCGTATTGTAGAATCCTAGACTTATACCTAAAAATTCAGAGGTGATGGGTTTCTTTCCTTCTTATCCATTATACATAAATCATCCCATATTTCCGTTTCTCATTACCACCTTTCCAAAAAAACCTTGTTGATCAATTCTGAACCTATTGCTTAGAGAGCTTCAGGATACACTACATTCAATGTTTTTCCATTTGTAGCTAGAATGTCAAAATTTTCCGATTTTCCAACTCTTGAACAACCTACATACAGCTAACCGGGAAATGACACTTATTTGGCAAAATTCTTCCGCCATATTGGCCCCACAATTTTGAATAAGTTTTGATCATAAATTCGTTATTTACTACCTTAAAAATTCCCATATACCGATTTTAATTGTAATCGGAATACAATTCGCAAACTCGTCGGCCATATTGGCGCGGCCATTTTGAATTTAAATTTTGATCATAAAGTCGTTATTTGCTACCTTAAAAAACCTCAGATACAGATTTTCATTGGAATCGGAACACAATTTGCAAATTCGTCGGCCATTTTGAATTTATAAGTTTTGACCACAAATTTGTTATTTGCGACCTTAAAAACCCCTAGATACCCACTTTCATTGGAATCGGAATAAAATTGGCAAATTCAACCATATTTCTGCGGCAATTTTGAATTTCGGTCATATTTCGGCGGCCATTTTGAATTTCGAAAATCGGGCTACGAGGTGCATCATAGGAGACCCCACCGACCTTCATGCAAAAATTCAAAGCTCTGTGATGACTTTCAACAAAGCTCTTCATGACAGCGCCATCTAGGAGTAGCTTTAGAAAGTAATAGAATAACCTATGTTCTTCCCTTTAATGTAAATAGCATATGGTTAAAATTTCATTAAGATCGGTTACACGGTGTAGGAGCCTATTGCGTACAGACAGACAGACAGACAGACAGACAAACATTCAGTTTTATATAGTAGATTTATGGCTTTCCTCCTGTGAAACCCACAAACCCTTAAAAATACGAAAATATATTAATACAAAATAATGCACAAACGCAAAATGTTAACATTTTAGCAAAACAACCATCAAAATCACTGCTAAGTAATTCATTCGTTCTATAAAAAAAAGTGGGTGTGTGTACCTATGTACGCGCATTAGAAGTTATACTTCTTTGGCGTGATTTAAACTAATTTTTAATTTGCATGCAAATAATTTCTTGGTGTTTTTTTTATTATTTTCGAGCGTTGGCAGGTGGGAAGCATCATGCTACCGACCCTCTTCAACCTGTCGGTTATGTAGGACTCTAACCCCAACTAAAACCACCGACTAGTCGTCCCATTCTCCCGCGGGAAGGCCTTTCGTTTTCAGCAATGCGTCGCGAGCTGGATCAGCTTTTACCTACCTGCGAATACTCCTGGTATTTCTAAGCCTTACTATTTTCCTTTTGACTTCTTCCTACTTTAGCTTCTGATGGAGAATATTTAGGGTCTCTTGCACTTTCTTTCATGCATCAACCGATCTTACCACATAGTTTTTATGACGCTCTCGCGCAGCCGTTAGCATTCCTAAAGGATATACTCTGCGTCCTTTGTCACATCTAGGCATGCCGGGCACAACGGGGAGTCATCTTGTCCGAACCGATGGAGGTATACCCTGTAGTACCAATAACCACTCAAAAACTGTGCAAGGTCACGCGACCTATCTCTCCGCATTTAGTATGAGCCTGTGGGTCCATCGACCTTGAGTAGACATATTTCAAATCCTTAGTTACTACTGAAATAAACATTTCTTCTAAATTATGTTCACTTCGCTAGTTTATTCTGGTGGTGACTGGATTGGCACAAAAGTTATGAGCGGCTTATGGTAACTGAAATATGATACCAAGAGTTTTGTACTAACGGCGTTAACGTATCGTGTAAATACAGCGTCAATGGTGGTGCCATGTCGTGTTGTTGAAACCAACATGGTTAGATTTACATACTCTTGGAGAAACTTAATAAGTGGACCCGAATTATCTCGTGAAAAATTGAGGTTGAAGTCTCCTCTTAGAAATATTGGTAACTTTGATTCTCTTCTGCCCAGAAATTCTCCTCCGTCTTTTGTGTATGGCCATAATAATTGGTTTAAGAAACAGATGATATCGTCTAATTTTTGATTTGGAGTTATGTAAACTGCGATCAAAACAGTTTTGTTGCCATCTTCCATTCTGCATTCAGCTACACAAAACTCACCGACTGATGACACCGCTGAACTTTTAAATTTAGATTGTTTCACAGTCATATCTATGCGCGGCGTAATGATGTTATTAGTGTCGTGTACATTTTGATATATGGCAACTCCTCCAGCTCGAACGTTTGATCGCTTATATTGAATTATACAATTGAAATTTGGTATACTGACTAACTCTTCATTGGGTAACCAAGTTTCATTTAAGAGTAAAATATTCGAGTTTTGTATAATTGGATCGGTGAGATCTAAAAGATGAGCACGAAGACTTTGACAGTTAAAACTAAATGCTGTCAATCCATTCCTTTGATTAATAAAATCTAATACATCTCTGCTAATAGTCTCTAAGCGATTACGCGAGAGTCTAAGGAATTCATCTTGAAGACTATTTATAGCTGTGGATGCTCTGCGGCCATGATTGTCATTGTCTTTTGTTGTAACGTACAAACCTTGAAGACTAGTCACCCGCGACAAGGCGACATACACTAATGACAGTTGATGTTTTTTATCATATTCATAAACGATTTCAGGGTATGTGCTTCCCTGAGATTTATGAATCGTAGTTGCACAAGCACAAACTAAAGGTAGATGCGATCGCTTAACATTTATCGTTTTGTTGTTGTTAAGTGGAATGGTTGCTGATCTTCTACCTATCGGTACAGCAGTTTTACTAATTTGAATAAAAGCTACATGTCCGGCGACTTTTTTCGTTATTTTTGGCAAAATCTTTAGTGAATCTGGGAAATCAAGCCACACAACGCTTACTTCTCCTTCATCATTAAGTTCAATATGAACTAATTTACCAACAGCGCCATTTGCTAAGCCATCTGGCACATCGATGTTTGTTGTAATCATGTAAAAAACATTCGGCAAAAATACAGTTTCATAAGGCAATCCTGCAGTATCAATGAGGGACATTTTGTGTAATTTTTGGCGTACAAAATTTGTCTGTTCTGCCGAAGTACTACCAATAAATACGTATTTCGCAATTGAAACCGTTTTATCTTGCGCAGCACTTAAAATTCGGTTATTATATCTTGTGACGGCCTCGTTTGTGTTAAATAATCTGATCCCATGTGGACATTTTATTTCTGCCTCTTATTTTGTTAAGAATCGCGATTCCAATAAAATTAGTTCACAATCTTCGAGTTGTTGACCGTTTCCAATTTTGGTCAATATTAAAGAGAACTGTTGGTTTGCTTGCCTCATAACTTGATCCAGCTCATAAAACTTGAGCCCCCGCCACAAAATTGGTCCAACAATTCTCTGTTTCTGCTGCTTGTAAATTGGAGTAGCTCGAACTGGTGGCAACTGGCGTAGATCTCCAATCAAAATAACATCTATACCACCAAAGTTAGAATTATAATCTCCCGTAATCTGCTTTAATCGTGAGTCGATCTGAGTAAGTAATTCAGCACCAATCATACTTATTTCATAAATAATTAACACTTTCACATATTTGAATAGTGCTCTATATTGATGTGCAACCTCAGTGCTTAATGGAAGTAATCTTGATAAAGATATTTTAAGGCAGTATGAACAGTAATGCCATCAATAGCAACCGCAGCTTTGCCTGTCGAAGCACAGGTGATGTACGAGTTACAGCATCCATCATTATCAGTATATCTGTTATAAATTTCCATGATGAGTTTTATCACAAAAGTTTTACGATAGCGATAGAACCAAGTTTGTTAAGTACAGCCAGGCGAAGATCATTGTTCATTTCGGAAATAGGATTGTTATATAAATTTTGAAATGGATTCAATTCAGTTATGTTAGCAACCTCTCGCACTTCAGTTTCTTCATCGAAACTATCTGTTCGACATAAATTTTTACAAATTTCAATGGTTTTTTGGATATCTAAGTTAGATTCAAATTCTTTGCTTCTATTTAAAATTATATTTTCATTTTCATTATATATTTCAATAAATTTCATTTCAGCGAGTATTTCTCCATCTTCATTTCGGAATGGAATGTGTAACGTAACCATTTCGCGTTTATAATCATTTCAAAATACATTAATTTCCCATATAATAACAGTAAATATTTTGTGTTATGTTTAAAATAATTTGAAGAGGTTAGTGTAAAAAGGGTTCAACTGACAATTTGTGGGATTATACTTTTTTGGTAAAATTGGAATCGTCGCCGAATACTTTACCCTTTACTCTTGTTAACAAGTCAAAAATTTGTAATGGTTCCGAAATTTTTAATTTAAAAAGGATTCAAGTACGCCCAAATGAAAAATGATTAGTGGAAGAAGGGGTTAAGTTTTCATAAATAATATGAAAAATGCATTCTTATGAAAATTATAGGAGGGTTACATAATAACACAATACAATTTATAAAATAAAAACGCAAAAAATTTGGTACCAATTACAGGCAAAACATCAAATTTTTGTAATAGATCTTTGAAGCTAAATTATTCGAAATTCCAATTTTGCGAGTTGAATCCTTTTTTACACGACTGCCCCAAAAAAAGGAGTGTAATGTGTTTAGGTTTGTTGTGTGTATGTACGTTGTTTTCTACCACCATAACTTCTAAACCCCTGAACGGATTTAGATGACTGGGGTACCGTTAGAATCGTTTAATGAGTCTGAGTAACATAGGCTAGGTTAATTTTTAAAAAAACAATATGGCGGCCGTCAGACGCAATTTACATAACGCCCAATTTAATTTTTTTTTCTGATTGGGTCAATATGGGTATCAAACGAAAGGTAAAATTGAGACGATTTCAAATATATATAACCCTTAATAGATATGTGTTAAATGATCGCGAATTTTAAGCTTAAATAAAATTAAATTACTCAAAACGTCTTTTATTAGCCCATCACCATGAATGGACACTTAATAGTTAAGCCTAGTATGCTGTTGAGGCGAAATTAAAATTCCCTAAACAAACGCTATGTAACACGACTGCCCCAAAAAGGAGTGTAATTTTTTCCGGATTCATGTATGTATGTTTGTATGTTTCTTTGTTCCACCATAACTTCTAAACCCCTGAACGGATTTAGATCGCTGGAGTACCGTTAGAATCGTTTAGTGAGCCCGAGTAACATAGGCTTTAATTTTTAAAAAAAAACAGTATGGCGGCCGTCAGACCCAATTTACGTCACACCCGATTTATTTTTTTCTTCTTCTGATCAGGTCAATATGGATATCAAATGAAAGGTCTCATTGAGACGATTTCTGCCTAATCTACCAGCGTGTCCAAATTTAGATAGAATAAATCAAACTTCGATAACTTTACTTTTGCATTAAAACTGTATCTCAATAGTTGTAAGTGCTATAATAATAAGAAGTAAAATAAAATCACTTAATAAAAACTACATTGGTTTACGAATTATAATCACTAAAATATCATAAAATAAAAAACAAAATAATTAAAAAATTAAAAAACACGACGCCGAATTAAAAAATGAACTAAAAAGTCAAAAACAAGTTTTAAGTACTAATGTAAGACAGAAACAAGGTAGAAGATATTTTATTTATTTTGTTAAGTATCACACAACTATCGTATATGTATAATCTGTATTTTTTCAGTCGGGGTACAGTTTTAATTTTACTTATTCTCGTAACATTTTGTACCCCGACTGCAAAAATACAGATTATACATATACGATAGTTGTGTGATACTTAACAAAATAAATAAAATATCTTCTACCTTGTTTCTGTCTTACATTAGTACTTAAAACTTGTTTTTGACTTTTTAGTTCATTTTTTAATTCGGCGTCGTGTTTTTTAATTTTTTAATTATTTTGTTTTTGCACTAATCCCTTCATTTGTGATTAAGTAATTATTATGTAAATTAGGTTTAAAGGATTCAAAATCATTTTAATAATAATACAATAAATAATTATCGCTTGTTATTATATTGTTATGGCAGCTATATTATTATAAGAAACGCATTTCCCTCCATAGCCTCCAGATCAGACTCTCATAAGATTTTTAAAAACGCGCCTAAAGAAGTATAACTTCAAAAATCGCCCCAAAAAATCGCAGCAAAAAATCTAAGTCCGACTCACGAGTCGAATAAACAACTCGTATACGCACCCGCACGTTCGCGAGCGCGTGCGTTAGAAATTTTTTCAAACGAACGCTCGCATGCGCACACGAAATTTTTCATACGTCCGCGCACAAAGTGTGCGTGCGTTTGAAATTTCCTAACGCACATCGCACAAGTGCGTTCGTATTACATTTGGTCGTGGCCAAACGCACGTGGGCGCGTGCGCACGCGAGCGTGCGTTTCCGATCCCTGGTCTACACCCAAAAAGGTGTACTACCGGCTGAACCTTCTATCAATATCCTTGGTATAACATAAACAGATGATCTGCGTTGGAATAATCACTTACATCAAATTTCTAAACAAGCTAACTAGCACAGTCTACAGGCCTTAATAACGCGCACACTCTGCCCTAGAAATTCGCATATAACAAGAACAACTCAACTTTGGAATAACCTCCTGCACTCAGAATCGCCGAACTCATACAACATCCAATAGTTCAAACGCAAGGTTCGCCACATCCTTCGCTATCCTTACCCTACCATATCATTTTTCTATCCTTCGAGCTAAGCTTACTGCTAGGCGTTGCACGTATAAAGGTTGACACTTGAGCTTAGACTTAAAAATAAAAAAAACATACGTAAGGTTAATCCGATTCGATAGTAGTCAACTCATCAAATAGTCCAGTCAATGAGGGTATCATCACGAGTATTCTCATTATATGTTGTTAAATCAGTGTCAGCAAGACCCTCGTAAGTACAGGCCTGGAAGCAGACTTTTTGGTTGTGTCTGTGCGAGGCCAAAATCGTCGGACAGTTGTGGAATTAACATGGCCGAAGCCGTACGAAGCAATTTTTTAACTTTAGTTTTGGAATAAAAAGTGGTAAAATATTGTATTTTATCACTTTTTAGTGCACACGGATTATCAGTGATAAGTTATTTAGTGATCTGAGTCCATAAATTAAAAAAAAATTAGTGGTTAAGTGTATTTTAAGAGCGTTAATTGATAAGGTGACCATTTTTGTTTACAATCGCGGTGGTTTTTTCGTGTTAATTTAGGGAAAAAGTGTTGAATTTGTGTAGTAATGGAATTAAAAGTGAATTTTAAGTAGTTAAAAATTATTATAGAAGAATTATTAAAAACATAAGTGCAAGTACTACCACACAACATGAATAACAATAACTTTTTCACTTTTCCTTCACATTTTTCTGCACTTATGTTTTTAATAACTATCCTATAATAATCTTTAATCACTTAAAAAGCACTTTTTATTATGTTACTACACAAATTCAACATTTTTTCCCTAAATTAACACGACAAAAACCACCGCGAATGTAAACAAAAATGGTCACCTAATCAATTAACACTCTTAAAATACACTTAACCACTCACTTCATTTTAATTTTTTTTATTAAATCACTAAAGCACTAATCACTGATAATCCATGTGGACAAAGTGATAATATACAATATTTTACCACTTTTTAGTGCAAAAACAAACTTAAAAAATTGCTTCGTATGGCTTCGGCCTTGTTAATTCCACAACTGTCAGAATATTTTTGGCCTGTTTTCAGCTATGTTAGTATTAGTTGGCCTGTCTGCTTCCAGGCCTGTACTTACGAGGGGCTTGGTGTCAGCCATTACTCTCTGTCTATAGTACACGGCGGGGAATTCACCATGAGCAACTTTCTCGTGTTTACAAGGAGATATCAAAGTGTGCGTAATGCTTCTTTCTTCTTATTTTTCTCTTTTATGAAATTGTTATTTATGTTTCCGCTTGATATAAGAACTGACAATTTTTACAGAAAATGTTTTGTGGTAAACAGTGATATAAATTGGTAAACTGTGATTGTTTCGTAATTTTCCCTTAAAAATGGCTCGTATCTCAAAAACGCGATGGTATATCGAAATAACTTTTTGGTCCTTTCCTGGCTTGCTTGAATCCCTTTAATTAACAGTAATTTCTTGAGCTAATGTTTATAAACATTTTTACGGTAAAGTTTGAATTTAAATATTTAAGAAAGGGCAAGAAAAACCACTTGTCAAACGAAGAAATTGGCAAAATAATAGCTTTAAAAAAAGAAGGATATTCAGGAAGGATTACAACAGAAAAATCGGTAGTAGTGCCAACGTAGTATGCAGTTTTCTACGAAATCCGGAAAATTATGGGACAAATTACAAAGGGCGGGACCAAAACAGCGACGATTGCATCGAATTCTACTCTATCTGCACATCAGATCGGTATTCAATAGGGGACTTCGGCAAGTATTTGGACTGTACGAAGGGTCATAAAGCAGAGCCGAATAAACGACGGCGTTTAACTAAAAAACCAGCGTTAAAGCAAAGACATCAAGAAGCTCGTCTGCAGTTTGCTCAGCAGCATGTGCTGAAATGACGAATGGAAAAAAGTTATATTTTCTGATGAGAAAAGATTTTCTTTAGATGGCCCTGATGGATTCTCATACTATTTTCACGATATTCGGAAGGAGGAGATACATTTATCACGCCACCATAGTAGAGAAAGCTCAATTATGATATGGGGAGCTATTGCCTATAAAGGACCTGTGGAAATCAGAATTTTAAATGGAATAAGAATGCAAAAATGGACGTCCTACAGAGCGCTGCAGCGATTTTGACGAATTAATGGGAGGAACGGATTGGATTTTCCAACAATATCCGGCAGCCATTCATACTGCGCGCCAAGTTAAACAATTCAGAGTTTTAGATTGGCCATCTTTGTCACAAGAACTAAACAATATAGAAAATCTCTGGGGATGGTTAACAAGGAAAAATTATGAACATGCCTAACAATAGAATATTGCAATGCTGGAAAAAAGCGTGGTGAAAAAAGTGGGGGTTACGATTATTCACCCCCACTACTGGAGGGCATGAATAATGGCAACACCCAATTTTTATCAAGGATTATGATTCTCCGAAGAGAAATATTAAACTTTTGTTGGAAATTTTTTTTTATTTTTGATTTTTGATGAGATTTGTGGGCTTCGGATAAAAATAATTTTTAGACAAAAGTTTCATATTTCCCAGGCGAGAATCAGAATCCGTGAAAAAATGGGGGTTGCCATTTGAGATTTGTGAGCAAACGATTCCACCCTCCAAGTTGAGCAACTTACCGCACCCTGCAGAAGCTTGGGTATTCAAATTCGACCTGACAGATTGTTGAGTGAACACATTGCATGCAACGTAAAAGTCAGTCTACTTTCAACTTTTTCTGCATTGCCGTATTCAACATAGCTCACAGAAGCATACACAAGTGTATACAACAACCACATGCAATCGTTACTTAGACTGTTGGCTTGTCTATATGTGAAACCAGGTTTCGAAGCCAACCCCGCAATTATGTGTGAGTGGAAACTCGTACATTCTGCGGATCCGCGAACGTAATGGTTGCAAAGCAAAATTGTGTAACTACACTGCAAATGTAAAGTGTGTTGAAACAACACACCTAAGTGTGTTGTTTTCTTGTAGTCACTTTTAATCCACTTTAAAGTGTGTTATTTTCTTAACACACTTTAAAGCGTGTTGTTTTAACACGTTTTTCCGTAAATTGTGTTGAAGCAACACACCCAAGTGTGTTGAAGCAACAGACCTAAGTGGGTTGAGACAACACACCTAAGTGTGTTGAAACAACACACCTAAGTGTGTTGAAGCAACACACCTAACTGTGTTGAAACAACACACCTAAGTCTGTTATTTCTACACACCTTAAAGTGTATTGTAGTTTAACACGTCTTTCCTTCAGATAACTTAGTGACATGACGAGAAGCGTGTTAATTACAAAGTGTGATTTTGCTTCAATAAATAAAGTATTTAAAGGTAAGTCATAATTATTCTTAATGTAAATTCCTAACATGGCCTTTCATCACTGATATTAACACTCTACGAACAACAGGAATTGAAGTTAACATAGGCAGAGGAAGAACAGTAACTTATAAAGGATCCTTATTGTTTTGTGCTAGAGATACTCCAGCCTTGGCCGTACTAGGCGGATTTAAAGAATCAACTGCGGCATATCGACTTTGTAGATCTTGTACAGCAACTCATGAATCATGGAATTTACAATTTTGCGATAAACATTTTGTAGCACGAACTATTGTAAGTCATAAAGATAATTTAAATATTGTTAACGACGAAACAATAACACCAGCAGCTAAAGCATTTTGGAAAAAGTATCATGGTATTAATAATAGAAGTCCATTAATGGACATTGAAGAATTTGATATAACAGCTTGTCTTCCTCAAGATGATATGCATGTTTTGGTTGAAGGCCCGTTAGAAATTGTAATTCGAGTGTTTCATTAAACGAATTTAACGAAAAATTATTAAATTTTAATTATAAACAATTTAAGAAGGATAAACCTGCTTGCATAGAATTGCATCATTTAGAACCAACAAGTACATTGCGGCAAAGTGCGGCTCAGTTATTGACATTAGCACAGACTTTACCCTTCATAATTGATGAAAGGATTATCCTTTCTGAAGACTCGGATCTAGAAGAACGCTATTCTTGTTACATTCGAATGTTACATATTGTGAATTTATGCCTCGCATAACAACTGACTTGTTAGCTCTAATGATTGAGTCATTCATTATGATTTTTAATGATTTATATCCAGACTATATAGTGCCTAAGTTTCATTATTTAATACACATCCCTAGGTACATTAAGTTATTTGGACTTGCAAGACAACAATGTTGCTTTCGTTTCGAAGGTACTCATGCCTATTTTAAAAGTCTGATGTCAGTTGTACATAATTTTAAAAATGTTGCTATTACTTTAGCTTATAGGCATCAAGCTCGGTTATGCTCGAGACTTAATTCATGTCCTGGCATGCCCTGTAAAAAATGTCTATACTAGATATTGTGACTCCAGGAACAACAGTTCATCTAGTAAATCTTCCATATCGCCGCCTGATTGCAAGAACTAGGTAACTCAGAATTCTGTAAAAAATAAATTTCTCTAGTTACCTATCCGTAACATGATAATAAGTGCCGTATTTTCATTTGTCCAATTTTTGCATTGTCTAATAGATGTTGCTAGTTTGCTTTAACAAGTTGCCGGATCTTTACATTAAATACTGCTTGATATTGACTACATGAAACTATAGATAACTCATAATCACAAAATTTGAAGTTACCTAGTTCTTACAATCAGGCGGCGATATGCCAATCTTTTTTATAATTTTATAAAAGAAATTGAACGACCTGAATGTTTAATGTTGAAAACTGAAAACGGAGTTACATATGCATCAAAAAGTATTGTTTTATTAGAATGTATTGAGGATAGTATGCCAGTCTTTGGGGAAATAGATGAAATCTTTATCTGGAATAATAAAAAGTTCATTTTGATCTCATTATTAACGACCCAGAAGTACGAAGCAAAATTAAACGCATATTATGTTATTAAGACCGTAGACAATAAGAAGTCTGTAATTGATATTGAAAAATTGATTTTTCCACATGATTAAGGTTCATTTAATATTATAAGTAAAACATTTGTTCCATTAGTGCAGCGGTTATCAACCTTTTTTGGCTTGCGTACCCCTCCGCAGTTCATTATCCTAAATTGTACCCCTTACATTAGAAAAATGTTTATAGTTTAAATATTCGTAATTGTTATTATTTGAAACTTGTTCTAATACTAAATAAATAGCAATAACGTGTCAAGGAGTATGCCCAGAATGTTTATTGATGAAAATTAAAAGATTTCGAGGATTGTTACAAAAACCATTGCTATGCGCCAATAGAAATCTTCCGAATGATGCAAGAATTGTGTGCACGGTATCTGACTATGACTAAAAGCCCCCATTCAAACACAGGCCGCGGGATCCCCGGCGTAAAATTGATCCCGCCCACCGGTAAGATTTCACGGGAATTCTTGAGAATCGCTCTTTTTCTTTAATTCACTTGTCAACTAATTCACTGCCCTGCGAATGAATCGACCGGATATAATTTTGAACCGAGGAAGTGTGCGTGCCTTTCTCAGTTTCTAAGAATTAATTTCAGGCATACAGGGTGTATTTACTAAAGTTACAAAGCGGCCAGCTGTGCATGGGTTTTGGATATTTTTTTGTCTACTGTGTGTCACCGCTCTGAAACTGTATCGAGTATTTTGAGCATCCGCCATAACTAAATTTTTCGCGGGTACCCCTAAGCTATCAAACGCATACCCCTAGGGGTACGCGTACCACGGGTTGAGAATCGCTGCATTAGTGTATCACCACCGCACAGAATTTTATGGATAAATAAATAGCAAAATAAATTGCAACAAAAACAAGTATAAGAGTTTTCGTAATTATCGTATTATAGTATTTATTAATTTGTTTTTTCATCTTCAAAGCTATCTAAATTCTACACACCAAAAAGTGTATTCTATTTTCATAGCTCAAAAGTGTGTTGTTACTCCAAAAGGGTGTTGTTACTCCAAAAATGTGTTGTTTCAACACACTTAAGTGTGTTGTTTAGATCTCCGGTCATAATTCACTACTTATTTTTAACACACCAAAAAGTGTGTTATGATTTTAACACGGAAGAGCGTGTCAATTGCAAGCTAAAGTGTGTTAAAACAACACACTTTTTTGTTGACAACACAGCTAGGTGTGTTGAATAACACACTTTGGTGTGTTAAGCAACACATTTTGTGTGTTAAAAAACACACTTCAGTGTGTTACACCTTTTACAGTGTAGCTTAACGATCAGTTCGAAACGACAAAACGGACCATGAATATACGAGGTCTGTTCAAAAAGTAACGCGAATTTTAAAATTTCGCGGTCTACGTACATTCGATTACCGATTTTTTTATTTTGTTATGTTGGTATACTTGCCCCTGAAGTATGATAAAATATTCAGCTATATTCATTTTTTACTTTGTCTGTGGCAGACGCTAAGGTTAGACGTGTTTTGCGTGTTCGGCGATTTTTTTGCTGTCGAAATAAAAGGATCAAAGAATTTGCGTTGTGTAAAAAATGGAATACATTACATAACAATGGATTTAGTTTTTTATGTTTTTCTTTGTAATTATGTAATTAGTTCATTAAAGAACAATTTACAGTAAAAGGTCGAGTTTTTTCAGTGTTGATTGTGTTTTGTTCGCGTGCGATTGAAGAATTATTTTCAGGATGATGGGCTAAGGCCAGCTAATGGTCTAGCGGCGGCAATTGATCTCGCTCTAGAATTTGCTTTCAGGTACCCTCCATGCTCCCATAAACACTCCGCCTCCGCCTTGATGGGGCCCTCACAGGTGATGCACATAGATAGGTGGTACCTCGAGCATCTCAAGGCTCCACGACCCCCGGCGAGACAGCCCCAACTCTTGAGGCCCGGGGTACCTACCGCCTTGATCATCTTGGGGAGGATTGTTTTGGGATTTTTTTGTCCAAATAGTTTTGTTTTTGTATGTTTCACGACAAGATTCACATCACACCACAAAAAAAAGATAAGGCTGCTGAGAAAAGTACACTGCAAAAGATAAGAACCTCGGCAATTTTCTTAAGACGAAAGAACAAGGATCTTATAGAGATGAAGATCTTACCTTGAGTCTAGCCTGGCTGTAATTTTCATATCGATCTTCTTAATAGGTGACATATAAACAAATTCGAAGGAAACCCTAAACATTTTGCAGAGCAAAGGAGTCGTTGGATCGCAGCTCTACTACGGCACGGCAGGGGTCAAATTTGTACGACCTTGATTGCTTCATCACCAGGAAATGGAGAATGCCAATATTAACTAATCTGGTATCTGAGCACAAACAACAAGCCAAATACTTTAGCAGTGACATCAGACCCCAAACTCCATTACTTTCATTATTGGACCCGCTATGAAGATTGTGTATAACCATGGGGTCTACTATCAAAAACCATGTATGTAACTGGTTGATATTCATTCGCTTTCTTCCTGAGTGGGATTTGCAAGCCTGCTCTCTCGACCATGCAAATACCTGTACCTAGATTAAATATATTTTACATTTTTAATATTTTAATGGAAAATCAAATCCCCCACCTATTCCCTGGTGCCTGAAGCCTACCACAAGGTAAATAAAAGCATTATTCAATAAGGAATTATGAAGCAAAAATGTCTGCCCATCAAGAAGAATTTCACTTGAACAATCTTTTATTTAAAGGAGGAAAATTATAAGAAAGCAAGTATCATCACTACTATTTACAAAGCCTCTAAGTGTACGTTCACACCAATAAGTGCCACACTAAGCGCCTAGTAGCTAGCTATGTGGCAGGATGAATTATCCAAGCGAACGAACGTACGTGCTAGCACTGCGTTGTTCATACCAACCGCGCCTCGCTGTGGCTAGTCGCCAGGTGGCGAACAGGCGTGTTTATTTTTTCCTAGGACCGCTTCTACACATTCAACTTTGCATTCCACTTTTTGACGTTCAATTCTGTGGCTCGTGTCTACACATGTTCAACTTTTTCGTTTCAACTTTTAAGTTTAGTTAAAAAAGTTATTTTTCAAAATAAAGAAACTGTGAAAAAAACGAGAATGGATAAAGGAGTGGAGAAAAAGTAAAGAAAATCAAAGCTCTTTCCACTTCTTACAACACGAGTTAAGATTCAAGGATACAAAATCATACAAGAGCTTTTTACCATGAATGAAGACACGTTCGAAGTATTAATCAGCAGGATTGAGAGTTGCCTTTCGAAACAAGATACATGGGGCGTTATACATTCAGCCGAGTATAACGAGGAAAATGTTCACTATGATAAGGTGACCAATCGTCCTCCTTTAGGGAGGACAGTCCTTCTTTTGTAGGTTCTGTCCTTCCTCGAAAAGTGTAATCCTACCTGTCCTCCTTTTCGATATTTTAAAACTAATCTGTTAGGCTGAATTCAGAGATGCTGCGTCGAACTGTTCCGCGTCATGTGACGGTACAAGTCGGAAAGACGCGATTATATGGCTGTTTAGACGGTTCGCTCCCGCAACCTTTCAACACGAAATTTCTTGGCTTGGAGAGAGTTCGACTCACGTTCACTTTTTCTGAGTTATTGCACTGCTGATAATATACAAATCAAATTATGGTGGACGAAGACGAAAGGGAGTGGATAATGTCTATGTAAAATTACAAGTTTTTCTCCAAAAGGAATAGGTTGTAATGCACATATTTTGTCAAATGCAACCAACACAGCGTCGTGTGCCAATTAATGTAGAAGTAAGAATAACGACAATTTATTTGTAGACGTGAAGACGCAAATGTTGAATACAAAAACCTTTTAGGATATTCAAAAGTTAGATGGCTCGGTCTAACAGCTGCTAGAGTGCTTGTTTTACAATTATTTGAGCCTCTCCGTTCATAGAGCCCTCGCCACAATAACTACTACCGCGTATATAGGTACTGTTATGTACAATATTTGCAGGTCAAAATTTCCTAATTCTTTCCATAAATAAAAATTTAATTCATTGATCTGGCACACGCCGGAAAATTCTTAATGGATAACAGCCCTGAACCAAAGTCCGGGCGAAACCTGAGACGCCTTGGCTAATTTTACAGAAGAAAGTTTCGCGCAATTTGCATTACGGTGTACCAAAAGTGCATCATAAGCAAGTTGCGCAGGTGCATTAGCCAGCCGAGTTCAAGGGCGCGTTTTCTTCGGCGTGTGCATTCTTTTCAATAAAATCACGGAAGGTGATTTTAAAATTGTGAAAAAACCCAGAGTCCTATTTTAACTTCGGTCCCGGGCGGACTGAAATAATATTATAGTGAATATTTAAAGAGTCAAAAAATTAAAAAAATAAAAAGAGACGCGGTGGGCGGTGGTTGCTCTGGCACCGTGGCGGTTGCTCCGGCACCGTGGCCGCTGCCAGAGTTAAAAGAAATTGTAAAAGACAAAGTGATGTGTAGTTGAGTGAAGTTGTATTAAAATATATGAAACATTTTTGTTCGTATTATGAATAATTCAAACTTAATAATACTTAAAATAAAGCGAAGTTTTTATCTAACGTGAAATTTTATATAACAGTACTTCTTAGAGATCACTTTGTTTTTTATCGAAAGAAATACCTAATATTAAAATCGATGACAATTTATTGCCTCTTTGAAGAAATTGGAAGACTGAATGTTTATTAAATTCTGATAAATTAGAAGAATGAGGAAATCAACATGTTGTAATTGATAAACGATGGGTGGAAATATTTAACCATTTCAAAAATTAACACATTCCAATGAAAGTTTAGTTATTTTTGTTCAATTTGCGTTGTGCAGCCCTGGAACTAATGCAGCAGTTGAAAGAGTTTTTTTCAATTGGTAATGATTGTTAGACAAGTGAGAAATCAGAATTGAATGTTGATATTCTAGTTGCAGCGCCTACCGTAAAATTTAATATGGAGGATATTTCTACTCCGAAATTTCCAGTATATTGTTAGAAATTGATAAATTGACAAAAAATATTCATTCAATGGAAAAATACTTGTTTAATTAAATAATTAAAAGGGATGTAAGCATAATATTAGTGAATTTTTGTTTGGATTAATAAAATGTTTCATTTATTTACGTTGTACTTTTTTCTTAAACACTTTCGTCCTCCTTTTCATTGTAAAAAAAATTGGTCACCTTAACTATAAAAACAATTTTACTGTCACTGCTATGGCCTGTTTCACACGGACGACGGCCAACCAACAGAAATCCTACGGAAACGTAATTTTTAGAGAAGAGGGTGAGAGGACGATGGGGAGGGAAGATTTTCCCATCCAACTTTCTCACACGATTTTCGATGCGACTTTTTGACAGCGGTGTGGTTGTTGTTGTTTTTTCTTTCTGGGAGAAAAGAGAGAGAAATAGCAAAAGGGAGAATTAAGATTAAAAACAACAACAATAAGCTAAAGCATTCTGACGTACAGTTGTTGGAAAAATTGGTCCATGTGAAAGCCCGTACGACTTTTCGTCAAATTTCAAAAGGGAATGGACGATGACAGCAGATTTTGTTGGTTGGCCGTCGTCTCGTGTGAAACAGCCCTATCCGTGAACACTCATAATTCATACGCCTACTTAAAAAAGTTGAACGAAAACACACAAGTTGAACGCAAATTTTCTTTCCACTCTGAGTTGCTTTTCATTCTCCTTTAAAGTCTAGTCTGTTTCAAACTTTGCATTGGAGTGAAAGAGAAAAAAAAGTTGAACGTCAAAAAGTGGAATGCAAAGTTGAATATGTAGAACGGGGCTAGGATACATTCAGGCAACGACGACCAACCGCAGGATTTTCTAATAGCCTACCCAAGCAGGTATCCTCTGGTGTGAACAGATGTATATCTTAGCGTAGCACCTATCTTAGCTAGCCACCTATCCTGCCACCATTGGTGTGAGCGTACACTAAGGCCATGGAGCGAATCGTTCTTCGTGACGCGCCAGATGTATCTACAGGCTGATTCCTACGCTTAGCTTATCACATAACAAATAAAATCCTTCTGGACCTGATACGTTATACGAAGAAGAAGAATGAGTCCCATAATCAGTAACAAAAGCTTTTCCCTTCGTAACAGGTACGACGCACATATCTGGTATGTTTATCGCTCATATTTTTCGCCCACGCAACAGCACAATTTTAAATATTCTATTTCCACCCAACATCGATGTGCATACATATATAAAAAATGAATACCTTTTATTTAAAAATATTCACATTCAATGCCTAGTTCACATTTACGATCATCCCGAAGCGAAATCTTTAAAATCAAGAATGGGAAAAAGAAAGAATCAAGGAAAAACTTATTCAAAACTCCCCACCGCCCAGCCCGCCCCCAGCAGTAAAGTATCGGCTTAATTTCGGTTACACGAAGATAAGCACTTTATTCACCGGCCTAGTTTTCATATACACGTGTACACCCAGGACATAGGGCCCCAACATCATGAATTGTATACTCTATCGCTTAGGGTCCTTCTGGCATTCAAGTAGCTTGTAGCCACTATAGAGAGCTACTATATATCCAGGACGCCTCATTCAATGGGCCCATTACGATCCAGTTTTATATGATTCAACCTTTTATGCCAATGAGGCTGAAATTATTTGTTCGTGAGGGTGTTCCGCTTTTTTCCTTCGTCCTTATATTTTTTTATTCTTCTCTTCATCCAAAACGTTTACGGTTACGCCTGTAAACAAATGTAGACCGTACGCCTTTTGCTATGATCCTACCTACTTCATCCTGGGTGGTATTTTACGATATGACTTCTAAAGTTGGTCGTAAAGAAAACAAAGGATGAGGACGAAAAAAAAATGTATGTAGAAGGAGAAGATCCTTTTTGGGAAGTGTACTGCTGCTGGTTGGGAATATATATATGGTAGCGAGAGAGAGTAGAGGAGAGAGCCACCTCTCTATAGTATCGATGTAATGATGCCTTGGGTGCTGCATAAGCAGACTTCTTTTATGTGGCAATTTGTTAAGGGTGGCCCTCCAAGGTGCTACTTTATGAATCTGGGGCTTGATAAAAGGGAGATTTGCATATGAAATAGCAAGAAGCAGGTGTTTGTTTAAGAAGGATTAAGGGATTTACTGATTATATTTACTGCCGCAGAGGAAAAATACGATTTTTTTCTGTTTTAAAAGTGGGTCAAAAGATGCTTGTGTGAAGACAACACTTGTATGCCTTTATAAATACACAGACATGAGATAGTTGAAGGATCTCTCAAGGTAATTATCAATGAAAATTTCGCACTCTCACATCCTCTTTGATATCATCTAACTTTATATTAAATTTAAGCGAATCCTTGCTGGTTAGGTCCCAGTACGTGTTACCTGGCTTAATTCAATACACCTGTTCAACTGCGGAGTGCTTTCAGTTACCCCACGGTGCAGTGCATTCTCGAAGGAAGCGTTAGCTTTATCTCAAAGGAAAAACCGCTGACTATACATATAATCAGGACTAAAGGCGCTGAACTCGCTTCAAGGACATTATGATATTTACACATATTTATACACACAAGCACACCTTTGCATATACATCAAACGGAGAAGGAGTTGTGTGTCGTAAAACAGCACACGAATTGAAATTGGTCGCACAAACGAACATTGGCAACAGCGGAAGGATGTCTATTCCGAGCACGTATCCTGTAAATGAAGTGCCATAAGTCCAGGAAAGAACTTTTATTAATGTCTGCTCCTTGAAGTAGCTGCGACTTTCTTACATTTAATGCTTCATGCTCCTTTACCAGCATGATGGCCATCCTCACTCCTCCTGTCTCTCTCTAGCGCTCTACCTCGATCTCCCTATATACCTCTACTACATAGTGACTGTTGGGGCTCTCTTACTGTCATGTACGAGCCCACTAATCGAGGATAATTGATTCATGGGGACGTGGAATTAATTGTTGATGTCATCTTGAGGGGTGGAATGGGGGCGTTTTGATGAACGATTGACTTTCTCAATTTGGAACCATCAAAACCATTCTGAATGTGTTATAAGGGGTGGTGACACGCAAGTTTCGGCTTTTTTGTTGTTGTTGTTGTGGGGATTGCTCGTTCGTCTTCTGTGCCGGATTGTCATCATTTTTTATTGTCATAAAATATTAATTTTATGTTTGGAGTGATGTCGACTAAAGATGGTGTTTCTTTTCCACACATAAAACAATTATTCTACTTTATTGCTGTGAACGATGTGTGAACATATTTTATGGTGATTGTGATTTTCAACAATGATAAATTAGTAGTTGTTGGGGGATGGGGAAGAAGTATGTGTGATTTGTTGTCGAAATATCTGGCAGATGTATTTTTGGGCATTTCGTTTTAGTCAAAGTGTTTTTTTTGCTTTCTGTTCTTTTTTATGGGAAAATAAAAGTAATGAATCACAAGTCTTTGGGAATGCTCCAGTGCAAGACAATCACGCATTTTTCGCTTTGATATGAATTCACTCGTTTCTAATGGTTACACAGTGGGATTCTTAATGACGAACTTTTCGATAACTCCTTCCAAGTTTTTCGGAGGGACAGATATATTGACTCGGAGGCTCGGGGAGGAGGCTCTCAACTGTTGCTTAATAACGCTTCCTAGTTTTTCCAACTCCAGCTCTTAAAGTCTCTCTTGTCCATAAGAACCTATTTCAATTTGCTGTTACATCCCGGGGGGACGAACGGCTAACAAAGTCCTCGGAAGGTGGTGGCACCCGATTTGTCACTTCTGCCAAAACCCGAGAAGAGTCTGCAGACGAACACCTAGCAGCTCTGTTAGCAAGTCCTAATCCCACCTCCCCGCGGTGCCCCCCGGGGTACTTCTTCGGAAGGAGCTAACGAGAGACGGTCGAGTGGCGAGTTCTCTGCGCCACAAAACAGAGTTCTAAGTCGGTTGGGCTGAGGGTTAGCAACCCGCTCCTATAAAACACATAATTGCTACGAATCGGCAAACAATGCCTCGGACCCGGATGGACAACACGACGACAACCTTTGCTTTTCGAACAAGGACACGAATGGGATCATGGAATGTAAGAACGCTGCTTGCTGAAGGACAGCTGGATGAAGTCCTCAACCAGATGAACCGCTATAAAATCTCAGCGAGACCAGATGGCCCGATGCGGGGAACATATCTGCCCAAACGGTGAGTCCTTCTTATATTCTGGGAGAAACGAAACTGAAAACCGTAGGAATTGCGTTGGGGTAATACTCACCAAGGAAGCCAGGTCCAGCCTCTTTAGCTGGTCACCAGTTTCTGAGAGGATTATTACCGTGCGCCTACGTACCAGACTAAGAAGTACTACGATAGCCCAATGCTACGCTCCCACTGAAGACGCAGAAGATGACATCAAAGACGAGTTCTACATGCGACTGAATGAGGTTTTTCGATAAATGAGCTCGCAGAGAAAGCGGAAAACGCGTCAAACACAGGCAACAGTAAAGTGCTGTACCAAATCACTAAACAGCTCTCGGGAAAGCACTCTACTAAAAAACATGCCGTGAAGAGTGCGGATGGAAGGCTGCTGTGCAGCGACGAGGAGCAACTCCAAAGATGGAGAGACTACTTCTTCGCCGCCCTGAATGTTTCCTTTTCGCAGGAACCTGAAGAAAATAACAACAATGCACAGCCAATAAGAATCACCACTCGTGCCCCATCCAAGACTGAAATAGTAACCGCAATTCATGCAATGGCCAATGGTAAAACAGATGGAAAAGATGGCAGCCCGCCAGAATTGTTGAAAGCCGACCCAAGCCTCATAGCAGATGCGCTACACCCAATCCTGGGAATAGCATGGAACACCTGTACCTTCCCGGAGGATTGGACGGAAGGTATCATAGTCAAAATACCAAAAAAGGGGACCTAACAATATGTGACAACTGCAGAGGCATCTGTCTATTATCTACGGTTGGAAAAATCTTGTCCCATATATTACTATCTAGGATAAAAGAGGCAGCAGATCGAACGCTTAGAAGACAGCAGGCTGGATTCAGAAAAGGCCGCTCCTGCATAGACCACATTAACACCTTGCGAATCATAGTGGAGCAGTCTACTGAATTCCGATCCCCCCTTTACCTTGCTTTCGTAGACTATGAGAAAGCGTTCGACTCGGTCAATAGGAGCTTTATACGGCAGGCACTACGGCAACGGGGATTGCCTGATAAAATAATAGAATTGATAAAAGCTCTTTACAACAATTCCAAATACAGAGTTCTTCACAATGGAAAACTATCCGACAGCTTTGAAGTGAGCTCAGGAGTACGACAAGGATGCCTGCTTTCACCATTGCTATTTCTTGTATTAATAAATGACATCCTTGTCAGCGCTCTAGATAGTAGAACACGTGGCATACAATGGGGATTGCTAGACCGCCTTAAGATTCTCGACTACGCGGATGACATCTGTTTGCTGGCCCACAGACACCAGGACCTCAAAAACATGGAAAACAATTTGGCAACAGAAAGTAGCTCGGCGGCTTAAGGTTAAATCCGACTAAAACAAAAGAAATGCGGATAAATGCAAACACCCTTGAACGAACAGCACTAAATAACCGTGACGTGGAACTGGTAGATAAATTCTGTTACTTCGGTAGCATTATTACTGAACATGGCGGTGCAGAAGAAGACGTCAGTTCCAGAATAAATAAAGCACGAAGCGCATATGCATGCCTCTCTCGCATAGGGAGATCGACGGAGATCTCAATTAACACCAAATTGCGGCTGTTAAACTCCAACGTTAAGGCAGTTCTTTTGTACTGTTGCGAAACATGGAAAATCACCCAATTCATCACACGGTGCCTACAAGTTTTCATCAACAGATGCCTACGTCGTATCCTAAAAATCCGCTGGCAAGATGGAATTTCAAATGAAGAACTATGGCGCCGTGCCGGCCAAGAAAGGATAGACGACCAAATCAGGCGAAGTAAATGGAATTGGATTGGCCACACCTTGCGACACGAAGACGATAATCTAGCCAAACAGGCCAAACAACCTTAATTTTAGGGAATCCAGGTTTTTGAATTCCTTATTCTCATGCGGTTTGTACGAAACGAGCGGTGTGAATAATATTTCAGGAAGGCGGTTAGATCTTGTATTCTTTTCCGAATCAGACAAAATGTATGTTGAGCCTTGCTCAATTGTCTTGCCGCCTGTTGATAATTATCACCCTCCTCTCCTACTGAGCTATTGTTTTGCCTTTGCCGATAAGCTAATCCCGGAGGAGTCAACCTTTACCTTTAACTTTAAAAAAGGCAACCTTGAAGTACTGTCATTTAAGCTCACTTCCATCGATTTCAATACCTTGCTTTCTTGCTTGAGGTGGATGACGACGTATCAGGTTTTTACTCCGCCTTGTATGAATCCTTCGCAGCCTGTATACCGATTGAGCCTCTCAAATCATCCAGATCATCCCCACCCTGGTACAACAATGAGTTGAGGCATACTAAAAACCTAAAGAATAAACTCTGGAAAACACGTGGGTACGGTGGGTAGCCACCCGAAAAACAACAACATATATTAAAATTGTACACAGTTGTTGAATAGCTCACTTTAAGTTTCATTATACTCAATTTATATAAAATCCAGTATTCCTAGAAGATATGCAAATAATAGCCATGATTCTTATTAAAAAAAATTTTGTATACACTATTGTGTATTTTTGTGCTCCGATTACTTTAACGCTTATTTTCTTAAACGCTAAAGTTAAAAGTACATTTAAGGCAGGTTTACATCCAAAGAATAAAGTGGAAGAGCAAATCTGAGCTCCTTTATCGCATATATGGTTCTATCTCTGTTTTACCAACGTGGCAACAGAAAACGGCAACCTCAAAGTAGGCCTCTACTCTACTTTACGAATGCGTAGACCGAAAAAAAGCTTTTAATTTCGTTAAATTTCAATATTCTAATGCTTATAAATATGCCATTTTCCCTAGTTTTTGCATATTTACCTTGTTTTCGACAGTTGAAAAAATGCGTTAATTTTTTTAACTCAAAAACGAAGTGAGAAAATGTTTGAAACTAATAAAATTGTCTTTTTTACTACACATTAATTTAATATAACTATCTAAAAGGCTTTGCAGCTTATTAAATTGTTTCCTCTGCGACCGTGTTAAACATTTTACGTTTGACGGTTGTAAAAAGTTTCGAGCTTTCGACGAAACTTTGCGCTTGCGTTTTGTACAGGGCGACTTTGTTCTTCCACTTTATTCTTGGGATGTACTGTACACTCGCCTTAATAAACAAAAACTTGCGGCGGTGTTGAAAGATTTTTATTTTCAAGCGCGAGTGTTGTTTTCCCAATGCTGCTTACCTCCGCAATCGAAAAGAACCGGTCTAAGTATGCTAAAGACAGCTCTCAATCCCATCAACATAATTGTCTGAAATATGAACAGCAAAAACTAAAGCTTTATGAGTAAAATTGAGCTTTTAAAAAGCTTTCCGAATACGTAAGGCGTAAAGGATTGTCCCATTTCATTTGTAATGAGGTTTGCCTTATGGGGCCCTTATGAGAAACTGATAGGGCATACCTCACTTCAGTATCGCCGATTTTTTCTTTCTGTGGTACGCATGAGTAATCTCAGGGGAAATCCCTCTTTCGGCATGCCCCTCATTTGCCACATGAGGCCCACACGCTGCCTGAGGCATGCCCCTTTAAATGCTAGCCGGATATAAGGTTTTCCGTGCTACACATTCTCCCCGCAAATTCCAATAAATTAGAAATAAAATAAAAAAATATACGCGTGGGTGTCGGGAACCTCCACAAAAGTGAAAGAAAATCCGACGTTTTTCAATTAATAAGATTCTTCGTGTGTTATGCGTTTGAATAAGTATTTGCTTCAAAGAAGTAATTATACAAATGTAGTATTAACAACATACATGCGGGACACACTTACTGCCAAGACTGGCCGAGGCCTGCCGAAGATCGCCCGAAGTGGCGACCGACAAATTGTCGTTACATCGGGGGCGTTCAGTTGTGGTATTTTTTTTTAAATATTTTCTTTGTTGTAAAACTCCTTAGACGTAGGATCCACTGTACCTTTGAGAGATGTGCCTGTTGGGTCAGATAATAGTAAAAATCGTGAAAGTAAGTATACAATTATGGAAGTTACATGACATACTCAACACGAACTGAGTACAATTTTCGGTTCGGTTTGAGTCATGTAACTACCAATCGACCGCAAAAATTGTGCCGAACGTGTTCTGAGTGGGTTCACAAGTTTTTGCTTGGTTGAGTACAATTTTCGGTCGGAATGTCATGTAACCAGCGGCTGAAAAAACGAGATTGCTTTAACAAGGTGAAAAACTTTTTTTGTTGGAGTATTATAATTTCATTAAATACATAAATTTTTTTTCCATTTTCACGAATAATTTCACTGACGAACGACAATAATAAAACCAAAATTACAACTAAAAACTTAAGTTCGGTATGTCATATAACACTCGACCGAAACAACTGCAAGCTCAGATCGAGTTGAGTTCGGTTTACTTTCGGTTTGTCATGTAACTTCCATAAATGTATACGAGTTACAGCAATAATTATGAACGTTTGCGACCCTACGGCCTTTTCTCGTGCGATTCTTGTCCCGCTGATATGTTTCTCACAAGACCTAACACTATTTAATCCAATCTTCTAGATGGTGCTTTAAATAAGTCTACAGTGCCGGTTATTTTTAAAAAATGGGTGAAAGACTACGCATGGCTTCAACTTAAAAACAACAAAGCGATTTGCACTATACGCACCGAAGCGTGCGAGATGAAGTTAATAGCCAATTAGATTCGCGTGCTATCGCATCCAAGTAGGGCTGATGAGGGATTCTACAACTGGAGTCATGGCGCTGGGTGGTTAGAGTTTCACGCCACTAGTTCTCTTCATATAGACTGCCTTGAATGTTGATAAGGTCAGAGGGGGGGTCAGACAAGGTCTTTCCCTGAGAGGAGCCAACAACTATGAAAATTCAAATTTCTTGATATTTTCAAAGGCTCGAGCTGAAGATGTGACTGAACTGGCATCATCGCTGCAAAGAGATGATCACAAGTGGCTCCATGAAGACTGTCAGAATAAAATTCTAGATTTTATGGCTACTACAGTATTGTCGAAAATCATGGAAGAAATAAGAGCAGCTGAATTTTTTATTTTACCCTAGACTAAAACTTCGAATATTTGCAAAACTGATTTGGAATGCAGATCTACAGAAATGTAATCTATGGGCTATTGAATCGTATGAGAAGATAAAAGCAGTAACCGATGATTTGGGCTGTTCTCGAGATTCAAAATTCGAAGAAATTTCCAATCAAGTAGCAACTTTGAAATTAATGAACCACATATCCCATGTCAGCGAAAAATCCAAAGCGTCTCGACGAAGTTAAGAGCGAAAATCAACGATTTAAAACCCCTCAAGATTTTTTCTGACTACCCACCCGTGCCCAACACGATCCGGCGGCACTGCCTACAGTATGCCTAGCGGTGCTCAGCCTAGCATTAAAAATCCTCTTGTACGTTTCCCAACTTTCGTAGGAGAATGGCTTCATTATATGTTTTTACAAAGGAAATGCATCGTCCGCAACAATTACAAACAGCAGTTTCCTATTTTGTCCTATAATTTCACTATTTTCGCTATTTTCGGTTAATATTATTTTTCATAAGAAATCGCCACACCGCGCCGCGCCGCGTTCGGTGTGACCCGGGCTTTATAATTTTGGTAGAATAACTTCAAAAACAGCCGGCGCACAAAATATGATGAAGAAGAAAGACGAGCCCTGTCCGCCGTCAGTCTTTCACTTCTCTCTTCTGGCGCGGGTTTTGGAAAATAAAAATGGCGTCGAATGGATGCTGTAAGAAAAAATGAATATTTTAAAACATAAATTTTATTAAACACAGACAATGTTTATCATTTCAATTATTTTTACATCAAAAGTAAATGTCTAATGATGATAAATGCACAAGGATTTTTCTTGTACGCCTCTATTAATATATCTTCAATTTCATATATCTTTCAATTAATATATCTTTCAATTTCTTCAATTTTAGAAGCATCAGTGAGAATTTTACAAATTATAACTTCCGGTCAAATTTTCAATGAGAAAAAAAAGAAAAAATTAAAAACTAATGGCTTCCTTAGAAAGCGGAGAGGAGAAGAGGAGACTCTCTTTAAAATGCTTTTTTAACTTCCCAGTAGGAAGTTATTGTAATCGGTCCGAAAATCGGATTCGAAATTTTCAATGTATTTACACGTTTCAAGGTCCCAATAGCATTTTAAGCAAAAATTTGAGAAGAAATATGTGTGTGTGTGTGCCTACGTATGTGGTCATTTTTTCCTGCACGATTTCGCGCGAACCGAAAAAGATATCGATTTCGTTCAGGTGCCGTTCGAAGCGTGTTCAAGGAAATATGATCTGAAAAGATTTTCATAAAAATTGGTCGAGCCGTTTTTTTGTTTGAACGACTTAAGTGATTTTTGTACCGTCACGATTTCGCGAGAACCAAAAAAGATTTCGACTTCGTTAAGGTGCCGTTCGAAGCGTGTTAAAGGACATATGATCTGAAAAGATTTTCATAAAAATCGGTCGAACCGTTTTTTTGTTTGAACGACGTAAGTGATTTTTGTACCAGCACGATTTCGTGCGAACCAAAAAAGATACCGACTTCGTTAAGATGCCGTTCAAAGCGTGTTAAAGGAAGTATGATCTGAAAAGATTTTCATAAAAATCGTTCGAGTCGTTTTTTTGTTTGAACGAATACTGGGAAGTTAATCTTGTGGACCGAAAGGGTCAAAAGCCACATCCCAACTAGTTCATTTTTATTTTTGTGCACATTTTAGGCAAAAATACTTTAGTTTTTCCCCGAACACCTGGCTAGAAAATTTGAATACAGCTTTTTGGCGCTTAGATTTTTCGAATTTGCTTCTTATTTTTAATATTTTTTTATAATAATAAAACAATTTTTTTTAAAATAAGTTTTAACATAAATTTTAGTAAAAATTTCAGCTCTTTCACGTGGCGCTATTAGTTTTTCGAAATTTTTTTTATTTTTCGATATATAACACAAGAACTAAATTTTCGAATTTGTTTTCGATATTGTGAACTTAGCATACACTTTAGCACAGCAAGGATTTTTTTATCGTTTTCTACATCCAAAAAAGTACCTAAGTCCCAATTTTCAGCGAGATCACATATTATGCGAGGTCAAAGTCTCTGACAACTGGGCTACTCTAAATATTCACCTTTTAATTGTGTGTATATGGCCTCACAGATGACTGGAATATTTTTGCTTTAACACCAGCTGTTCAATTGAAAACCAAATTTCTATAGTCCAGTAAAATTAGTATTTTCTGATCTAAAAAAATATATCCTTCATTTTTTTCTTGGAATCGGTTTATTTTGGTGTTTTAAAAAAAATGTTAAAAGCCGAGAACGATATCACCAAGGCGTAAAAAACTATTCAAGGTCAAAGTTCATAAAATAAAGTTTTTTGCAAATATCGCGCTTCTATAGCTCGGAGGCCAATTAAAGTTATTATGAAAATGAAAGATAATTAAATTCCCCAAAAAAAAGATGTCTTTCATTTTTTATATAAAACGTAGAGTTTAGGCAAAAATGTGCTTCAAAGTTTCCGCACAAGGCATATGCATATTAGCCCAGTCACTTTATACATAAACCTCTGAAAAAATCCAACTGGAGATGTTACAGCGGGGGTGTCTTTATTTTGGGATCTCAAAAGTCCATAAAGCCAACTGACCGGATACTCAAGCTACGGAGGGTCAAAGGTCACGAAAATAAGTTTTTCTTAAATATCTCTTAAATTATCGGTTTTACGTAAATGGCTACCCGAGTAAAAATAAAAAACGGCCTTATAAAGGGCGAACACCGGCCGCTTGGCTTTTTAAGGGGCATATAATGGCCGTAGAGTTTTTAACCATTTTTAATGGGAGCACATACGGCCTTACGACGGCCAAATTTGACCAAAAGATTTAAAAGGCCAATACTGAGCGGTAGAAACGGGCATTCGACGGGAAATTTGAGCCAAAAAAAGAATCTGCACCAAATGTATTGTTGAATGTGTTTTATGGGAACTTCATCATTTTCAAAACAAATAGATGGCCCACCTTGTATATGAATCAAAGAAGGCTTAATCTTCACGGGGTTGTAATAAGATAGAATTCCCGCTCCCGGGATCTCATTCATAAAGCTGACACAAGCATACACCACAAATAGATGCACTCGTATAGACTAGTGGCGTATGCGTTGCTCCGCAGCTTGTCACGCCAATTTCTCGAAAACCATTGGTTCTACATAAATTTTGTATAGGAAATTTTTATGCAGATTTATCTAACGAACAAATTTTACCTAGCCAAAATTTACGTAAAACCGATAATTTACGAGCTATTTGAGAAAAACTCATTTTCGTGAACTTTGACCTTGAAGAATTTGTTATGCCTTTGTGATATCGTTCTAGATTTTTAACATTTCTTTTAAAACACCAAAATAAACCGATTCCAAGAAAAAAAATGAAGGATATATTTTCTTAGATCAGAAGCCATTTTTAAGTCTAAAATGACTGGACTACTACCTAAAAAAGTATTGAACATCGCAAACTTGAACGGAAAAGTGAACGTGTAGAGCCGGTCTTGGGACCGTTGAAAATTACGATTTCGATTTTCGGACCGATTACAATAATTCCCCTACTCGAGCGCGTCAGATTAAATTATGGTGGAATAATTACACGCTGAAAATGTGCATTTCAATAATCTGCTTGAACTTGCAAAAAAAACGTAAACCTCGGAATTTTCCATATAATGCCAAATTTAGGATGGAACGACATTGGGATCATATTAAAATAAGATATTTTAGGTATTTGACGAACTGATCGTTCAATAAACGAAATATAAAAAAAAATTAGCTGCGGGAGAGCTGATAGACCTCGCTGATAATGTCATCTTTTATTAATTTCAATAAAGATAAAACCAACCATCTAACTTGATCGGAAAATTTAGTTCTTCGCACTTGCTTACGAAACCAATTTTTTGTGTAGAAATATGCCTTACTGTAACATACTTTTTGAGCACAAAATCAACCTGTTGGAAAATGTAACCATTACCATACCACAGTAGGGCACCATAATTATTACTTTATGACAGCATTTTAATAGCAGGGAATCAAGGAGTTACCCAACAAGAAGGAATAGTAGCAACATCAGCAAAATAAAGGAGGGACAATAACAACAACAAATAACATGGACAACCATCATCCCTTGCATGGTATACAGCGTGAGGCTTGTTTATCAACATTAATTTAATATTATCATATTTTTTTACTCATTGCTCCAGCAATGTATCTTAATTTAAAACTTAAGCTAATTAATTCATTCAATTCAAATTCAATTCAATTCAATTGGAATTCATTCAATCTTAGAATATAGAACTAGAGGAAGGGCCCTCGCCGAATTTTAGCGTAGTGAAATTCTTTTTGTGTTAGTGTTCACGCTTTGGTAGTTGTTTGGTAGTTGAAATAATCAGTTATCTAAAATAAAATCTTGCCCCTACAAATGAACTTTTCACACGCCGTCACTACGCATTTTAATCAGCTGTTCAACTTGAATTTTTCTTTTTGTTAGTTAATGTAAACAAATAAATCCAAGCAAACGAAATTTATATTATTTAGAGTATTTAGCGCAGTGATTTACATAATTATGAATGAAAATATGTTATATATGTGTTTAGGAAGAATTTTAATTAGCCCACTTCCCCACAAAAAGATTTTCCTCGCGGAAATTTCGTATTATTCCTACGTTCACAAACTGCACACTTCATTGTTCTTTCTTTTTCACTGAAAATTCACTCGTAACAACTTCAATTACACTAAAAACAATTTTTTTAAACTTTCTTTATTTTTTTAAATAAGTTTTGGAAAAACTGTAAGTAAATTTTATAAAAAAACACGTTTCAAAGCAAGTACGATTCCGAACGCGGGATAATTTGACAGTCTACTAAGAATACCACCGATCTGGACAGCATATTACACATAGCCGTGAAGTTTGTAGCCGACGCATATAATTGTACCATGTACAAACTATTGTAGTCGCTAATCTACGATATAACTGTGATTAAAAAATAGTTAGATTCGATAATCTTGGAGTAGTGCATTATGAATTATAAGAAACTACCTGGTACTCGGTGGGCCTCACTGCACCCATCATAGCGAAATAAATGAAGTTGTAAGAAATATTTGGACAACGAAGATTTTCCTTCCACGTAAGCGCCAAGTGACTCAGGTGGAGCCATTGCCATTGGAACAGCATATCCCAGGTGGTTCATCTGAAATTTTAAAGCATAACAATATTGGCACAATTTATCCATTGGGCCGGGCCAACCACAACATTAGGTGCATGCTGTAATAATGATATTTATTGTAATTGAATGCTTCCATCTTAAAATCGGACTGTTCTTAAATGTTGAATGACGTCGGTCCACGGACATTAACTACTAATAAATGTAAATTATTCATATTCAAAGCAAAATCAAAACGCGAAGAAACTTGTCAATGTGGTGGATGGTGGTCGTTCAGCTCTCCCCGCAGCATTATCCGTTGTAAAATATACACTTTGGCCATTTTCGAGATGAACTACCAAATAAACCACAGTTAGATATCTTTTGCGAATGGGAAATGAACAAATTCGCCATATCGCTCCATTAAGGTACAAACAGAATGGCACGGCGACCGTATCGACGGAGGTGTCCGTGACGGACAAAACCTTTAAAATACACGCACCGCCATATATGCTAACATAATGACACGGAGGCGGAGTCCGGCACGGTGAAATTAGAGCAAATCCGAATTCTGCCGCCGCCGCCAAGTGATACCAACCATTGAAAACTGATTTAGTACACATTTAGAACACATTTTTTGTTTTCAACTGCTGTCTGCCTGCAATTTGAAAATTTTGTCGTGGCGCTGTTTGGCCGTTATTTTAAACTTAATTCGTGAGTTTTTTTTAGTATTTTAAATAAATTAATGCAATTTATTATATAATGGCACAAAGGAGTTATTTATAAATTATGGGGCATCAGAAAGACTATGTTGCAGGTATTTAAATCTAATTTTTATAATGAAATCAAACCAAAATAGTCAACAATAAAAAAAATGTCTTGTCTTTATTTAGCAACTCAAGATGAATTAAATGGAAGTTTATTAATTTAAACTTTTGGAGATACTTCAAGGTCCTGTGATGTTATTCATTTTCTAATAAATACTAATAACTTATAACTTTAATTATTAGTGAAAAACAATGAATGTTGAAATGTTTGTATTTTTCCTAGAGGAAAAACTATAAAATTCCGGAACCAGAGCTTGTAGTTGTGATAGCTGAGGAAAAACAGGAGCCAAAGTAAGTTATTACATTCATTTCTGGGCAAGTTTAGTATAAATAAAATACAAAGAAGAAATAAAATCGGCGCAAAATGTTGAACAAAGTGGATAAGTTTGATGGATGAACTTATTTATTGTTTGCAGTTTCGAAAAGGGGTTTCCTCCGATGTCTTTACGTACTCTCGAATTAGCACACGAATTTTTGGCGATTCTAACCGGGAGAGCTTGAAACAAGATTTTTCTTTAGGAGTTCCGTATTAGTAAAAATACAATTGTTTGGGCATCAGTGCCGATTTCAATTAACGTACGTTGTATTGCTCAAAGTTCTGAGTAATTTGATATATATTTGAATATGTCGGAATCACTATTTCCTTTATTATTGGAGCTTCAATAAAATCACACTTCGATTAGCTTCCAATTAAGGATTTGAAAAGATTACAAAAAATCAAATATCAAAAAACTGCTCTACAGGAAAAATTAAGCAAATTAAATTGCCAAAAATATTTGAAGCCACAATTAAAGCAAGAGAAAACACAATAAAAACCAAATTACGGTAAATGGGAAACCATAAAACTTTAAAACAAACCCCTGATGTTTGATGTTTAAATTCTAAGTAAACGGTAAATAACCAAATAATCATACACATAGCCCAGTTTGTAAGCGAAAAGTTAAAATTTCCAAGTAAAAGGAGAGTTTTTACAAAATAAATAATAAATATGCTTTATTTATACTTAATAAATATTTAGTTTACATTTCTTAAATAATTTTTAATTCTATTCCTAATGCACACAGCATCATTTGTTGCTCGGTTCGCTCTACTAAATCTGGCTGAAGTAAGGCGTATGCCGTTTTCTATCCCTTGACCGAGATTAGTCGCGCCATTTCCTTCTACCTCTAAATTTTCCGGCGTTAAGTATGATTGACACCGTGAAATCTTAAAAAATTGTGGAGAACTGTAGTTGCTAAAACTACTTTTTCAGCATTTTCAGCCATCATGTTGATGGTGGTGCCTAAAAGTCTGCACCTGTTGGTTAAAATTCCAAAAACATTCTCAGTCATACGACGGGCACTAGAGAGTCTGTGGTTGAAATTTTCCTTCTCGTCTTCAAGGTTCCTTCCAGGATATGGTCGCATCAGGTTCCGCTTTAAAGGAAATGCTGCATCTCCTACAAAGCAATGAGGTAACACCTCCTCCATTCCTGGAACATGACTTGGGGGTGGAATAGGTAATGTCCCATTGAGAAGTTTTCGTCCAAATTCGCATTCTGCAAATATTCCTCCGTCACTTTCGCTGCCGTATGCCCCAACTTCCACTGCCGTTAATGAATAATTGGCGTCACAAGCTGCAACCATGACGATGCTGAACCGGCCCTTGTAATTGTAATACAAGGACCCACTGTTGCTCGGGCACTTTATATGCACATGCTTTCCATCTATAGCTCCTATGCAGGTTGGTAATTTTGATTTTGTTTCAAAATCAACTGCAATTGTTTTCCATTCGGAAATAGATGGAAAAGCAAGGTAGACGCCATGTAATTCCTGCCATAATAACCCACATGTCTCCAAAACAATTTCGCGCACTGTTGACACTCCCAATTTAAATGCCATCGCCAATACCTGAAGGGAGCATCCGTGAGCTAAATACCTGCAAAAGAATAATATTACTATACTTAATAAACTCGTATGTCACAAAACTACTTACATAAGAGTTAACCCAAGACGTTCTTCTGGTGCAATAGACTCCCGGGCGGAATGTTTTGTCAATCCCTTTTCTAACAATGATAGAAGCAACTTGAAGTGCTTACAGTCCATCCTCGTAGCTGAAGAAAATTGCTCCGGATCTTGACTTTTCATTGCTCGAAATATTTTTTCGTAAAACCCCAGTTGCTTCCTCGTTCTATTGATAGGTCTCACCCACCATCTTCTTCTGGTCATAATTTCTCTTTGGAAACTATATGCCATGAACACATTATACACAATTTGGCACCATTCTAATTGTTGTTCCATTATTAAAAAATTTTAAAAACTATGCAAAGAATTAATATCAATAGCAACGTTTGAAATTTTAAAATCAACTGATATGGAATTTTAAAAATTAAGCTATTTAAGTGATTTTAACCAGGTCCTATAAATGGGAAAACAATTCCAAAGAAAACCTTTAATTTATAAATTCCAGGTAATTTGCGGTAAATGCCAAAATATCATTAAGCAGCCCAATGTAAATAACAAATCGCCCATTTTCTACTTCCATGTAAATTTATCTAATGTAATGTCATAAAAGAGGTCATGGAACCACCCTCTAATCTTCGGTAAATGGCTAAATATTATATAGCAGCCAATTTTTAAAACAATTCGTCGATTTTTGAATTCCAAGTAAATTTTTCTTTACTAAAATATTGAAAAAAAATATATGAAAATATTGAAAATAACTTAAATTTTTAATTCCAGGTAAGATCAAAGTTGCAATTAACAATCATGTATTTTTACAAAACAAATAATTAAAAAAGTTTATTCTGTTCTCATGAAATTATATTTACGTTAAAAATTTCAAATTCGTTTATTTCAATTCCGTCGTCCGTTAAATTTGTCCGCTCCGCACCATTCTGTTAGCTAAGACGGAGTCTAAAATCCGTCGACGGCCACCGGCTCGGTCGCCGTGCCATTCTGTTTGTACCTTTACTGCTAACAGAACGTCCCATTGATGTTGGGTTATTTCGTCGATCGTATTTGCATTAGCAACACCAAAAACAGCCATGTCACTCCCCAGTGGCGGCTCTTGCCTCTAAAATTTGGTGGGGCTTGAAAAACATATTAATTATCAACTCAAAACAATGATTGGGAGGTGCTACACAGGAGACTAAGACGCACTGCTTTTATGGGAGAGAAACGTAGAAAAGAAAAGGGAAAGTAGGTCATTTTCCCTTTCTTTTGTACTTTTTTCCCCATAAAACCGATTTCATCATTGCGTCTTAGTCTCCTGTGTAGCACCCCCTCCCGAGATTTTCTTTATTTTGGAGTATAGATCGCAGTGCTCGCAAATTGAGGTTCCACCGAATTTCAACAGTTCACGGGAGACCACGTTTCTTGCAAATCTTTTCTTTTGGGAGAGCATGATAAGAAAGATGTTAAAGCAGATATATTTACGAAAAATATTGGTGTTTCTTTAATAACTGAGCCTGCCTGCTTTAAGACTAAATTTAGTCAATGGGCATAACAATGCCCAAAGCGTGTAAATGGATACAATTTTTTTCTAAAGTTTGAACCCCGGCTCTACTCCCACTTTTAAGGTGCGTGTACACTTGCAACAAATATTGCGCAACTATTGCTGAAATAGTTGCATGTGTGTTTACACTACAATAAAAGTTGCGCAAGATAGTTTGCTGCAAACGGTTTTCAAATCTAGTGCAACACAACTTGCCGCAATTTGTTGCAGCACTGTTCACACGTATACAAGTAATCTTTCGAAATTTCATTTAGTCACTTCATTACGTTTATGATTATGTTTCGATCACCGTATATGATGTTGAGTTGAGTTCGCTTTGGGTTGAAAAAGAGTTAAACTGATATCAAAACATAACCTCAAATTTTTGTGTGAAACTCTCATTTATAGATACGATAGCCTCTTTTTGTTAATTTTTTAAATATTTCTGATTTTTAATATCTAGAGTTTCCAACAAAATGCTGGAGGGAATTTTCTTCCTGCATGGTTTCTAGCCAAGTTTTTGTTTCCTGATGCTCCCAAACATTTCTCTTAGCCATTGTCAAAATTAAATTCCCACTGTTATTATTTAGTTAATATAAAAAAATAAACGCAATACAAAAACACCGAACACAAAACTAACACCGAAGGCAGACCACACCGATGATAAACAAACAAAACAAATTTCACTTCAACCCAATTACAACTCAACCCGCGTATAAGAGGCGAAATTTCAACTCGACCCAACTAGGAGAGTTGAGTTGAGCGGACCCATTTTCAACTCGACCCCCGTTTATGACTAGATTGAAGCTATGACGGGTTACATGTTAAAAATGTCTTGCCAACAAATAAGGTGTGTTGCTGCTACAGTTGTGGTTACTTTATAAAAGAAAAAAATTAAAATTAAATCACGCAAGCGAAAAGAATGGGTCAGAACTGGATTACGGCCGGCAACATTTAGGATTCCACCAACTTTTATTCAAAGAGTTGAAAAGTGAAGATCGTAATTTTTTAAAATTGTTATGAGGATGTCTCGAGAGAATTTCGATTATCTATTAAATTGTGTATCACCTTTAATCGCGAAAAAGGTCACGAAAAGGAGAGCAGCTATTTCAGCAAGTGAAAGACTACTATTGAATCTCAAGTTTCTTGCTAAGGTAGGTACATAATAATAAAAGCAGAATTTATAAATCTTACTCGTTTTATTTTAAAAATATAAAAATTAAAATATGAAATCATAGGTACTCATACCACTCGCGTTAAGCTATGTGCTATGCCTCCAAACAAAATTGCTTTTTTCCTTCCATCTTGCGCAAGACCGAAATAGTTTTCAAACTGATTGAAAACCTGCAATACTATTGCGCAAGTCGGATTTCTCTTGTCCACACTGGCAACAAAATTCTTTCGCAAGAACTTTCTGCAATCTTACAGGAGTTTGCGCAAGCAGCTTGCAAGTATGTTTACACTTGCAATTTCAATTGCCGAAATTAACTTGCGCAATAATTCTTGCAAGTGTACACGCACCTTTACAGCGCCACCATCATATATTTGAGCAATCAATTTTTTTTCTAAATTGTAGCATTTTAGCGCATTCTAAATCACATCAACTATACCTTTCGCGGACTCATTAAGGTCAAAATTTGATAAAAACCGTTCAACAGGCTTACGATTTACACGAAATATCCGTAGTTTCAGCTTGAACAAATACAAAATTTGTTGCTTGAAGTTCAGATTTCACTTCATGTAGATAAACCTGTAAACGACATCCAAGAAACTCATTTTGTATTGTTTTGGAAATATTTTTTGCGATTTCATTATTTTTCAAGTAATCGTCGAATGCGATGACTATTGATCTGGTTATATGTAACCATATCAAGAAATATTCCTCGATTACTACTTGATTCTAGTGAGGAGCAAAAATGGTCTTGTTCTTGCAGTCTTGTCTTGGTCTTGCAAATTTAGCAAGACCAAGAACAAGAACAAGACTTAGTTATGTTCGCAAGAACAATAACTAGACTAACTGTGCAGGAATATGACCAAGAGCAAGACTTTAGCAAGAGTCTTGCAAAATTTTCACCTAAATTCATTCTTTTAAAAACAAAAAATATAAAATTGATTAGGATGTTCAAGTAATTATGATGTAAATATATGTGTGTATTTTATATTTAATTTTTAGTATGATAATTGTAAAAGCAATTATTCACATTTGTACATAAGTACATAATGACTTTGCATGCATTGTGCCTCAAGGAGATTCACAATCAAAATGTCTGCATTTCGAAGCAAAATTTGCCAAAATGATTTAGGGAGATGCTTCACACTATCAAGTCTTTTTTGATGTGAAACATCTTTGCGCGCGTTGAGAGTAATTCTTCAAGGTCGGGAACATTTCGTGGGAACGCTTTTTAGGGAACGCTTTATAGGGAACGCTTTATAGGGAACGCTTCGTTCAATCCAATTTTCATTCCGGGAAACGGAAGATCTGTATTGAGCAAGACAGAATAAGACGGAGATTTTAAAAAAAATAGTAGCACCAAAGAAAAGTGTTTATATGCCGCGAGCCACACATGACGAGCCAGACATAGGCAGAATGGAACAAATGGTTGAGTGGTTGCCTTACGACGTTGATATTCCAAAAAGTCGCGGATTCAATTCCTGATCTCTGCATTTGAATTTTATTATTTATATTTAATGGTTTTATTTGTTTGTTTGTTTGTTTGTTCGGTTCAAATCTTGCGACAGCTTTTTCAACTACTTCTACTTAACCGATTCTTATGAAACTTTGCACACACATTGAGTTCCCGTGACAATGCAATCTGACATTTTTGTAAAAAATCAAGATGGCGGTTCCAAGATGGCGGACGAATTTTCCAATTGTGTTCCGATTCCATTGAAAATCAGTATCGGGGGATTTTTAGGGCCACAAATGACGATTCTGTGGTCAAAAATTGAAAATTCAAAATGGCCGCGCCAATATGGCGGATGAATTTTGCGAATGTGTTCTGAATACATTGAGCATCGGTATCGGGTTGTTTTTAGGGCCACAAATGACGATTATGTTGTCAAAATTATGAAAATTCAAAATGGACGCGCCAATATGGCGGATGCATTTTGCAAATATGTTCTGAATCAATTGAAAATCGGTATCCGGGGGTTTTTAGGGCCATAAATGACGATTCTGTGGTCAAAATTTGAAAATTCAAAATGGCGGATGAATTTTGCAAATGTGTTCCGAATATGTTGAAAATCGATATCGGGGAGTTTTTAAGATCACAAATGACGAATCTGTTTTCAAAATTCGAAAATTCAAAATGGCGGCGGCAATATGGCGGATGAATTTTGCAGATGTGTTCTGAATCCATTGAAAATCGGTATGGTAGGGTTTTTAAGGTGACAGATGACGAATGTGTGGTCAAAATTTTAAAATTCAAAATGGCGGTACGATTTTGGTAATAACAATTCGATTTCACTGAAAATCGCTATGTGTGTTTAAGGTCGGAAATAATGAATTTGTTGTCAAAATTAGAAAACTCAAAATGCCGCTGGCAATATGGTTGTAGCATTGAGTCGCGTAAGAACTTTGGAAGGGCTATGTATTGAGGAGCTTGATTGTGAGAAATTAACAGGTAAGAAACCGTGCAACAAAGATGCAATGAAAGAGTTATTTTCGTAATTCTATTTTCATTTTTCGTAATTTTATTTTCATTTTTCGAAATCTGCTATTACTTAACGTTTCTTGTCTAATCACTACAATTAATTGCGAATATCTGATACATTTTCTCTCAAAGTTGAGACCTACTTTTCATTATGTTGGCTTGTGTGGGGTTTTAAAAGTGAAAAACGGTTACGTTACTTGTTGTTTGCGTATTGTGGTGCTATGAAATTAGTGCGATTGAAAGGAAACTTTTTTAATAATTACGAGTTACGGCATCTTTAAGTAATTTCCCGTTTTCATAGAAGAAATGAAGCGGAAGATACTCGCTCGATTTGAACCAATATACAATTGGGCTGGCGTACACGGATCATAACGTCAACAATAAAAACCGGCTTTCGGGACAGAGGGGCAAAAGGAAGAGTTGTTGTAACTTTTTGAACAGAAATTTTTGGCGTGAAAACTAACACATGCACAAATGTATCTTCTTATCATCTTTCTTTTGGGGTCTGATGTTGACATATTTTTTTAAGAATAATAAAGTTACTCTCGGTGAAGGGAATACCCATGTACGCCGAAAGCATCATAAAAACCGGTTTTTTAGCGTTGACGTTATGATCCGTGTACGCCAGCCCATTTAGTATCATATGGAAACGTACAGAAAGGTTATGGATACGATTGGATACTTTTTCTGTGTTTTAATGGATACGACCAAGCGCTCAGAGAGTGGCAACAGTGGTAGCCGTGCTGTTTTCTCTTGTCTTATGCCAAGGGGCACTTTAAGTCGCTGCGTCGCGTCAGCGGATTAAGTAATAGTCTGAAACTCTTAACAGACTAAAATAAAAACATGGGGAGCATAAAAATTTGTATAACGACTGTATAATTAAATAAAATCGACTTTTCTAGAAAAATGTGTTTCCAAGCCCACCAAAAATATATTTCAAATGCGGTCAGACATCATGGTCGAAAGTCATCAACGGCAATGGCACATTTTCAACACAAATCGGTGTGTATAAAACCATAGACAAATAAAAGGAAAGATATTCCATTTCATATAAGAAAAGTGTGCGCTTTCCTGTTCAGAGAGCTTTCCTATTTCCTCCATTTAAGCTTCCTCCAAGCGAAAGCTGCCCCCGCTAAATCTTTATTTTCGGTGGCACTGTCCAGATATTTGAGTAAATCTTATCTGAAGAGAGTAGATGGAAAGAAAAACGTTAGCGATGCATGGGACTATGGGAGCATGGTTCTTCTCGAGCTATACGCGTTTGCGCTTCTTTTTTTACAGGTTTTCTCATTTATGAAATATCGGCATATGTACGAATGTGTATATTGTATTCTAGGTAAATTTTATTAAAGGGATTTGTTGGTGGAAAAAATTTAAATAAGACGGAAGTTGTTAAATGTATTGTTTGATTTTTTGTGTAAATGACAATAATCAATTACATATTTTGAGAAGTTACGATGTTGTTTTTTCAGGTCCGACTTTTCGGTTTCTACTACTTTGCAATTTAATTTTGTTTTGATTTATAACAATCATTTCCGCAATGTGTTTATTTTGCAGGTTTGGGGAAAGTTTTATTTTGGTCAAAGATTCAGAAGAAAATCATTGCGTTTTACAAGGATTTGAAGATGTAAAATACCATATCATGAACAAATTTAAAAATATGAAAAGTGGAAATTATTGCTTTATGGTTATTTATGGACATTCTCACTTAATAGTGCAGCCAACATAAGAATTCTATCTAATGGCACTATAAAAAAAATCTAAATAATTTGAATCTTTTTATCTTTATTATGATGTTCTACTGACATTCTGGAAAGTATCCCAGTTTCAGCGGTCAAGTTTTCTTTTATGTATTGGGGTAAATTTTAACTTGGCGCAATTATATCAAAAAACATTTTATTCGTAAAACGTGCGGGAAAGTTTCTTCTTCTTCTTCTTATTTAACGGCTCTACAACCGGGATCCGGTCCTGGCCTCTCGCAACTGTTCTCTCCACCGGTCCCGATTCTTAGCCGATGTCATCCAGTTTGGCATCCCTATGCTCTGAGCGTCCTGGTCTACGCCATCCTTCCAGACCCATCCTTCCAGTTGGGTCTCCCTCGCTGTCGCACTCCATAAGTCTTACCGCAGAGAACTTTCCGGGAAAGTTTCGGTGTCCCTCTAATACTAGTATTTTGTTACAAATAAATACTCCTTTCCACACCATCGCAGGGGTAGAGTATTAAAGTGGTTTCCCCAGGAAGCCTAATTCCCAAAAAAATTTTCGGCGTTACTTCCCTTACAGGCATTTAGTTAGTCTTCGTTGAGAAAATCCGACATAAAATTGTATTTTTTAAAAACAATGCTCCAATTTGCTATTCACGCTACTACCTACTCCTAAGAATTTGATGTAGCAAATTTCCCTTTTAGGATTGTATAATGTTGGAATAGTTTTTAAATGAGCTCTTATCTTTAAATTGATGTGAATGCCACAAACCAAATTTTCGAAGAAGAATGAGGATCAAATAATCTAAGATTTATTTGTGGTGATTGTAACATTCATTTTCTTTAACTAACCAATGGGAAAAACCAGATTTTTTACTTATTGCATCCATACAATGTTCAATTATTTTGCTTTTTAAAAGTTTTATTTCAGGCGTATTCTGAGCAAATAAATAATCTGTAGGATTTTTAAGTGCAGAAAAATCGGTACTTTTTGAATAATTTTTAAAATAAACAAAAATTTCCGAAGTTTTTGAATACTTAACAGTTTTGTTTGGGTATCTCATAATCTTATCACATAACTAACACTTTTCCTTTTTTGAAAAGCGGTCAATTATGAAACCTACAAAATACCTTAAAGAAGTTCCTTCAACAGAAATCGTATCTTCATTTGCCCACATTCCAACAAATCAATTGACTCGACTATGTTGCTAACTTCCTGACCCTCATTAGTCACATCACCAATCGTCCGATCCTCTACAGTAATAGTGCAATGATCGTCATTATTATTTATGGTTTTGCCATCACTAAATGAGTCAATAGCTATAAATTGCTGACCATCTTCGTCACAATTCTTCCTATGGGAAGATATAGACAAAATTTTGTTCGATATAATTTTGCAAATGATACTATTGAAATTATATAAAGAGGGATTGTTACTGAAGCCCCCTCTTGACCGTACTAAGGAAAATAGGTTTTCAATTGGGTCTTGGTTAAATTTCGATGTCAGAACGATTTATTGGGAAACTCGCTTAATATTTCATCAGTTAAAAGAATAATGGATTTTAGAGTAAAAATCTGAGTTAATCCACACTTATACCAATTTCAATGAAACATTAGGACTAAGCAAATTTAAATCCAAAGCAGTTTTAAGAGCAGCACAAACTGTGTTACTTAAAACTTGAAAAGCCAAGTATTTGGTCAAATATGTTTTGAAGTTAACTTCATTTTTTTTCTAAATTATAGAGTTCGTTAACACAGTTACAACTTACTGTTCCATCTTCACAGTGAATATCTTTTACCAGTATATATAATAAAAAAAGGGTCCTTTTCCGATATTCCGAGAGAACTAAACCAACTGCGATTGTTAGAAGCCTGATCTGAGGTTATACTTCGGATTATAAGCCCAAGTTCACAACAGTAGTATAAATTCAACTTCACTTTTTCGGCTAATACTTTACTGTTAATTGGTTTATCGGTGGCAAAAAATCTAATAATAAATTTCCAATTAACAGAAACATACTTTGCTGGTTCTTTATTTCTAAAATCACCTGTATCGACAAAACCAACTATTTCAGCTGTTACCTGATCATATGTTAACTCTCTTCCTATTCACAGCTTGCCTCATTTCTACATCCCAATATGAAACAATCTTCTTAAGGTTTTCTGTAACCGTGTTATTAAAACCAGGTTGAATATTTTTGATTAGTAGCCAACGATGCAAAGAACTCAGAGATGGTAAATGTATGTTTAAATTATCTTTAAAATACTTGTAAGTTGTAGGAGATTTGTAATGGAAATTCAAAGCAAACGATCTTTCTTCATAACTAAATCTTTTTTTATTTTTCTTGTTAGAAAGTATCAAAGCGCAAAAAGTTTTTAAATTTTTATCCACATATGGCGCGAAGGCAATTAAAGAAGTTAGCGGTCTTTGGACTATTCTACTGAGATAGTTATTTCGACATATCCTTCTTTCTAGGTTCACCTTCTTAGTTCTATTTTTTTTGCTGCTGCTACAACTTAAAAAAACGCGCCTAATAGATACTCTACCCCACCGCAGGGGGAAAGGAGATTTATTTTTAACAAAATACTAGTTTTACGAATAAAATGTTTTTGATATAATTGCGCCAAGTTAAAATTTACTCCAATACATAAAAGAAAACTTGACCGCTGAAACTGGGATACTTTCCAGAATGTCAGTAGAACATCATAATAAAGATAAAAAGATTCAAATTATTTAGATTTTTTTTATAGTGCCATTAGATAGAATTCTTATGTTGGCTGCACTATTAAGTGAGAATGTCCATAAATAACCATAAAGCAATAATTTCCACTTTTCATATTTTTAAATTTGTTCATGATATGGTATTTTACATCTTCAAATCCTTGTAAAACGCAATGATTTTCTTCTGAATCTTTGACCAAAATAAAACTTTCCCCAAACCTGCAAAATAAACACATTGCGGAAATGATTGTTATAAATCAAAACAAAATTAAATTGCAAAGTAGTAGAAACCGAAAAGTCGGACCTGAAAAAACAACATCGTAACTTCTCAAAATATGTAATTGATTATTGTCATTTACACAAAAAATCAAACAATACATTTAACAACTTCCGTCTTATTTAAATTTTTTCCACCAACAAATCCCTTTAATAAAATTTACCTAGAATACAATATACACATTCGTACATATGCCGATATTTCATAAATGAGAAAACCTGTAAAAAAAGAAGCGCAAACGCGTATAGCTCGAGAAGAACCATGCTCCCATAGTCCCATGCATCGCTAACGTTTTTCTTTCCATCTACTCTCTTCAGATAAGATTTACTCTAATATCTGGACAGTGCCACCGAAAATAAAGATTTAGCGGGGGCAGCTTTCGCTTGGAGGAAGCTTAAATGGAGGAAATAGGAAAGCTCTCTGAACAGGAAAGCGCACACTTTTCTTGTATGAAATGGAATATCTTTCCTTTTATTTGTCTATGATAAAACTTACGGCTATATTACATCCCAAACGCAAAATTGCTGTGCGATAAAAGAGCTCCAGAGCTGCGTTTCCCCTTTGCGTTTGGGATGTAAAATGGCCTTTATTCTTACTAATTATTCAATTTAAAGAAAGATAAAGATCGCCAAAGATGTTTCACATCTTTCACGTGCACTGGTTACACGCGCTATATTTTTAATCAATTGGGTGCTCTGTAACTTTCCTTCAATTACTGGTGTCTAGGATATGAGTCCTTCTTCTGTAAAATCTTTCAGGATTTAAAAAGAAAACCATACAAAAATGAAGATTCCTACGTTTCTTTTTTTAATAACCAATTTATAAGAATACATACAATACATATTTGATGAGCGAAAATAGCCATGGTCTTGCAGTTTTGTCTTGTCTTGTCTTAGTCCTGCACATTTAGCAAGACCAAGACCAAGACTTAGCTATGTTTGCAAAAACAAGAACAAGACCAAGATTTAGCTATGTTTGCAAGACTAAGAACAAGACTGACTGAGCAAGAACAAGACAAGAGCAAGACTATATTAGTCTTGTCGTGTTTTTGCTACTTTATTCACGTTCATTCACGAAGAGCTAAATTGTGACCACCGCAAAACTTTAAGATATCTAAAATTCGACTTAATACTTGACGATTCTTTTTAACATTTTCATTATATTTTGCTATGGAGCTCGCGTATCCTGAATCGATCTGTGAGAGAATATTAACCGTCCCGAGCGAAGGTTTGGTTTCATGTTTTTAATTCGTTCCGATAAATGTTTTAAATCCCGGATACCGATTTCTGTCCAAGCCGATTCTCCTCTAAATAAAACGCAATAAAAGCATGACAATGCATTTTTTCCTATACTAACCGTGAATGGGCTTGTTGCCTATTCGAAAAACTCAGTGGATGGGTGCAACGCAAACTTTAGAAAAACAAAGGATTTGTACTATTAATTACAATCTTTATTTTAGAGTATCCAATCTTCGTGATTCCGGTATAATTTGTTCGTTAAATTCAGTATACAATTCAAGTACGGTTAAATTCATGCAAATTTCAAGTTCAATTTCGATTAGCTCAAATTCATGTAAGATTTACGTTAACTTATAAATTCACTTTAGAATTATTATTACTTCAAATTCGTACACAATTTTTCTTTTCCTTTAAACATTAATTGACGTGGGCTTCAAGTCCAATTCTACTTTTCAATCCGCTTAATTCCGGTGTAATCCGACTCCTGTTTGCTGGAATGATGCTTTAGTAAAGTTAACCCGTGGTTCGTGTTCCAACTAAAATATCAAGAGTTAGGGTTAATGCGGGGTTGGGGTTCGAGAGTTTATCAGCTCAGGACGACTGATATTAATTAACAGCAATTTCTATCAGCTCAGGACGACTGATAGAACCGAGATTTCTATCAGCTCAAAACGACTGATAGAACCAAGATTTTATATCAGTTCAATGCAACTGATATTAGTAGAAATTTCTATCAGCTCAAAACGACTGATAGAACCAAGATTTGAGATCACGAGCCTTTAGCTGGAGGTTCTTCTACTTCAATTCACGTAGAAGTCCGAATGCGATCTGAATTTTCTGATCAACGTGCCCCGATATTTATCTCTCTGCCAACAATGGATATAGCAATCTGGCGGGGCAATTTCGTAGTGGGGCGATGCTTTACTCTGCTGACGAAATGGCGCCTTCTAAATATTTAACGTTGCTGACTAAGTTGTTGCTGTATTAGTGCATTGTGACATTTCGGTCAGCTGCTTAGCAAGGTAATATGGGATTTATTTAGTTTTTAGTTATTTTAATTTATTTTCATGTAATTTCAGGAATTTGGACACCAGTGGGATATGCTGAGGAGGGCTTGTTAGTGTTGTCAGGTTTGTATTTTTCATTTGACTTATTTCTTTGTGGTGAAATTGATTCTAATTTCAGGTGGTCGAAGCTGCATGGACGGGGTTTGGCTAATTTATGTCGAGGAGTTGTTTATCCCAGGCTCACGGTATACAGAAACAAGGTAATGTAATGGAGAAATGTCATTTGAGTGCTGACGTCACTTGGCACGCTCTTCCCATATAAAATCGGAGTTGTGTTGTTGTTTCTACATTAGTGCTGACGTCACTCGGCACGGAATTTCTACGATATTCGAAGCTGTCAGTCTCTGTTACATTACCTTGTTTCTGTATACCGTGTCCCAGGCTAAGTGTTTTTGTGATATTTTTGTGACGATTAATTATTATTGTTTTTTGTAGGTTTTTGATGTCACGACGGAACAAACCGTAAGCCATTTCTTTTTAGAAACCAATCCAATGAAAATTTTCTACTTTGAGATTTTTCAGTACAAATTAATTTAAAAATGGTTAATGTGGCCCTAAACGTTTAATTTCTAATTTTTCTTCTAATAACAACAAAGAACTATTTTTCTTCAATAAATTATCTACGTGATTCATTTTAACCAAAAACAAAAATTAAATTAAATATAATTTAAGAAAAATGCAATATTAATATTTATTGCAAATAATTTAATAAATAATAATTTAATAATATTTATTGGCGAATAATTCAATATATCTCTCCCGCAAAGCACACACTTTTCATTTAAAAATCAACTTGTAACTGTCAGTTAAAATTCAATCTCCAATTAGCTCTTTTTCCAATAAAAATTTATCTTTTTACTACATTTCTACCAAAATATTTGCTACGGGCTAAGATCTCACGAATCCGTTGGAAAATTTTTAAACATTCGCCATTTTGTTTCTAAGTGATGTAAGCCTTTCGAATAAAGTTTTATATTTAGAGAATTAGTTAAACTACATTTGAAATCGATATCTGCAATATTAACTGAGATATGGCGAGATAAATTGTAAGTTTCGTTCAAACAGCGCATACGAAAAAAATGCATTTTTATAATCTTTTTATATGTTGGCTGTCCAAACTTCGGCCAAAATCAACTGTAGATGCATTTTCCCAACCCCTTCTAAGCGTATTGAATCGTGTACTATTACGGAACTCAATAATATCTTATCTCAATTAAATGAACGGAGTTCTTCCAAACTTTGGCTCTATGGAAGTCTTTTGCCGTCGTTTCAAGCTTGTTAAATCCCTAACTCTGTCGCATTTCCTCTATGGTTTATTCTATACATATCTTTCGATGCGTCTTGCAGTCTCTTGCGTGTTGTCTTGTCAGCGTCTCAACGGTGCCGATCATGTGTAGGGCGTGCAAAATTCCTTACTAGGTTGTTACCCCTGTCGTTTTATTGATGTCATGGCATTGGTCCTTTGCATCAAGTGTTCAATTCTTCACACTATAAATGATATATCCTTTTCCTTCGGCCTAATCATCACATTCCTTTAGGGCGTTATTAACAATTTATTTCTGTATGTACATCGTTCATTATATTTATAGGAAGTGAATAAGTACTTTTGACTGCATTAAATTAGTTATCCTAAATTGATGTTAAAATGTCTGTATCCATCAATCCTTCTCATGTAAGTATAGTTATAATAAATAAGATTGATTTGGAAATATAGACTGGCCGGCCATAGAAGTTTTCACTTCCAACGTGTGGTCCTACGCACACTCATATTTTTAATACAACCAAGAGATCCTTCAACACAAGTGCAACTTCCTGTTACGGCCTTAGTTGTTCCCTCGATTACAAAAATTTTACCATCCTCACGTTTACCACGCGACAGTTGGACTCATTTAGATGGCCTCAAACTTGCTGACCCCCATTACTACTTACCGGGGAAAATTGACTTATTACTTGGAGCTGAGGTGCAGTCAATCCTAATCCTAGACGGAGTAATTAAGGGCCCGATCGGCACACCTACTGCTCAAAACTCGTTACTTGGTTGGTTGATAGGAGGTAAGGCAGAATCAAAGGAAGATGAGTCTACCATACAATCATTTAATATCCAAGTACACAGTATTAACAATGACCATGATCTTGGTTCTGTATTGCGATCGTTTTGGGAAGTTGAAGAATGACCGGTGCAAGTAAAACAAAGTACTGCAGATGTAGAATGCGAAGAGTTGTACAAAGGTACAGTACAAAGATTGCCATCAGGTGCATATCAAGTTAAAATTCCGTTTAAAAATAACAAAATTCCCGAATTAGGGTTTTCTAAATTCTTGGCTTCCAAACGATTATCTTCCCTCGAGACAAAGCTTTCGCAAAATCCACAATTATCTATGGAGTATAACAAAACCCTACAAGAATATCTTGATTTCGGACATATGAAACTAGTAAATCCCAAGTCCTCTTCTTTGTCCTTCTATATGCCTCATCACGCTGTCATTAAGGACAGTACCACCTCAAAGGTACGTGTGGTCTTCGATGCGTCAGCTAAAACCTCTAACGGTAGATCATTGAATGACTATATGCACTCTGGTCCAGTTTTGCAATCAGATCTTTATTCCATTTTATTAAGATGGAGAAGATTCCAGTATGCTATGTCAGGGGACATAGAGAAAATGTATCGGATGATTCATCTGCTTCCATCGGACCAAACTTATCACCGCATTCTTTGGCGACCAACAACGTCGGAACCGGTCAAGGAATATCAAATGACCCGCGTTACCTTTGGAACTACGGCTGCTCCTTATTTAGCAATTAGGACGCTTCGTCAACTGGCGGAAGATGAGCAAGAAAAATATCCCAAGCCTGCCCAAGCAATAGTTCAAGATTTCTATGTGGACGACGCTATAACTGGCGCAGATTCAATAACGGATGCTATTTCATTATACAACGAATTGACCCAATTATTGTATTCAGGAGGTTTCAACCTTCGAAAATGGTCAAGTAATAATAATGAAATTCTCGCGGCAATACCGGAAGACAAACGGGAGATGAAACAAGCACTGACATTCGTCCAGGATGACAAGGTGAAGGCATTAGGTTTGATCTGGCGCCCTGCATCCGATTATTTTACCTTGCAACACCCAGAGATAGGCCTGTTTCACACGGGACGACGGCCAACCAACAAAATCTGCTGTCATCGTCCATTCCCTTTTGAAATTTGACGAAAAGTCGTACGGGCTTTCACACAGGCCAATTTTTCCAACCAACTGTACGTCAAAAAGCTTTAGCTTATTGTTGTTGCTTTTATTTTAATTCTCTGCGTACTTTCCGAGTGAAATAAAAGTCATTTCTATTTCTTTTCTTCTCCCAGCAAAAGCAACAACAACCACACCGCTGTCAAAAAGTCGTATCGAAAATCGTGTGAGAAAGTTGGATGGGAAAATCGTCCCTCCCCATCTTTCTCTCTCACCCTCTTCTCTAAAAACATGAATATCGTACGATTTCTGTTGGTTGGCCGTCGTCCCGTGCGAAACAGGCCATAGCACTCAGGGCCACCCTAACCGCAGGGCTAAATGGGCTACAGTCCCGGGGCGCAAGCCTTTCCGGGGCGGCAATTTTTATTTGTTTTTGATGTGAAACATCTTTGCGCGCGTTGAGAGTAATTCTTCAAGGTCGGGAACATTTTGTGGGAACGCTTTTCAGGGAACGCTTTATAGGGAACGCTTCGTTCCAATCCAATTTTCATTCCGGGAAACGGAAGATCTGTATTGAGGAAGACAGAATAAGACGGAGATTTAAAAAAAAAATAGTAGCACCAAAGAAAAGTGTTTATAAGCCGCAAGCCAGACATGACGAGCCAGACATAGGCAGAATGGAACAAATGGTTGAGTGGTTGCCTTACGACGTTGATATTCCAAAAAGTCGCGGATTCAATTCCTGATCTCTGCATTTGAATTTTATTATTTATATTTAATGGTTTTATTTGTTTGTTTGTTTGTTTGTTCGGTTCAAATTTTGCGACAGCTTTTTCAACTACTTCTACTTAACCGATTCTTATGAAACTTTGCACACACATTGAGTTCCCGTGACAATGCAATCAGACATTTTTGTAAAAAATCAAGATGGCGGTTCCAAGATGGCGGAGGAATTTTCCAATTGTGTTCCGATTCCATTGAAAATCAGTATCGGGGGTTTTTAGGGCCACAAATGACGATTCTGTAGTCAAAAATTAAAAATTCAAAATGGCCGCGCCAATATGGCGGATGAATTTTGCGAATGTGTTCTGAATCCATTGAAAATCGGTATCGGGTTATTTTTGGGGCCACAAATGACGATTCTGTTGTCAAAATTTTGAAAATTCAAAATGGCCGCGCCAATATGGCGGATGAATTTTGCAAATATGTTCTGAATCCATTGAAAATCGGTATCCGGGGGTTTTTAGGGCCATAAATGACGATTCTGTGGTCAAAATTTGAAAATTCAAAATGGCAGATGAATTTTGCAAATGTGCTCTGAATATGTTGAAAATCCGTATCGGGGAGTTTTTAAGATCACAAATGACGAATCTGTTTTCAAAATTCGAAAATTCAAAATGGCGGCGGCAATATGGCGGATGAATTTTGGCGATGTGTTCTGAATCCATTGAAAATCGGTATGGGAGGGTTTTTAAGGTGACAGATGACGAATGTGTAGTCAAAATTTGAAAATTCAAAATGGCGGTACGATTTTGGTAATAACAATTCGATTTCACTGAAAATTGCTATTTGGGTGTGTTTAAGGTCGGAAATAATGTATTTGTTGTCAAAATTAGAAAATTCAAAATGCCGCTGGCTATATGGTATGTGGCCTTGAGTCGCATAAGAACTCTGGAAGGGCTATGTATTGAGGAGCTTGATTGTGAGAAATTAACAGATTGAAAGGATGAGAAGTTTGCATGATGATACGAGCCAAAATCCAAACTAAAAACTAGAAAATAAAAATAGGTAAAAAAACTTTCAAGTTAAATGGTTTTATTTGAAATCATAAGCTGTACCAAAAACTAGAAAATAATTAGAACACAAACATGGGCCTTCTTGAGATTCTGACGTCTGGTAAGAAATCGTGTAATAGTAGCCATGCTGTTTTCTCATGTCGTATGCCAAGGGGCACTTTAATTTGCTGCGTCGCGTCAGCGGATTAAGTAATAGTCTGAGACTTGAAACAGACTAAAATAAAAACATGGAGAGCATAAAAATCTGTATAACGACTGTATTATTAAATATATAAAAATGAATGTGTGTATGTATGTATGTTCGCTATAGGCTCCTACACCGTGCAACCGATCTTAATGAAATTTTAACCATGTGCTATTTACAATCAAACTTAGAAAATAGGCTATTTTATTACTTTCTAAAGTCACTCCTAGATGGCGCTGTCATGGAGAGCTTCGTTGAAAATCATCGCAGAGATTTGAATTTTTGCATGAAGGTCCGTGGAGGTCTCCTATGATGCACCTCGACGCCCGATTTTCGAAATCCAAAATGGCCGCCGAAATATGACCAAAATTCAAAATTGCCGCAGAAATATTGTTGAATTTGCCAATTTTATTCCGATTCCAATGAAAGTGTGTATCTAGGGGTTTTTAAGGTCGCAAATAACGTATATTTGGTCAAAACTTATAAATTCAAAATGGCCGCGACAATATGGCCGACGAATTTGCAAATTGCGTTCCGATTCCCATGAAAATCGGTATCTGAGGTTTATTAAGGTAGCAAATAAGGAATTTATGATCAGAACTTATAAATTCAAAATGGCCGCGTCCATATGGCGGACGAGTTTTGATACTTTTGTACCGATTCCAATGAAAGTGGGTATCTATGAGTTTTTAAGGTCGCAAATAACGAATTTCTGGTCAAAACTTATAAATTCAAAATGGCTGACGAATTTGCAAATTGTGTTCCGATTCCAATTAAAATCGGTATCTGGGGTTTTTTAAGATAGCAAATAACGACTTTATGATCAAAATTTAAATTTAAAACGGCCGCACCAATATGGCCGACGAGTTTGCGAATTGTATTCCGATTCCAATTAAAATCGGTATATGGGAGTTTTTAAGGTAGTAAATAACGAATTTATGATCAAAACTTATAAATTCAAAATTGTGGGGCCTATATGGCGGAAGAATTTTGCCAAATAAGTGTCACATTTCCCGGTTAGCTGTATGTAGGTTATTCAAGAGTTGGAAAATCGGAAAATCTTGACATTTTAGCTACAAATGGAAAACCATTGAATATAGTGCGTCCTGAAGCTCTCTAAGCAATCGGTTCAGAATTGATCAACAAAGTTTTTTTTGGAAAGATGGTAAGGAGAAACGGAAATGTGGGATGATTTATGTATAACGGATAAGAAGGAAAGAAACCCATCACCTCTGAATTTTTAGGTATAAGTTTAGGATTCTGCAATACGGGAAAACAAATAAAACCTGAGTCAGTGACATTGCAGATGAGAACCCAGGGGCCAAGCAATTGCAAGACATGTAATTTTTCTGCATTTTATTACATGTCTGGTAATGGACAATATTCGTCTGAAGTCACACCCCCTCAGTACGTGACTGCAAGCATATAATGTCCATCACCGTCAAAAGTCCATTTCTAAATCTGAAATTAGTAGATATAATCCTTTTATTTTTTTTTCTTTCAGGATGTAATAATATTTTCCAACTATAAAAAATTTGTTTCATATGTCAATTTCAATTGAATCATATCACCTGATTACTACTATTGGCTTATGGGAGCAGCATAGGCGCGCCGGGTCCCAACTAGTCTTCTATATATAAAAATGAATGTGTGTATGTATGATCGTTATAGGCTCCTACACCGTGCAACCGATCCTAATGAAATTTTAACCATGTGCTATTTACATTCAAACTTAGAACATAGGCTGTTTTATTATTTTCTAAAGCCACTCCTAGATGGCGCTGTCATGGAGAGCTTCGTCGAAAATCATCGCAGAGCTTTGAATTTTTGCATGAAGTTCCGTGGAGGTCTTCTATGATACACCTCGAACCCCGATTTTCGAAATTCAAAATGGCCGCCGAAATATGACCGAAATTCAAAATTGCCGCAGAAATATGGTTGAATTTGCCAATTTTATTCCGATTCCAATGAAAGTGGGTATCTAGGGGATTTTAAGGTCGCAAATAACGAATTTGTGGTCAAAACTTATAAATTCAAAATGGCCGACGATTCACGTTTTGTTATTTGGAATCCAAAACACCAAAAAATTGCCTTTTTCAAACTCTCCTACTGTATATTAAAATTCATATCACCTGATTACTACTATTGGCTTTTGGGAGCAGCATAGGCGCACCGGGTCCCAGCTAGTTATTAAATAAAATCGACTTGTCTAAAAAAATGTGTTTCCAAGCCCACCAAAAATATATTTCAAATGCGGTCAGACATCATGGTCGAAGGTCATCAACAGCAATGGTACATTTTCAACACAAATCGGTGTGTAAAAAATTTACGGCTTTTTTACATCCCAAACGCAAAATTGCTGTGCGATAAAAGAGCTCCAGAGCTGCGTTTCCCCTTTGCGTTTGGGATGTAAAATGGCCTTTATTCTTACTAATTATTCAATTTAAAGAAAGATGAAGATCGCCAAAGATGTTTCACATCTTTCACGTGCACTGGTTACACGCGCTATATTTTTTATATTTTTTTTATTATTTTTAGTTATATTTATTTAAAATTTTTTATAACAAAAATAACCAAATAACCTGTTCTAACGATTGGTTATTGGTTATGAAATTGAAGTTGAAGCTGAGGAGTTGTTAAATGAGTTCAACTCACTGGAAATTGCTATTGTAGTAGCATTTTGGAGCGAAATATTAGAAATCATAGAGAAAACTAAAATTTTTAATAAGAAAATGTACTCCTTCAAATTACGTGACCATACAATTTTATTCATTAAATGAGGAGCAAGCAAAACGCGATAAATCCACTTAAACTAGTTTTGAGTAAATCGCAAAAATGTTATAACTACAGGTCCGTTTCAAATAGAAATATTTTTGTAAACCAATGTTGTAGAAGGTGTTGAGGGTAATATTACTACTAATTTTTGAAAAAAATGTGTGGGGCCGCTTTGATGATATACGCACATTTGTTTTGGATTTATCCCGTTTTGATTGATTGAAATGGATTTCATCAAGGCAATCATATTTAAAGATCCGTGAATTATACATATGTGAATTTTTGTTTTGGCCTCCACAGCCATCGCAAAATAATCGTACCTTTTCTGTACACTCTAGTTCCAAAGAATCTAGTGGGTTAAAAGTGCTGAACCTATCTGTACAGACGCTTGTACAGCTTGGTCTTCGGACCACGTGTAGAACGTGGGATTTCGGGATTGCATGTTATATTTTGCTGGTAATTGTCAAAAATCGTGTTCCATTGGTGATGTACTCGCAAGCAAAGGCGTCGCCAGCCAATCGGCCAGAGGGGGCAAGATGATAGAGGTTGGGACAAATATGAATGAACAATAAATAAAATTTGTGAAGAAATATTTTTATTAGTAAAAAATCAAAAAAAAGAAACTTAATTAAAACATAATCTACGCGGGGTTTTAGCGAAGTTCTCGACCACTTCATTATTAAAATGGTCTAGGTTGTCATCATTGCTAGACCATTGAGGCGACTTTCTACCATAGTGCTTCTTAGCCAGGTTTTTATTCTTCTTAAGCTACTAAAGGATCGGTCCACAGTACCTACACGTTGTGCACGCTAGAGCAATTACAATTTTTAAAGATTTTTGAGTACTCAAAAGATGATGATGAGTACTCAAAAGCAGAAATGGAACACAGCTATTATTAAAGACCTCTTCCAGAATTCTGAAGGGCTTCCTGCTGGGTGGTTGCTTCGATGACGTTGTTTCCCAATGATGTCATGTCCTCCTCCATTCCGACTTTTTCCGCAATGACAGTAGCATCTCTTATAATTTTTTCCGTGCCTTTTTCGGGATCGTCACGGTGGCTTTTGAGCAGTTACAAAATGCACTTTATGTTCTGCGAAGTCTGGCCCGCGTCCAAAGCTGTGGACTAGATCATGTTTACAACGGGCTCCATCAAAGCCGGGTATTTGGCTATCAAATTAAGGCTAAGAATAAACGAAACTGTGGAGCCAGCCGCATGGAGGTGAAATGCTTTTTTTTTTGAGTCGCACTATTTCCTTCTCGCGATAAGGTTTCTAAGGCTCCCATTATAACCGGAAAATTCTCCTTAAAAACTATGATAGTTTTGTGTTTTTCGCTCCACCTTGTTTCCCACAGTTTGGAAATAAAGTATCTATTAACTTTCTTCTCAAAACTGATTCACGAAAAAAATTAATAATATCTTTGCTGGTTCCCACGATGTTTCGAATTTCAGGCAGAGTATTGTGATTCAGTTTGTAGGAAGACCCAAGAAGAACAAAGACTTCTTTTACACGAGACCACTGTCCAATCATCAAAGAATGGCTGTAATCGATAATTCTGTTTTGAATCGTTAAATCTCTCACCATCTTCTCTATAAACCACGTACGTTTTCAGTCATTTGACTAGATTTTTTCAATTTAGTGGGGGGGGCGCAGCTGCCCCTCCCTGCCCCCCTTGACGACGCCCTTGCTCGTAAGTACTTACGAGGAGAAAAATCGCTGCCATCTAGTAAGCTAAGGGTTTATTACGTTTTGTTCGAGTTCGATTTTGCTTTTGGATTTAACCCGTTTTGCTTGATTTACGAGTTTTTAAAAGAGAATTTCACTAGGTTTGAACGCGTTTATCTCGATTCTGACATCGCCATTGGATTTACCTCAGTCCAAATATATAAAAACTGCATCAGACTCCCAAACTGTCAAAAATGGGTTTAACGCGTTTTGCATGCTTGCTCCTCAAATGTGCTGTGGTAAAGTGCTTGTGCAAAATTACTGATGGCTTCAGACTGAAAACAAATCGCATAAACTATTAATTCTGGTCTTGCCCAATACTTTTTGGAACTTCAGGATATTTCTTTCAACCGTGCTTATATCGTAGTTGGTTTTGATGAGTCGCTTAACAAGGTATCCCAAAAAGGACAAATGGACATTTTAGTACGTTTGTGGAATTCTAACAATTAAGTCCATACTAGATATCTTTCTTTGAAGCATAAAAAGGTCATACCATTTCAAATCTACAACAAATTTCAAAGGACGAACAAATTCTCCACAGATATTCTACCTCACACCAATCCATAAGGCATCTGATAAGCATTTAGTTGATAACTATAGAGCTGTTGCCATCCTATCATTATTCCCCAAACTATTTCAAATACTCGTCTACGATAAGATATCCCCTCTAATCGAGCGATACCTAAATTAACTACAACACGGCTTAAGAAAATTGCGTTCGACCTCCTCAAACCACATGGTCCTAATTTCCGAACTGCTCTGCACTGTAAAAAATTTCTGTGGTAATTTTACAAAAAAAATACTGGAAGTTTTATTCACAAGCAGTTTTGTAAATTTTCAATATATATTATTACTAATATTCCTAATCTACTTTACGTATTTTTACCAACTGTGTAGTAAATATAAATTATTTGTGGGATGTAAAAATACAATCAGTATTGGAGCTTTCTCTTCATAGTTTTGTAACTTTCCAAAACTCTTGTTGCAACTTTTTACCAGAGAGAAACGAAAAGGAAAAAAACCCAAAGCTGAAGATTACCGCCCTTTGCCAATGTGCTTGGCCCTGCCTGAAATATTTCTAAGCGCCAAAGTTTATTCTTAGTTAATGCCCACTCCCTATATATACATAAAAGATTAGCATTTTGCTCACAATGCCTTGTTAAGCCTTGTACGTGAGGCAATGCCTATTAAAATTTATGGCTGTTACAAGAATTGCCCAGACCCTGGCAAAGTCAAAGGTCTGGCCTTAACTTAAAAGCAATTGGGTTTATATGCTTAGTATTACATTGTTTCCTGTGAATTATATCCACGAGAGGAAAAATTTAAACCTTACATTCCAATAACCGATTTGTAATTTTACTGAAAATTTATATTCTAAAATTACGCCTCTTTAGTAAAATTACAGTACAAAGTGTTAGGATTTTTTCAGTACATAACATTGATAAATATATAAGAAATATTGTAATTTTCCTACATAAACGATTTAGAAAAATACACAACATTGTGTAAAATATACGTCACATTCATATAATCAACATTTACGTTATGCAGTATTGGAGATTTCCAATTTCAATGGCTCCCTTCTATTCAATATATAGTCATCTCTAGTTTCATGATACAACGTAGAGTCTAGAAAAAGTTCAAATATTGTCTGGAGAACCTGGAAACGTCAAGAAAATTTGGTCTAAGAAAAAGTGGCCACCGCCACCCTGTTGAATTATTCGTTTCTTTAGAAAAATCTGAACAGTCAAAACGAAATACAGAATCATTTAACCTTTACAAATCTCAAGGTATAAAATTGTGATGAGTACAAACGATGAAACTACGTTAAATTTGATGTCAATAATGAATTCCGTTTTATCAAAAAAAAAATGAAATTTTTCGAGAAAAATTTGTATTGATTTTTTTCACTTTTTTTCAAGTTTAAAAATTTTTTCTCATTCACCATCATAACGTTCTTAAAAAAACATACATTTTAAAAGAAGATTAGATATTTTGACTTAAAATTTTAAACATTTATTGTTCACATTATAATATAAAGTATAATTTCTGAAAAATTTTATAATATTTTACTTAAAACATCCGAAGTTAGCAGTTTTTTCAGTTTTTTTTGAGGTTATATGTCCAGATAAAATTTTTAGCCACATAACGAACAGCCTCAATTTTGTTCGCTTTTTTTGGACTTACACATACCGAGATATACTCATCTACATTTAGAAAGAAAATGGCCGATAACTTGCGTAGCGGCGGTTAAATATGTTAAAAAAAACATTTGAAGCTGGAAACAATGGTGGTTATTCTTGTTGGCGAGTGACGTGACTACGAGGGACGCGGTGGAATGAAACTGTCGATACCTACAAACGTATCGAGGGAAATATCACTTCGCACACCACTTTGCGACAATTAGAATACGACGTTTGTAGATCTAGTCTCCAGGAGTCTCTTAGATTGACAATGAGAATACCAATTTAAGGTCGAAGTGACATTTGTCACGTCACTCGACAACGAGAATAAGGATGAATTCCTTTTTCACTAAAATCCCCGTGTATTTTCTTAGAGGGGCGCGTAATTTTTAATAGCCCATGGGCGCCGAATTGTCTTAGGAAGGCCCTGATAGCACTTGGTCCTTTTACCAAGAGACAAATTTTATCCGGTGTGGCAAAACTTTTTGATCCATTAGGATGGATTTCTCCATTTGTGATTAAGGCAAAAATTCTCATGCAAGGTCTCTGGCTTCTCGGCTCATCTTGGGATGAAACTCTCCCCGCCAACATTCAACGAGATTGGCAAGAATTCCAGATGCAATTTCCACAAATCCCCTCTCTTGCAATTCCACGTTGGATTCAAACCAACGCATCCTCGAAGATGCAACTTCACGGATTTTCTGACGCTTCGCAATAAGCTTATTCCGCTGCTGTTTACATACGGACTATTAATGATCAAGGTCGTTCCCAAGTTAACCTTCTAACAGCCAAATCCAAGGTTGCGCCTGTAAAACCCATGACTATTCCACGCTTGGAACTTTCAGGAGCATATCTCTTGGCCAGATTATTGAGCAAGGTTAGCAAAGAATTGAATTATTCTGCCATCACTACCTTCGCTTGGACTGATTCTACTATAGTCTTCAATTGGGTTTAATGCCCACCTTACAAACTTAAAACCTTCGTTGCAAACAGAGTCAGCCAAATTCAAGAGCTACTTCCGGCAGTAAATTGGCGTTTTGTTCGTTCAAAGGACAACCCTGCAGATTGTAATTCCCGCGGTTTGAACATTCCTGAATTAAAATCATCTTCTCTATGGTGGCATGGACCTAGTTGGCTCCAAGAGAAAGAAACATCCTGGCCAAAAACTCCCGATATTTCTATAAAACAATTACCAGACATGCGTAAAGATTATTTGCCTTGTTCCCTATTTGCACACATCCCTCATGACACAATTCAGTCATTTTCCTCATATTCTAAACTTCTACGAGTCTTTGCATACGTACTCCGATTTATAACCAAACTTAAAAGATCCTGCTCACCCAGGTCAGGATATCCAACAGCCACAGAGCTAAAGACTGCAAAAATTCATTTAATTCAGTCCATTCAAAAACAGGCTTTTCAAAAGGAATATGAAGCACTAAAGAAAGGACTGCAAATTCCACCACAAAGTCCGTTGCTCCCCTTAAATCCATTACTTGATGAAGATCAGCTAATCAAGGTTGGAGGCAGGCTAGCCCACGCCAATATTTCAGTAAACTAAAGGCACCAAATAATACTTCCATCGAAACATCATTTTACTACACTGCTGATTGAATATATTCACAAGTTAACGCTCCACGGAGGAACGGAACTGGTGTTAAATACCCTACGAATGGAATATTGGGTTCTGAGAGGTCGGTAAACCATTAAACAGGTCATTCATAAATGCATACCTTGTTTCAAGGTGTCAGCAAAAGCACGCCCACAACTAATGGCTGATCTTCCTCCTGTATTTTCTAACGACTGTGGTGCCAAGACCATGTTCACAATAGCTTCCGTTTTGGTTCTTGCTGACGAATATTTCATGGCTACTTCCGAATCTGAAAATATGCGCCGATATAATTTTGTAGAACAATCGCACGATTTGTAGCTTTGGTGATGCTTCACGGTATGAAAGGCCATGGCTGCTTCGGCTGCCAAAATTTTGTCTTCTATTTTGCTGTTTCGTTGCACAAAATAAGCATTCAAATTTTTTGACGTACTGGTAGATTGTATATTTGATTTGTGCTTTGTTGATTGCAAATGCTGCTCCAGATCTGCTTTACCCTTGTTGCTTATTGAAACTATGGTATTGCACGATTCACAAGTAACCTCAAAATCAATTTTGGTTCTCTTAAACATTGGATATTTTGCTTCGAGTTCTTTGTTAAACTTGCATTTTCGCCTAGACATGGTGGTTTTGTTTTTAACGAGTCAAATATATACTAAGAACTAATCATATTTAAGTTTAATTAAATAATATAACTTTATTAATAATTCTTACCAAATCCAAATAAAACAAATGAAGCGCGCACTCCAGCTCAATCTCAACACAAATTTATTTTTATGACTTTTGACAGAACAGGATAAAATTTCCCAACACACATTTTATCAGAACAGAATAAAATTTCCCAACACACATTTCATCAGAACAGAATAAAATTTCCCAACACACATTTCATCAGAACAGAATAAAATTTCCCAATAAACATTTCATCAGAACAGAATAAAATTTAAAATTTCTCGACAAAAATCTACCCAAAAAAGCTGGTAAAAATTTTCAGTAAAAGTGTGCGCCAAGGACCAAGCAGCATATCAACTTATTATGAAACTTTTGAAAGCGAAATTATGCTATAAAACAGATAAAACACTGCAAACAGGTTGGAGGTACAAAAGAGGGAATTCAGAAAAAAGTAAAGAGTACAAAAGTACAGACTTCAAAAAGAGTACTTGTACTCTTAAAAGAGTACGAATGGTAACCCTACAAATAATGCTTCAACCCATATCAAACTCCCTTATTATCTTTATTGATACCGTTATCCTTGAATAAATTGAACCGAACCATGAGAAGAAGCTCAGTTTGTGCAAGTTAGTGACTAAGTATTCAAGTATTCAAGTTCTAACTAGCGATGTCAACTACCCGAAAAAGGGCCCACCAGTCAGAAACTGCAGTCAACAGCAAGATCGCTTGTCATATTGACCTTACTACAAACGATAGCGATGACAACAGATCAGCAACAGCCAAGGAGGAAGTAAAGATTCTCAAGGAACCACCAGCAACTTCCTCATCCAGGAGTGAATTGGAAGACGATGGACTCGAAGAAATTGTGTCATCAATGGAGAAACTGAAGGTCACGGTTCCACTTACTCTGCAGGTGGCCAGAAACATACAGGTACTTCCTCCAGACGCCAATGAGGACGATATCTATTGTACCCTAATAGATGAGGAAACGAGTTTCGTTCAAACACTGAAGCTGTCGTTAAAAAGGTTACAAAAGACTCGGAGCAGGAAACGCCGCATTACCTTTAACAATGGATACCGAATAAAAATAAAAATACTGGCAAATGGATTAATAAAAATAACTCATCCATAATATTGTTTTTTGTTGTTTTTCCTTTTTCCATTTCTCTTTCGTTCACCATACAGCCCTCATTGTCCACTTTGATCTGCTTTCACTCAAGGTCTAACGGTTGAATTGATAATTTCTCTTGGTTGTTTTGATATTTTTTCTCGTTTCTTTTCTTAAAACACCTTCTACAGTGTTTCGGGGGGGGAGTATGTTCAATTCTTCACACTATAAATGATATATCCTTTTCCTTCGGCCTAATCACCATATTCCTTTAGGGCGTTATTAACAATTTATTTCCAGATTAAATTTCTAAAGAAAAAGGAACCAGTGCGACCACCTAAATGAGGAAATATAAAGATGCTACCGACAAAAGCTGCAGCCGTTCAAATGGATGAATACAACAACAAGCAAACTCATCATTAAAATTGCCAACAACTAACCATAGAATTTAAGTAAAGTCAATTAGGTCATTTTCACTCAAAATTTCACAAGAATTTCACAAGAAAAAATTACAAGCGATCTGGTAACCCATAACACGTAAATTTCTCCTGTTATATTTGCTATCCCCACTTCAATTGATATCAAGTGAACAAGTCACTTACCGTTGTGCATTGCTGTCCCCACTCTATTTAACGTCAATTAACTTATAAAAGTCTCTCTTCTCTCTTGGCGTTGGAGCACGGACGTGGACTGTTGAAACCAGGACTTTTACTCGAACCACATCACAGGTTAATAGAACTCATTCATTCTTGTAAGACTACTACCCCTTTGTAATTCCCTTGGGCATACCCATTACTCTCGGATGTTGGCCGTGAGTAATAATGACTAATATTACTAAGTTTTAATATTCTCGGATGTTGGCCGTGAATAGTAAACTACAGTAACATATTACTAACCTTGATTTAGTACTATTCTCGGATGTTGGCCGTGAATAGTCTAATTCTAACACTTATTAAGTTCTACTATTCTCGGATGTTGGCCGTGAATAGTAGGCCATAATACCAGACTACTAACCTTTAATTAGTTTCACTATTTTCGGATGTTGGCCGTGAATAGTGGACTACTAACCCTTAATCAGCCTCACTATTTTCGGATGTTGGCCGTGACTAGTGGACTACTAACCCTTTATTAATTACTATTCTCGGATGTTGGCCGTGAATAGCAGACTACAATAATAACATACTAACTTTCATTAAACTCTATTATTCTCGGATGTTGGCCGTGAATAATACGACTTTAACCTCTCCCAACCTTATGTTTCATTATCCTTGGAGTTCTATTATACTTACAGGCACAGGTGAGTACCCAAATTAATTCTTGAAAATATGTTGAATTATTCTCTAATGAGATAATGTGGTGATAGTAGCTTTCAACGTGGATGAGGTATCTCATGAATTCTTCTACAATTTATGTGATATGGAGAATAAAGTTGAATTATTAAAATTTAGTGAACATCGTAGTTGAGCTGATCTGTAATCAAGTGAAATTTTGAGTAAAAATTATGGTTCATAATAACAAATAAATTATCGTTAACAATTGAATAAATTAAAAACAGTTTGGTGAAACGTTATTAACCTTTGATTAATAAATCTCTCTCTTTTCTTTACTTATAATGAATTACTCGTGAATTAATTGATTAATACATCTGTGAATTTATGCATAATGAATTATCTTTTTGAATTATCTTTACATATTTACAAAAAAAGGAAGTTTTTCTTGTCTTTTTCTGCTTTTATTTGAATTGGTTCTTCCCTTTTGTGCAATAAACTTGTTACCAAATGAATTGTGTTTTTTACTTCAGTTGAACCTGTGTAATGTGATTGGGAGCCGTACTCCGACAATTGTTAATATTATATTAAAAAACATCAAGTTCTCTACACCAAAAATCCTTCTTTGCTTTCTGACTCTGTCCTTTGCAATCCTTGCGATCGATTAAATTTCTCAATTGCGCTTACTGTTCCCTAATGGATAGTAGTTAATGGGTGCCTTCGTTTAGACTTTGGAATAATCTCCCTAGTTACTTTCAAAGAATGAAAACAGTGGAGGAAGACTGTTAGAAAGCAAGCATCTCTTTTGACGTGATAACGTCTTATAAATCGATGCGGTTGGAAGGCACTCACGAAAAAGTTGTAACGAAGCCACTAACGTCCAGTAACGTTACGATGCTCGCGCAACATTCGAGAAAGAGGCTCGCGTTCTTAGCGTCGGAGCAAAAGAAAGAAAACGTCTCAATGGGGGGTGCTACACACGAGACTAATTCGGACGGGTGAGGCTTTAAGGGTTCCATATGACGAATTTGTGGTTAAAATTTGAAAATTCAAAATGGCGGACTAATTTTAGCAATTGTGTTCCGATTGTACTGAATATCAGTATCGGGGGCTTTAAGGATTTCAAATGACGAATTTGGGGTTAAAATTTGAAAATTCAAAATGGCGGACTAATTTTGGCAATTGTGTTCCGATTGGACTAAAAATCAGTATCGGGAGGCTTTAAAGGTTCCAAATGACGAATTTGTGGTTAAAATTTGAAAATTCAAAATGGCGGACTATTTTTGGCAATTGTGTTCCGATTGTACTGAAAATCAGTATCGGGGGCTTTAAGGATTTCAAATGACGAATTTGTGGTTAAAATTTGAAAATTCAAAATGGCGGACTAATTTTGGCAATTGTGTTCCGATTGGACTAAAAATCAGTATCGGGGGGCTTTAAGGGTTCCAAATGACGAATTTGTGGTTAAAATTTGAAAATTCAAAATGGCGGACTAATTTTGGCAATTGTGTTCCGATTGTACTGAAAATCAGTATTGGGGGGCTTTAAGGGTTCCAAATGACGAATTTGTGGTTAAAATTTGAAAATTCAAAATGGCGGACTAATTTTGGCAATTGTGTTCCGATTGTACTGAAAATCAGTATCGGGGGGCTTTAAGGGTTCCAAATGACAAATTTGTGGTTAAAATTTGAAAATTCAAAATGGCGGACTAATTTTGGCAATTGTGCTCCGTAGCGTAGACCTGCATCAGTGCAAGCTGCTCTACAACCGAGTACTTCATCAAACCAAACAGCGGTGCAACAGATACAATCTAGGTGGTATAAGAAATGGGCTTCGTCAATAAACAGATTCAAATTAACTTTCCTGGACAACGATTTTGGCCACGCTTGCTCGGTTTGTGACAGATTGTGGTAAACAAAATTAGATAACTAAATTTTAAATCTGTTCAGAAAGAATTCTAACCTCTAATTACAATAAATGTTTTCTTGAAGAATTGAATTTATATGAATTTAAAAGTGTAATCTTCATTTAATCCTTTGTTCCAAAAAACTTATAACACAAAAAAGACGTTATCACGTTAAAACTTCGCCCGTATACGGTCTTTACAGGAACCCATATTTTTTCTATATCTCTTCTTCTCTTCAGTATTATCATTTTCTCTGTGCCTTTATGTCTCTACCTACTGATTCTTCGCTCCTTACACCAACACAAAATTTATATTGTCCGTATACAAATAACTGTTAATTTTAAAACCTGCAATTAATTACATTTATTTTTTCACCGATATTCTCGTTAACATTATATAAAATGTTGACGCTGTGACAGGATTAAGTTATAAGTCTCCCCAAATGTCGCCTTTAAAGTTATTACACACTTTAAATAACACTAAAAAAATACCCAAGCACTAAAAGCATCTCTCAACCTTAACTACATTACCCCTCATAAAATGTATGCTTATCTTGTAGCTTCCCCTTATCACAGGCAAACTTAATAATGATAAATTTTTGGAATTTTCAAAAATTAGCCCCATACCCTCCGAGTAGACATTAGCAGATGCACGTTGTTAAACTATTCACTACCATCCGTAGCCGACCTAAACAATTTCCATAAATCCCCATAAGTCTAAAGCTTCTCCCCCTAAACTGTAAAAGCCAGATGTGATATAATCTGGACACACCCCATACTTTGAGGTTAATTTAATGTGGAGGCCCCCCCTGCCGAGCCTCCCAACAGTTATTGGAGCAGGCAGTAGTAGGATATAATAATACCCAAGCGTAGGGGATGATGCGGGCGAACTGGTTTGAGTAATCTATGCAAATTGGACAACCCGAAGCCAAGTAAATCACTTTCATCCTGGGCGCATAGCTTAATCGCAGAATCCAATTTCCTGTTCCAAAATCTGTTGGGTTATACACGTTGATTAGGACATCAAAATTCAGGATACTGCCCCGTATAGTGTCCACGGTAGAACGTGAATGCGAACAAGCGGGATAGATGCTATTTCAATAACCTCGCTTCGGATCCTTGAGGTAGAGGGTGCTGTCAAAAAAATTATTATCGCCTTCACCTCCACAGCTTTGGCCAACTCGACTATACCTTCGCTGTCGCCATCACCACCGTCATCACTATAACCGCCATCCTTAAGACGATTTGACGACACTCAACCGAACTGAGGTGAAGTCCCTGCGAAATTATTACGGAATTGGATGAGCTAGAGTGCTGCATGAGACAAAGGTCTGTGCACACTTCTCCCTTATCTTTCACAAAGTTTTGATGGCATTTTGCACAAGTTCCATTTTATCTTTAATGAAAGTCACATCCTATGTCCTGCGCGAAGGCAAACGTAAAACTTTGACCGGTCAAAAAGTCGGTCGTATATAGTCAGTCCAGGATCGACTTAAGCTGGCGGATGATTGTGTGGATGGGAGTGAGGTGCATGTTTTTTTCCAGTTCTCTTTTATAACCTCAAAACTTTCGATGGGAACTTGATTTGCATTAGAAGTGAGCAAGATTTGCAATGCATTCACTTGGAAAGTGGGTAAGGTGCATGCCAGAGCAAGATTACTTTAAGTTCTTTATGCAAAGATAGCAGATTTTCTTAAGTGCTTCGTAGAGTCTGAAGTGCAACGATGAATTTCCATTTACATAAATGGGTAAAAAAATTTTGTTAATCCAAGTCTCAAGGAACTTTGTTTGAAAAGTTTTGAACTGTTGTGCTTTCATTATTCAAATATAAACCACAAAAATCGGTATACGGTGTTCAGTCATGGGGAATGGGCATGTAGTATAAACATGCACGTGCCGTGACAATTCCGGACCGATGGAAGTAAGATCACAACTTTCAAGCTGTGGCCACAGCTTACTGTTCTTTAAGAGAAAACAAGATAGTATGATCGTTTTAGTCCCTTTCGGCAAGTAAGTCTCCTTATATCCAATCTCCCTTTCAGCTTGGTTGGCCGGCGATGACTTATGCTAGGTTTCCACTTGTCGTTTAATTGACAAAGTTTAAAAGCTTTAGTTTTTGTCATTAAACGACACTATTGCCAATTCATTTCCATTTATGTCAATTATTGCTAAAAATTAATTTGTCAATTCATTGACAATGATATTTTGACAAATACCTTTGCCAGTTCACTAAAAGCTATTTCCACTAGCTCTGACAATTTGAAACTGTAATCTCATTGTCAATTTCGAATTGTGCTATTGTATGAGAATGAAAAGGTAAATATTTAATTTTCTATTGTTCTATTGTGTTACGAAAAAACTTGTTGAGTTGTGGGTTTGAACCTTTCGGTCCATATGATCAACTTCCCAGTATGATGAACGTAGACGGAATATACTGACTTTTGAAAATAGTATACGTTTAGTACTAGCGGGAAATTGACTAGTACCAGAACTGGTGCCAAAGTAATCCTGAGAGAACCTAGTTCAAATAACTATAATAGTGGTAAATCCACAGGATTTTTCTAGAGAATTTGTTTTTCCCGAACGTTAACAAACGAATTTCCTTCGTACTTCGTTCTCTACACTAGAACGCATGGTTGAATTTGTCCTGAGCATGTTGCAGCGCCGCTGATAAGCTGTGAAGCAGATCGAATTCGAACGATTTCATGAGATATAAAGGGACTTGCCAGACTTGACCGAAAAGGCCACATTTTTCAGTAACTCCTGGAAATTCGCGGATGAGCTTCAATTTCCAGAAACTATAGGACGTGGGAAACAATTCCCCGTCAAAAAAGTGGTAATCTAAGATTGGAAGAATTCGTGCTCTTTGTAAAGGGTTTGCAGGGTTTTTAAAGAGTATTTGAATTTTGACAAGTGATTTCTTGTTGGCAAGCTATCAATCTGCTGAATCCCGAAAAGATAACTTCATTTAGAACGGGTTTCCTTCCAACGAGTCTATTAATATTAGAAAAACTAATCAATTTAAGGTGCTTGTAAACCTTAGCCGAAATCTTTTCATTTAAACAAAAAAAAGGGCCCGACGGAATATTATGAAAATTTTTTCTAAACATGTTTGCATTAATATTCTTTCATCGGCACCTCAAAGAAGTCGATATTGTGTCTTTTGATTGACAAACTATTAAACCCAATGCCAATAAATTTTCACTGCCAATTAAAAACAAAGTAACATTTTGTTTGACAACTCAGCTATTTCCATTTGTCCTGTAAATTCCTTGTCAGTCATTGACAAGCACTGTTGGTCAATTCAATGACATGCAGTTTTTCGCTATTTCCACTTGCCTATTTTCTAAATGGCGTAATAATGCGTCTTTTGTCAGTTGCAAAACGACAAGTGTAAACCTAGCATTAGTCGTTATCAGTCTATTAATGGGATTCACTTCGTCTCAGGAGGAATAAAAATCTAACGAATCGAAGAGTGCCCGACTATCATCGTAGAGGTCCGTGTATCGATTCCACTCCGCGGAATGATTTTTCATCTTTCCATAACTGCATGTTGTTTAAGACGTTAACCCTAAGCAAGTGAAACCCCAATATGAAAACGGTTGTTTTGATTTTCATAATATTCGTTGGCTTCTTGTGAATTTTTTATACGTTACGTGCCACTTGCTGCCTTGCTATTATTGCATTAAGTGAAATCCAACTTTCATCTAATATTGATTTTGTTCGGAATCAGGTGTCTGGGTATACCTTAGTTCACAATTTCAATGGAACAGTCGCTATCGTAATAGGAATAAAGTTTCGACAGGGCTGCTACATTGCTACGATGGGTTTAAGGGTCATAAATCATACATCAAAATACATTAAATATCTAAATTTCACAAAAATCGGAGGGGAAATATGGCTGTTTCCACTTTTGAATTAAGCGAAATTTGGCAACTTTGAAATTGCATAACTCAGAAACGGTGCGTCAGTGGCAATTAATTCAAAAATGGATTCTACGCACCAAAATACATAAAATATGAAAATTTCAAAAAAATCGGAGGTGGGTATGGTTATACTATACATTTACCGCTGTAAGAGTCTTTGGGGGCGCAAAAGGTGCCATCACCAATAGATATGGTGGCAGGGGTTTGCACCTTGTCCAGACATACCAAGCTAGTAATTGGGGCCCAGATATACAAGTTGTGTTCAAGGTGGGGCAGCATGTAGGACTTGTAGATTATAACCAGCGCAGCTGGCTCCAGGAAGAACTTACATCTCTTAAGAAATTCAAGGCATTGGGAAGCTTATTGGGCGATTTGGAATATGTGATCAGTCCATTACAGATCCTCAGTGGAATTTACCCCTAGGATGTTAAGAGTTGGGTCAGCCGTTAGATGCTGCAATGCCGCAATGGTGTAGGGGCTTGGATTCGACGGCATCCAATATTAGCTTTATTGAACAGCCAGAAAGTTCTTTAGAACTAAGTCTACTCCAATAGCTTGGACTTTGGTTAACAGAGCAGGGTGCCATACTCTGTCAAAAGCCTTGAAATTATCTAAATAACCAAACCAGACTCACCAAACCATAGCTGCTTTGGTTAAGATGCTCTTTTAAACACACAAAAAGGTCGCCAGTAGATTTTTTGGTCTAAAGCCGTACTGCCTATAGTATATAGTCTGGTTAGGTTCTAGATATTGCTATTGGCCAGTAGTTATAGGTGTCTTTAGATTCACCTCTTTTGGAATGGGCTGAACACGAGCTGGTGTCCAATAGTCTGGATATACTCCGAAGAACAAGTTTGCGCAGAGGTGGTGGACTCGGTGACCTGGGGTGTCATAGCAGTCTCAATAATAAATCCAATCGGCATTGGATTTGCTTTCTGTTATCACCTCCTCCTTATAAATCAAAATAGGTGTTGTGAAAGAGTGAAAATTCTCCTTGATGGAACTTCCCAATGACTGGAAGTTTTTACTGCGTGCAGAGGTATTAAGAATCTCACTTTTCAACCTATCGTTTTTGAATTCCCGAGGATAGAATTAGGGGAGTTTCCCTAGAGATTCATTTGGAGAACGTCTGTACGCTCCATATGTGAATTTTTTACGTTTGACAACAGAACGCCGATAGCCGATCAAGACCGACTTACTTGCATCTATGTTACTTATCCGATACCACTGTTTTTTTCACGACTTACCAATATATAGATGTATCAAAGTGCTTGAAGTCTATAAATCCACTGGATCTGATAATAAACCCAGCACAGTACTAAGAAAAAGTGCTGCGCTTTGGGCTAACTCTCTACAAAAACTTCTCCGGAGTTTATCCTGACTCCTGGAAACTAGCTCACGTTGATGCTATACCAAAAAAAGTACATCCATAAATACCTTTAACTATATAATAGCAATTGCTTCTATTCTCTCTAAAACCACGGTGAAAATAATCAATAACCACATTATGGATTTTCATTGTGGAGTACGGCTTAAACCAAAAAGGTCTACTGTCGACTAGGTGAAAAAGTACTAAAAAATACCAAATAAAGGAAATTTTAGGATCAAAGTAAAGGTCGTAGCATAAAAATTGTCTGGACATTATTCATAGGATATATTCCAAGCTTTCCAATTTTTGAAAAAATATACTCTAACTACGTATTTTTGGATAAAAAGATATTGAAGTTCAAATTTTGATTTTGACGACGGTAACAAAAATTTATTACCACAATCCAAAGATAAAAAAAACACTTTGTCGTCAAGCTAAACAGTACAAGCAAGTCGATAGCAATTGACAGACTTTAAACCTTATTTTGGGTGTGACCGAGACGACGAAATCACACCACTCCGATCGGTACAGTTCAGGAAACGCTACGCTCGCCGGGGGGGGGGGGGTCCTACTACTTCTTGTATTACTTAACTAGAGAGAATTGTTATTAAAACATAGTCGACTGACGTTAAGGTATTGAAAAAAACAATACGAAAAGTTAGTTAGTTAAAATTTTAACTTGCTAGGAAAAAGATTAAAAGTTATAAAAAGTATAAAAACATTTATATTAAAAAATACCCAAGTTAAAGTAAGTAAATATAATTAAAAGAACAATACAGATTTTTGAGAGGGATTAAGGTGTAACATACAGGCGCGGATTCAAGCGGGGGAGGGTCACGGAGGTCATCCTCCCACCCCAAAAACGCTCGCTGTTTAAAAAACAAAATTGACCCAATTAAAAAAACAAAAACAAAAAATAACCAAACGACCAAAACCGACCCAACTTTTTGCAAATTAAAAAAACGACCTTAAAAAATGACCTTCAAGGTCAGATTGATCTATACTTTTTCTATATGTTTTGATTTGCAAACTCTGAAGTTAGCTGCAGTGATGGATTTACACTTAGGCCCGTGAGGCCCGGGCCTAGGGCGGCAAAATTTTAAAGGCTGCAAAATTTAAAGAACCATTGAAATTTTAAAAATCTATTCAACTTAGTTTTGCTGTTCTGGAGAAAGATCCTTTTCTACTCTGAAAAGAGTGAAAAGCTATTTGCGTGCAAGTATGGGCCAAGACTATCTCAACTTGCATTATTGTCTATCGGAACAAAATTGGTGCAAAAAATTTATTCTAAAGATATAATTGATGTTTTCGCCCTAGCTTAAGCAAGAAAAAAGCTTATTTGACATGTTATATGTAAGTTCAGCACACCAGAAAGTTTAAAAAAAAACTCCCGAAAAAGGCAATGTCAATGTTAACTTTCATAATAAATTCGGCTATTACGCTAAGGTATGTAGATACCTAATGTTGGGAAAATAGCGGAAATTATTATGATACCAAATCCAGGGAAGCCTACAAATGAAAGAAAATCTTACAGACAAATTTTTTTACTACCAACAATGTCAAAACTTTTTGAAAAATTGCTATTCAAATGAATCCTATAATAGCAAATAGAGAGTCGATTCGAAATAACTAATTTGGATTTAGAACAAATCACTCAACTATGGATCAATTACATCGAATAACAGATAGCATCGAAAAAGCGCTAGAAGAAAAGAGGATGTCCTCCGCAATATTCCTAGGTGTAGCTCAATCATTTGATAAGGTATGGTATGAAAGCCTAATAATAAAATGAGTCAGGTGTTTTCCAGACAGTATTGTACCGGCACAATGGAGCTCCTTGCTGGTGACAGCAAGGCTACTGCCATCATGCTTGGGTAACCATAAAAAAAAATTTTTAAAGACAACATCCTCCCTAGTTTCCTAAATATTGATAGGGGATGCTAAACCGGCCACACGGTTTACGCTAGCTCGCCGGAAGGGGTCGTGGGGGTGTGTGACCGGAAATGTACACATATGATTCACCACTTACCTATTATTCAAAGAGGAGCTTTCTTCATATCGTTCTTGTCCTAGGTTAGCCAAAGGTATTCATCGCTGGACGTTACCAACGGCCTGGTGGACCTGTAATTGTTCAACGCGACGATGAGAGAAACCTGGAGAGAAAGCAACACCCAACCATCCTGGATAAATTACCCCTTTAAGCTGTCATAATTATTAATACTCGTTGAGTTAAAGAACTGGGTAACAAATATATTATATAATACTTACAGCACAAGACAATAGAATTAATTAACAACAAAATGAAGGTAAGTTTGAATTAAATAGTACGTAATAGTAAATCAAAACAAAAGTAAACTTATACTCTAGGTAATGTGGATGCAACCAACTATTACCACCTATACTACTGATAGTGAACCGGTGTGTGTTGAATGTAATGGGGGCAAGGAGGGATACAAAAAAACTCTGAGCCAATATTAAACTTGGCCAACCAAAACCAAAACCAAAACATAAGAGAAGTGACAACGTCGATTTAGCCAAACGATGCTTCAGGATGATATGTTTAGGACAATTTGTTCAACTAGAACCGACGAATGTTTGTTTGCACCCCTACCAAAAAAAAACCAGTGTAAAGATATTTAAAAGTTAAAAATCATCAATATAAATTTTGTAGTAAGTCCTTTAGTGGATAAAGTGTAAATATTTTTAGTTTATCAATATAATTACGAACTGAATATATATATGTATATTGTAATTAAAAGTTAAATATGATAAAAGTATTAACCAATAAAACAGTTGGATAACAAGATAATTAAAAATGATCTATATATATATGAATAGTCAAAAAATATCCAGCTTACAGTACAGTAGTCCTCGATAGAAGTAAGTCGTCTATTTCCTCTGGTAGATCAGAATGGTTTCACTAGCCCTGCCGTCGACCAGTGTGGTTGATTTTTTCTTAATTCGTGCCACTCCAGGAAAATATTTATCTTTATCGGTGATAAACGCTTACCGTGTAAAGACTTTTGATGTTCGTACGTGCAACGAACACAACTCGATTGTGATTGGTGGCCACAATATAGCAGTAGTAATTATATATCTGCTAACAAAAGTAAACAAATCCAAATAGGACGAACTGCTGTCAAAAACCCGGCTCACTCTAATGTAAAATGATTTTTGTTTCGGGTTGGAATAAGTAATGAGTTTTTTTAAACAGTTTTTTCTGCATCACCACACACCTATTACCAACTATTTTTTTTGCTATATTCCAAAACAATATATCTATTCTCCAAAAATATAATAATACTAAATTCCTTGAGGTAACCTTTCACGTTAGACCTTTTCCTTTTCTTTCCGGTACTTTCTCCTATGAAAAAGTTTGTTTTTATTTTATTTGTTGTTGGTTGATCTTGGTTAAAAGAATTTCCATCGATTCCCACTTCACAAGAATGGCTTCCACAGATGGTTGGACGACTTTGCGTCAGACCGGGCCTTCGAACAAGCTGAACGCCTCCGCTTGACTCCGCTTCCTCACCCAGGTCGCTGCAATTTTTTTATGTTGCACAGGAATGACCAGCCAACTTTCTCCAGACTGAATTCAACTGCATCGGTTGAGACCAATATAAGTGCACCCTAACTTGGCACAATGGCTGACGCTTGGGTTATTTATCACAGAACGTTTCGCCCGACAGCCGTCTCTGGTCACGATTCAATCCCGACTGTCAAAACTTTTTAATTTTTTTCCTTCCTAGAAAAATTTTGTTTTTCTTTGCCTACGTGATTCCAAAAAAGTTTCGCATCAAAAAGCTTCTGAAGTGATTGGACTATTAATTTCTGAAATTTCCGATAGATGGGGGAATAATTAATAATGAGAATTTTGTAATAAATAACCGACCGTTACAGTATGTAGACATACTCTCATCTTATTTAAAAAAAAGAATATTTAGAACTGTTGCGGCATCACCCTGAAAATAGAAAAACAAAAGGAAACACAAAGAAAAGGTCCATAAACAAAAATTACATACCTGACTTAAAACACAACAGTGAATAAATATGAGATCTGAAAACTCATAAACAACATAATTTACCTACCCGGTAACACCAAAAACACATAAAATCCACCAGCAAATCCAAATTATCCCTTTCACTAAAGGAAAACCTGAAATATATATATACAAATTATGTAAAAATAAGAAAAATATTACATTAATATCATCTTACCTTGTTCCATTATTGCTGCCGCCAAAATGTCAAAGAAAGACAGATGATATATCAAGAAGGGGCACGTACACAACGAAGTGGATCCAATTCCAATTCCAATGCCCCACTATCTGCCCCTACTATATCCCCACTAGCCCTTGCAATGAATTGCCCATTATCACTTTCGCAATAAATATCGCAGCAGTTGACCGAAAAACTCAGATCACTTTGATCTTTCAAGACGTATTGAGTCAGAAAGAACTGCTGTACTGAGGCAACAAAGTGGTTTCAACCAAGCAAGGCGAATTGAGCCGAATCTAAAAAACGCAAAAGGTGAACGGTGTACTGCGCCTTCAACTTCCTAAGCTATCCCAAAACAGCCAGTCAGTAAGTAACATGCAGTAAATGAATAAACTTGTCTACCCGAAGTACAGTGCGTTTTAATAAATAATACATGGCGCAGTCGGTTGTGTTTTAAAAATAAAAAATAAAAAACAAAAAATAGTAATTATATATGATGCGGGAATCAGTGACCGCAAAGATTAACTCGTAAAAGAGACATTTTTTGTGAAGTAATTCATGGGATTAGCGAAAGTAGCGCGAGGAAAAATAAAAGCAGCAGAACGACCACGTGGAAGACCACCGCAGAACATCAGGTACTTAACAAAAGTGGTACCAATGGATTATATACGTAAAGTGGATAAATTGGATATGGAGGGAGCCAACCTGTCCGAAAATTGGCTTCCTAAATACAATAGGACCCAATGCACTGGAAGTGTTTAACAGTTTTGGGCTAACGGAGGAACAAAGGAAAGACTATACGGCAGTAACAAAAGCATTTGAAGAATTCTGCCTTCCTAAAAAGAATGAAATCTATGAAACTTTCATTTTTAATAATCGTGTTCAAGAAGCTGGCGAGCCATTCGACAGCTTTTTAATGGATATAAAAAAGAGTGTGAAAAATTGTGGCTTTTGGGATTATGGAAGATCGCATGCTCCGGGATTAGATAGTCATGGGAACTACAGATAAAGCATTGCAAAAGAAGTTACTAAAGATGTCAGATCTAAGCGCGACGAAAGCAGTGGAATTAGCTCGTGCAGCAGAAGTTTCCAACAGCCAAGCAGCGCAGCTCCAGAAGAGACCAACGGCGGTACATGCAGTGAACAAATATGGGAGTAGCGGTAGTTATAAGTTAAGAAATAGCATTAATAATTCTATATTTAGGAACAGAAATAATCAAAACAGTAATACACCTGAGATAGGACAAAAGTCAAATTTATTAATAAATTGTAAATTTTGTGGTAGAAATCACGAGAAAAGGAAATGTCCAGCGTTCGGGGTTACCTGTAAGAAATGTGGTGGACGAAACCATTATGCAGTAGTTTGCAAGTCCAAGTTGGAAACCAGGGTAAACCAGGTTAGTCAGAAAATGATGGAACTTAAAACTGACGATGATTATTATATTAATTTAATTAAAAACGGAAATATTATGAGTGATGAAAAGTCTTGGTACGAACCAATAAGAATTGGAAGTGTTGTGGTTGAATTTAAGCTTGATACAGGCGCGAATGTTAATGTGTTGCCATATGATATTTTTGAAAAATTGAAGGTACCGCGGGTAAGTGCTGCTAGCACGGTAGTTCTGGCTTATGATGGCAGTAGAATTGAGGTATTAAGATGAACTAAGGTCGAGTGTGCCATAAAGAACGAGGTAAAGAAAATTGAATTTTTCATAACTAAACAGGACAGAACGCCACTACTGGGATTAGGCGCGTGCACTAGTTTAAATTTAGTTAAACGCGTAGATGTGTTAAGAGAAGTTTTGAGCAAAGATCAAATGGTAGCTGAAAATGCTAGTTTGTTTAATGGGTTAGGAAAGTTCGCGGCAAATGTTAAAATTGAAATAGATGAAAATGTGCCACCCCTTGCAATCCGCGATGCAGTTAAAGTAGAACTTGACAGATTAGAACACCTTGAAGTGATTAAAAGAGTTAAAACGGCGACGAGTTGGATTTCAAACATAGCAATCGTAGAGAAAACAAACAAGAAAATAAGATTATGTCTTGATCCCAGAGATTTAATTAAGGCAATCAAGCCCATTAACTATCCGATACCCTCTTTTCAGGAAATTAGTGGTAGGTTAGCCAATAAGTCGTGGTTCTCTGTACTCGATTTAAAAGACGGTTATTGGCAGGTAGCACTCAACGCGGAATCTGGTAAACTGTGTACTTTTAGTACACCATTTGGGTGTTATTGTTTCCAGAGACTACCATTCGGCATCAAGACAGCTCCCGAGTTATTCCAGATGCTTAATGAAGAGAATTTTAAAGATATTCCAGGAGTCATCATTTACTTGGATGATATCCTTATAGCGGGTGAGTCAGAAGAACACCATGATGTCAGCTTGAGAGCGGTTTTCGAAAGAGCTCGGGAATTATGGATTAAATTTAATCAAGATAAATTTCAGTGCAAACTGAATACGGTAAAATTTCTCGGTCATGAAATTTCAAGTAGGGGTATAACTTGTGACCCGGAAAGGGTTTCTGCTATTCAACAAATAAAGCCTCCTAAAACAAAAAAAGAACTACAAAAAATTCTCGGTTTTATTAATTATCTTCGAAACTTCTTACCTAATCTTTCGCACCTCTCCCAACCATTAAGAGAACTTCTCAAAAAAGGAAAATTGTTCCAATGGGAACAGATACATAATATCAGTTTAGAAAAAATTAAAGAGCTTATCGGAAATGGGCAACGTTTACAAGTGTTTGATGCAAATAAGCCTGTATTAATTCAGGGTGATGCGTCACAGTATGGACTAGGGGCCTGTTTGAGGCAGGATGGGAAGCCTATTTGTTTTGCATCAAGAAGCCTTTCTGAAGCAGAAACACGATATTCGCAGATTGAAAAAGAGCTGCTTGCAATTGTGTTCTCTTGCTCCAAATTCCATTACTTCATCTACGGTAGACAAGTGAAAGTACAGACGGATCACAAACCCCTTTTAGGTCTTTTCGGGAAAGATATCACTAGAGTAGCCAATCCTCGTCTCCAACGTATGCTGTTACGAGTTCTTAGAGATCATACCCCTAGGAGCAAAAACAGCCAGGGAGATCATTAGTAAGTTGAAGGCCCTATTTTCGCTACACGGACTTCCGAGAACAATAATAGCAGACAACAACCCATTTGGGTCTTATGAATTTAGAAATTTCTGTCAGAAGTATGACATAAATGTTAAGTTATGTTTACACTTAGATACATGTATCGGGATTTGTGTCGCGATTTGTACAGAATTAGTATCAAGATTTGTATGACTTAATTTTTACAAATCAATTGATATGTGTAAATTTCCAATATATTTTCACAGGCGTTTACACTACCAGGTACATTTGATTCGTAAATTTGCATTTTCATTGTAAAGAAAAATTAAATAAAGAAAATAAAACTAAACAAAATAAAAGAAAACCGAAGTAGTGGATACGTGAATTGCGTGGATTGCGCGAAAGTTTTAAAAATTTTGTAAGGATGGACCGAAAAGAATTTGAACAGTTATTGGAGTTAGTGGGACCAATAATAGTGAGAAAGAACGCTAAATTAAGTAATTGAATATCACCAGCGGTTATAAACTTTCCTTTTTGAATTATTTTCTGACCCTGAAATATCGCGACTTGTCAAATCAAGAGCGAAATACCGATATACAAAATGTATGATCATTTGTATGAGTACACAGTCAATGTATGAGCACTTGTATGAGCTTCTGTTGCGCGATTTGTTTATTTGACTTGTACCTCATACAAATCTGGATACATGTATATAAGTGTAAACATAGCTTTATAACCACTAGCCCGCGATACCCGCAAGCAAATGGGTTGGCAGAGAAATCTGTGCAAATTGCGAAAAGTCTAATTACGAAAAGCGTCGAGACCAAAGAAGAATTGTGGCTGATGTTGCTGGAGTATCGCAACGCTCCAGTGAAAAGTTCGGATAAATCACCGGCAGAAATCCTAATGGGACGACGGCAAAGGACTTTATTGCCAGCACGTACGTCTTTGTTCGAAAGTGGGGATGAGCTGGGAAAAACAATTGACAAGAATAACTCACGTAATAAATTTTACTATGATCGGTGAAGTAGAAAGGCACACAAAATTAGTCCAAATCAGTTAGTGTGGATTAGAACCGATAATAATCAATGGGAAAAGGGGAGAGTATAGTGGGGACACATAAGACGCCTCGTTCTTATTGGGTCGAAAATCAAGATGGTACAGTGATAAGAAGAAACACGTCAGTTTTGAGACCACGGATTCCATTAAATAGAAAATATAAAAGTTACAGATAGATTCGAATGTTGGATATTCAGAGAATTACTTATAGCCATAGTTTGTAAAAACGTACATAAGTACAGAATTGTTACTAGATTTGTAATTAGATAAATCTTGGAGTTGAATTAGAAATTGTACTAGATACAGATAAAATAGAATTTTGGATATTCCGATATTAACTCATACCTATAGTTTTGTAGACATATAAGTACTGAATTATTATGAACATCGTAATTAAATGAATCTTGAAATTGTATTAGAAAGTAAAAGTTGAATTGTAATCATGAATTATTGTATCTGGTAGGATAGCGTACGTAGCCCACCTTGTGAAAGGTGGAGATGTAGTATGTAGTCGTAGATGTAGTGTCTGTATTAGTATATAGAGTGATAGGAGACGTTAGATAACGGCAGAGGGCTTACAGCCAGTCAGTAAGTAACATGCAGTAAATGAATAAACTTGTCTACCCGAAGTACAGTGCGTTTTAATAAATAATACAGACGCCATCTATCCGGATGAATTGAAACCAACCACTAATCGATTGAAGGAAAATCATCAAATCAATCTAACCAAGAGAATCCAAGTAAGGAAGGCATCCAGCAACCCAGAATCAAGTCTGAGCACGCAACACGGTGGCATTAAAGAAAATCAACTCACAGTAGACAAATAATATTCTGACAAAATTTCTGGCAATATTGACAAGAGTATTAAATTAAAGCTGTTCACACTTAACTAAGGCAATTTTGTTCAACATTGAATTAATGAATTAAAATAATTGCATATTAATTTATCCAAAATCATAGTGGAATTACAATTTGAAAGTACGTTAACTTGAATAATTATATAACTTGAATTAAAGATTGAATTACTGAAGCAGATTTGTAATTGTAAAAAATAAATTTATAATAAAGTGAAGTTATTTGGAAAGGTGTTCTTTTAAGGGGTGACAACTGGGTGATCACGGCCCAAGAATAAAACAAGACGAGGAGTATTCCACACTAGAGAAACGAAAGGTATTATGGGGCCTATACTATACTTGCTCTGCATTACTGATGTACCCCAAATGGAAAAGACACTTGTAGCTACATTTGCAGACGATACAGCGATAATGGCAGTCGCTTGGGATCAAATATTGATGAGGCTAGAAGAAAACTACCAAGCGCATGTGACAAATTATACTTGACGACAAAAAATTGAAAATTAAACTAAAGGAGTTGAAATCAGTGCATGTAAACTTAACTAATAAAGAATATGAAAATTCATCAACTATAAACTTAAAAAGGAAACATGGCCAAATATTTGGGAATTACAATAGATATCAAGTTAAGGTGGAAAGATTACGTCAAAAATAAAAAAAATGAACTAGAGATAAAATATAGGGATATGTTTTGCCTCTTATCTAAATAATCTAAATTGCCGATACAAAATAAGATTCTGATGTATAATCAAATTATCAAGCGATATGGCTGTACGGCGTAGAAATATGGTGATGTGCCAAAAAGGCCCATTTACAAAAAATTCAAACGTTCCAAAATTTAGTCTTGAGGAACACGGTATGTGGCAATAAAAACTTGCACAGAAGTATAAAAATCCTTCCAACTGTAGATGAAGTCAAAAGTACGCCATTTTACAAACCGAACCCAAAGTGGAAACACAGCTCTGGAGCTCTTTTATCCATAGAAATTGGTATGTTTCGCTCTCTGTTGCAAGAAAGTTTCCACTTTGCGTTTGGGATGTGAATGAGTCTTTAAGCTCGACTCCTAGACATGGTAAGGTTGTAGCCCGCTAGCTGATATATTCTCCTAGTTCCGATAGGAGGCTTGAAAGAATAAAGCCTCTTGAATTAGAGTGACATTTCTGCAGCGCTTCTACGGAAGAGCTCTAAACTTGAACGATCAACGATAGCATAAAATTAATGATTGGTGCTTCTGAGGAGTTTTAATCATTTAAAACAAGATTGGTGTTTTAGTGGATTCAAGTCTCACACGCCTGTGTGTAAAAGCTCGCGTTTGCATACAGTGCCTTTCGATGGTTTCACCATCTTTGTCCCAAAACAAAAAAAACAAGATGTCTTAAACAATTTATTTATTGTTTAATTTTTTGAATTTATTATTATATCTAAATAATAAAGCTTATAACAAAGTATTTTCAATATTCGTAAATTAGAGGTTTTACTATTACTACAAAGCAGAAAAAGCGCCCTATCGGACGGGGCCTAGAGCGAAGTCGAACTTAAATCCGCCATTGCGTCTTTATCAAAAACATATTAGGGCGCGTTTTCGTAGGGCACGTTTGTTTTTAATACACCAGAAAATTCGGTTAGTTTTGTTCGTTTTGTTAATTTTGTTTTTGTTTTTTTAGGAGTAGACATTTTTGTCCAAAACCTGAGCCAGTCAGCCTATTGCATTCGGTTGCGACGAACACATTAATCAAATTTTGTTTTCACAAAGCTTGCATCTCCCTCCGACAAAGGAAGAATTTCATTACATTTTTGCAATTCCGCAAAAAAAACAAAGCAAGGAAAAAATGTTTCAAATTTAAAATGGCTGTGCTTGTTGCATCGAAAAATTTATATGAAAAATAAATTATATTTCAGGAACCTTTGTATCTCGGGTCATTTTTGTTGCCTAGTAGAGGGAGAGCCAGCGACGTATTTTGTGTTGTCATTTCATCCCTCATGAAAATTTCTATACTAAATCTTATATGCCTGCTTAACAATAAAAGTTACTTCTGGCAGCCCCCTTTGGCCGGGATGAACTACCCCAAAATTACAAAGAGGGTAAAAAATAAAGTTCAATTTTGTTATAGTATTACTCATGAATTTTCTGGAGATTATTTTTGATAGTATTCTCTATTTATAAAAATTAATGCCAGAACATTTACCCTTCACCTAATGCTTGCCAGAACGCTCTAAATATTTATTTAAAGGGGTTTATTGCATAAATAGTCCATTCAAAACGCGAAGGGGGATGTTCCAACATAACAACATTAAGAAAATCGAACCCTACATGTATTTTGGGTCGCTGATTACGAAAATCGGGGTCCTGCGGTCCTAAAATATGGGCGTCACCCTTAAAAACGAAAAAAATACCCCTTTTTAAGGGTTGTTCGCGATAATTTCTATGATAATGAAAAATAATCTAACGAAATCCATTTTTTTATATTTATTTGCGATTTGGTGGTTGATTTATACTAAATCAGCCAAACTTTAAAACAAGGGATAATCATAAAGGGTTAAAACCACCCCTAAATCAACTGAAAATAAAAAAATTTGTAAATTTTTTTTTCAAGTTTATGCTTCAATTGTATGAGTATTGTAACCCAAAAATTATTTATTTTCACTTAAGGTAGTAAAACTACCCCTACATTAAAGTTGAATTTGAAAAAAATTGAATTTTTATTTTACATTAAAATATTATTTTTGATGAAATACTATTAAAACATTTGGAAAATTTATTTTACCCCCTTTTAAAGGGATTAAAGCACCCCTAAATCAAAACAAAAAAAATACATTGAAAAAATGTTCTTTTCGTAGGTTCCAATTTACATTTTAAATAAATTTTCCAAATGTTTTAATAATTATTTCATAAAAAATAAAATTTTTGGCCGACTTAATGGGGTAAAGTGTTGAATATAATTAAGCAGAAAAAAAAAATTTCCTTATTTTTCTGTTTAAAGTTGATTTCTAAAGTTGTAGGGGTAGTTTAACCCCTTAAGGGTTGAAAATAATTTATTTTTGGCTAGCAATACTCATAAAATCGAATTTGGAGCATAAACTAGAAAAACAATTTTTTACAATTTTTTTTATTTTCAGTTGATTTAGGGGTGGTTTTTACCCTTTAGGATTATCCCTTGTTATAAGGTTTGGCTTGATTTAATATAAATCAACCACCTTCGCAAATAAATATTGAGAAAAGTGTATTTCGTTGGATTATTTTTCATTATTATAGAAATTATCGCGAACAACCCCTTAAAAAAGGGGTACTTTTTTCGTTTTTAAGGGCTACGCCCATATTTTAGGACCGCAGGACCCCGATTTTCGTAATCAGCGACCCAAAATACATGTAGGGTTCGATTTTCTTAATGGTGTTATGTTGGAACACCCCCTTCGCGTTTTGAATGGACTATTTATGCAATAAACCCCTTTAAATAAATATTTAGAGCGTTCTGGCAAGCATTAGGTGAAGGGTAAATGTTCTGGCATTAATTTTTATAAATAGAGAATACTATCAAAAATAATCTCCAGAAAATTCATGAGTAATACTATAACAAAATTGAATTTTATTTTTTACCCTCTTTGTAATTATGGGGTAGTTCATCCCGGCCACAGGGGGCTGCCAGAAGTATGTTTTATTGTTAAGCAGGCATATGAGATTTAGTGTGGAAATTTTAATGAGGGATGAAATGACAACACAAAATACGTCGCTGGCTCTTGGTCTATAGGGACATTTGTATTGAGGGACATTCACATGGCGCCGCGCTGTGGGTTTCAAATCAAATGAATATCTCAAACTTTGGCTGTGGTTTGCGAGTGCATTAAAATGTTGTTGTGTTGGCGTGGCGTGGTGTAATTTTGATGGTTGTAGCGCTCGTGTATTGGGCCCTTAAGAAGCCTTTGTGCGGTCAGCATTCCACTGTGCTCCTAGTACTGAATAAAATAATATATTTTTTGCTTAACGTAAAGATTTTGTTTTACGTTGTGAATAATTTAAATTTAAACAGTGATGACAGATCTGGAAAATTTCATAAAAACTTTAATTAAGACACAACAGGATTATCTGAATACTATCCAAGCAGTTGGAAGAACAGTTTAAAGTGATACCGCAACTACGGTGCCGCCGTTTGCGCCATTCATTCCAGCAAGGGAAAAACACGTGGGAAATTTACAAAAAACAGTTTTAGCAGCATTTTATAGCATACAAAGGGGTAAGAGACGATAACAAAACAGCATATTTTTTATCTTGGTTAGGACCAGACACATATGTTCTGCTGCCTTTTAGGATGCAGCAAAGTAGCGGATACGCAAATTAACGGATAATTTAAAGGAACAAATTATGTCCATGGCGCGTTATAATTTTTGGAAGTCCAGAATGAAAAATGGGCAATTATATGCTGACTAGGTTGCTAATCTTAAGGTACGCTCACACACAAAAATTTACTTGTGCAAGCTGGCTGGCGCAAGCCAATTTGTGCAGATAAACTGAGTGAAAATGATGAGTGAAAATTACCTCCATTAATTATTGCTCATTAGATTTATACATATCTATGCATTATATTATATTATATAGATTATGATAAGGTCGGAGGAGCAGGTGGTCGAACGTCACCATTCACCCATGCGCATGCTGAGGGTTGTAGCCGAGGCTTGAGCATCGTTTAGACGCTCATGGCAATACACCAACCTCAAGTCAATTTTCTATCAAGACATATTTTGAACAATCCAAACTTTTTGGTTTTAACAAGCCAAACCGTTGAGTTCACACGCAACGATTCACTTGTGCCAAGCCAAGCGAATTTGCATAAGTAAATCGTTGAATGTGAAACTCTCTTTAGAGATCTTGCCGTTCATGCAAATTTCAGTGTTCAAAGACGGGATGTGCTAATGAGTTCGTAGACGAGATAACATGCGATGTCATCATCCTAAACCAGTGTTTTTCAACCTTTTTCATTGAGTGGCACCCCTGACGGAAAAATAAAAAATCGTGGCACCCTTGACCAGCGGCGGGTCTTTATGCGACCACCTGTCTATGGCTTCCATGCCTACGATAGGAGACACCTACTGACTGAACTCTCCCACCCTTTTTTGCATGACGTTCAAGTCCAGACCGGTACGAGCTGTAAATGCATTACTTCAGCCAGGTGTCATCGGCCAGGCAGGGATCCCTCAAAAGGTGCTCGCTAGAGCCGGAACAGTCTAGCCGTCTAGCTATCTAACTGCTATCTCTCCTCGAATTTCTTGGCTTTCTCTGTTTCTTTGTTATTCGTAATGCTTAAGCTTCTGGTCGATGCCCTCTAGCACCACTTACATTATTCTCCACATATCCTCCGACCTTATCATATGGTCCAAGATGTTCTCAGGTATTAGCTGCACTTCAGCAACTGCTTCTGTGCTCAGAAAATATCGGGTATTTAAAGAAGACATGCTCAGCGTCCTCTTTATCGTCCGGGCCTTCCGGCCAGAAAGGTGAATCGGCCAACCTGAAGCGGTGAAGGTTTGTCCTATAACCTGCATGCCCATTCAGGAACTACGTGAGATAGTTACTCACTCAGTTCCCTTATAACACACTTCTCCACCCTTTCGAAAAGCTTGCCCATAGTGTTGAGAAGACATATCGGCCTGTAAGTCGACGGGTCCTTTGAAGGCTTACCTGGCTTCGGGAAGTGCACATGCTTTTGGCGCTTCCGCTGTGAGTACTTGGGTGAACTGACCTGGTGCCACACGGGCTAATGGGGCAGATGATTTTTTTGTAAAAGTGAATATCACCCGCGCGCTGGGGTGGGGTCCGACCACGGGTCACCTATTTTGTGATTGAAAACCACAATGCAACGCTTCTTAAAGTATACACAAGACACAAGTGCCCATCGTTCCTTTTTGCTGTTTGGCGTGTTACTGGTACTGGAAATGGGAAGGCCAAGCAATGCGTTTTAGGCGAACGCGATTAGCCATCGCTTCTTTGCTTACTACATAACAATGAATATCTAGCGGTACCCCAACGAGTGTTTGTGGGTGAAACTTTCAAGGTCGTTGGGGCACCGCAAGATTTAACTTGACTTTCATAATATTTTACACATTTTATACTCACATCATGTAGCAACTTTTCCGCACTGTACACCTAGTGGCAGAAATTTCTGACCATTTGCTGGGATGTGGGGGGTGAAATGGCTAAGGGTGGCTTGGGGAGGGTGCAAATGGTCAAAAATGTCTGCCACTAGTATTTAACGGTTATTTAGCCCTAGTAGAACCTGCATACGCAGCAGCAGAATTGTTTCTCAATATTAACCCCTTTTTCACCCCCCCCCCCCACCACTTAACTCGAGATGGGCCCACTTCCCGCAAAAATGTCATATTATAAAAAATGCTTGAAATAACTTGAAAAGTTTATAATACCAAACGGCAGAAGGTTCGGACGACACGATTTTTTCAAGTGCCAGCTCCCCTACTTATACTTTTGCCACTAAATTTCTCAATGAAAGATAACAATCCCCATGATATTGAGCTTTAAATGCTACCCCTTCGCATATTTTATATAGAAACTTAGTTATTCTAGAGATACAAAATAAATATAGCTGTAATAGGAATATGGTACTAGAAGTAGCATCACGAGTATGGTACTAGAAGTAGCATCATTTTCATTGGACAGGTCTTAAAAGAAAAAAAACATTAGCGGAAGTTTTCAAAAGGTAAACTTTTTTACTTTTAAGTGTAAGAGATTCAAAAAATCCAGAAACATCTAAATCCATTCATTATAACTGGGTTCCGAGGTATAAACCTAATTGCACTGGACTATCACATAAGGTAGCAACTTTTCCGCACTAGTACTAATCGAAATTTAAAAAAAAAAAATTTCGCCCCACCCTACTGTGCGCGCACTCTACAGAGACAAGACTTCAGGTGGATACGACCTTGAATGATAAAATTCTTGTGTGCGCGCAATGTTTCATGTTTTCCGTTTTAATTCTAATATATTACCACGCTGAAGCCCTGCTATTTGGTCGGCGATATAAAAAAATGAACTTTGAGGACGAACATTGCAGCATTTATTAAATGCAAAAAAAAGCGAAAGCCACCGCGCGGTGTTGGCTGAAACCATATTTAGAAACCAGGCCTGAACAAGGGGGAATAAATTTAATAAACAGTTTAAAAACAGATCCGCTTATTGTACGGTCACACCAATGGTGGCAGGATAGGTGGTTCGCTAAGATAGGTGCTACGCTAAGATATACTACTGTTCACACCTGTTTGGCTAGGATATTAGGAAATGTGCAGTTGGTCATGGTTTCGTCGAATCTTCATCATCATCATTGGCGCTACAGCCCTCTGTGAGCCTTGGGCTCCTCAAGAATTTTCTTCCAGCATTCTCGGTCCTGCGTCTCTCTCCATTTCGATGTCGTCTTTGAATCTTTTCCTAGGTCTTCCTTGCGACCTTCTTCCCTCTGGCGTTTGGAGGAACAGGATTTTCGTGGGCGCTTCTTCCGGCATTCTCATTACATGTCCTATCCAGCGTAGGCGTGTTGTCTTGATGCTTTTGATTATGTCTGGTTCTATGTATATTTGGTACAACTCGTGGTTGTATCTTCTTCTCCAGACTCCCTCTTCATTTACTGCGCCTGTGATCCTGCGGAGGATTTTTCTTTCGCATCTTTCGAGGATCTGTTCGTCATGCCTAGTAGGCGTCCATGCTTCCGATCCGTACATCAGTACTGGTTTTATTACTGTTTTATATAACTTGAATTTTATACTCCTGCTTATTCTTTTAGATTTGAAATATTTCAACATACTGTAGTATGTCTTGTTCGCTAGCAGTATTCTTCTGTTGTTGTCTTTATTAAATTGCGTTCCTAGATATGTTTACGGATTCTATGTTATATCTGTCGACAGGGCCACCCTAACCACAGGGCTAAATGGGCTATAGCCCTGGGGCGCAAGCCTTTTCGGGGCGGCAATTTTGGTTGGTGTTATATTTTTTTGTTATTATTAGTTATTATTTGTTTTTATTTAAAATCTGTTCATGACAAAAATAACCAAATTACATGTTCTAATGAAATAGAAAACATTATATGTATATGGGGATCTGTTTTGGTGAACCGATCCCCAAAGTTAATTTAAAATTTGGGCTTCCGGGACTTGAGTGGTCGCCTGCCCCACTTCCTTACAAGACTTCATTTCGCCCCGAATGGTTAGCCCCATTCTTTAAGGCCATCCGCCGCGGCTGTAGTTATCCTGGGCCCCTCGTGGTCACCTTTGTTTTGCAATTCATAACGGTCGTAATTTTGCCCAGGCCCTTGATTGGAATCCGCAAGGATCCCGTCGAGTCGGAAGACCTACGACAACGTGGAGGAGAACCCTATTAGCAGAGGCCGCAACAACTGGGAGATCCTGGTCAGAGCTGAGAGCTGTCGCGCACAGAGTCCGCTGGAGGGCAACTGTTTCCGCCCTATGTCCCATGAGGGATTAAAGGAGCAATTAAGTCAAGTTAAGTAATTTTGCCGTTTCACTACACGGTAAGGTCCCAAAAACTTAGGTTTTAATTTGAACCCTGGGCTAAATTGTGCTCTTTTCACAGCAAGCAAGACACCCTACTTATAGACACTTGCAGCCTTACGCTTCTTATTGCTTTCTCTCCTATTTTCCTGTTGAATCTTAATAATATTTTGTTTGGCTTCTCGTCGTACCATTTCCTGTGGGCTTTGTAGCTCATTTAAATTATCGTCTCTTATAAAGGCTTGGAAGTCTGGTAATGCTTCAACCTTCATTTTCATGCCAGTTAAAATGCGAAAGGGCGAGATCTTCATACTTCCTGTTGGGGTATTATTTATCATTTGTTGAACTCGATCAAGGTGCTTGTACCACTCGTTTGGCTCCGCGATTGATAATTTGGTTAGGATAGGTATTAGGTTGCGATTTATCCTTTCTACCTGACCGTTTCCCCTCGGGACGCCAGTAGTGATTAACGAATGTGGTATGCATCCCATTCAGTCATTTTCAATTAGATTGAAAGCTGTTTCTCGGTCCGATATTATCCTTCTTGGGTTATCAAAAATACCTGTCAGCATCCTCAACCAGTCGACAACCTCCATGCTTAACATACTCTTAGTGGGGTACAACCAAACAATGGGTGATAGTAGGCCTTCCTGCTTCCCGGCCTTACCTTCCGCCATTATGCATTCTATTCATCTTTTGACTAACTGGAATACCTTAGTCTTCACTTCACTTTAATAAAAATTAACGGACTAAGACTTGCCGGCCACGTAATGAGGATGGAGAACAATCGCATCCCAAAACGGCCTATGGTATCAGAAATTTCGGGAAATAGACCAGAAGGTAGACCGAGGAGGACTGGAGACATGCTGCAACGGAACATCAAACTTGCAGAAATGCCCTAGCTAGAGGCAGCCAAAGCTCGATTTAGGCTGTAGCACTGTTCGATGGATGGAGTCTTCACTTCAGGAATAAAGTACGTTTTCCTGATTAAGGCTACGCTCTTAGCAGCTGAAAAGTGTCCTTGCCTGTGAGCAGATTTTTGTGATTTTTGTATTTATTACAATTAACTCTTTCTCTGGATTATTAAATAAAAAGTCATGTTTAAGGTAAAAAGCTTCATGAGCGGTGATCTTTAGTATCTCTCGTATAGCTCTTAAATATTGGTTTACCTTCCGCGCTTGTTTAATTCGGTAATTTAATGTATCGACAATTGGTAATACAGTTCTGCTCCACGGAATCTACATGCCTCATTTTCGTACCTGAACGATTTTAATCTGGTAATTACAGTTTTTTAGAAATAATATTATGGTCCATCTAGCCACTCTCAGTGGGACATCTTCTTTTTTCATTATCTTGGCGAAGGCATTGCAGTCGGTGACAATCTTAATCCTCCTTCCCAGAACGTATATTCTCCAATTCTTTAGGGCGTGTATTAAGGCGAGGTCTTCTAGGTCGTAAGCGTAAAAGTATTGTTCGTCTGGGGTTGTCTTACCACTCATCTATTGCACTGGATGCAACTCCCGATGCAAGACCATAGCTCCGAGTTCGTCGTTACTAGCATCGGCATAAATCTCCGTATGCGCCTCTGGTCAAACATCTTCAACACTGGTGCTTTTGGCAATATTTCTCTTAATGCTTTAAATGCATTTTGCTATTCGGTTTCTATTTTAAATATGGCGTTCTTTTTTAGCAATTCGCTGAACGGCTTTGCTACGACTGCATAGTCTGCTATAAATGTTCTGAAGTAGGACGTTAGTCCCAGAAACCTTTGTCAAGTTTTCCTATCATTTGGTACAGGAAACTCAGTTACTACTTTTGTCCTCTTCTCTGATGGTCGTCGCACACGCTAGACATCCCGCGAATTTTCTTATGAAGAGGGTGAGGGGCGCTTTATTTTTAGTAGCCCACGGGCGCCGAATATCTTAGGACGGCCCTGTCTGTCGATTGTTATATTTTGTTCTATTCTTCCTGTACTATTTCTAATAGGGATCCGCATATGTTTCGTTTTATTGATGATAAGTCCAGATTTTGATGCTGCTTTTTCTAGCGCTACATAGGCTTCCTTTGCTCCAGTCATTGTCCTGCCTATGATGACTATATCATCTGAAAATTCCATTACCTGAACAGACTTGTTTAGAATTGTCCCTCTCGGACCGCTTTTTCTAATAAAATGTTAAATAGTAAGCAGGATAGAGAGTCTCCTTGTCTCAGGCCCCTGTTCGTTTCAAAAGGCACCGATGCGTTTCTCTGTTTATCACTGGACTCAATGAGGTTTTAGTGAGTTGAATTAATTGATCTGGAAAATTCAGCTCCACCATTGCTTCGTAGACTTTTGGTCGTAGGGCAATATCATATGCTCTATACACGATATACGAGAATATTTTATATGCTACGTTCAGTAACATAATTCCTCTGAAGTTTGAACATTCAAGGTGGTCCCGTTTTTTGTGTAGAGGACAGATTATTCCCATGTTCCATTCGTCAGGTAGTTCTTTATGCCTCCAAATGTGTTGTACAATCTTGGTTTCATCGGATGTATTATTTATGCTCTCGAAGAAAATGCCTTAGGTAAATGCTTAGGCAACCGCGTTCGAAAACTATCTCTTCAACACATATATCTACCCTTGTCTGTCCTAAGATGTTTTGTGTTTTCCGTATTCACTTGAAAACAAAAGATAGGGCTCAACAAGCAACTTCAAGACTTTTCGAAGTCTTTTTTAAGTATCCACTGCATTTACTTATCCGCGCAAAAAAAAATTTTAATAGATACGTTTTGATAAAAGATAATGTATGGAGATGGTGCGGAGACTCCCCATCGATTTGGGACTCGGACCCGAATTTGTTACTAAAAGAGTTTCTTTAAAAATGGCCATAAAAAAAGAGGCTCCTTAAAAAAATATTTTCGTCTTCCAATAATTCTCCATAAATTTGACGATTTAAAGGCCCTTTTACATCCCAAGCGCAAAGTGGAAACGCAAATTGAAGCTCCGATTTGCGTCTCCACTTTGCGCTTGGAATGTAAAAGGGCCTTAATACTCTTAGCTCATTTTGTTTTCTCTCTTCTGCAAACCTTGGTCTGGTTTTTCTAGGCTTTTATAAATGTGGCTCTTAGTGCAGCGTGAGCCCTTTCTTCCTGATCTATTTTCGTAATCGAAGTCGTCTTGGTCGCCAATTGTGGGAAAAAATGGAAAACTTCCCTTGGATTACGATTTATTTCAAATTAACAAATTACATATTTCCAAACCTCTTTTGCTCTCGAACAATACTACAATCGTAGTAGCCCTTACAATACTGTAATTCTCAACAGACCTTACGTGTAGGATATCTGACTGGAACTGTTGGAATGTTGTATCACCTCCACAACGTAGGATTTTCTGAGTTGACATAAAGGCCACTCTGCATGGAAGGCGATTAGGGTTCCACACATGGAGCGTTTTCATAAACGCATTTCATGCTAAAAATGCTATAGATGCTATATACGTTTTATACGTACAAACAAGGCGTTCAAACAAAGATTGACAGTGTGGTGAATTTGGTTTTTGGTTTTATGTTTGTCCTAAATATCAAAACGTTTTGATTTTTTCGTGGTTTTATCTGACAGTTCTCTCCATAACCTAAAATACGTCTGCTCTGGAGTTGTTTATTTTGTTTCGGTGTTTTTCGTTTTCCTGTATTTATTTATTTAGTTTTGCTGTATTTATTTATTATATTTTATTTTGGAAGTATGAATTTAGATATACGATCGTGGCCCAAGGATTTCTTAATTGATTTTATTTCGTTGTATAGAGACAACCCATGTCTTTGGAAAATAAAATCCAAAGATTATTTAAATAAAAATTTAAAATACACAGCTTATGAGCTCTTATGTAATAAACTAAAAGAATTAGAACCGAATGTGACGCATGATGACGTTAAGAAAAAAATTAATTCTTTACGCTCCAACTACAGGCGTGAAAGGAAAAAAATTTCTGAGACCCGTAAATCGGGAAGTGGCAAAGAAAATTTGTACCATAGTAATTTGTGGTATTTAGAGGAATTAAATTTCCTGAGCGACCAGGAGGAAGCCAGAACTTCAACTTCTAATTTAACCGACAGCACAGAGGAGTTTTGTGATCCCTTCTTTAGCACGGAAGTAGGTTATAAATAATTATATATGTTGGAGATAATTGTTATTTTTTGTTTACAGGCAGACTATGATAATTCAGTGCGGTCACCTCCAGGAAAAAGACGCAAAATTGATAAATGCGACAAGATACTGGAATCCATCAATTCCAGAATAAATGAGGTGCCAATCGAAACGGAATTTGAAATCGTGGGCAAGAATATCGCCAACGAGCAACGTTCACCTGAAATGAGCATTCTGGCGGAAAAGTTCATAAATGATATCCTTTTTGAGGCAAGGATGGGAACATTGTCAAGGACAATGAAGCTGGTGGATAGCAGGAGTTCCGCTTCTGCATGCACACCTAATGCTGCAGAATTCCTCGTCAATTTTACCGAATAGTGTAAAGTGATACAACCCGAAGATTTTTAAATTATTTTTTCTGTGATGAATTCAAAATTTTTTTTTATTTTTAATGTTATGGATTCTTTTTTTTTATCATCTTTTTATATAATGAGTTTATAGTTCTAATCACCAGGACTGAATAGATGTAAGTAGTAAATATTGTGATGAATTCAAACTTTTTTTATTTTTAATATTATGGAGTCTTTTGTTGTCATCTTTTATATAATGAACTTATAGTTTTAATCACATGGACTGAATAGATGTAAATAGCAGAAATTATGAATTTTTTATGTTATAATAAATGAAATATTGGTCTGATTTTATATCAACTTTTATTACTTCAAATTCTTTATGTTATCATTGTGTCTAGCCATTCAACTTTTCCTTCATTATTAAAATAATATGAAGATTTTTTAAGTATTTGTTTAGCTGCTGAAGTTGCATTTCGAATTCGTCCAACTTCTAAATTTGTATCTGGATTAGCTCAAAATCAAAATCGCCTCGACTAGAGATAGTCGGGTCGATTGCTAGTCGACTAGACAACCGCAATAGGGGGCATTATTTTTTTTTTCATTTCCGTCCGCAATCGTTTTAGAAGCTGTGATTTGTGTGTTTTAATCATCATAAAGCGACAATGTACTGAATATATGTTACTACAAATTTTCTGATTTTTACAAAATAAAAAATGTATTTTTTTATAGAAATTAGGTATTATTATTTAAAAATTTATGGATATTGACTATAATAAATTTCATTTTATCATGTTGTCTTGCCATTCAACACATCCTTCAATATTAAAATAATGCGAAAATTTATCACGTACTGCTTTAGCTGATAAAGATGCATTTCGTATTTGTCCGACTTGTAAATTTGTTTCTGGATTAGCTCTTAATCCTAAAGTTACAACGCCATCGTTTATAATTTCGCTGTGTAAAGATGTATATGGACAATAGGATGCATTTTGTCTTTTCATGAGAAAGTTGTGTAATACACAGCAACACAAAACTATGTTTTCAATGCGGTCAACGCGCAAATTTATTTCTGTATGGAAAATACGAAATCTTGCAGACATTATTCCGAAAGTATTTTCGACAACGTTCCTTGCTCTTGATAAACGGTAGTTAAAAAATTTTTTCTCCGAGCTCAAATTTGCCTGACTATAAGGCTTTAATAAATCAGAACGTAGTTGAAATGCGTCATCCGCCACAAAAACAAAAGGAAAGTCTTCATTTGTACCTGGAATTGTTTCTGAAACTGGAATTTGTAAGGAATTGTTTTTCAGCCTTTTATAAAATTCAGTATTGTTTATAACTCCTCCATCAGAAACTCTTCCATTGCATCCAACATCACATAGTACGAATTCATAATTAGAGTTTACTATGGCCAGCAATACTACACTATAAAATCCTTTATAGTTATAAAAATAAGCTCCACTATTTGCTGGAGCGGTTATCCTTACATGCTTCCCGTCTATAGCACCTAAGCAGTGAGGGAAGTTCCATTTGTTATTAAAATCCTCAGCGATTTTTCGCCAGTCACTTTCATCTTTTGGAAACTGAAAAATAAAGTTGAACATTACAAACTATATCAAAACTAATATTATAATAAATGTAATACCTTTAAATATTCCTTCATTAGTAACTTATATATTACTCGACAAGTCTCAGGAATAATATGACCTAAAGCCTGACCACAAATGCCAGTTGAAAATTTCAGATCTTCATATGATCTCCCGGTGGCTAAAAACCGCAACGTTGCTGTTAGCCGTTCATGCGGACCAATGGCTTCTCTGAATTTTGTGTCTTTTTTACAAATGTGAGGAGATACTATATGAAGAAGCTCTTCATACAAATCCTCACTCATTCGTAAATAGTTTCTAAAATCATCTGGATCCAATCGTAATTCATTTAACAAATTGGTATGAGATAAAATATGTCTTTTTAATAGCCAGTCTTTAACCCATTTAGTTCTATATTTCTTCTTTTTCACTATATTTTTATATCTAACAATATCTACTGCCACTGATAACAATTGATTTCTATTCAAAACACTCATTTCGATTTGAAATCTTAAACCAAAATGAAAACCGTATATTGTATGGGCAGGCTCAGCGTACAAACAAGTTTGTCACAAAGACTGTGGGACATGTTTGTACGCATAAAACCTTGTAGTGTATGGGGGCCTAATGATTTCTTACAAAGAAGAAGAAGAAGAATTTGTTTCTCTGCTTGATTGTTGCAATCGTGAAAATGGACATAGAAGAAATTGAATTAAGGTAAATATTGATATACATTTGGATTTAAATTCAGTTTCATAATGTTAGGGAGATACTCGGCGAAGAGGAGGACAATGAGAGAAGCTGGAGTAGGCGTTGGAGTAAATTACTTGTCAGCACAAGATTGAAACATGAAAAAAGCTTCAAAGAAGGTAAGAAGAAAAGGTCCGTTCTATGGAATGATATATTGCGAAACATCAAGGCTGTTGATACGGGATTCCCTTTCACTACTGATGAAATGATAAGAAAATTTAATAATTTTAAAACCACCTATAAACGGACGAAGCAGCGAGCCGGTAGGAGCGGTGCAGGAAAAGTAAATTGGGAGTATTACGATGATTTTGATTGCGTTTATGGATCCAAACATAGTGTTCAGCCACCGAAGTACTTACTAATGACATCAATGGAAAGTGTAGAAATTGAAGAGGACACGAATCCACATTCGCCTGAAAGTTTGGTCACAGCAGACGAATTAAACAGCACCACTTATACGACAAATTATTCAGAAACCGATGAACATCCCCGGAAGAAACAGAGGAAATCGCAAAAGGATGAAATATTGACCTTCATCAAAAAGTGGAGTGAGAATGAAGAAAAGAGGTACCGCGAACAAGACAAAAAGGAAGATGCGCGATTTATTTATTTATTTATTTATTTATTTATAAGCCAAACAAGGCTAACTTTAATTACATTACATAATGACTTATCTTACTATTCAGTCTTATAAATTATGACACTGACGCTTAAAGAAAAAAAATAATAATTGTAAGTAGGAGGGATTCATGCTATTAGTAGGGATCTATTTTTTTTTAAAGGATATTTTATCAATTGAAGGTAAAAAACATGATCCATGGCTATTGAAGACCATACAGCATCTGTTGACGGGCTCGTTCTTTGCATATTCAGTGCGATGCGGGTACTCCTTAAGTAGCTTCGTATGTCTTGTATGTCGAACATCATCATTGAATTTGATCATACGTGATAGAAATTGTACTTTAAGGTTATCATTTATAATGTCTAGGGTAAGGCATGAAATAAGCATTTTTCTTCTCCCCGATAGTGACATGAGATCCATAATTTTGAGCCGGTCCTCGTATGGTGGAAGGCTTCGGAAGTCGCGTGGATCGTGCAGATGTCTCAGCGCGAAAAGGAGAAATTTCTTTTGAACGGATTCAATCCTGTTTCTGTTAACCTCAAATATGGGGTCCGAGATTGGACAAGCATATTCCAGGATTGGGCGGACTAAGGAACAAAATAGTGTTTTTGTAACCCATACATTACCGAACTCTTTAGCCCTTCTCTTTATAAAGCCAAGAAGCTTATTGGCCCTTGCAGTAATATTATCGTAGTGCATATTGAAATTTAGTTTTTTGTCTAAGACAATACCTAGATCCACAATATGATCGACATGATCCAAAATCTTGTCGTTGAGATAATAGTTCTGCAGCTGAGTGGTTTTCTTTCGAGAGAAGGTAATTGCATGGCATTTGCTGGTGTTGAGATGTAATTTATTGACTATGCACCAATCCTGCAATACCTTGAGTTTCGACTGGAGAAGGGATACGTCGGTTTGGGACTTAATGGAGCTATATATTTTGAGGTCATCTGCGTAGAAGAGATGAGGAATGTTACCTAATTTTTCAGATAAATCAGAGATGAAGATATTGAAAAGTAGAGGGCCTAGATGGCTACCTTGAGGAACGCCGGAAGTCACGTCAATTTCCTTAGATAGAAATCCTTGGAATCTGATAACCTGTGATCTTCCGTCAAGATATGATTTTATCCATTCCAGCGGGAGTCCTGAAATTCCAAATTTTGATAGCTTTGAAATTAGGGTATTGTGGTCAACTCGGTCAAATGCTTTGCTGAAGTCGGTATAAACTGCATCAATTTGATAACCATTCTCCATCCCACAAAGCACTTCGGAGATTAGAACCATAAGGTTAGAAGTGGTTGAGCGCCCTTTTCTGAAACCGTGTTGTTGTTCGTTCAGTTGATGAACGATTAAGGGGGCGATCTTGTCGTAGACAAGTTTTTCGAAAAGTTTAGGGATTGATGATAAGATGGCGATGCCTCTGTAGTTGTCCACCGATTGTTTATCACAAGCTTTATAAATTGGTGTGAGGTAGGATTTCTTCCATATTTTAGGAAACTTTCCTAGCGATAGTGATTTATTAAAGATAAGATGGAGGGGAAACAAGACCTCTTTTGAGCAGCGCTGCAGGAAAATTGCAGGTAGATTGTCTGGGCCATGACCTTTATTAATGTCGAGATTATTTAAACCGGACATTATATCGTCAACAGACAGGGAGAGGTTATTTATAAGAATAGAAGTGTCAGTGTGCGTATTTGTTTGAACATTGTGCAATGAAATGGACTTGGGGCAATAAACTTTGCTGAACTTATCAGCAAACATGGTACAAATCTCTTGGGGGCACGAAGAGTGTTTACTACCGTTTGTCATTGTTGTAGGATAGCCTAAGGTCTTTCGTTTTGTATTAACGAAAGCGAAAAACTTCTTGGGGTCATTTATGATGCTATTTCCGATGGAGTTGAGGTATGTTGTATAGGCCGCACGTGACCTAAGACTAAATTCAGAGGCTAACCTAGTGTATGCTAATTTCAGTTCTGCATTTACATTGGGGTTATTTCTAATCATATTATACAATTTATTTCTATGATTTCGGAGCGAACGAATATCCTTATCCAGCCATGGTTCCGATAATTTATCCCTTTTTTTAATTCTGGGCACATATTTGTCAATGATGTTAAAAAGAATAGTATAGAAGCATGATACTATTTCGTCAAGATCAGTACCTGACAGCCTATGCTCCCAGTCAACCAGGGATAATTCGCAGCCAATACTGTTATAGTTTGCATTCTTGAAGTCGTAAATAAGTGAGTTATTGTAGGAATTACGATGATTGGAGATTGTGGAATTAAGCTCGAGAATCCAAGCGGAGTGATGAATTGTATTGGCGAAAAGATTCTCCTCTTCGGAATCGGGTAGGATCTTCAGCTCTTCGTGTGAGTTGGTGAAAATTAGATCTAACCATTTACCGCCAGAGTTAGGAGTCCTAATAATTTGGTGCAGACCATTGCCATAAAAAGTGTCGATAAACTTTGTATCGATGGAATTTATGACATTAATCGGAAGTAAGTTATTATCTTCCTCGTCAGGGATAAAAGATATATTGGGGCGATTGAAATCCCCTAAAATAAATATATCCTCGTTATCGCAAAGTGATTCATTGGCCTCATCTAATATATGAAGTAACTCATCATATTTAGATTCGTCAGAATTTGGGGGTATATAGAATGTACCGATAGATATGTGTTTCTTGCCCGATTTGACTCTAATGAAAACATGCTCAAAAGACAACGAACGATTAGTTGTGAGTAGTTCGCTATTTAGGGAGTCTTTCACTGCTATAAGAACCCCTCCTCCTCTTGAGAGACCGGTGGAGTTGTAGTCACGATCGCATCTATATATGGTCAAATTGCAGTCTAGGATCTCTTCATTAAGGAATGTTTCATTCAGCCAAGTTTCGGTGATCACGAGTACATTAAAATGACAGGATTTCGAGTCAATAAAAAAATTGTTAATTTTACCTCTCATACCACTGCAATTGTGGTAAAAGAGCTTTATGTTCTCAGGTGGGTTTGGTTTGGGGTAATTCGGAGTACGGGGATTCTTTAGAGAAGTGACAAGTTATAGCCGATAATACCTGGTCATTTCATCACGGCTTTTCTGCAGCTGGGATACATGAAGTGATCTCACATGCGAGGCATAAGTGGAAAGGTCTTTACCTACTTGCTGGGATGTTATTTGGAACTGCTCATGAAACTTAGTGTACAGTTCGAGCAGAGCATTGCGATCAGTAGGAAGACCTTCTTGCTGTATTAAGATGATTAGGCTGGTCTTGGTTTTACCGTTTATGCAAGTGGAGTCGGCTTTGTCATGCATGTAAGCGAGGAAAAGCCTTACATTATCGAAAACCCTTCTATCTCTTAGACGAGATAACAAGTAACGACCCTGCGTTGAATCCGCAGACATTAATGTGTTCTTTACAATCGGGGGCTGCAATGGGCCCAAGAAAAATGGTTTAGTTGTCGGGATGTTGTTGACATGGGTGTCAGAAGAAATCGCTCCTATCGAAGAGTGATTCGGAGTTATTGGTGGGGATCTCGCTGACATTTGCATAGGAACGGCCGCCCACGACGATGTGGCTTCGGGAAAAATTTGAATATGAGGCCATTGGATTGCTTTTATTTGTTGGAATGACAGCAGAGGATGTGGAGGGAATGTTATCAATTCTAGTGTTAAGATTATTGTTGGGTTCTCTATATTTGGAGGGTGCTACATGTGGTGTTAGTGTGTAAGTTATTGGAGGAATGACAACAGAGGATTTGGAGGGGATGTTATTGCTATTAAGATCATTATTGGCTCGTCTATGTTTGGAGGATGCTACATGTGGTGTTAGTGTGTTTACATTGGAGCTTATCCTAGTGTTAGAACTAACTCTATATTTAGTCACACCACTTACTACTATTTTAGATATCTTATTCCTAGATGTAGCACTGGTTTTTAAAGAGGTCATGCAAATTGAGAAAGAAAAAAATGAAATTGAAAAGCAAAAAATACAGGCTATTTTAGCATTACAGGATACTCTCAATCAGGTGTTGCGTTAAAAAACTACAAAATAATCTTTTTTGAAGTGAAAACTTCTATAGGCACGTTGGGCACTTTTTGGCCTGGGGAAAAAACTAAAAACTCGCGTCACGCGCACTTTTTGTGTGCCATCACGCGCACGTACCATCACGAGAGAAAAATGTTTCCTTTGGGGGTTTTAGTTTTAATTATGTAGTATGAATTATATATTATATATTAAATATTATATATTAAATCTATATATATAAATTTCTTCTGTCCGTGTGTATGTTACTGAACTCCTTCTAAACGGCTGGACTGATCTTTATGTAATTTTCTGTGTGTATTTAAGTTGATTCGAGAATGGTTTAGAATCACAATTTGAACCGATACCTAAACGGAACACCTGAAAAATCCAAAAAATGGGTAATTTTGGGATTTCTCACTTGAGATTACTTTCTAGCTTCATGGCCTACCTATATACTGTTTGACAGCTTCGTAAATGTGAAATTGTCATTAAATTGAATCGGACATTTTTCAAAAACCCCAATTTAATGACAATTTCACATTTACGCAGCTGTCAAACAGTATATAGGTAGGCCATGAAGCTATTAAAACTAATTCGCAGTGAAATTTATTTAGATTTTTCCGTAGTTCCTTTGGGTTTTACTTATATTTCTTTTTAAAACAACCCCTGTATTGAGGCGAGCCATTTAAATCTGGAAGTTGGTGCAGCCGAACCGTCACTTTTACAATTTTAGATAAGTGGGAGTATTCTGCGTACCCTGATACCTTATTCATGAAAATAGGTTGAAGCGTTTCAATAACACTGGATGACATGTACAAATCTAAACAAAAAAATAAAAGGACCACAGCAGATAAACCGTTATTATTTCCAACCACCCGAAAACTACAATTTTTGGTTTGTCTGACCAAAAACTATCAACAGTCGGCCACTTTGTAAAATTACGACCTGTTGTTATCTGGAGTAAATTTTTTTTATAAGGAGTTTTTCAATCTATGCAGCCGACTAGATATTTTGGGTCAATTCGCAAAGACATTAATGTATACTGATGTGCCACGATTTTTCACATGGAACAAACAGTCAAAAAATTGGCAACCACGAAAGCGAGGCGTTCCAGTCGAAGGATACGTCGACATATTTATGGCAAATACTTTAGGCCGATTATATACAGTCCATCCAAAGCAACGCGAATGTTTTTTTTTGCGTTTGTTGTTGGTTAACGTTCCTGGACCGACATCCTTTCAATATTTGCGAACAGTCAATGGTATTTTGTACGACACGTACTTCAATGCGTGTCGCGAATTGCATTTACTGGAAGATGATAACCATTGGGATCTCACACTTGCAGATGCAGTACTGAGTTCCTTTCCTCATCAAATTCGTCAATTATTCGCTATATTATTGACGACATGTTTTCCGTCTGAAGCTTCTGCTTTCTGGGATAAATATAAAGGTTCGATGAGTGAGAACATTCTACACCGCATTCGGATTGCTGATCAAGATACAAATATCGATTTTTCGACGGAAATATATAACGAGGCCTTAGTAAAGATTGAGGATATTTGTATTCTCATTTCGAATATGCCACTCATTAATTTCGGCATGCCATCGCCTAACCGCCCAGCAGCACAAATCATTAACAGCGATGTTCAGCGCGAACAACAGTTCGATATCATAGCTTTGGCTACTTTCGTTGCTAATAATGAGCAACTGCTCACTGCTGAACAAAAGAATATATATGATCAAATTAATTTGTCAATTGCATCACAACAAGGAGGATTCTTTTTTTTGGACGCATCACTGATACTTGCGCGCATTTGATCACAAAGTCATATTGCGTTGGCAATTGCTTCATCAGGCATTGCAGCTACCTTGCTTGATGGTGGGAGGACTGCGCATTCAGCACTCAAGTTGCCATTGAACATTCACACAAATCCAGACGCAATGTGTAACATAAAGAAGCATTCAGGCATGGCTGAAGTTTTGAAAAAATGCAAAATTATTATCTGGGATGAATGCACTATGGCCCACAAGCATTCACTTGAAGCCCTCGATAGAACGCTGAAAGATCTCAATAATAATACCAGACTTTTCGGTGGTGCTCTACTGTTGCTGTCCGGTGATTTCAGACAGACATTGCCGGTAATTCCACGTGCTACATATGCGGACGAAATTAACGCATGTTTAAAAGAATCATACCTATGGCGAAGTGCCAGGAAATTATGTCTTACCATAAATATGCGTGTTCAACTTCAAAATGATCCATTGGCATTGGCATTCTCAGAACAATTGCTCAACATTGGCAACGGCACCATACAATTGCATGAAAATACGCAATACATCAGACTCCCAGAAAATTTTTGCAACATGGTCGATACTAAAGATAGTTTGATCGAAAGTATATTTCCAGATTTACAAGCTAATTACACTAATCATGCGTGGCTACGTGACCGAACTATTTTAGCCGCAAAAAATATAGATGTCGACGCAATTGATTTTAAAATACAACAGTCATTGCCGGGCAATGAAATATCATTCAAATCGATCGATACTGTTGTCGATCCTGAAGAAATTGTTAACTACCCTGTTGAATTCTTGAATTCATTGGATTTACCTGGAATGCCACCACATAACTTGCGATTGAAAATTGGTTCACCAATAATTTTACTTTGAAATTTGAATGCACCAAAGCTATGCAATGGCACACGATTGATCATAAAAAAAATCATGAGTAATGTTCTTGAAACTACCATTTTAAACGGCAAGTTTCAAGGTGAAGTTGTTCTTCTACCACGGATCCCAATGATCCCATCAGACTCACCCATTCCATTCAAACGCCTGCAATTCCCAATTCGCTTGGCATTCGCAATGACTATTAATAAGTCACAAGGCCAAACAATGTCAATTTGTGGGTTGGATCTAGAAAATCCGTGCTTTTCACATGGCCAATTATATGTTGCGTGTTCAAGGGTTGGCAAACCATCTGGTTTGTTCGTTTTTACCCCTCAGGGATTAACTAAAAATATTGTTCATCAAATAGCATTAAGATAAAAAGTTTATTCCTGTTGATATTAAGATTAAAAATAAATATAAATATTTATTTTTTGTACATTAAAAAAAAATTACCTTTCATGAAAATTACTTTTCCTTCTAACATTTCACAAATTTAATTTATAATTCCATCACAATTGCCATTGAACTCTAAATAACTGAAACAGATATGCTGGCCAACTATTGCGGGCAAAAAGGTTTTATGCCGGGTCCAACTAGTGTACTATGTATTATGTTCTATGTACTATGTACAATGCATTATGTATTATATACTATGTACTATTTACTATGCACTATGTACTGTATATTATGCACTATTTACTATGTACTATATACTATGTATTATGTTCTTTGTACTATGTGCTATGTTCTATGTACTATGTACAATGCATTATGTATTATATACTATGTAATATTTACTATGCACTATGTACTGTATATTATGCTTATTTACTATGTACTATATACTATGTATTATGTACTATGTACTATGTACTATGTTATATGTACTATTTACAATGCATTATGTATTATATACTATGTACTATTTACTATGCACTATGTACTGTATATTATGCTTATTTACTATGTACTATATACTATGTATTATGTACTATGTACTATGTACTATGTACTATGTACTATGTACTATGTACTATGTACTATGTACTATGTACTATGTACTATGTACTGTATATTATGCTTATTTACTATGTACTATATACTATGTATTATGTACTATGTACTATGTACTATGTACTATGTACTATGTACTATGTTCTATGTACTATGTACAATGCATTATGTATTATATACTCTGTACTATTTACTATGTACTATGTACTGAATATTATGCTTATTTACTATGTACTATATACTATGTATTATGTACTATGTACTATGTACTATGTAATACGTACTATGTTCTATGTACTATGTACAATTCATTATGTATTATATACTATGTACTATTTACTATGCACTATGTACTGTATATTATGCTTATTTACTATCTACTATATACTATGTATTGTGTACTATGTACTATGTACTATGTACTACGTACTATGTTCTATGTACTATGTATAATGCATTATGTATTATATACTATGACTATTTACTATGCACTATGTACTGTATATTATGCACTATTTACTATGTACTATATACTATGTATTATGTTCTATGTACTATGTACTATGTTCTATGTACTATGTACAATGCATTATGTATTATATACTATGTAATATTTACTATGCACTATGTACTGTATATTATGCTTATTTACTATGTACTGTATACTATGTATTATGTACTATGTACTATGTACTATGTACTATGTACTATGTACTATCTACTATGTACTATGTACTATGTACTATGTACTGTATATTATGCTTATTTACTATGTACTATATACTATGTATTATGTACTATGTACTATGTACTATGTACTATGTACTATGTACTATGTACTATGTGCTATGTACTATGTACTATGTACTATGTACTATGTACTATGTACTATGTTCTATGTACTATGTACAATGCATTATGTATTATATACTATGTAATATTTACTATGCACTATGTACTGTATATTATGCTTATTTACTATGTACTATATACTATGTATTATGTACTATGTACTATGTTATATGTACTATGTACAATGCATTATGTATTATATACTATGTACTATTTACTATGCACTATGTACTGTATATTATGCTTATTTACTATGTACTATATACTATGTATTGTGTACTATGTACTATGTACTATGTACTACGTACTATGTTCTATGTACTATGTATAATGCATTATGTATTATATACTATGTACCATTTACTATGTACTTTGTACTATTTACAATGTATGCACTATGTACTATCCACTATCTATTATGGCCATAGAAATCCACACATTTGATAATTAGTATGTGGGTATAAAGTTTAATCGTGCATTTCCGAAGCTTGGTTTAGCCTTCCACGCGACTCATCGGATACCAAAAATGTATGTACATCGTTCATTATATTTATAGGAAGTGAGTAACTACTTTTGACTGCATTAAATTAGTTATCCTAAATTGATGTTAAAATGGCTGTATCCATCAATCCTTCTCATGTAAGTGTAGTTATAATAAATATAAAAATATAGGTATATATTATGTATATAGATATTAAGATTGATTTAGAAATATAGGCCGGCCATAGAAGTTTTCACTTCCAACGTGTGGTCCTACGCACACTCATATTTTTTTCCTTAAATGAATTTTACTTTTGTGTAAGTGAACATTGTTTTAGTTTACAAAATAATCTTTTTTTTTCCTTAAATGAGTTTTTCTTTTGTGTAAAAAGTGAACATTGTTTTAGTTTAAATAAATTTTTTAGCAGTATTAATCCATCATTTTATTGCATATAAGATCTCGTTTTTGCTGTGCTGTTTGTGAACATTCAGTATTGCATGGAAAGTTTTCGAAATCCACAGTACCGATGGCTGGACTTATCACTTTACAATTTGATTGTTCGAGAATTAAATTATGCAATACTATACATGCCGTTACAATGTATTTTGCATACCTTAGCTCTCTTACATTCAAATACTCTAAACAACGGAATTTTGTTTTTAAGAGACCAATTGCCTGTTCCACAGTAGCTCTTGTCGAACTATGTCTGTAGTTAAATATTTTTTGTTTTTTCGTTAAATATCCGTTGTCTCTGAAAGGCGTAATTAAATACTTTTTTAGTGGGTACGCTGAATCACCCAGTAGATGTGCACCGTAGGGAATTATAATGTTTTCGTTCTCCAGATTTCTTCCTAGGGGGCTATTGTTCCATACACAAGCGTCGTGACTACTGCCTGGCCAGCCGGAAAGAATATCTAGGAATTTGAGCTCACTATCGCATACAACCTTTAATGAAATGAAATATGAAATGGAGTTTTTATAGTATGGATATAACGCACTTATAATATTAAAGAATGATAGGATTTTCGATTGAAGTAACTACTGGGATCTTTACTAGGAGTAGCCACCTTAATATGCGATCCATCGACACATCCAGCCACATTTGGAAAACTATTTCTACCTCTTAACATGTTGAATCTACTTATGACTCTCAGCATTTCTTCATTATCCGGAAACCTAATAAACTTTTTCCTTAGAATGGTCAGTATTTTACACACTCTCAACACGATTTTATGGGCCAAACCTATAGCAATATTAAAACGATCGGCTATTTCACGATAGGTGTTTTTATTTGCAAGTGCCCAGAGCGTCACATACAAGGCGTGCTTTAAATTCAGAGATGTGCGTCCAGATTTTGCCGTAGACCAGTACGGCTTTACTTCGTTAACTAATAGCTAAATAATGCAGGTATAAATGATATATCATATAGCTATGTCTATTAAACTGTATATATTTTTTACCTCAAATATGACATTCGGAAATGACTTTCGAATGTACCATTGTCCATTTGCTCAACGACATATATATAGCCTGGGTTTTTAGGTATTGCCCTGGGGTGGTAGCACGTAAGTTGTTTCAATCGACCTCTTAATACAAAAATTAAGAGTTTTTGTATTAAGAAGTCGATTGAAACAACTTACGTGATACGACCCCTGTTCAATTTCATTGCTAATAATGCACAATACGGTATGAATATTTTTTTTAGATGTCTTTTGCTCTTTAAGATGTTGTATAACTGCCGGTCTTCTTTATTCTCGCCAGAATATCAATAATATTACTTAAAATTACGTTTGTTAAACACTTTTTAAAATTACTTAATTGTGTGCTCATTTCTCTTTTAAACTCTACCGGAATACGCTACTTTCCTGCTTTCCTGTAAAGAATACAAATTCTGACACTCCAGATATCAGTCAAAAGCATGTGTGTTCACATTCACTAACTTGCAATTACATATTAAATGCTTTGACATTTCTACAAAAGCATTAGTGCTGCCATTCATGCAAATGTTGTTTTTGCACTAATGCGCTTATGAAAATCCCCATGTTCTCTGTGCATGTCCTGCTACGATTTGGCTTAGAAGAAGAATATTTATCAGAGAGCGAATGAGCGCAGCTGTTGTTCCTGCTGAGGGATTTCAGAGATAGGAGTCAATGCAGGACAGTCTTTGATGACACCCTGTGAGATTTAATGGCCAACAGGGCAGCTTGACTGTCCAAGGAAATAGCAATGTTAGAGCTATTTGGAGCTTTATTAATACAAGTCTGAGCACACACCTGGATGGCGAGTACCTCAGCCTGAAAAACAGTGGGGTAGTGCCCAGAGCCATGGATATTTTCCTCCTTAGGCCATATACGCCCAGCCCATCCCTTTATCGGGTTTGGAACCGTCCGCATACCAAAAGGCCGTGCTTCCTCTAAAGAGGGGCCTGCCATGTTGCCTCTCTGACTTACTTCGAATAATCGTCGTAAACGGTTGGTCAAAGTCAAAAGTGGCAGGAATGGTAACGGACAATGATATCATTGGCTCCAGGTTTAGCACCTTGAGGATCGATAAATGATCCAGAAGGTCTCCTGGCTTAAAGGAGAATAGCTTCCGTAGACGCAGCGCCCCGTCAGAGCCTCCTGTTTCAGTACTAGGTGGAGCGGAGGGAGGTTCAGTAGGGCCTCCATAGCCGCAGTCGGACAGGTGCTTTTAGCCCCTGTGATACCAAGACAGGCCAGTCTTTGCACCATGGCCAGGTTAATCTTAGCACCCTTTTGTTTGGACTTGACCCACCATGCGATGGATGCACGCGTTACCATGGGCCTTACGACTGTCGTATAAATTAACCTCGGTTTGAGACCCCAGGTTTTTCCTACAACTTGACGACAAATATGGAGAGATGCGGTATTCACCATATGGGTTGCCCCCATACTCACATAATAATAATAATAATGTACCTTTATATTTCAGTAAAACAAGTGCAGTTTTCAAAACTTGTGTAATTCCCTAACTGTAACAAGCTTGTAGGAAAAGCTTCAAACGTAGGGGAATTTTTCTAGCAGTTCTTCCATGTATGAACTCACTCTTCTTATACCCCAACTTCCCCAAGTTGATCTCTAACTCAACAGGTAGGTACACATCTAAATGCACCCATTAACACATACTATTATGCTAAGAGAAACATTCAACACCACACAAGATCACTAAAACCCCCTCAAAAACACGATCTTCCCCTGAAAGCTCACACTAGCTCCAACAGAAGTCTCCAAAAAGAGCCGCAAGCGATCTCGCGGTCTCCCCTAAAAGCAACTCCGAAAGATTTTCGACATCAAAAATCTCTCGGGGCGCCTACAGTCATGTGAGTGTCGCTATCAAGTTCAGGCCGGTTCGCAGCGTGTAGAAAAGCGTTTTAACTCGTTTCTTTTCCGTTCTTTCAATTAATTTTTTTTTGGTATTGCTAGAAAAAATTCGAATTTTCTCTGCCCCAATTTAGATGAAGTGGCAAAATTTCGAAGCGTAGTAAGAGATCACCTCCATTTTGTATCGAACATTTTGCGGCATACACACGATCGCGGAAGGAACTTTGGTGGAAAGAGAATAAGTGATAGAAAAAAAATAAATACAGTTAACCTAAATTTCGCCATAGTGACATAATCAGTGGTGTGTTGGCTTGAAAGTTGAGAAAAGAAAGAAAAAAAAACATATAGTGTCGAAAACACGCGCGCCACCTTCTTCTAATCGTGTGAGGAAATTGAAAAACTTGACCTTGAGATCATCGACGGAGAGTGTCGAAATCATCGAAATCGGCTTGACCCTGCCTTGGTGTCGTCTCAGCGACGGCGTGACCTTCTGCAAACACAGTGCGAGTGCGAATTTCGACACCGAAAAAAAGTTCACCGTCGCGCGAACAGAGGGGGGCTAAATTTCGACCATAAAATTCCACACGCCACCTGGATAACGTTGGAATTGAGAAAGCTGATGTGCGCCGCCGGCTGAGTTCGCTGCACAGACGATCGCGCATAGTATACACATGCGCAGCAAGCTTTAAGCCGGCCGATCGGTCTAATTCGAAGCTTTTTTGTCGTAAGTGGTTGTTGTTGTTGTTGCTGTTGTTCTAGTTGGACGACTGTTCTCCATCATCCGATTGGCGCGGCCTGCAGCTAAATATTGTGTGTGGCGACTGATTGTCTTTCTGAGCGTTTAATCGAACGCAATTGAAATTTACGAGAGTTTTATTAAGCGACGAACATTTCTAATGCGGGATTTATCTCGATCGGGCTGTGCCTAGTCTAGACCCGAGAACGTGCTGCCATTTTTGGCGAGCATTCTTCAATTTTTGGATTTATTTATGGGTGAATGTGCTCCAAATTATTTCTCTCCCTCTACCCCTTCGGAAAAAAATTGTGCTTTAGACAAAAATTCATTATTTGCGTCGCATTTTATTTTTAGTGAATTATGCAATCTTGTTTTTTGTAGACTAAATTGAAATTATTTTCTTCGTCTGTAATTGCAATCTCTCTGGGTGGAAAAAAATAGTGCACATTTCTGATCGAATTCGCTGCAATCGATCTTGATTGAATTTAAAACCGAACTGGCCATCAGAGGCGCCGTGTTGCTACGATCGCGATCAACAACATCATCATCATCAACAGCATCGTCACGGTTTTATTTTAAATTTTTTATTATTTATTTTTTCCTTGTTAATTTTTGATCGAATTTCAGTTCTCGTTCGATTGTTACCGTGTTATATTGTGTGTGCGTTTTTTTTTGGATCTGGTGATTGCATGTTTTTTTCACTCTCCAAATTAAATTCCAAACTTTAATTGATCGCGGACTTTTAAATATCGGCAAAAATTTATCGCGTATCTTAAACAGGGTGTGCTGAAAATTTTAAAAATTTTGAACTAATTCTATTTTTATCATTATTTTCGCGTTGCAACAATAAATAATTGTTAATCATGGCTAGCAGTGGTGGACAACAGAACATTTTTATACTATGGAGTTTCATCGTTATCTTATTTGGAGATTTTGTTGCATCACGTAAGTACACATATTTTTTGGTTGTTATTTATGTCTAGGCTATTATTAGACTTTAAAGTGGATGTATATTTGTTGTTTTTTATTGTAATAATTTTTGAGAATTTTAATTGACACGATCTTGTTGTTTTCTTGCATTAAACTTTTAAGACGATCACTTGAAAGTTTATTTTCATTTGCATCTGAGAAGATGAGTAACAATAATAAATTGTTCCGTCAAAACCTAAAAAGAAGAAAGACCAAAACAAAGAATCAACTCATAATTTTATATTGCACGACTTATCTAATATTCTCTGTCCTTTCCAAGCATTCAAGCCTCTTCCAATTACATTTCTAAGGGCTTTTAGCAGATCATCTAAAGGAAAGCGAATTTGAGTTACGAATCACAATAATAAATAACATAAATTAAAACCAAAAACATAAAATAACCATACTTACCTATTGACCTATTTTATTTGTTGATGAATATCACTTTTGACATTTGTCAACACAACAACGACTGCCAACATTACGAAGAGGAAACCACGACTAACAATGTCTCCAAAAAGGTTTTGGCATCCACTAAAAAAGGGAAACATCAAATTAAGCTACACTATCACAAGTATACGAAATACGTGGTGATATCTCTATTATCATAGAAAAAACGGCAAGGAAAACGGGAGCAACGAATATCAGAGGCGATCAAAAGGCGTTCTGTGGGAAAAAATTCATTCGTCATCGTGAAATAAATCGAAAGAGATCCAACCAAGAAACCGCGAATTATTTTTGAAATCTAAGAAAGCAAACGTTGTTTTTATAAATTGCGTAGTGAATTTATGTACGTCAAATTTGAAATAAATTTGTAAAAGTGAAAAGGGGTCTTATATTTTAATTATTAAACCCAAATCGTTGAACTCACATTTTGGTCCTTCGAGCCGGATCTCGGAAATCGTAAAAATTACGGATCCATAGAAATCGGAAACCTGTGCGAAAACTAATAGTAGTGAAATCTGGAAAAGTAGGAAATCTGAAATATTCGTGAATCTGAAAAAACAGTGAAATCTAAGAAAACAGTGAACCTGAAAAAACAGTGAATTTAGAAAAAACAGTGAATCTCAAAAACAGTGAAATAAAAACAGTAAATCTGTAAAAACCGTAATAATAAAAAGCCGTGATAAACTTTAAACTTGATCATCGAAATATATCCTGAAAAGCTTTGGTAAGTCCATCCTTTTTATTTATTGGTGTCGGTATAAGGAATATAAAAAATGGAAGCCTTAATAAATATTCAAATGGCGCAAAAGGAGATAATAGAAACATTTGTCGTCAACTACAGAAAGGATGGGAAGGATAGAAGAACACAGAATTATTATGAGAAGAGGTTAAAGGAGTTCGATGCACATTGGGCAGATTTCAATTCTCGCCATAGACAAATTCTTGTTAAAAAATACGGCGTTGAAAAGTTAACGGATAAGGAGTTCGAATATTTTGATAAGGAAATTTATCTTACCGTGGAAGAGTTCTATTTTAAACATTTTGCGGCTATCAAAGATAGATACAACAACGAGTTTGACTCCAAAAACCAGGAATCGGTTAAGGATGGGCAAGCAACTCCTACACATATGCAAGAAAAGCATGAGTATGCAATAAAATTGCCGAAAATATCACTCGAGAAGTTTTGTGGAGATTATCGCAAGTGGCCTACGTTTCAGGACCTCTTTAAGACTTTGGTCCATGAAAATAAAACAATGGCACCAGTTCAAAAGTTGCAATATTTGAAATTGCATTTGAGTGGTGAGCCAGAAAATTTACTAAGGCATCTTCAAGTGACTGATGGGAATTATCAGTCAGCGTGGAATCTTTTAACGGATCGTTATGACAATAAAAGAGTTCTGGTTAATCTACATTTAAAAACGTTATTATCGCAAGGTACAGTCACAAGCGAATCTTCTCACGGGGTCAAAGGACTGCTAGATACGACCACAGAGTGTCTACAAGCTTTGACCAATTTGAACATCGATACGTCCGGATGGGATCCTATTGTAGTATATCTTATGGTTCAGAGGTTACCAACTGATACCCATCAGTTGTGGGAACAGGAAGTGAGTAGCTCAAGAGAGTTACCAACGTGGGAAAAATTGAAGCAATTCTTAGAAGCAAGGTTTCGTACGTTGGAGGCAATCGGCTCAAAAAAACCGCACAATAACAATACATCCTTCCGAGATAATAAAGGTCATAGTCACAGGTTCAAGTCAAGTTCCCAATCCTTTCACGTCACATCTCAAATTATGTGTCCACTCTGTGCAGGTAGTCACAATATTAGACAATGTTCTCAATTTGCAGCGTTGAATACTGGAAAAAGAATGGAAATTGTTAAAGGTAAAGGGTTGTGCATGAATTGTTTAGGTTCTGGTCACTTATCGTTAAATTGTCCCAGCCAATTCCGATGTCAACATTGTAAACGACGACACCATTCTCTTCTACACCGACAATCAAATGATATCGGTGAACAGGAGTCATCTAACCATCGAATGGTTCCCAATGCAGGTACTCAGAGGTTACAAGCGAATGCAGAACCTCGTAAATCAGAAGAAAGCGTTGAACCTGGCAGATCCAATCACACCACGATGTCAACTCAAGTATCAACGGCTATAGCTTCTGAATTTGTTTCGAATTGCGAGGCAACGAGCAATGAAAACTTTAATTCTTTACTGGTGAGTGAAACTCCTATGGAACAAGTTTTGTTGGCTACAGCATTGGTGAGAGTAGTATCTCCGTCATCTGGAGAAGAGCAAATCGTCCGAGCGTTAATCGATCAAGGCTCACAGGCTTCATTCATTACAGAGTCAGTAGCTCAAAATCTAAAATTGAAAAGGGAAAATATTATTGGTAATATTTATGGAATTACAGATGATTGCCTTCAGGCTCATCATCGAGTCAAATTAATTATCAAACCATTACATGGTGAAGCAGAAGTAAAAATATCGGGATTAGTTTTACGGAAATTGTCGAAATTACTACCAACAGAAACTATCGTGCATCGAAACTGGAACCACATAGAAGGACTAGAGCTTGCAGATCCGCATTTTTACAAACGCGGAAAAATAGATCTACTCTTGGGAGCAGATGCACATGGTCAGATCATAATGGACGGCATTATCAAAGGATCACGGGGTAGCCCAGTGGCGACCAGGACTTGTCTAGGCTGGATTCTTTCAGGAGAAATTGCAGAGCCTCATAATAACTCGATCAGTGTAACGAATCTCCATGTATGTGCCGAACTGGAAAGGGCTATGAACAAATTTTGGGAATTAGAAGATATCCAATGCGAGAAAATCCACACCAAAGAAAATGAGTTGTGTGAACAACTATTTATGAACACATATAGACGATTAGATGATGGTCGCTATGAAGTTGAGTTACCTATGAAGAAAGAAACGAATTCAAATTATCTTGGGGAATCCAGAAGTATCGCTCTTCAACGACTTTATCAAACCGAAAATCGGCTTAAGAAAGATGCTGCTTTACAACAACAATACAATAATTGTTTGAAGGAGTATATCACACTTGGGCACATGGTGAAGATTGATACTGGTGACCAGGATTTCATCAAAATTGTAGAAAATAGAAATTCGTATGCCTGCAACTATCTACCTCATCATGGAGTCATCAAGGAGAGCAGCACCACTACCAAGTTACGTGTAGTCTTTGACGCTTCCAGAGCAACAAGAAGCGGAATTTCTTTGAATGATATGCTTCTCAAGGGACCGACAGTGCAAGGCGAATTGGCATCACTGTTAATACGTTGGAGAAAGCATAAGATCGTCTTCACAGCCGACCTTGAAAAGATGTATCGGCAGGTGAGAGTAAAGGACAAGCATACTGAATATCAGAGAATAGTTTGGCGAGAGTTTCCAGAATTACCTCCAGAAGACTACAAACTGCTTACGGTGACATTTGGGACAAAGAGTGCACCTTATCTGGCAACTCGAGTTCTAAAGCAATTGGCATTGGATGAAAGCACGAAATACCCTTTAGGATCGAAAATTACACTGACAGATTTCTACGTAGATGATTTGCTCTCTGGTGCAGACACCATGGATCTAGCTTTGAAGGTGCAAAGGGAAGTTACAAATCTTATGAACGATGGAGGATTTGCATTACGGAAGTGGACATCTAATTATCATGAACTTCTGGAACGTGTACCAATAGAACATCGAGAAACTAACCTGCCAATTAATGTGAATGGCGAAGAAACCGTTCGAGCGCTAGGCATCTTCTGGAATCCGCAAAGCGATTGCTTTACATATTCCATACAAAAGGAAAATAATCAATCAACTTGGTCCAAGAGAAGCATCCTCTCCGAAATAGCTAAACTTTTTGATCCATTGGGTTGGTTGGCTCCGTGCATAATACTAGCGAAAATCTTCATACAAAATCTTTGGTTAGCAGGTGTAAGTTGGGACGAAGAAATCCCATCGGATATCAAAGCTCAATGGAACACATATAGAGAACGTATGAAGGACATTAATCAAATACAAGTGAGCAGATGGATCAACTTTTCAGAGAATAATTCTACGATAGAGATACACGCCTTTTCTGATGCATCTATAAAGGCGTATGCAGCAGTCATATATATATGTACGATCAATGAAACAGGTCAACGACATGTTGCTCTCATTTCTGCAAAAACAAAGGTCGCGCCAATTAAGGTTGTATCTCTACCTCGGTTAGAGCTGTGTGCTGCCGTGCTAGCGTCGAAACTTTTGCGTTATGTCATGAATGCCTTAGACATCAATAAGCCTCTCTCTCTCTTCGCTTGGACGGATTCGGAAATTGTGCTTGCGTGGCTAAGAGCGCATCCATCCAAATGGACTACTTTCATTGCTAACCGTGTATCTCAGATTCATCACATCCTTGGCAAAAATATATGGGCCCACGTCCCATCAAAGGAAAACCCGGCAGATTGTGCCTCTCGTGGCATGTACCCTTCAGATCTTCAAATTCACAACTTGTGGTGGAAAGGGCCAAAGTGGTTGTGGAAGTCTCAAAACCACTGGCCGAAACATCAAGAGCTCATAAGCACTAACCTTGAACAAAGGAAAATCTGCGTACAGCACGGAATTGTCGAAGAAATTATGGAATCAAGATACTCGTCCCTTACGAAGCTACTACGAGTAACTGCGTACTGCTACCGTTTCATACACAACCTACGAATACCTTCAGAAATTAGAGAGAATGGTTACCTTAAAGCTTCAGAGCTGGACAACGCACGGATTTTTTGGTTAAAAACTATTCAACGGAGACACTTTGAAAATGAAATCAGCAATCTGGAAAACAATAAGTGTATCGAGCGTAAGAGCAGACTTTTAAAGATGACTCCGTTTCTTGATCACCAAGGACTGCTTAGAGTAGGCGGCCGATTACGGCACTCGGATCTGTCATACAATGAGAGACATCCGATAATATTACCAGATAAAGCATATCTAACACAACTAATCATAGAAAAGCTCCACAAAGACACACTACATGGCGGCCCTCAACTGATAATGACTGTAATGGGAAAGCATTATTGGCTACTGAATGCACGAAATACAATTAGACAACTTTTGCACAAATGCATTCCATGTTACAGACAAAGAGCTACAGTACAAACACAGCTGATGGGTGATCTGCCATCACCCAGAGTACAAATCAGTCGACCTTTTGCACATACAGGAGTCGATTACTGCGGTCCGTACCATTTGAAAACACATAAAGGACGAAATCCTAAAATGTACAAAGCATTTATTGCATTATTCGTTTGTATGTCAACAAAGGCGCTTCATATAGAACTCGTTACTAACTTAAGCGCTGAAGGTTTTATTGCTGCCTTTAGAAGGTTTTGTTCTCGTCGTGGACTTTGCAGCGAACTATATTGTGACTGCGGAACTAATTTTGTGGGAGCGAGCCGACTCCTCTCAAAACAACAAAAGGAAATGCTGGGTCAATTAAATATCCAACTTGCACAAGCAATAGAAAACGAAGGCGTTAAGTTTAACTTCATTCCTCCCGCATCTCCCCACTTTGGTGGCTTATGGGAGTCAGGTGTACGAAGCACGAAATATCATCTGAAAAGAGTAATAGGAAATACAAGTTTGACTTATGAAGAATTCACCACCATTCTTGCTCAGATCGAGGCCTGCTTGAATTCAAGGCCCCTCTGTGAATTAAGTAGCGATCCTCGTGACCTAAATCCGTTGACACCTGCTCACTTTCTAATAGGAGACGTACTATTAACACCACCAGAACCTTCACTCTTAGATGTCCGCCTCAACAGATTGGATAGATGGCAGTTCTTACAACGAATTTACCAAGATTTCTGGAAGAGATGGAATGCAGAATATTTGTGTCGCCTGCAGCAGCGACCTAAATGGGCAGGAAAAATGGAAAACGTCAAAATTGGAGATCTTGTTATTATAAAGGAAGAAAATCTACCACCGTGTCGTTGGTTATTGGCACGAATAATAGAAACACACCCAGGTTCAGATGGACTTGTACGCGTTGTGACGGTTAAAACGAAAGACACGATACTCAAACGGCCTATCGCTAAAATTTGTCGACTTCCAATAACTGAGCGCGATCGCGAACCGAAACAATGTTAAATGTCGACGTAAATATATAATAAAAAATCAAAAAAAACTAACTATAAATGTCGTAAAATTTTCAAACCTTACAAAACACTAGTCAAACACATTAATAACAAACACAATAACCCAATTCCTATTACCATCCAATAAATGAATAAAGAAATCAAAAATTCCAAACGAATCCTCACCTTGAATTCCCGATAGCGAGTAAGGGCGCTATAACCCTATCCCTATTTACTTCTTTTTTTTGTAGATCAATCAAGGAATCACAACACCTATCCAGGTGCAACAGATGAAGGGGGAAGATGTTGGCATCTATGTTGCAACGATGCCAAGGCCGGGGAGAATGTTCCGTCAAAACCTAAAAAGAAGAAAGACCAAAACAAAGAATCAACTCATAATTTTATATTGCACGACTTATCTAATATTCTCTGTCCTTTCCAAGCATTCAAGCCTCTTCCAATTACATTTCTAAGGGCTTTTAGCAGATCATCTAAAGGAAAGCGAATTTGAGTTACGAATCACAATAATAAATAACATAAATTAAAACCAAAAACATAAAATAACCATACTTACCTATTGACCTATTTTATTTGTTGATGAATATCACTTTTGACATTTGTCAACACAACAACGACTGCCAACATTACGAAGAGGAAACCACGACTAACAATGTCTCCAAAAAGGTTTTGGCATCCACTAAAAAAGGGAAACATCAAATTAAGCTACACTATCACAAGTATACGAAATACGTGGTGATATCTCTATTATCATAGAAAAAACGGCAAGGAAAACGGGAGCAACGAATATCAGAGGCGATCAAAAGGCGTTCTGTGGGAAAAAATTCATTCGTCATCGTGAAATAAATCGAAAGAGATCCAACCAAGAAACCGCGAATTATTTTTGAAATCTAAGAAAGCAAACGTTGTTTTTATAAATTGCGTAGTGAATTTATGTACGTCAAATTTGAAATAAATTTGTAAAAGTGAAAAGGGGTCTTATATTTTAATTATTAAACCCAAATCGTTGAACTCACAAAATTCATTAACATGAAGTTGTGAAATGCATATATAATGTTGTTGAAAATATCTGGCAAAGTAGACAGAAATTTGGCACGAATACGGGTGTTTAGCGTATTTAAAATAATGTGTTTTCTACATGTGTAAGAGCTTGAAAAGGAGGTTTCTGAAAGGTATAATTCTGACTATTTCTGTGATTGCTAGTACTTCTAAGATAATTCGTTTAATCAAGATTTATTTATTTATTCGCCAAATAAGGCACACAAAGAAAAAACAATTCGTTATGGTGTAAGAATAAAATAACGGTTCAGATGGAATTTAAGTGTTTTTTATAGGATGTTTTATTTAGTGAACGGAAACAGCATGATAGGTTAGGTTAGGTTGGAATGGCTGCTCCCCCACTAGGGAGCCCACTTGGGCACACCATTGGGCCCATTGTGATGCCATTCTAGTGTTGGGACTAAATTCGGGTCATTTCAAGCCAGAGCTTTTAATAAAGCAACAGAGGTCAGGAACGCCAGTGTTTTGCAGCTCACTCAATCTATCAAGGAATGGTGAGCCAATGAAGGTCCCTCTTTTCCTCGCGAGGGCCGGGCATGTACAGAGAAGATGGGAGACAGTTTCTTCCAAACTTTCGGCGTGCGCGCCAAAGAGACAGTGACCGGTCAGCACCTTCACTACATAGCTTATCTATTTTTGTTCAGCTGAACAAGAGATTTTGAACGCTTTGCGTTCAAGGTCGGCCATATTGTGTGAAGAGTGCGATCCCTCTCTGCCCGTCTCGAGCTAAGCTGATTTTTCTCACAGCCAGTTTATAGGTGGCTAAGGGCATTCCCATCTGGGTTAAGTGGGGTGCCCTTTCCACTTCGGTTCCCTGTCTAGCAAGCTCATCTGCCCTGCAGTTCCCCTAATCCCTCTGTGTCCAGGAACCCAACACAGAGTTATATAAAACTGATTGGCAGTCTCATACAGAGACCTGCGGCAGTTCAGAACAGTCGTGGATGTTGTAACGACAGAATTAGGAGCCTTCAGGGTCGCCTGGCTGTCCGATGGAATACATATATTCTTATAAAATATATTATTTATCTTTAGCCATTCGCCTGGAAGACGCGAATAGTCAGGTCGACTTGTGTGAAAAATTTCGACTTGAAATTTTAACCAGTTATTGCTCACATTATAAAGTATAATTTCTGAAAATTTCGTCAAATTTTACTTAAAACATCCGAAGTTATAACCAAAAACCAAAATTTAGCAGTTTCTTCAGTTTTTAATTTTTTTAGGTTATGTGTGCAGATTAAAATTTCATTTTGAAACCGCTGATTGGTAATATCATAATGAACAGCCTCAATTTTTTTCGCTTTCTTTGAACCTACACATACCGAGAAATTCTCATCTATATTTAGAAAGAACGACCAAAATGGTAGATTTTCCACAAAATGGGCCATAACTTACGCAGCGGCGGTTGCCAGTGGTAGAAAATGTGCATTTCGTACATTATTCGATGTAACTAACATTTTAAAAAAAATTTTGAGACTGGAAACAATTCCTTTTTCACACAAATTTGATGCTTGTCCAACTCCACTATAGTGTGGAAATTGTAGAAAATTTTATCTATTTAGGGACAATGCTTACTGCAGAAAATAAGATAAAGAACAACATCCATAGACGCATCGTAGCCGCGAATAAAACCCAAGTCCCGGTCCTAAAAAACAAAGAAGTTGGTAAGAAAATTAAATTTTTTTCCTAAGATTCTTTAAAATAATTGAAATTAATTATTATTAATTAATTTTTGGTTTCCAAAAAAATCCCCAAAGTAACAATTTTTTAAAATATTAAAGAATCTTTTGACAAAAATTTAATTTTCTTACAAAATTTATGTCCGCCATATTGGATTAGCCATCTTTAATTTTCAAATTTCAAAATTCTGGCTCGATAGAAATAAAGGCAATTTTATCACGAATAGTTTAAAAAAAATTAAGTTTCATTAATTCCAGGCTTGTCGCTTGTCCAAAAAATGAGCTATTTGCCCCACTGTGCGGCGTCGATGATTTCCTCGCGTGAGCTGAATTTTTTATTGATGAGCCATCTTTTGATGCACAGTAATACTCGCTGTATGAGTGAAGATGAGCCTGCTCGGAAAGTTCTCTGCGGTAAGACTTATGGGGTGCGACAGCGAGGGAGACCCAACCTCCGCTGGAAGGATGGCGTAGACCAGGACGCTCAGAGCATAGGGGTGCCAAACTGGATGACATCGGCTCAGAATCAGGACCGGTGGAGAGAACAGTTGCGAGAGGCCAGGACCGGATCCCGGTTGTAGAGCCGTTAAAGAAGAAGAATACTCGCTGTTGATGGTTGTTCCTTTTTTGAGGTAGTCCACGAAGAGTATGCCATGACAATCCTCTGTAACCTCATCGGAGGGCCTGCCGCTGCGAACTTGATCGGTAGTGGAGTTGCGGCCACCACGAAACTCTCGAAACCAATATTTGACTGTGTAATCTGACGGAGCATTACCCCCATAATATTTATCCAACTTTTCTTTTGTTTCCTTCGCCGTTTGGCCTCTCAAAAAATAATGTCGTTTTTGTCCATGCTCAACATGATGCCAAACACGTCAACAACAATCAGCTGTCAAAACAAAACTAAAGACAGTATCGCACTGAAATTTGGCATGTCTGCCTAAATATGAACGGACTTCAAGGCACCATAACCTTGTTTGCAGTAGTAGCGCATTCTGGCGGTCAGGGAGGTTACTTTTCACCCCACCTAGTAATTTTTCCAAAATTTTAGAGCAGTGACTCCCAAAGTGGTCCATATGGACCCCTGGGGGTCTATGGGATGATCCAGGGGTCCGTGATAATTAAAAATGATTTTGGGGGGTGCGCGAAGAATTACGGGGGGTCCGCGAAAAAGATCGAATATTTCATATAAAAAATTACATTTGCAAATTTCATTTGACACCCATACCGAGGGCGTTGTAAAGAAAATAGTAATCCGCTATTTTGTGTTGGCCACCAGTTTGAATTTGGAATGGAGCAAAACAGCTAATTCTATTCTACTTGTTATACTCTTTCATTTGATACCCATGTCGCGCGGTTGGGGAACACAATTGAAAAATTTTCCCGCCATCTTGAAACCGCCATATTTATTTTTTTTACAAAATAAACAGAGTCCATTATCACGCGAACTATGCATATGTGTAAAATTTGAAGTTGATAGGTTATATTTTTTTTGCTTTTTAGTCTATTATGTCTTCCGTCATTCGGTTTTGGCCGCCATTTTGAATTTAGAATGACGCCATACAGATAATAGTATTCTACCTGGCATAGGGCGCGTTTAGGCCCAAGTTACCATAACTCTGTTAAATTATCGCTGTTAATTTAACACCATTCCCAGCATACCATTTGACATTTGGATAGTTCATCCTGCCAACTAGCTAGCCACTAGGCGTTTAGCGTGACACTTATTGGTGTGAAGGTACACTTAGAAGCTGTGCTACATTTTAGCTAAGCCAAAAAGCACAAATAAGTTTGCTAAAAAGTTTGCGCTAAATAAATTGACGTTTATGAGCAGCCACACTGGATCAGAAATTGTACGAATTTGTGCGAATTCTGATGAAATCGATACAATTTCATCAGAATTCGCACAAATTCGGATGCAGTGTGCGAGCAGCCTATGCCGTTGTGAACATGCCTATTGCAAAACTCGACTGGCATCTTGAACCGCCATCTTGATTTTTTTCCAAAATGGTCAGATTGCATTGTCACGCGAATTATGCATACATAAGTGCAAAATTTGAAGTTGATGGATATGTGAATAAGTTCCAGTGTCGAAAAGCTTTTATTTTTGTTCGCCTTTTGCAATTATTGTTCTTTCGTTTTTTTCCCCAGGGGCGAGTGTCGCTTTTCCAAGCGGGCCCCGCACTTAGTACTAACCACGTTCAATGCTGCTTAGCTTCTGTAATCAAACGAGAACTAATGGCATGATTTATGGTCATTAAGATAATTGCCAGTTTTGCTCATTGTGTAAAATTTCTGAAAACTCCAGAAAGCTCAAAATCAGCTCCCCTGAACAGCGCTTCCAATTTTTCCCGCTGGGCTCCTTCTCATTTAAAATTATTTAAGTATTAAGTACCTATGTACCTATATTTTCAAGCACAATTGCATTTTTTCTTTTGTTTTCATAACAATTGAAAATATATACCTAATTCATTTACCTAGCTATTTGCAATTGTCTTCTCAGAGAGAACAGATTAAAGTATTTTTAGTAGATTTTATTATATCATAAAATTTGATTCACTTGGGTTTGGTGGTGCATGATAAGTTTTTGTTATAGCAAGGGGTCCATGACCGAGATATGTTTGGGAATCACTGCTTTAGAGCATAAAATTGACTGAGAACCCTAACATATTCAGGGAAGGGTTAATACATCTTCCAACTGCTTGAACCATTACATGAACAACCCGTGGTTTGTCTTGCAATGTTTTTTAAATGGAATATGAAATAATATTATAATTACTTGTCATAAAATCCTAATTCACGTTTTATTGTTAATTCAAGAAAACAAAGAGCCAAACCCTTTCCATATACAAAAATTATTTGCTTTTAACACTTTCATAAAACATAAAAACGAAATGAAGAGAAGGAAATTGAATTATCAGTACATAAATTTCATACATGCCTGTGTATTGAGGTATATGTGTAATTCAATAAAGATTTTTATGCGCATAAATCTAATTTCACAGCTTCCCCATAATCCATAAAATCCTTCCAAAATTTGCAAAACAATAAAAAAATAGGCAAAAGAATACCTCTACATATACATATATGTTATATTCGCTATCTCTTTTCCTTCAGTTCTGGCATTCTACACCAAAAACAAGTCAAAAAAAATAGAGAAAAAAATATATTATACAAAAATCCCTTAAGGAATTTCATTAAAGAAAATTGATAAAATTCACATGACCTTGACAAAAAAACACACAACAAAGTGAACCAAAACATTCAACATAGAAGACTCACCCCTATTTTACTCCACTACTGTCATAACAGTCTTGATTAGTCTTGTAGGTTTTTGTAGTACAAAAAAAAGAAAAAAAAACCGTAGTAAAAGTATGAAAAAAAACATTCAATCCTCTATAAGTCTTGTGTCTGCAACAAAATGGGGGGAAAAAATTGAAACCACCTCCAAGTTCCGATATCTAACAAAGATCCAGAAATCAGTGGTCCTAGGGTGTTTGTATATATATAAAAACACACAAACACAGTAAAAAAACCCAGATACGAACGATAGGAGGAAATTTTTTACCATATCCTACCCTCTATGAAGCAGCATTGTACTCGAACCCCAGCCCCTCTCACCCTGCAGGATTGTTTGATTCCTCTCCACTTTCTACTATACAAATTTTTTTTTGTTCTTACATCCGGAAAATTTCTATGTCAGCATCGGCAGCAAGAAACAGCAACACAAACAGGACATCAGGTGGCAGAAGGATGTGCACGCTAGAACGTGCCCGGAATCCTTAAGGATTCTGGTATTTTATTGAATTTGTATCCTGGGACCAAGACAAGGAGCCTAGGTATGCATATTGTCTGTTTCCAAGTACTTTTAATAGGATCTAAAACATTAGGAGGGTTTGCAGGAAGGACGCAATATGGCCAATATCCTTTTTATATCTTTTCGTAAAGGAATATTTGTTGGGGTTGTATATAATGTTTGTTATTGGTACTTTCCTTCGTTTGTTCCTATCTGCAATAAAAGCGACTGCAAAAAGGGACAAAATTGAATTCGTGTTCACCTCTCGACCCAGGCAGTAATCACTTTATGAACATGTCCTAATCACTCTACACCCCACAAAACATACACCATACTATGGCAATGATGTTTGCACTCAATTTAACCCTACCCCCACCTTTCTTCACCGCAGGTAATATTAATCCGTATTTGTTCTGTATTCAGGTGTGCAGTTGTGTGCTATGCTTGACAAACTCTTAAAACACCCCAAAAGCTGAGCGAATGCACAGATGATTCACAGGTGGCCAAACGCATCACTGTCTGAATTCAAGATAATAAGGATCTATTGGGGCAGGCAGCTTTTAGTGACGCGTCGCCTAAGGAGCTTTGTGCCATGCTACCGGTGTCATCCGGCATTCAACCTAGTCGCTATAAATCGCATATCTTTCAGGTACCATCGCTGGTGCTGAGACCGGGAACAGAAGCGCTCCAATGGTGCAATAAGGATTGCACGGAATTTCATTATTGGATTTTCCTTTTCAGACACACACACATACACAAAAAGAGGGAGAGAGTGTGTCCTTATCATCGTCGCCGTTCGGAAAATTTCACATGTCTAGTGATAAATTACAGCCCAGGTTACCTGAAAGGTGAAAGGTTTCATGGATATCGTGTACATACTCTGTATATACAACCACCCACCCAACAGTTGCGATAACCATCCCATCGACCCCTCTGGATCGGATCCTCCGCTATACTACACACACACCTTTATCGCTCTTGTTACAGTGCATTCCGCCCTTAATCCTGTTTTATTAAAACTAAAAGGATCACATTGATCGCGATTGCAGCAATATTTCACGATGGACGTTTGTGTACCAAACTACTTCAGACAGGAATTAACTGAGATGGAATCGAGAGCACAAGGGTTGAAATATGAGTTAAACAATTGAGAGGGAAATTTATTTAGGAAAAGCAGTGGATTTAGAGCGTTAGTGTAGGGGGTGGGGGGATTCAGTGAATCATTTAAGCCTTGATGTTATTGAGAGAGACTGGCAAAATGGGGGTATGGGTTTTATTTAAGAGGGATGCTTTAATAGGGTGTAAAAATCGACTGATATTAACTAGAGAATTGTTTGTGATCTTAGTAATGATTGTGTGAAGTTGTTTTTGTAGGAAAAATGCAGTATTTGTCCCTCGAGGAAAATCTTTTTGAAGTTTATGGTAGTTCAAGGTCAAGGAAAATTTTTCGTCCTTCTTCAATATCCGTCTTTATTTACTTTTTTGATTTTCAATTAAATCAAAAAAGTAAATAAGGACGGAAGCCCGTCAATAAGTTCAGTTTGGTTGGCCGCAATAGGGCCCGGTCTTAGGTGCGCGAATCCATCGCATGGGTCTGTGGTTCGATTCTGCGCAGAGGTATGGATTTTAACTTCTTTGTCGACAGTAAGGATGTTGCTCACACTTTGTACCTACATATCTTCTACACGGAGTCACTCAAATTTGTGTCCTTTATATCAAATAAAAGAATATACATTTACCTAAGAGATGAGCCTAATTATGTTGCTTTACGATAAATTAATCAAATGGTTATTCAAGTTTTAATCAATTTTAAAAAAATACATTTTTTTCGTAAACACCCTGTGTCCAGTGCGGGCCCGTGGGTAGACCGAGAGGAGCGGTCGCTCTAGGCGCCAGCTGGGAAAGGGCGCCAAAATGAATGAAAAAAAATTTCGAGCGAAAAATGATATTTTGATGGCACTTTTAAAATGGTCTTGGGCTGCGAGGGGAGGCGGCGGACAGGCGGCGGAGCAGACTTGCGTTGTTTGTAACCAGCCAAGTCTATGTGATCATCAATATGACTCGAACACGGCACAAGCAAGGAGCGCTGACTGCAAAACCGACCGTAATGGCCTTAAGCCAAATCCTACCTGAATACGGCGGATCTAGAGACAACAAACTCGATAAAACTCGTAATCCGAAAGGGAAAACAATAGTGTTGGAGGATCAATACAGATACCTACCTTTAAAAAAACTTTTGAGAATAGAGCACCTCTAATCACTCCAAACATTTCTGGGGCTTCCATAGCCTCAACAGGACGACCTACAAGGCCAGTTGGATATTTCTGAACCTATGCAGCAAGGTGCCGAATGTGGCCCCACTGAAGGCGAAGTTTCGGGAGACCTAGCATCTTTTGCTCCAGCTGAAGAGAAGAAGGATACCAAGCGTCTTAATAAGGCCACGAAAACCCGGAGAAAAGGGTGGAGGCTTCAGCCATACGGTTTGGCAGAGGGCAGAATGGCAGAAAGTGTCAGAATGGGAGTGCTTAAGACTAACTATCCGGAGACTCTCCTGACCCCTGAACAACTAGTTACCGTACAAGGCAGCCTTCTAAAAGGCGATACCTGATTTTTTTTGGGGTGTCACGGAATTAAAAGTGGCGAAAAAAAATTTCTACTCCTAAGGGCCTATTTAGACGGTTCGCTCCCAGGAGCATTCCTCACGAACTTTGTGGATGAAGGCGGTCGTGGAGCAGTGCCGCGGATGGCATATGTGCAGGATGTGCAACTGCACTAGCGAGGCGAGCGAAAAATTATTTTGGAATAAAAATCATTTGAATTCGTTATTTGCATTTTTACACGACTGCCCCAAAAAAAGGAGTGTAATGTGTTTAGGTTTGTTGTGGGTATGTACGTTGTTTTCTACCACCATAACTTCTAAACCCCTGAACGGATTTAGATGACTGGGGTACCGTTAGAATCGTTTAATGAGTCTGAGTAACATAGGCTAGGTTAATTTTTAAAAAAACAATATGGCGGCCGTCAGACGCAATTTACATAACGCCCAATTTAATTTTTTTTTCTGATTGGGTCAATATGGGTATCAAACGAAAGGTAAAATTGAGACGATTTCAAATATATATAACACTTAATAGATATGTGTTAAATGATCGCGAATTTTAAGCTTAAATAAAATTAAATTACTCAAAACGTCTTTTATTAACCCATCACCATGAATGAACATTTAATAGTTAAGCCTAGTATGCTGTTGAGGCGAAATTAAAATTCCCTAAACAAACGCTATGTAACACGACTGCCCCAAAAAGGAGTGTAATGTTTTCAGGATTCATGTATGTATGTTTGTATGTTTCTTTGTTCCACCATAACTTCTAAACGCCTGAACGGATTTAGATCGCTGGAGTACCGTTAGAATCGTTTAGTGAGCCCGAGTAACGTAGGCTTTAATTTTGAAAAAAAAACAGTATGGCGGCCGTCAGACCCAATTTACGTCACACCCGATTTATTTTTTTCTTCTTCTGATCGGGTCAATATGGGTATCAAATGAAAGGTCTCATTGAGACGATTTCTGCCTAATCTATCAGCGTGTCTAAATTTAGATAGAATAAATCAAACTTCGATAACTTTACTTTTGCATTAAAACTGTATCTCACTAGTTGTAAGTGCTATAATAATAAGAAGTAAAATAAAATCACTTAATAAAAACTACATTGGTTTACGAATTATAATCACTAAAATATCATAAAATAAAAAACAAAATAATTAAAAAATTAAAAAACACGACGCCGAATTAAAAAATGAACTAAAAAGTCAAAAACAAGTTTTAAGTACTAATGTAAGACAGAAACAAGGTAGAAGATATTTTATTTATTTTGTTAAGTATCACACAACTATCGTATATGTATAATCTGTATTTTTGCAGCCGGGGTACAAAATGTTACGAGAATAAGTACAATTAAAACTGTACCCGACTGAAAAAATACAGATTATACATATACGATAGTTGTGTGATACTTAACAAAATAAATAAAATATCTTCTACCTTGTTTCTGTCTTACATTAGTACTGAAAACTTGTTTTTGACTTTTTAGTTAATTTTTTAATTCGGCGTCGTGTTTTTTAATTTTTTAATTATTTTTTATTTCATTAAGAATGGGCCATAGAAATGAGTATGGGCCACAGAAATCAGCATATGGCCCATTATTCTGCCACGGGGACGGGTTTGTATGAAGCGAAATGCGCGAGCGAAGCGAGCGAAATTTTTTTTGGACTCTCCCCAATCCCCCAAATTGTCTGGCCGCGGCACTGTAGTGGGGTTGATGAGAGGTACCACCCCACCTCTCCCTTCATCCAGAAAGTTCGTGAGGAACGTTCCTGGGAGCGAAGCGTCTAAACAGGCTTTTTTAGGGACAAACACAAAATTAACAAAACGAACAAAATTAACCGAGTTTTCTCGTGGATTAAAAACAAACGTAGTCCGCTCAAATTAGTCAAAAAATCGCCGTTTTTAGGAAATTTTTCCCACAACTATGAGACCGGTGCCAAGTGAAGTCTCTATTTTGTGGAGAACCTATGCATTTTGGTGAAAATATCAAAGTTGGAGAGCATAAAATTACCTACAAATTTTACTTTTACAATTTTTCCCAACTCCGCATATTTTCGCCGATGGGGGCCGTTTTGCGCCATTTTTAGATTTTGAGCCAAAATTATGAATTTGTATGAAAAATTAAATGAGATCAAAGTAGTAGTTGTAGTTTTTCAACGGCCTTTCTTTGGACGGTTTGATTATCAACAGAGTTTCTCAAAAACAACCCTTTTTTCGAACTGCGGGTTGTGAAAATCATGCTTAGACAACCCATATTCGTCATTTGGCACCGGTCTCATAGTTGTGGGAAAAAGTTCTTTAATTGTCCCTAATTTGAGCGGAGTAGGGCAGAAAAGGTGCCCTAATGTGTTTTTGATGAAGACGCGACGCGCCCTTTCTTGTGAGTGCAGCTAAGGGGGCGTCCATAAATTACGTGAGGTGTTTAGGGGGGGGAGGGGGTCGAGCCGAATCTCACCAAATCTCACGTGGGGGAGGGGGAGGGTCTCCGCAAATCTCACGTAATTTTTTTCCGCAAGAAACAGTGTAAAATCGCGAGAAAACTGGGTTAAATTAATAGTACAGGTAAATTAAGCCGAAAAAAGCGATATAGCGGAAATAATTAGGTACAGGCTGAAAATTGGCAGAGCGCTTCTTTTTATGCTTTTTAATAAGGGGTTATAAAGTCTACCGATTTTCTACTCCGAGAAGCCCACTTTTTAGGGGGTTTTAGCCCTCAAAATGGGTATTTTTCGATTTTTCTGTAATTTTTTTGCAATATTTCTTAATATCTTTTTGTTTTTTTCAATTTTAAGTACAATATCTGTAAATGAGAAAATCTTTAAAATCGTCTTTTCGGACCCGCACTTAGATTTCATTCACGAAAATCTTGCTGCAGTATCAGATGAACATGGTGAACGGTTTTATCAAAACATATTGCAAATAGAGAAGGAATAATGAATCAAAAGTATACGTGATACTATTACTATATTTCGACTCAATAGCAATTGGGTATAAAAATTTTGCACTGCCGTTTACACTGTATTTGTTCACTGTTTCAAATACCATCCAACTGGAACATCCAAAAAAAGTAAAGAAAATAATTTATATATCTGGGAATGAAGACGTGATGAAAAATTCTTATCTTTTTATACAATGGTCTGGGAAAAACTGCGAAAGTAATGTATGCATTGACTTATACCACCACTTTTGGACAGATTACGACCCTACGATGAACTAGTGTGGGGATATAAGCTTAAACAAAACAAAAAGGCCTAGAAGCCCAATTGAAAAACCTGGAACCTAATGCGCTCCTAAGAATCTCAAGTGCATAATGTACCGAATCCTACTGCAATCATAGAGATTATATTAAGAATCGGCTCTTTTCACATCAGTCAGAACACATGCTATCTGCGGTGGATTGTCACTACCAAAAGCAGACATTTACACCAGGCGACATAATTAGTTATCTAAGCATCTTACAGGACTCGAATTTTGAATCGACGACCATCTGCTCTGACATACCTACTAGAGGCCAAGATAGATTTTGAAAACCTTTTGTTATCATTATCGAGAGTTGTGAAGAATGGAAGTCTAACAGGTCCGCACTTCTTGAATCTGTATCCTGATGTACAGGCGGCTCAAACGTCAATTTGAGAAGCTGACTGTGACTTCAGACTCCGCTTTTCTAAGGCGATACGAAAGTAGGAAGCAAACGGAAGCTAGTAGCGATGCCTGATAAATCTTCGAAAAGAAATTATTTTCAGCCAACCAACTTCATTTATTAACTTAATTTGACATTTTGATGCGAACAATAAATTGTTTCAAGAATATTTAAAGAGTTTTTAGAATATTTTAAAACAAACAAATAAATGCAGCGCATGCCCAATGGCTTTACTCGCGGACTGAAATCCGATAACAGGCGGACAAATTTAATTCGAATTCGCATTGGTGGAGGATACCATTTTCTTATTTCCGAATTTCATGACTTTCGAATCGCATTCCAACCCCCTGGGTCATTCAGTCACAGGTTTTTTACCCAAAGATGACATCTATAGAAGAATGCTCCGAAGTTTGTATATCTCCAGAGTCATAAATGGCTCTACCATTACTATTCAAACAGTCAAGTCGTTACTCTCTATAAACGAATCAGAGGATGCCAAAGCCAACCTTCGTATGCCAATATATTGTAAAATTCTAATTTTTTTTATATTCCATATGCTTGCTCTACAAATACACGAGTTGAGCTCAAACTAGAATTGAAATTTTTCTGTTCTCTTGTTAAGAAATCATTATCCCTGTAAGGCAGAATCGCCTGCTAAATGGTAATCCACAGGTATTGTAGTTTATATTGGGTGCATGCCGAGTTGGTGCTGTTATGATTTTGTGGTACTGTTCTTCAACACAAATTATGATTTCTAAATGCAATCAAGCACAGATTAAGGTATTTACACTAAAAATACGCATAATAGTGTAAATCCTACAAATTTTTTAAAATTTTAAAAATCTCACGTGAGATTGAGGGGGGGGGGAGGGGGTCGAGCCAAATCTCACGACATCTCACCAAGGGGGGCGGGGGGTCGAAAAATCGCCAAAAACACCTCACGTAATTTATGGATGTCCCCTAACTTCAGAGTTTACAAATCAAAATAGAATAGAAAGAGTATAGATCAATCTGTAGTTTTTTTTTTTATGTGGAAGACTAGAGCTCAGGGAAAGCCCTTTGTACTGTCGACAATCTATTTTCTTCGTATAGAGTGCAATGTCAAACAGCAAGCTCTAGTGGGACTGCCACAAACACCTAACCCCAAACATTTCTATCGCGACTCTGGCATCGGGGCAATGAGAAACATCGCTGGAGTGTTATGCCTCCTGAAACGAGTTGAATTCCTTCAACCAACCGATGAAATACGCTTGGTGGAGCGGGGCAATGCCAGCGGAAGGCCAGGGAGAATGAGGAATGTAAGGAGGGAAGAAGAAAGAAGATGGGAAAGGCGAAGGACCGTGGGGCTCTGCCGGGATTCGAACCCGGGACCTCTGGTATAGTAGCCAGGCGCCTTACTCCCTAGACTACCGAGGCCCCTTTCAAGGTTGACCTTGAAGGTCATTTTTTAAGGTCGTTGCTTTAATTTGCAAAAAAGTTGGGTCGGTTTTGGACGTTTGGTTATTTTTTGTTTTTGTTTTTTTAGTTGGATCAATTTTGTTTTTTAAACAGTAAGCGCTTTTGGGGGGGTCATGACCCCGTGACCCCCCTTAAATCCGAATTTTGTTAAGCGATTTCTGCACGAAAAAGAAATCTGTGATTTTTCAGTATTTTTCATACAAAAATCGCCGCACCGCGTTCGGTGTGACCCGGGCTTTAACCAGCCCCGCGGCGATGCCTAATTGTTGTTTTTGAGTTCATGCCTCAGCTCCCTTCTTCTAAGCTTGCTGGCGGCAGCGTAGGGTTAAGCGCGCCACTCACGCGGCAGCCGTGTATGTAGCCCGCTTTATCATCAGATAGTGGTGGAACTTCCATTTCTTCAGTTTGCTCGCCATTTAGGAATTCATGAAAGTTGTTTTTCCATCATCGCTCCAAGATACCTTTTGGATTGGTGATCACATTCTCCTCTTTGTCGATGCCCGCCATTTCGTCTCCATGACTTAGGCCGGCCGTATACTAAAACTTCAAATGCAGCTTTTCGTCAATTTTCCTTGAAGATAAATGTAGTAAAGCGGCATGTGATGATTTGTTTCATATAAAAAAAGTGCAATATGTCGCTAATAAGCATGTGAAGCTTTAGTATACGGCCGGCCTTACTCTACACTCACTAAGTGCGAGTTCTAAAGCATGGCCGTAGGTTTTTCTGGCCATTTCATTGCGTAGTGCAGCTGTGTTGATTCGAGCCTGATTCGCCGTCATCAGGCCGGCTTTGTAATAACACATGGTCTATTTCGTTGCGAGTGGCTCCATCAAAAAATATCGACGGACTCACGACCTACCTTGGCGTCCAAATATCCCAAGATGATTTTTACATCATACCTTTCGACGTTAAGTTCCCGTTCAACTTGTTTGAAGAATTCTTCCTTTTCATCGTCCTGGGACTCTTATATCGATGGAACCTTTACAAAGCGAACATCCAGTTTCACAGTGTTGCAATGACCAATGGTAAAGCTGCTGGAGATGATGGCATCCCGCCAGAATTGCTGTATCAAGCCTAATAGCAGATGAGCTACATCCAATCCTGGAAATAGCATGAAACACCTGTACCTTCCCGGAGGATTGGACGGAAGGTAACATATTAAAAATACCAAAAAAGGGGGCCCTAACTAGAAAAATCACACAATTTATCACCCAGGAGCAAAAATTTCACCAAAAATGGCAACTGATTCAACCACAGTGGCCTACAAAATCCCGTGTTCAGCTGAACTGAGCAGATAAACAAAACTGTGGACAATTTTGACTTGAGCTAAAGCTCAAAACTACTGCTCAGGTTCAGCTGAGCGAAAGCTTGAATCGTCACTGTGAAACCGGGCAGAAATGTTCTAAAATTTGCCTCGCACACGAAGGATGAATAGGTGCGTTTTACACGATGAAACACGAAACAAAAAGTTTTCTGCAAGCTTGCTCACACGAGCGCGTGTTCCCTCAAGCCCTCTCTCAGGCCGGGCGCACATTGAGACGCAGGCGACACAGGCAGAGCAGCACAGTTTCCGTGTTTCATGCTTTTTAAGGGAGAATCGCGAATTGCAACGCAGAGCAGATGACACGAATACTGCGCCAGCCGCAGGCTTTACGACACTTGTGGATGGGGCACAGAAACTGTGTGCTACGTGCCGCGTACGGACTTTTTTTAAAAAATGGAAGAAAAATTAAACGATTTTAATAAATTCTCAAATTCCTCATCCGAATCTGACTTAGAGCTTAATAAATTAAGATATTCCTCCATTTCGAAATTACTTTCGTCAAACTGTCTAACAAAACTGCTCCCCAATGTGCTTAGGCAACTGTGTAAGGCCGTTTTTTTTCTGTGCTGCCCTGTTCTGCACTTACTGTGTGACACAGCTCAATGTGCGCCTTAGCTCAGGCTGGGCGAACGCTGGTCCCAGCACAGCGCAGCCTAGCACAGCACAGCACAACAGAGAAAACTGTGTTTCATTATATCTAAGTTACCATCGCATATTTGCGACAGCAAAGGCACAGCAGTCGCAGAGGCCTCTGTCTCAGCTCCGCGGGTTGTGATTGAAACACAGTTTCCTCTGTCGGTAAGACACAGTCAAGAAGCAGTAAAGCGTTTTTCAATTTTATATGACACAAGTAATGAAAATTATGTAAGAGAAAGTTTGAAAAATAAAATATGGAGGAAAATTACAATTGAATTAGGATATAAAGATGGCAAAAATAAATCTGATATAACAATTTCCACAATACAAAATTGTGCACTGCGTGTGTGACCTGCGTTCTTCAACATTCGCTGTTGGGTAGAAAAGTATGTCTCTGCTGGCTCCCAGCTGATTATCTATGCTGTGCTGTGCTGGGACCAACGTTCGGCCAGCTTCACCTCTCTCCTTTAAACCGAGCAAGCTTGCAGGAAACTTTTTGTTTCGTGTTTCATCGTGTAAAATGAGGCATAGCCTTTCATTTATTGCTATAAAGTCGATGAAGCCTTTTGCTGACCATAGAAACTACCCCGACCCCGAGCATATGGTACCTATCTTGAATGACATCACTATAATCAGAGATGTGACTTATGTGAAATACTTGTATTTAAAATGCAAATACAAAATGCAAAATACCTATTTTGTATTTTGCATTTAAATACCTTTTCAAAAAAAGCATTTTGTATTTTATTTGAAATACTTTTCGAGACATATTTTCCATTTTAAAAATTCAAAATACTTTGTGATTAAGTTTAGTCAACATTATGACTCAAATTTCATATAAAATGAACGAATAATGCTTGTATTGGCTACTAGAGGCTCCTAGAGGCGCTGCTCGTAGTCACAGCACAGACATCAGAAGAAAAAAAATAAAACGAGCCTTATTACATGTTCCAGGGTTCAGACTCCTCAGCAACCAGTGAGGGTGGTTGTACCAATTAGGGATGTTACGAATGTTCGCAATCGCATATGCGAGTGATTCACATCAATTTAAACTTTCGTATCGACATTCGCATTCGCATTAAGTAATGCGAATGTTTTGCGAATGCGAATATGTGTAGGTCATGACGTGTCCCGTTGAAAACAAAATTAAAAGACGAAAAATTGACAGATCTGGCCTTAACTATGACCCCCTTAAGGCCCCCCTTCGCAGGCCGTAGCCTTTTAGGCCACGTCAGCATGTACCGCCCGATGAAGGCCATACATTACTTAGCCTGACTGAGGCATACGTCCGACAGGCCGTGGACTGCAGGTGACCTCATGATTCCCTATATACACACAGGCGAAATGCTATTCCTAAACATTCGCACATTCGCATTCCGAACATTCGCATTCGCGAATATGAAAAATATGACATTCCTAACATCCCTAGTTCCAATACCACGGTAGACTTGGAAACCCTTCAATATGTAAAGGATGAGTACACAAGGTTGGCGATATTAAACACTTATCCTACAATAAAAAAAGTGTTTTTAAAATACAACACATGCTTACCAAGCTCAGCACCAGTAGAAAGACTTTTGTCATATGGTGGCATGATAATGCGACCTCACAGAAGGAAAATGAGCAATAATGTGTTCGAAAAACTTGTATTATTAAAAAGTGTAATAAATAAAGAGAATTAAATTGAACAAAAGGTATTTGTAATTAAAGGAAGTATTTTGAAAATACCTATTTTGCATTTAGTATTTCAAATACAAAACACAAAACTATTTGGTATTTTGCATTTGAAATAGTAAATCAAAAAAGTATTTGCATTTTGTATTTAAATACATTTCTTAAACTATTTTGCACATCTCTGACTATAATACATATCATACTCCGGGTTTTAGGAAGACACCATTTCCTATCCATCGTACATCTTGAATGGCGGTAATTGAGTCTAGGGATATTAGCAGTATAAAAGTTGCAAACTGTTCTTCTCGTAATCGAATTTATGTTCTTGCTTAAGGAGTTAGGATTTTTAAAACTGTGATTACAAGGATTTAAACAAAATAAATTAAAAAAAATTCCGTCCTTAAACCCCAAAAAACTTGAAAAATATTTCACAAAATTTAGCTTAAGTTGCTTTATCTCTAATGAAGATTTGAAGACCTTCGCTTACCCAAAAATTCATTTATACAATGTAAATGCTTGAAGTATATCTAATCCTTAAAAAGTCCTGAAAATCCTTAAATTAAATAATCTCACCTTCTATCCTATTCAGATTTTAGGTAGGTACAGAACAACAACAACAACAAAAAACACAAAAAAACAAAACAGAATATCCATAATCATTTCATCTAATGGCTGTCACCTTAACCAGGAAAGGCCAACAGGACCATAGCTGGCTGGCATGAATCCTTTTATCCCTTTTTCAAGTATCAACTGCTCTCGGTCCATTTCAGTACAATCTAATGACCTATGAATAAAATTTATTCGTTTCCGCTTCAAAAAGGTGAATTAATTGGGTCAAATTAGCATAATTAACAATTTATCAGGGTCTCTGTTTATATTTACACAGCGTCCCAGATTTCTTTTTTTCTTTTTTGTTGTTCTTTTAAACCCAAAATATGTACTTTTAACCCCTTTTTCCGTTCTGGTCAAAACTTGGACTTTTTAGCCTTTTGTCCGAAATAAACACACAAAAATAAAACAAAAATATTTTTTCTATCTTGGTTTGTGGATGTAGAGACAGGAAGAGAGAGAGCGGAGAATAGCGTTCAAAAAACAGAAGATAATAATATGGTCAAAGGTTAAGGCGTTAGAGGATAATTTAATATCAATTTCTATAAATTTATGATGATTTCATTTCTCCCATTCATTGTTGATAATTTCACAACGAAAAAAAACAGCCCCAAAAATTGTAGTAAACATAAAAATCTCCACTGGCGCTTCTACGGAGTAATGAACTACATTGACATGGCGATAATGTCATCAGCGGTTCACACCTTCCAGATTAGATCAAATTTTTTATACGACTGTATTCGCGGACCAACTTGAAAAATTCTCTCGATCCGCACTTGAACTTTTCAAAAAGACAAAAAACAATTTTTTTTTAGATTTTATTTTGTGGCATAATCATCGGCGCCCAAATTGAAAGCCATTTCCGGGAGCGCATTTTCAAAAATCGATCATGCAAATCAGATCACACAACAATCAGAGCGTGTAAGACTCTTCTGCACACCGATCCCCATCCATGGATCCACCCCCACACATCACCTGGTTGCCCCGGGAATATGTTTCGATAATTGGTGGTACAACATGTTTATGCGCGCGGGGAATTTTATTTATGCCTCTCAGGCGTTATGTTGACAGGTACCTTGGGACGCATACTTTATCGGCGTAAGTCCCAACGTTGAATCGGTTGTTGTCAGAAAGTGATTGACGCATGATCAATGATCGAAAATTTTCTAAATAACTATGCTCGGCGGTGCCCTTAAATGGCGAAGTCGCAATGTTCTTTTTAGTTGCTTAAGAGGCGATCAATGTTCGATGAGGAATATATGTACATATAAAAAATAGTGAAAAGCGCACGCGTATTATGCTTGTTTTTGTTTTGTTTGGATTATTGTAGGTGGGTATATATCAAGTCTGTCAAGTCTGTCGGATCGTTGATCTTGAATGTTGGATTGACCTTGATAGTATGTAATTTGAGTTTTATGCTGTATTAGCAGAGGAGAGACTGGGAAATTGTACCTTTTTTATCGTGATTACTGACATCACTAGTAATTTGTTTCAGTCGATAGAGTTGTCACTTTTGGCCTTCAGTCGTCATTGTACAGGTGTGGTTTGACATTAAAATCATCAAAATTTGCATTAAACTAGTGAAGTACGCTTTTATTATAATATATTCAAAATTCGTTAGAACGTACGTTTGTTCGAGCGTGTTTTTCTGAAGTGGTGCAAAATCTCTGTAGTAAACTTTTAAACTAAAGTGAACTAAACGTATTCGTGCACTGCTTTAAATGATCTATACTGGTATCAGATCGGCAAAACTGTGTATAATGTCTGGCATTAGAAAAATTGGATTTAATTTGCTAAAGGTTAGTTAACTCATGTGTTAAGAATGATCCAAGTGGCACTAGGGGCCATCCTGGTTTGGTTTTTTTTAACTAATGCCCATATTCCCGATTTCACTCACCTGAATTCTTTTCACTCACTCAAAAGTCGTTCAATTTGTAATCGGTATTCCCGTTTTCACCTATTTTCAGGTGATGCGATGCAATGCGTTACTCGAATAGCTGTCATAATTTCGAGTTTCTGTATACAAAATTTGATGAGATTTTTCAGTAGTTGTTTGTTCCAAAGCCTACCATATTTTCATATTTCTCCTCCATTCACCCAAAATTCGACCAAAATGTATGGGTGAATTGCGAGTGAAATGAATGTATGGAAAAGTGAATGTGAGTGAATGCGGTTAAATATCGGGAATACCAATTTCAGTCACTCGCCGTATTTCGACAGGTGAGTGAATTTGGGAGTATAGGAATAAAATTTAACTAAAAACACCTTTTTCTCCATAAAATACCCTGTATTATTGCTGGTTGTCATTAGTTTATCGCCTTCCCATTTTTAACTTCCCAGTAGGAAGTTATTGTAATCGGTCCGAAAATCGGATTCGAAATTTTCAATGTATTTACACGTTTCAAGGTCCCAATAGCATTTTAAGCAAAAATTTGAGAAGAAATATGTGTGTGTGTGTGTGCGTACGTATGTGGTCACTTTTTCCTGCACGATTTCGCGCGAACCGAAAAAGATATCGACTTCGTTCAGGTGCCGTTCGAAGCGTGTTCAAGGAAATATGATCTGAAAAGATTTTCATAAAAATCGGTCGAACCGTTTTTTTTGTTTGAACGACGTAAGTGATTTTTGTACCAGCACGATTTCGCGCGAACCAAAAAAGATACCGACTTCGTTAAGATGCAAAGCGTGTTAAAGGAAGTATGATGTGAAAAGATTTTCATAAAAATCGTTCGAGTCGTTTTTTTGTTTGAAGGAATACTGGGAAGTTAATCTTGTGGACCGAAAGGGTCAAAAGCCACATCCCAACTAGTTTATTTTTTCTCATTGTTTTGGATAATTTTGTTGTTGTATATTTTACATAACGAATAAAATTATATGTATACGCCGGTATTGTTTTGAGATCATTCTCCACACATGATTTTGATGACTCATTACTCTGGAAGTTGATAGGGTGGAAACTTGACTTTTACACTTTTATAGGTATAGGATAGGTGGGAATATTCTGCGTACACTGATACCTTATTCATGAAAATAGGTCATAGGGCTACAAAAATACAGGGTGATATGTAAAACTCTAAAGAAAAAACTTCAGAACGCCCTAGCGGCTAAACCGTTACGATTTACACCCCCTCCCAAACGATCTTTTGTTCGTCCAACCAAAACCTATCAACAGCTGGCCGCTTTGTAAACTTAACGGATACACCCTGTATAATAGCGTTGTCAATTGGAAAATAAGGTTTTTGCTGACTTATGCCCGGTTTCACAGTATCGATTTGAGCTTTCGCTCAGCTGAACATGAGCAGGAATTTTGAGCTTTAGCTCAAGTCAAAACTGTTTCACAGTTTGTTTTTGTGCTCAGTTCAGCTGAACTTAGTTCACTGGATTTTGCAGGCCACTGTAGTTGAATCAGTTGGGGTAATTTTTGCTTTTGGTTGATAAATTGTGTGATTTTTCTAGTTTTTAATCTGTAGTTGTAAGGATTTTTGAAAACGATATGGCCGCTTATTACTATAAGAACGAGTACGACGAAAGTAGACATCCTTATCGTACTCCTGAGCTCACCTCAAAGTTTCGGATAATTTTCCATTGTGGGGAACTCTGCATTTGGAATTGTTATATGGAGCGTTTATCAATATTGTTATTTTGTCAGGTAAAAGGGGGATCGTAATCCAGTAAACTGGTCTACTATGATTCTCAAGGTGTTCATATGGTATATGCAGGAGCGGCCGTTCTGAATCCAGCTTGCTGCCTTCTAACTGTTCGGTCTACTGCCTCTCTTATCTTTGATAATAATTTGTGGGGCAAGATTTTGCTCACAGTAGATAAATAGACAGATGCCTCTCCAGTCGTCGCATATTGTTAGGTCCCATTTTTTTGGTTTTTTGAATATGATACCTTTCGTCCAATCCTCTGGAAAGGTACAGGTGTTCCATGCTATTTCCAGGATTGGCTGTAGCGCATCTGCTATGAGGCTTGAGTCGGCTTTCAACAATTCTGGCGGGATGCCATCTTTTCCAGCAGCTTTACTATTGGCTATTGCATGAATTGCGGTTGCTATTTCTGTCTTAGATGGTGCAAGAGTGTTGATTCTTATTTGCTCTGCATTGTTGTTTTCTTCCTGCTCCTGTGAAAATGAAGCATTACGAGCGGCAAATAAATAATCTCTCCATCTATTCGCACTCTTTACGGCATGCTTTGTAGTAGAATACTCTCTTCTTTTTACAATTGAAAAATCCAACTTATAATTAATCAATAAATAAACACAAGTTCACTGTGACTTCCCTAAAATTAATGACATTTCTCTCACTTATATCCTGAGCTTTGGCTTAAGTGCCCAAATTTAGTCACTCAGTTCAAGTAAATTTTGAACCAAGTTCAACACTTGAACCACTACTGTGAAACAGTAAAATAAGTTGAGCGAAACCTTAAGGCTGAGCGAAAGCTTAAGTGAACACTGTGAAACCGGGCATTAGAAAAATAGGTAAATTTTGAACTAGCGCTAGAACCAAAACGGTGAGTCGGATAGAGATACTTGAGTAGTGATATTTGTAGGAAATTTTGTGCTCTTTAATTTATGGTATTATGATACTGCCTAGTTTTCAAGGTAGCGCAAGTTCCCGAATTGCCAAGCATATGTAAAATAGACAGCAAATAGGGAGAGAAAGGAAGTTATAGTAGCTGTTGGGAATTTCGGTCAGTTTGACAGTTTAAAATACAATAATATGAATTTAATTACATTCTTTCTTTTAATGGCACAAATTATGTGGAGTGACGAAGGGATTCATTTTCTTATAAATGAAGATAAAAAAATGAAGGGTGGGACGCAACTAATTTATCATACAAAAAAAAACTCTTTTTATTACATACTTATTTTCTGACAATGCAAAATTAATGCAATTGATGTCATCATCAAATTGCCATTAGCAAGAGCTAATAATTTTAATTTTTCATTCACCATTATATTTTATTTAAAAAAAATATATCCTTTGATACAAATTCGCAGGCACTAAAATTTCAAACCAAACCAAATAAATGTCAAAATACCCCGTAAAATCCAAAACTGTCAAAAAATTGGTCAATTTTTCTAGCTTTTCGTGAGCTTTTCCTCTGTTCCAATTCCAAGTTCCACTTAACTGTCCGAAAATTTATGCTTTCGGCCACTTATTGACATTAGTTGACACTGGCTTGTTTTATGAATTCCTATTTACATTAAAACCTAAAAACGAAGCAAAGGTGTTTTATGATAACTGAAATATTTTCGATTGAAACTGGTGTAAAAATTGCGTAAAAACTGCAGGTTCCATATGTCTGGGGACTTCTGTTTAGACGTTTCGCTCCCACGAACGTTTCTCACGAACTTTGTGGATGAAGGGAGAAGTGGAGCGGTACCTCTCGGACGCGCCGTGTCTGATGAAAACTTATTATATTGAAATCGCCACTCAAAATCATGGGGATTTCGTTGAAGTTTCGACCTAGTAAAATTGAACCTTCAGAAGTGGAGATTGTCATGTATAATTTCCATTATTTCGGGTAAAGTTTTATGCGGTGATACTTTAATAACTACCATTAAATTCATTTGTCCCTTTTCTGCCATAAATTTGCCTACACCCATTTCATGGTGATTTATCGTGACTAAGCGATAGCGTTTTCGTATGTCCGTATGAGATGTTAAAACATTGGCGGATTCCGTATAATATTATTCGTTTTGCTCGCGCTACCGGCATGCACGCTCCCGTTATATGCCAGAACATTTATAAATGCATCCGCATCATTCCACCATTCCAAACGCGGGTGTTGTTTTACCAAGCAGTCTCCCAACTAAGCACTAATGACGTCCAATGCTGCTTGATCTACGCAATCGAACGAGAACCGGTCTACTGAGTATGATATTGGTACCCTTTATGGTCGCCAAAATAATTGGCCGTTTTCTTCGTCCTATACATTTTTTTAAAGCCCCAATTTTAAATTTTTAATTTGTTTTATTATTTAAAGTTGATTCTTTAAATTGTAGGGGTAGTTTTAACAACTTAAGGGTTGAAAATAATTTAGTTTTGCCTGAAAATACGCATTCAATCGAATTTGAATCATAAAATAAAACAATTTTTTCGAAATTTTTATATTTTCAGTCGATGTGGGGGTGGGGTTAACCCTTTATTATTTTCCTTTATCATAAAATTTGGTTTGATAAATATTGAAAAAAGTGTATCTCATTGGATTGCTTTTGATTATTATTGAAATTATCGCGAAAAATCCTTAGAAATGGGTGGTTTTTTTTACATGTTTAAGGATGGCACCCATAGTTTAAGACTGCGGGACCTCGATTTTCGTAATCAGCGACCGAAAAAACAAAAACTTATAGGGAACGATTTTCATAATGGTGTTATGTTTTAACACCCGCCCCCCGCATTTTGAATGCGGTATAATGCATAAACGATTCGTCGATTTGTTGTAAGTTACAAAAATTTGTAATTTTAAAATTTCTAAAATTATAGAGTAAATCTCACCAAAGGGGAGGTGGGTGCCAATTTAAAACAAAAACACCTCACATATTTAATTGACCACAATTCATTCGTAACCGGCGATGTTTCTCATTTTGTTTATTTCGCGATTTTTTTTTCTTGTTTTTTTGCGAGCACTTCTAAGTTTTTTGTACTAAGTTCACAACTTAAGGCCAGGTTCTCATTGGATCGACTGAAATTTACCAATACTTTGGACATGTTTTTTTGGGAAAACTAAAAGAGGTAGCCAAATTATTTTTTGTAGCTTTATTTATTGTACATTCATGTGTACGTTTATGGTGTTCGCTTCGAAAAAAAAACAAAATGGCGGCTGTGGTCAGCTCTCGCGGAAAACGTGTTTTTAAAAGACTCCGAACTTCTCGTCAACTTTTAGGGGTGATACCGACCTGAAATCAAAAAATGAACGATTAGAGGTCAATCTGTAACTAATTGAGTGGAGCTTATACTAAGAAAATTTTGAAAAAGTCAAAAATTTACAAAATGGCGTACGTTTGAAAAAAAAGTGCAATTTTCGGGGTATTTTTTTATTAATTATTGCTTGTAAAGAATGTTTAAAATAATAAATGTTTATATTTTGTTAGTATAAGCTCCAACGAACTAAATTTACTTTCGAATCCCGTTGACTAGAAGTAAATCGGTTCAGCCGTTTTCGAGTAAACTTGACGCAAAGTTTCAATTTGTGGAAGCTGAGATAAATCGATGTAAAGATTCAGTTCAATTTTCATGAGTTTCGATGAATTTTTCCGTTTAGTTTTTTGAATGTAATTCAACGTTTATTTCTATATTTATAACAAAAGTGTTTACACTTATGTTTTTTGAGCTGCTGAATCCGAATTTGATATTATTTTTTCAAAATTCAAAATGGCTGCTCCAATATGGCCGACTAAAAATTGAATTGCGACTGATTGTTAAAATTGTACGTTTGAATGTATTCCTTTTTCAGTCAATAAACACGATTTTCAGAATGAATTTTCAAAATTCAAAATGGAGAATCCAATATGGCGGACCAAAAATGGAATTTTGACGGATTTTTATACTTTTTTTTCTCAATTTAACTTGTTATCAGTAAAAAAACAACAAAACAAACGTACGCGTAACACGTGTGTCGATTCGTACGGTATACTTTTGCCACTAACTACTACAACGCATTACAAGGAAAAGTTCCTACAAAAACAGCAACCACACGAAAAGCCGAGCCACAGCCGAGAAAGCGCTGAGCGGGCGCCCCGCTGCGATTGTGACACCGCTGCGATCAATGGGCTGTAGAAACGGTTCTACTGCTCGGATCGGCATGAAATTTTAAAACAATATTTTTAAAACATTATTCTTTCCGAAAATGAAAAAAAAAAAATCGAAAATTTTAAAATTTCAAATGAGAACCTGGCCTTAAATAAATCAATTAAATCGCATAATCTATATTTATTCTATCCATTTTCCATTTGTCACTGGTCACTTTACATTTTCAACCGAATTTTCTGGTGGATTAAAAACAAACGTGCCCTGATGGGTTTTTGATGAAGACGCGCCCTTTCTTGAGAGTGCAACTAACTTCAGAGTTTGCAAATGAAAACATAAGGTGCGTTTCATTTTCATTTGAGTACGTACGTCGACGTAGTTGGGTGGACATCGGCATAGATGCAGCTACACCAGCCCATACTGTGGTGTAGCAACAAATACGCCGATGTGCGTCCAACTACAGCAGCATAAGTACTCCAATATGAAACGCACCTATAGAAAGAGTATATAGTCCAGGAACCAGGGGTTTTAACCTGACACTAAATCCAATAGAAATGATTTTTGGCACACGGGCAGTTTTTGAAGCGTATTTTAAGAAAAAAAATTGTTCTGCACGCGAACACCTAGGGAAACTTCGGAAAATTCCCGGGAAAACTCGGAAAATTGATATTCCATCAATAACTTGAAAGGGGTTGAAAATTTCGATATAATGTATAGAACAAACTTGTAGAGCGTGAAAATCTTCACAAAAAAGGTCTCTACATGTTTTTTCGAAAATTGCTTCCTATGAGAGATATGAGCTATAATTGATATTTTCAGATTTCCGCGCGAATAATTCGGGATATCATAAGATTTACCCCGAGACGAGAGAATGTTCCAACTTTAATTTGGTTATCGGTTGAAACTCTTACTCGACAAGTCAGTTGCGGTTAGATGGATTATTTGCAAAAGGTGCGTTTTTTCGGTTTTTTATCACTTTTCCCGTTTCCGTTCCCGTTAATAGTCACTACCATGGAAAGTGTACGACCTAGACCATCCTTGTGTATGGAACTATTTTAGAGAATGGTTTGGTGCATCAGAAAGATAAGAAAAAAAGTACTGTTAATAATGGATTTTTCTGAGAAAAATGCAAAAAACGATAATTTTTGGGAGGCTCAGACGGAAAATATCGAAAAACCTTCTAAATGGAGTCCCTCAAGTTTGTGTTGTTAATAGCAAATAAAAGGATTCACAATTACCTAAAAAACAAGCCCAATTATGTTGCTCTACGATAATCGGTGTAGGAGTAATTAAAGTTTCAGTAGTCATGAAACACTAAAATAAAAGGTGGTCTGCCAAGCACTTGGCCGCGGCTAAGATCCGGCAGACCTGTGTTTTCTAGTATAAAAATGTTCCAACTTTAATTTGGTTTTCGGTTGAACCTTTTACTCGATAGGTCAGTTGCGGTCCCAAAACTACAAAAAAAAAAGTGGTCTGCCAAGGCTTTAGCCCCAGATTTGACCAGACAGACCAACATATTTTTGTTTTACTCCGTGAGTACTAAATTTTAAGAGTAATTCCAAGCTCTTACTCGATAGGTCACTGAGCGCTCCCAAAAATTTTCCGGAAAACGCTCATTCCAAACTTGAGCCGCACTTCCGCCCAGGCAGACCAAGACTTTTCTTATGGTCGCTGTGAGTACTAACATTTCAAAAACATTTCATCCTCTTACTCGATAGGTCAAGTTTTTTGCAGCCAGCTCTTGGACTAGAACGTTTGGGTGTTTTGTAGGCATGAAGATTCGTAGACGATTTTACTGTGCACGACGTTGCTGGGTGAGGGGTTCTGTCGCGAGGCTATGGAGGGAAATCCGATCCGTGTTCTATTCATCACCTAAGCGCGAGTTTCTAAGGGCCAGTTTTACACCAGCTGACTTTTTCAGAAGATTTTTCTTGGTTGTTTGTCGGCCCGTGTGAAACTGGCCAAGATAATAATAAAGCTATATAGCACTGTACACAACTGTATTTACTGTTTTACTAATGATTTTGAATGTAACTTAATATAATTACTCAATCAGAAATTAGTTTGAATATATAATACAAAATATTTACTGTTATTTTTTGGGAAAATAAAACAATGAACAAGATATCAAATCAAATCTTGCGACAGCTTTTCAACTACTTCTACTAAACCGATTCTTATGAAACTTTGCACACACATTGAGCTAACATGTCAGTGCAATCGGACAATTTTGAAAAAAATTCAAGATTGCGGTTCCAAGATGACGGACGAATTTTTCAATTGTGTTCCGATTCCATTTAAAATCGGTATCGGGGGTTTTTAGGGACACAAATGACGATTCTGTGATCAAATTTTGAAAATTCAAAATGGCGACGCCAATATGGCGGATGAATTTTGCAAATGTGTTCTGAATCCATTGAAAATCGGTATCGGGAGGTTTTTAGGGCCACAAATGACGATTCTGTGGTCAAAATTTGAAAATTCAAAATGGCGGATGAATTTTGGAAATGTTTTCTGAATCCATTGAAAATCGGTATCGGGGGGTTCTTAGGGCCACAAATGACGATTCTGTGGACAAAATTTGAAAATTAAAAATGGCGGATGAATTCTGCAAATGTGTTCTGAATCTATTGAAAATTGGTATCGGGACATTTTTAGGGCCACAAATGACGATTCTGTAGTCAAATTTGAAAATTCAAAATGGCGGATGAATTTTGTAAATTTGTTCCGAATCCATTGAAAATCGCTATCGGGGAGTTTTTAAGGTCACAAATGACGAATCTGTGGGCAAAATTTTAAAAAAATCAAAATGGCGGCGCCAATATGGCGGCACGATTTTGGCAATTACAATTCGATTTCATTGAAAATTGCTATTTGGGGGTGTTTTAACGTCGGAAATAATAAATTTGTTGTCAAAATTAGAAAATTCAAAATGGCGCTGGAGGTATGGTATGCATAACAAATCACTTCACCAGAATTTTGTAAAAAGTATAATCCAAAAATGACAGAATTAAGACTAAAAAGAATATAATAAAAATGGGTAAAACAACATTTAAGTTAAATGGTTTTATTTTAAATCTGCTGTACCAAAAACTAGAAAATAATTAGAACACGATCATGGACCTTCTGGAATAGTAGCAGTGCTGTCTTTTCATGTCGTTTGCCGAGGGGCATTTTGTGTCGCTGCGTCAGCGAATTAAGTAATATTATGGGACTTTTAACAGACTAAAATAAAAACATAGGTCGCATAAAAACCTGTATAACCTCTGCAAATAAGAACAACTTGTCTAGAAAAATGTGTTTCCAAGTCCACCAAAATAAAATAGTTCAAAGGCACTTCGTATCATATTTAAGTTACCTAAAGCTGCTCAATTCAATTGAGTAACTATTAGAAGAAGAATCTAGGGAATTGAACATAATTTAGAAGTGCCGTTTATTTCAGTAGTGGAAAGGAGGTGGAGTAAATCTACTCAAGGTCGATGGACCCACAGGCTCATAACAAATGTGGAGGGAAGGGTCACGGGAGAGCATGGAGAAATGAGTTACGACCTCGCACAGTTCTTGAGTGGACATGTGTGTTCCAGAGCATACCTCCATCGGTTCGGACAAGATGTCTTCGCTGTCCCCGGCATTCCTAAATCTGATAGAAGACACAGAGCATGTCCTATTGGAATGCCCGATATTAGCCGAGCAAACTGCTGCTCTGCAAGCGACAGCCTGACAGCTCAGGCGCGACTCAGAGTAGAGAACATCATAGACTACATGGTGACATCGGGTGTTGTAAAGAATAAAGTGGAGGAGACGCTAAATATGCTCCATCAGAAGGTAAGGCGCAAAGAAACCAAAAGGAAGAGAGTAAGGCTTAGAAATATCGGTAGTATTAGCAGGTAGATAAAAGCTGATCCAGCTGGCGAAGCATTGCTGAAAAGAACCGACAGGCTGGAGCGTGTCGGCATCGTGATGCTTCCACCTGCCAACGCACGCAAATAATAAAAAAATCCAATAAATTATTGTATGCAAATTAAACATTAGTCGTAAATCACGCCAAAGAAGTATAACTTCTAATGCGCGTACATAAGTACACACACCCACTTTGTATAAAATAAAAGAACACCCAAGCCTGTATTGCGGTAATCGGTATAGGACTTATCAAGGTTTAAGAAAGTTAAAAACTTTTCTAAACGTCTTTTCGTAAACACCCTGGATATTAGTGGATAGCCTCCCTCTCTCTCTAAATCCCAAATATACCCAGAAATCACCTCTTAATGTCTTAGCATCTTCGTTTGAAACATCCTGTATATTCTGTACTATTTGTTTTTAGTATCTACATGAAATAAATTCAAATTCATTGCAACAGTTTTTTTTTCTTACAATAAAGAGATGAAAAAGGTAAATTTTCTTAAAATCCGCAATTTCATTCTGTCAACTATAAAAGCAAACTCTTTAATTAGTATAGTAATGTGAGAGAAATAAAAATCAGATACGCAGAACTCAGGCTCAAAATCATCATCAACAGTTTTGCCTTTCGAGTGTTAATTTGTTTTGTCGTCGAACAAATTTGCTAATTAAATTCGAGAAGAAATTCCTCTCCTCTTTTGCAAAATTAAAAAAGTAAAAAAAACATCTTTCAAATTAGGAAAAACAAAATAAACAATACCAAAAATTAAAATCATAAAATCAGCTACTGAAACCCAAACAAAAGCCCACTTCGTACATTGTGTACCTATGCCCAAAATTTAATTATAACGAGGTTAAGGCCCTCAGCAAGCAAAACTAAAACTAAAAAAATACGCAATCGTCCAAATAAAACAGCACAACAACAACAATTGATCCACTCGAACCGTTCAAATGCTGTCTCCAATTACCTCATATTTGCCTTGACTTTAGCTGCGAATGTGTGTCTTAAAAGAAAACTTCCTAAGATGTGGAACAGTTACGCCAGCCGCCGAAGCGGTCCCGTCTTAAAAACCCGCTCACGATCTCGAATCGTTAATTAAAAAGCATAAAAAAGAACAACAACAACAACATATTATTTATATGCTGAACTCGAAACGTGCGCGGTCAAATTTCGGCATACCCGAGCAGTTTTGAAGCATGTTTGTATCTTTTTCAAAAAACCATTTTTTTCTTGCTTGGTATTGTGTGTCTGAATTGTTTACTTAAAGACGTCTGAAAAGACATTTTAAGAGTCTGTGGCTAAGAAAAATATATAATAAAAGAAACCCGAAAAAAATATGTCGAAAAGCCGGAAATCGCGGAGGTCTTTCGGTTGACGGCTTCATTTCTGTTGCGGTAGATCTTGTGGACTCGACCAAATTTGGACTTAACAAAAAAAAATATTAAGTTTTATGTCCCACGTACGCAAGAAATTTGTTACACTACAAAATGACAAATAAAACCCCGTCCAATGTTGTTTTCACCTCTCTTATCAATGACCATGAGATAAACAAATTTTTCGCTGATAGATTATGAGTTGGCGTGACATGAATGCGCTTTTCTAAGCGGCATTTCTGTACGTTATCTCTCCTCCTCTCTAAATGCTGTTTTAATTAATCGCTTTTCAATGAAAACATCGCTAGTTGCAAATGATGCAGATACCGTATCTAAAACAATTAATCAGCATTTGTGTGAAAAATCGCGACCAGTTATAACCGAGCTGCGTTCATGCATAATAAATAATCCCCGATCATCGCACGCAATCAAGCCAGCAATTTGCAGCTGAAGTTGACCTTATCACAACTAAACATCTTCCGCTAGTACTGGCCAGCATACCTAATCACCTGACGGCACAGTCACTCGCCAGTCAACCATCCAGTCGTCATTCAACCGACTCCCACTCCATCTGTGCATGCATTCGCTAAACATACCAAAGACACACAATATATTCCACGATCAATTGTCGGCGCATTGCAAAGCTAAACACTGAAAAAAAAGTGCGGGCATTAAAAGCGTTTAATTAAAAATACTCGCGATAACGACCAGTCATAACTGATCGGGGCGCGCACAGCGATCGCGGATGCGATTATAGTGCAGTCTGCAGGTCGTCATAAGGCGGCAATTATAACGATGATCGTGGGTGGGTGTGCGATCGCCGTGGTGCAATCGATGCACAAAATTCCCCGTACGCAGGGTGACGACGCTAACGAATGGTGGAAAATTGATTGATGCCAATCACGTCTTGGAATGCGGAATCTTTTCTGCGAGTGCGCCGAGCTCTTGAGCGAATCTCTTAAAACATCCAATTTCTTTAGCCCAGAAGAAGGACGTGCGGTGGCGCAAGTACTGGCGATAATTACTTCTTGTTTCGTCATCGAGTTTTATGGAAAGTTTGTTGACTTCATTTCTGTTCGCTCAGCATAGGCTATGTTATTATTATTGATGATTTTGTGTGTAGGCTGGAGATGAATGATATTATGGTGCTGCAGGTTAATGTGTTTCCAAGTAAGGTGCCAGCGGGATCACTGTGTTTAGTGTAATATGCAAACAGCAAAAAAAGGTCATGTGAAAATTGTTTGGTGAAAGGCAATTGATTTATGGTAATGTGGGAGAGATTTATGCTAAATGGGAAGCTTTCTTTTTGCTTGAACGATGGATTGATTATTCGACCAGTACTTGAAGACTTTTCGCAAATAGAGACGTAAGAGTTTCCCCAGAAGTGTTCGAACATGCTTTGATTTAAGGCGTGGATACAAAATACGAGTTGCTGGCCTGACAGTGGAGAGCTACTGCCCTTGTGTACTCGCATGTCTGTTCTTATAATTAGGATCCAAATAATTCCATAAGCTGGTTTGGTCCTTGTATAACTCCACAAACTTTATAATTTGCTCGGAAGTCCATCTATCTGCCATTTTTTGTTTTTATAACCACTAATCGAAGCAAAAAACATATAAGAATGCCATGCAGAAGCAGAACGGCATAGTCCCTGGTTTAGGAGCTACTGTCACTTCCCAATACCATGCCAGTTGACGTCCGAGTCGCATGCGAGCTGCTTCCTGTGGCGTGTTGAGAAGGCAAGAGCATAGCCGGCGGATAATATGGTAAAATACGGGCAACCGGGATTTGAGAGTAACTAACCGTGTGACATGAAGAATGCCTTTGGTTCCGGCCCATATTCACCGAAAAGAAGACGTGCTCTGCGTTGTCCTGGATACCTAGTCAGACTAGTCACAGCGCTGAGCCATCCTGCGCGAAACGATGGAGGTATTTTATATATCCTCCATTTCCACTCAAGAACTACGTGAGGTCGTAACTCACTTCCCCACACTCCTTCGTAACACATCTATCCACGTTTGGGATAAATCTGAGGATCCACGGACTCCGCTACCAAGCACGCCATCGTTGGATATGGTCCTGTATGCGCAGCATGCGCGAAAGAAGCTTAAGCTGGAGACAGATACATGCGTACGTTGGTGCGTGCGGTGATTGATATAATAGAAGTGCGCACGCAACGCAAAAGTTGTTCTACTTCCAAATTTTCCACATTGCCGCATTCGCCATAGTCTCAAATATCCAAACACAAGCACACACAACAGACACATTCACTCGTCACTTTTTGTTATTTGTAAAAGGCTAGATGGAACTCAAGCACGCAACTGTCTGTCAGCGAAAATTCGCAAGCACTGTACGCACGCACTGTATGCAGGCACGTATCTGTTTCCAACTTTATTCTGTATGCAGCCCTCCACTTCCTGATGTTATCCCTCTTGTTGAACGTTGCTGCCCACAGGAGGCGACGGATCGGTTTGAGCCTCCAAGTTCTTGGAAATGCCGCACAAATATCGGAAGCTTTATCCGCCATGCACTCCAAGTGTATTTTAAAATTAGGCCTCTGGTCGATCATCACTCCCAGGTGCCTTAAGGCTGGATTGCAATGCTGTCGCTGTCGCGGTCGCTGCCGCTTGTCGTAGACGCTCACGCTCCAGTGGTTGCTTTCGCAGTTACATGAAGTCGCACTGAATATCAAGTTATCTGTCATTTAGAAAATTAAATTTCAAGTTAGGTGTATTTTTTGTATTAAAATAAACAGTAAAATTAATGAATGAATGAAAAAAGTGGCTTTAATGAAATTAAAAAATAATTTACACAAATATTAACTTCCAAAAAGTTCACCTTTGCTAGTGTCGCGCGACCAAAGTTTTAATGTTGCGAACTTTCCGCGACGCGACACGGTACAGCGACACCTTAGCGACAAATTGTATTTTCGATAAGAGAATTTCATACATTTTAACTTTTGACAGTTGGTGCGACAGCGACAACGACCGCGACAGCGACAGCATTGTAATCCAGCCTTTAAGGTGGGCTGTGAGTGAATGATCTGTTCCCATACCGTGATTCTTATTGATACTTGTTTTCCCAGGCTGCTGATCAGCATAGTTACAGTTTTGTGTTCAGCAAACGGCAGACCAGCGGTTTCAGTCAATAGTTTAATATCTCAGATAGCTTCGTGCGCGCATAATTCGATCTCATCGATGCGTAGCCTCAACACATCATTATACATTGTGATCCACAGGAGAGGACCCAGGACAGCACATATTATTCTGTACATCGTCAGTCCATCTTCCGATTCACAATAAAGTGACGTACCTTGTTTCTTTTTTAGGAAAGGTTGTTACCAAATAACAGTTTCGGAGGAGGGGGTTTCTTTGCCTGACTACCCACTCGGACCCAACACGATCCGCCGGCACTGGGCAAGAGGCGAGTAAAAAGAAAAACTGTTGTAGTAATTCGCGTGCGAGGTGCTGACCCACACGCAAATGCCAGTAACTCGTATGATGCGGTCACACGGTGCGAGTAGTTACACTGCAGTAACTAACTAGGCCTGCTCGCATGCTTACTCGCACTGTGTAAGCCCGGCATTAGCCTGTTGAAGAAAAAAGCACAATAGACTGCATTTGAAGTGGACTATGAACATAAGCGCCGCATCATCTCGTTGTTCGTCTCCCGCAGCCACCGAGTTTAGAAGATTGAAAGATTGGTTTCGAAATAAAACTTTGCCGTGTAAAAATAGGCGACTTTTAAAATACACCTGACCCGCCATTCGTTCCTATGGTATTTTTGTTAAATAAAATAAATTAAAATCTGCTTTATTGAAAGTAAATAATATAATAGTTTTGTTAATTACTAACATTATGTAAAAGTCCCTTTTTCCTAGGACAATTATCGTTGCGAGAAAAACAATCGTTGCGAGAAAAATCTCGCAATCTGTTGTGCGAATTTTTGAAGTTATGTTCCTACGAATTCAGTTCTCGCAACGAGATTTCAAGAATGACATTTTAAGAACTGTCATTCGCTTTGTTTTCTTATGTGTTAATAAATTATAAACAAGTTAAAAGAAATTTGACGATGAAGAAGAAGACGAATTTCTACTGATGTAACCATGACGAAAACTCAAACTGTGTGTTTAACTACACCCTAAAACGAAGCGATTAGAACAATATTCTCGCCATTCAATTCATTTTTTTATCATTTTTTCCTTCTCGCCGATTAGACTATAGGAAAAAGGGACTTAACGGTTTCAGCAACGAAAAGTTTTATGGTCAGCAAAAGAATGCTTCCATCTTCGTCTCAGTTCGTTACCAAATACAAACACCAAATTGAGAACAATTTTAACTTTTAAATGGTAGGAAATAACCAGTGTGCATTAGGTGATCGCAAACCCAACAACGTGATGAGTAAGCAACAGTATTGCGCAGCTAAAAGTACTAAAAACTAAGCGACAGAGGGCGACAGGAAGCTGGTAGACTGCCCAGCACAATTCTATGTTAAATACATTTGCAGCCTGCGCCTCCACAAGTAAAGTAGTAGTTAAAGTGGGTGGCATTACTATTCTATCAGAACTTTTTTTCCTGTTCTGATTATTCTTCTTTTAAAGAGTTGTGTGGCCAACAAGTACCGCGGCGGCCATTTGGACAGATATTGTACCTCAGCTTTGTAGCCTAGATCGCTTGAACAAGCTTAGCAGCCTAGCTAAAAATATATCGCTTGTACTAGTCTTTTCAGACATGGTCGCACCAAACAGCGAGATTCTGGTTCCTTCTATCGCGGGGCAGTGACAGTGAATATAAAGGGTAGACTCGTCCTCCTTGAAGCAAAAGCATTCAGGTTGAGTTCTCTGCCCTTAATAAATCCCAGTAGGAAATATGCTTACTTTGCGATGCGACACATTGAAGCCGACCAAACTATGTGTTGTCCTCCACTGCAGGGTCTGGTCTGATTGTCTATGTCCCTCTTCCACAAATTGGTACTTGCTTCAATAGCCGATTCCAGACCATTGACGTGCCCGTGTCCATTTCCTTGCCTTGGAAGCCCTAATGACCCGAGAACCAAACAAGCATGACCCGATTGAAAGGTCTTTAGCCCATTAAGAACACGTTGGCTATTCGAAGAGAGTTTTGATTTGGTCCTACAGTACTATCGCCCCAATAGCCGCCGCCCTGCCGTTAACAATTAATAGTCTTTTACTGCAACAAAAGCTTCTAAAATTTCATGTTTGTAACCCTAGCTGGTTCTTTCAATACCATACTCAAAGGGTGTTCACTTAATAGCCGGACTAGTGCTTAGTCTATACTTTTTTCTTAATTTTTACAGTCGACCATTTAGGCGTTCGCGAAGATTACGAAGATTTCAATCATGAAATTTTCGAAACTACAAGGCGATAGCTTACGAAGTTGAAATTTGGAGGTAGGTTTTTATAGGTCGTAGACATGCGCTAAAAAGATGTAAATATAACTGTTAAAGGAAAGATAATTACGAAAGAAACCGTGGACACCACTATTAAGTACTTAGCTTTCTTACAGGCCCTCTAGGTCGGCTCCAAAAGTGCCACAAACTTCTCATGGTGCTTGCCGGACCAGCTCATTGGAAGAGGCATACAAATCTGTCGACATCCCTTTGCAGTTGACCTGTGCGACTCCAAGGCGATTGAACTTATTCAACTAAAGCACTGTAGACTGAAGCCATGCTTTTTATTTCATGTTGCTTGCCATTTTCTACACGTGCACCTCATGTACTAGTGAAAACCAAATTTCACCTGATTATTACTTATATCGATATCAGCCAGGTGTGCAACTTTTCTGTCCATAGGGAAAAATAAATATTAGGAATTACGTGGCTTTCCACAATATGTTTTATACACTTATAAAAGCATGACTTCTAATCTTAGACAACTCTGCATTCAGAATCATCATCTTATTCTATTCCTCTGCAAACTCACTTCAACACTTGATATTATTTCTGAACAGTTTATTTCTTTCGATTTCACAGTTCACAATTTAAACTAGTTGAGTCACTCAAATGGCACCAGTGTTTCTGGTAAATACACCGAGTCACTAACAACATACATCAAATAGTGGGTCATCCCAAGAGTGTCCCTGATTTTGCAGACCAAGGAGTCCAATTCCTTGACACATTTCTTATTTCCCACGCAACACCGTACTCCATAGATGGTGAGTCAACTCTCAGCAACTTAAACCATAGTAAACTTAAAGCATAGTCAAATCAAATTACCATATTGATCTTATGGTCAAACAAAGCTTCTAAACCTCTTCCACAGTTAAAATCGCTTTGGTGAGTCCAGGGCGTCGTAGATATTCGGCGCACGTGGACTACTAAAAATATTGCGCCCCTCTTCATAAAAAAATACACGGGATGTCTAGCGGGAGCGGAGTGACCGGCAAAGTTATTAGTTTTTTATTTCAATCTTCTTCTTCGCAGGCTCTACAGCCCAATTCGAGCCTTGGACTCCATCAGCTTCTCTGTTCCGCAGTTTGCCTCCAGTTCCTTATGTTCAGAAATTTTGCTACTTCAGCCTTAACATTCTCTTCCCACCTTGAGCGTGGGTTACCAACTGGTCTTTTCCCATTTGGTAGTAAATACAGGGTTTTTTTTCCGGTATCCTTGAGTCATCCGTTCTTTGGGCATGACCGGCCAACGTAGACGCAGTAACTTAGCATATGTTGATAATTAACACTATTTGTATAAGTCATATTGAATGATTAAAACAAATTTTCGAAAAAAAACAGTTTTTAAGTGATTTTTGGGCCAAAAAGTGATTTTTGATAACTTTGACCTTGAGTAACTTTAAAAGGGTTAATCGGGTCAACATGTTTGTAAGAACTAAAGTTGTAGAGAATTTCATTGCCAACATTTTGGACCCTCGTACGGGGTTGTACGACCTATAGAAACCGAGATACAAGGAGAACACGGGAAAAACGAGATATCTCCGGCGGCCATGTTTTATTTTTTGTGATTCCGAAATTGTTTTCTTAAAAGGTCCCAAGGAAGCTGTGGACCAATTTTCAGCCATTTTGGAATTTTATCTCCTTAAAATTCGAATTTCCCCGGACTATAGTATCGACTTCATTCCAAGAAACATCATTTTCTTCTCTCCGTCCAATCAAGGTAGTATTGGATGGCATCGAATCTTAACCATTCAACAACACTACTGGCGTCATCCAGGGCTCAAATCTATCACCAGCCCATTCCGTATCTTTACAAATTACCTTCGCACAATCGCTTCTAATCCAATTCATAGCTTTTCTGGAGACCGTAAGCTGTGTTACTCCAATGGCTTCGATAATGTAGGACATGCACTCGCCAGACCTTGTCTTTGTAATGCTTTATTCATGTCCATCCCAACTAACACTGAACTAATTGTTAATTGGGGTCACAAAAACCGTATTGAATTTAAGGCATCTGACCCTTATTTAACTCCCTCCTGTTATAGCTCACTCATTTATGATTCATATTTTAACATCCTGGGCGGAACACTAACTAAGGGTGCGCAATCGAGTGCCCACATATTCCTAATTTCCAAACCAGAATAGATTTTCTTAACAAATATTCGGTCTTGGATACAGTTCGTGCCTTTTTCCCGATAGATGGCGTCAATTAAAAATAAGTCACGAACCACTGATCACAGCGATGCCACTAAACGCTCGTTTAAAAGGTGACAGTTCGTGAGTTATATCGGAATTTGTGCAGGGGTTTGAAAATTGTTTACGTTTGAAAATAGAAAAAAATAATAAAAAGTTGCGCCTTTCGTTCTAGTAATTTTGACGTGCAAGATGAGTCACCCTCTGATCGACCATCCACTGAATAGGCTCATGACATTCTTGAAAAGTGCAGCAAGAAAGGTGTGTCAGCAGTGTCGATATTGGTATGTAGGCCAGTCAGTGTGGACAATCAATTAACAATAATTCCAAAAGTTTTGAAACTTTCATGTAAGGTCGGGAAGAGCATAAAAACAAACTATAAAATTTTGCAGCCTTGGCCGAGGTCCGGAACATTGTTAAAATTGCAAGAAATGAAATTTTGCAATATTGTCGCGAAGAAAATTCCAAAAGTTCTGCAAACTTGCAGTAGTGTTAAATGCTTTATTTCATATTAGGTATCAGATGTGCAACCAATTTAAAGCTACGGAACGGCTCTTCAGGTGGCTCGGAATGACGGGCACCATGTGTAGAACCACGACAGAAACGCTCAACGTATGTAATTCTGGGCGCTGGAATCCTGCGGCCCGCATCGCCCACGGGGTGCGCGAAGCGGATTGCTAGGTCGAGAAGAACTATGAGCACCGCAAAATACTGCAGCCGTAGGTATACTGCATTGAGACAATCGAACACTTTCTCTGCGAATATACAGCTCTGGCAAATATCAGACACCGTCTAACCTCTTCTTAAAAGATTTGGCGATGTTTCGAAGCTAGTTCACGCTAGTTAAAGCTGGCTTCAAAAGAAACTTGTGAAAACAATTGATTCAGCTTTTCAACCGGAACCACAGAAGTTCTTCATCGCTAGTAACAAGACTCTTCTCGAAAAATGGCGAAACTAGAAGCTCCTCATCCAGCCAACAAACCGGGCCTCAATCTAGAAGTCAAACATTCGGTCCACCTCGAATAGAATCCGTTTCGTATGTGCTGGATGTTCGAAAAACACCCGTTTCGCTAGACAAGATGCACCAAATCTCCATCATACTCATCTAGTTTGGCACCTTTTGTTCCTCTGTAGACTAATTGAGTCACCATATGAATGAAGCAGTTCTGCAAAATTTTATCGCTTTTATGAAATCGATTTGTTCACAGAAATTAATGCTATAGCAATACTTGACGGAAATTCAAGACTAGCCCTCGCGGGTCACACCCACACCTTGCAGTCGTTCTTTTCACTTACGCTAGAAGCTCGTTTATAAGTATAACAACTCGGCTGTGGAACAATCTTTCACCGTCAGTATTTCCGAACTCGTATATCATTCCAGAGTTCAAATGTAATGTGCATCACCATCTGCTTCAGCACACGCCAGGATCCTCTTAACCTCTCCTATTCTCTTCTATCTTTTAAGCTTAGCTTACTACAAGGCATTGCACCATCAACTGAATGGCATGACGAACTGGTAGTGTGAAGGGTGATTTAGAACGGTGATTATAGTACAAGTGGCCTCCTTTCTCCCTTGACCAGTTATGAAACGTGAAGTAGCATGGTAATGAGTTTCTAGAACCAACCATCGAAGCTATGTCCGTCTAGTTCGGTTGGGAAAATCTTGTTTATTATTCGAGAAAAACATAATAATTTTAAATTACACCTGACTAAGTAATGATACATGCTTAAATGCAGCTCGCCAGAGAACGTACTAAATTATATAAATATACGTATTATTTTAAAAATCCTATAAATTTTATGCAAAATAAAGCTCAACCCATTTGCAGCAATACCACAAAAAAACAAATCCACGTAACTATCCATAGCCGTGTTTAATAAAACAAATTCTGTTCAATAAATTTAGGTCAAGACAGCAAAATATTTATGCACAGTGCATGACTCGTTTGCTTGAATAAATTACTATCATTCGCCTGTAAATTAATTACACTATCAAAGTATCTCTACCAGACCAATTTATCAGCAGTTGCACGCCCTGCACCCCCAATGTGTTATCTATAATCGAATTGGCCATCAATCAACATTCAAGTTGAGCCGCCTCAGGATTGATTGGCGGGTATCCGCAATACGCTTGGATCTATCATAGACCAAAGATGGGACCAATGGACGAAGTTTGGTCACAAGACTGGACCAAACCGCAAATTTTCGACGAACTTTTTGGAGCATGTCCGAACATCAGTGTGCGATAATATGGGGAAGGCGCTTGGGAAAGAACAACAAATTTTTTGTTTGCCCATTTGCAAGTCGATTTGTCGAACATTTTCCAATGCAAATTAGATTCGCGGAGGCCGGGCGGAAGGATTGTTTTGACCACAGAATGAACTGGCATCCCCTTGACACCCCGTTGTGGCGGAGGAATTCATATGGTCATATCCTTATGCTTTATGGGATCCAGTATATGAGAGATGGTGTGGTTCGGCTGCAATGATTTGTAGTCGATCGAAGATTTTCACGTTCACCCAGTGCTGGCGCGGACCTTGTGTTCGCCGTAAAAGAAGAGCGGCCAAAGTATCCTCAAGAATTCATTAAGTATGCAACGACGAGTCAAAACAAGTTGTTTTTAGAATGTGGCTTTCGTTTTGTGGATCATAAGTTTTGAGGTATTTTGCATATTCCGATGACTTCGGCGTTGTTTGGCAATTAGTCGGCGAGGAATGCTGTTTCAATTGGCGTAGTCTTATAAATAGATTTTGAAAGGAAAAGGAGAAGTTGTTTGAAGAGGGAAAACGTTTGGCATCTTGTTTTGTAATCGCGGGTAACTATCTTGAGCGGAATGAGTTGAAATTAGATTTGGTGGTAGTGTGATGATCTCTTAAAAAAGCCATATTTTCATTTTATCAAAGCAGGAAGCTAGTTAATACGGTGACCATTGTGATGCCTCGGGGTTTTTTTTATTCCTAAAAAGAACATTAACAATTATTTACAAACTCAATGCGAAACTTGTTTCACTAATTCTATGAGTTGTAGCTCTTTCTGTTCTTGGCTGTAGCTCTTTCTGTTCTTGGAATGTGCATGTGTTATATGTTTAGTTATTCATTTGAAGATTATGAATAAAGAATAGAATTTGCACAAAAATGATTAATAGAACTTTTTAATTAAAAACAAAAATAACCTTGGGAAAAATAATCTACTTAATCTAATATCTAATAACACGATTGGGTAATTTATTAACTTTACGTTTACGTTTTAAGAAAACAATTTCGGAATCACAAAAAAAACATGGCCGCCGGAGATATCACTTTTTGGCAAAAAATCACTCAAAAACTGTTTTTTTCGAAAAAAAAATTTGATGAATCAATGCGAAACGTCATTACCTACAAAAAAAATTCAATTTTTTCGAAAACCTAACCCTTTCAAAGTTATTCAAGGTCAAAGTTTCCAAAAATCACTTTACGGCCAAAAAATACCTTGAATTATTAGGAAAGGTAAAGGTTTTCGAAAAAATGACAAGAGGGCTTTTTTGTAGGCAATCGGGTTCGTATTGACTGATCAAAAATTTTTTTCGAAATAAACAGTTTGCAGTGATTTTTTTGCCAAAAAGTGAAATCTCCGGCGGCCATGTTTTTTTCGTGATTCCGAAATTGTTTCTTAAAAGTTCCAAGGAAGCTGTGTACCAATTTTCACCCATTTTGGAATTTTGTCTCCTTTCGAGGGTTTTTTTTGCTAATTTCCCCGGACTATAAGAAAAACGAAATTAATTTCAATAAAATTTGTGAAAACTTCAAAATTTATGAAACTGCATTATCACAAGAATGGCGAACAATTGAATACCAGTTTTCAGACCAATAAAAATTAACCTTAAAAAATTACGATATTGAAGAATTTTGGTATGCAAATGCATAGCGCATCATTTCAGTTGTGACGGATGTTTTGACGAAAAAAAGAAATAAATTAGGACATGATGTTTTGAATTCAATATGTACGATCTGAGTTTCCTTAAACTGTAGCGAACTAAACGCGAAGGCCCAATGCCGACGGCGCGTTATACATGCGCGTTGACGTCCTTTGAAGGTTCATTCATAGCATCAGGAACTCAAAAATGATGCTTTGATTGAAATTTATGTTTGCATTGCGAAATTAATTGAAAATGCAAACTATCAAATCTCAATCTTGATAATTCGACAGTTTGACAGTTTTGGAATTTTCAACACCTGCCAACGCGCCAGAAGTTGAAAGTTGGTCGACTTTTGCCGTCGCTTGACGCCGCTGACGCCGCGCCGCAAGGGCGTGAATGGGATCGCTCGATTTGAATTACACACAATCAAATATAGACGACAAGGCGCGTGAACGCTTGACGCGCGTAAACGCGAATAAAGTCGTGATTGGGCCATCGCCTTGTATTTCATTTAGCACAGAAAAGCATTTCAAATTGGTGAATTCTACCATTTATGATAATTACACCAAAGAAATATAATTTGCTAAATTAAATATGAATTCGTCGCGGCCGGTTGTGGATAGGTTTTGGTAAGACGAACAAAGGATCGAATGGGGGGGGGCGGAATCGTAATGGTTTAGCCGCTAGGGCTTTTTGAGGTTTTTTTTAGAGTTTTGCTTCTGTACCCTTATAACCTATTTTCATGAATAAGGTATCAGTGTACGCAGAATACCCCCACCTATCTAAAACTGTAAAAGTGAAGGTTCTACCCTACCAACTTCCACAGTAATGAGTTATCAAAATTAAACTTGGTTTTTTTTAACAAAAATATCAACTCACACTACCTTTTTCTCCAAAAAATACGTATTTAACCAATACTTTTTTTCCAAAATTGGAAAGCTTGGACAATTTCCTATGAATAATGTCTGGACAATATTTATGCTACGGCCTTTACTTTTGATGTTATAAGCAATTTTGATGTTAAGCATTATTTTGTTGTATGAATATATGAATTTGTTATTTTAATAATAAATTATATTAATATTGAATTAGTTATATTAATAAAAACGAGTAAAAAAGATTAAAAAAATAGTTTTTAAAAAAAATTTGAAGGGGGAACTGTAGGGGAAATAAATGAGCACCGTGGGGGAAAATAGGTATTTTTGTTCATCGCTGTAGGTACTTTATGAAATTGTATCTGGCATCACTGATCACGCGACGGCTGTATCAGTGTTATTTTATTAGAGTTGCTCAGTGAACAGTTTCTCCCCGAATAAAACACCAGGCATAGTTAAATTATCGCACTAATGATCAAGAAAACACATCACATTGACCTATGGGTGATGTCAATGTGAATTTTCGGGCAACCCATATGGTGAAAACGCAGCCAAGTTATGCCTATTCTGTACATGCCCCAATAACGGAAAATACCGTCGGCCCTTCGGAAGCGGGCAAGAAGGTCTTTAGTGGCAGAAGGCAGGACTTGAGGGGGCTCAGAAGCTCTTTTATAAAAGTTCTTCTTCTAAGCCAAATCGGGTTAGGATCACCAATCACAAAAAACAATGTCAGAGTCCTGTTCAGGTAGGGCATCCGCTTTTTCACTGCCTATGAAGCCCCGATGACCAGGGACCCAGACAAGAGTAACTTGATTGAGCACGCCCAGCTCACCAAGCACGTTGGCAGTCACAAACAGTCTGGGCTTTCGCTCCAGACTTCGGCGCCCACACCTGTCTTTGTTTTGGAGCCATCCGTGTACCATACTAGTCCACCGGACGATACCTTAGGAAAAGTCCAGGTTAGCCTGTATTGTACGTGCATAGAAGGTTGCACAAATTTTTTGAGATTTTAAAGGCCATGCAATCCGAGAGCATCCCCGCTTCCAGAATCCCTTCTATAATGGTAATAATTATAGAATGTCCTCGCCCAAGACCAGCGCCCAGATAGTCATTAGCTTTAGCCGCATCGCCGCGTTTATCGCAGATTTCTCTACCTCAAGATGGAGTGGTACCAGATTGAGGAGAGTCTCCAGTGCTGCCGTCGGGGAAGGGCGGATGACTCCAGTGATGGAAAGGCAGGCCATTCTTTGAATTTTGCACAAATTGGTTATAAAACCCTTAAGCGCCGTTATGTGCCACCAAACTAAAGCTCCATAAGTTACCATGGGCCTAATGATTGTGATTTATATCCAGTACATGGTTTTCGCCTGCAAACCCCATGTGGAGCCATAAGCTCTGCGGCAAGCCCTGAGGAATCTGCGCGTTCTGCTCATCAGAGTGTCCATGTGCTGCTTACAGTTGAGCTTGGCATCTAGCGTCACTGCTAAATATTTGGCTTGTTGTGAAAAGCTTATAGTTATACCTGCGAGTGTCGGTTCCGAATGCCCCGGTAGTGATCGTTTTCTGGTGAAAGGAACCAGAATCGTTTTGTCGGATTGACTTTTAGTCTTATACTAGAAACTTAAGGCCTGAACATGTAACCTAACAGAAACGAAACCGAACCGAAATTAAGGGAATAAATTGTATGAAAATGTATGAACTCAATTATGTAGCGAACGAAACCGAAACGGAGCGGAGGATATAAACTCGTTTCATTTCGGCTTTCGTTTCAGCTGGTCAGCTCTGGAAAATTCTGATCAGCTGATTGTCAGGTTTCAAAGTCAGATTTTAGAGAGTTTTAATTAACAGAAAAACCATTTTAGCATCCGGCATATTATTTTATAATTTTTATTTAATTTTCTAATAATATTTTTATTTCAATTAAAAACTGTTCAGTCGCTCCTTCATTGAGAATAAAAATTGTCAAGAAATGTCAAAACCCGAGTCGGTCCGATTGCTACATAATCGCTATCATATTGAAATTCGTTTCGGTTCCGTTTGGTTTTCGTTTCGCTTCGACTACATGTTCAGGCCTTTAATCCGGATTATGACGTCAGAATGACGAAAACCAATATAAAATATATGGAAATAAAACGGAGTCTACGTCATTCTGACGTCATAATCCGGATTAAGGGTGCTAGTCTGTCTAGGGTATTACGCTGTCGCACCAACTAGATACTAGATCTGCAGACGTATTGACATGGCTCCTTCAGTTTCGTCCGTTACTACGATGACGACATCGCATCGTCTGCGTAGCCTTGGGCGAAAAAGTTGCGGCCGTTGAGTAGTTCCAGAAGTTCATCTACAACAAGGCACCACAGAAGTGTGGAAAAAACTCCTCCCTGCGGACAACCATTTGCTATAGTGCCCTCCACAGACCTCTCAACATGAGAAACCATTAGTTTGCGAGTTCTGAGCATAGAGTCGATCCAGTCGCAGAAAGTGCTACTTAGACTTCGTCTACTTAGAGCTCTAGCTATAGTGTCAAAGGATGTATTGTCGAAGGCTCCTTCGATATTGAGGAAAGCCGCCAGGGCAACTCCTTTGTTCACTACTTAATTACACCTTTTCGCTTTAGGTCTTTAGGTAATTGTTGGATGTTAGATTGTAAAAGCTTCATAATGTTTAAATGTGAAAAAGTTAAATAAATTAAATGAGATGTTTTTCTATGGAGTAATTTATATTGATGACGACCACATATACTGCATAAATCCTGTCTGCAAACGACCAACAAAAAATGCACATTGCCGGTAATATTTCGGAACAAGATGCTTATTGCAAAAAAAAGAAGAGAATCGAGGCACTTAATAATATGCTTATATTAGAGTTAGTTCTAGATAGTTACTTGTTCATTAGAATCTCGAAGGGTGACATTCAATATTTAATCCACAACCATAATCCTAAACAGCGGTAAGAGGACTCTTTTCTGCGGTGTGCAGAGGCCCTTGTGTTTACCACCGTACTGTTATCTAAGCTGTTGTTGAATATCATAGTTATAAGCATGCGGAGGATCCACTGACTTATACCATTGTAGATACCAAATTCCGTCAGGGCCATCTAGATGCTGTTGAAAGCGCTTTTTCGTTCGTCATCGATCAATCGTTTCACGATCACTACACTACACGCGGGATATAATATAAAATAATGATCGCTGACTTCAGCGATCGGGCAGGAAATGGCTTAACCGATTATTGTACCTAGAGGTGATCGCAGGAGAACTCTAGTAAATGGATACACCCATTCCCTAAGTGTTCTCGCATCCACAAATATAGTTGTTTTGAATTGGATACTAAGGCTTTAATGATTCGAAGGTTGCTGCTGGTAAAAGGTGTCTGGACCACATTTATCGCCCCAGAGCCTGACGAAATAAACGAAAAACACTTTCCGAAAATGGGAGGAAAAGAATTAGTCCTACCACTGAAATCATGTACCTTGTAGGTATGACACAATCCAAGAATTTAATTAGATATTTGCTGTAAAAAAAGAAGACAAAAAAGAAGGAATATTCCTATGAGTGAAAGGACGATGTAGTTGCTTGGAATCGAACCAAAGTCCTTGAGTTGGTAGCTGGGCGGCTTTCCACTACACCGCCGCGGCAGAAGATGTTACTTTTATTTACTTTAATTTGGATTAAATAAATAAGAAGAAATAAAATATTCCCACTCATCAATAATAATATTGTTTTTGGTAAGTTATTCTGCCAGTTGTACCTCATAGGCCATTCCTACACCAGGGACCATGGTTCTGGGAGCACGAACTTTTTTTTAGGTAACAGAGGCGTGCGGGGACACTCCGCGCTTCCCTTGTCCGAAAAAAAACTCGTGATCCCAGAACCATGGTCCCTCGTGTAGGCATGGCCAGAGAGCTTGAAAGGTTCAGCAGTCTGGATAGTGGATTGTCGCTTAGACTTGACTGTTCATGCAGGCTCCCGTTAGACAACGTAACAATTTGATTCTGATCCAGGCCACCTGGGGCTTCCCGGGCTCCTGGCGGTCGTCCTGCCTTAGGTCTGTTGGGAAATAGCTTACAAAAGCGGGGCTCGGGTGGGCTTCGTAGGGCTCCCTACTTCCACTCCGTCTCTCCTTGCTTGGCCCTCTGGTAGGTTCAGAAACTTAGAGCAGAGCGAGGGCTATCTGTGTCTACTTGTTGTCCTAGAAGGGTGGTCATCCATTACGCCTCCCCCATTTCTTCTTCTGGATCCCTGCTCTCCTGGAGAGTCTAGGAGCTGTTCCTCCTAGAAGATATAGGAGCTGCGCCTACAAATTTTTCTGGTGGGCCCAGAAACTTTGGGCAGAGTGGCGGCTGTCTAGATCTGTTTCTTAACTTCGCGGGTTCTTGACCGCCACCCTACCTTCGGTCTGTTGGGAAGGAGTTTGCGAAAACACGGTTCGGGTTAGCTCCGTGGTGACACTTCAGCCCCTTTCCTTGGCCCAGCTTAGTTGGTCCATAGAAGTCCCAGTCCATCGCGACAGAGCGTACATATGAGGATAAGGCATTACACAACTAGGTGCATCCGGTGCCTAGAGGAGATCGTTAAACGACAGTGCAAAAACTACCGACTGCCATGCAACTCTTGACACGATAACCTTACATCTTGGATTGGTAAGCCCGATAATATAAGCTCATCCCTTTCAGGACAGCTTCCAATGGCCCCCACGAGGCGGTTATGGTCGCACTTCCACCAGTCCGAGATAATTACGGCACTCGCGTTTGTTTCTCCTCTATCTCGCTGGTGTCTGACCGCTAATGATAATCTTACTATAGTTTTATATTTTTAAACAAACTTTAAAACTTTATCAAATATATTTAAACAAATTTTTACTTTTTTCTACTTTCAGAAGAACACAACTGCTCGCAAGTGAAATGTCCACCAACATCATCATACCATTGCCCAGAAGACAGCTATGCTCTTGAAACGAATGAATTTACCGCCATAACAACCGACGAGGAACATCAAATTGTCGAAGAAGTCCTTGTCCATTGCTGTGTAACAAAAATGTGCGCATGCAGAATCTGTGACATACCATCGTGTCACAATTCATCATTAGTCCTAATCGAAACTGAAAAAGGATCTGATATCCCCGGAAAATGCTGTTCCAAATACAAATGCGACTATGAACCAGATTGCGATGAAGTTATCAACACATACGGACATTGGCTAGTCGATTGTCAGCGCTGTGAATGCTTGGCTGGACAAAGGATATGCCATAGATCATGCGATGAAATTGGACCACCACCATCTAGTTGTCTATCACAGAACTTAAAGAAAATGTTCTCAAATGGTGATACATGGAAGGAGGATGAGTGTACACATTGTCAATGTCATTTTGGTACATTGAAATGTCAAACGAGTCTATGTCGTCCATTGCATTGTGGTAAAAAAATGAAATTACCTGGAGAATGTTGTCCAATTTGTGTTGAAGAATCATCAACAGCTGGGGATGAAGAGAATATTGTTGTAATAACACATCCACACGATATTCAATCAACAACAGAAAATATTGATGCAAAAAATTCACAGAAACCTTGCGGTGTACCAGAATTTTTACCAACACGACAGAATTGCATTCTTTATGGTATTATTGTTGCACTATCAATTATTTTAGTGGTATTCATTGGATTGTACTACCACGAGAAATCGAAACAACGTTCCTATAAGCCAGTTTCTGTTTTAGATGATAATTTTAATAAAATAACTGGAAAAATTAAATCTAAAGAATTTACCTATGCTTAAACATTTCAATAACAAACAAAAAAAAATTAAAAAAAAAATTATAATCCTTTTACTTTATGCAGCCTTTATTTATAAATACGCCTTAGTTTAGTAAGTATAACTATTGAATAGCAAACCGTTATCCATCACTTTGAAATGCTAAAAGTATTCTATTGTAGGTAGGATGGCTTAAACACTTATATTTATATATTTACATGTATTTCTCTGGAACATTTTATCAAAAAAACAAAAAAAAATGGGTTGACACAAGGCTGTTATTTGGGGCCTGTTTTGTTAAAATAAAAAATTTGGTTTTTTTTTGTAGTAAGAATCTCAGATGTTTATCAAACTTTTTTCAACCTGATTTCTATTAAATCTTTCCAACCACCTAAACTTCCTAATATATATTATTCACACAAAATCTGTGTAGTTGCCATTATATTATTTTTTCTTAAAAAAAAGATAAGTTTGCAAATCTCGAAAACATACACATAAAAATATGTTAAAAATCTTAGTTTTTAAGGCATGAAATCCATTTAAAAATATTTCCTAAAAAAAATTTACACAAAAAATTATATAAAAAAAATTTTAAATGTTAAATTAATTTTATAAAAAAATAAGAGTTTAAAAATAGAAGAAGAGTATCTAAAAGTATTTTTTGTATATTTTTTTAAAAAAAAACAAATTTTTAATTTTATTTTTTATTTTAATTTCTAATGTGGAGAAAAAAAATTAATAATATTTAAATTAAAAAAAATGATTTATTTTATTTTGGAAAATTTTGGAAAGAATGGTGATTTTTTTGAGTTTTATTTTTTTTTATTGTAATCTTGAAGGTGAAACAAAAAAAAGTTGATAAAGGAAAACTTTGTGATATTTGTTGATAAGTGATAACATATGTTAAAAAAAAAGAAAAGAATTTATGTAAGATTTATAAGTGATAAAAATAAAAAGAAAATATTGCATTAAATCGAAAATTATTTTTTTCATGCTTTAACCTAATCATTCCTAAATGTGTATTTTTTATTAATAAATTGTTGTATTAATATAAAAAGTAATGAGCTTGCTGCAGATCGGATAGTAATTATTAACCTCGTTAACTGTGATGACCGTTTCATCTCAAGTGACAAGTTGGGCCCAAGAGGAAGCGGCTGCGTCAACTAGCGGAGCCATTCCCGAGTAAAAATAATTATATAGAAAAATATATAATTATATATATTTATATCAAATTATATAAAATCTTATATAAAATATTTCAACAGTTTTAGACGATTTTATATAATTGTATATAATAATATAGAATTATATATTGTATCATTTACAGTTCAACATAGGATGATACATATATAACTCTATATCATTATATAAAACTGTATATAAAGTCTACAAATGGATTTGTGCAATTATATCTGATCATATATAGCGATATAAAATAATATATAATGCCTTACAATAATTTTGATGAACTAAATATTATCAATTGGTAGATGGAGTTTTTCGGGAAAATCACATGCACATTCTCCAGTCGCACTCCCAAAGCTCAATCAAAGGTGGAGAAAGACCTCAAGAAAAAGGTGTGTGGCTGAAAAATGATGGGAAAAAAGTTATTATAGGTCACGGTATACAGAAACAAGGTAATGTAAAAGAGAAATGTCATTTGAATGCTGACGTCACTCGGCAAGTCTTCCCCATACAAAATCGAAATTGCTGTTGTTGTTTTCTGTATTAACTTGCCGGGTGACGTCGGCTTTTTCTACGATATTCGTACGATATTCGAGCTGTCAGTCTCTTTTACACTACCTTGTTTCTGTATACCGTGATTATAGGTATGCTGTCAAAAATATATCATTATATCTGTTTTAGAGTTTAGCCAGGATCACGCTCTTAAAAATAACTGGCCCTACCACGATAAAAAGCATATAGAACATTCCATGTCTGAGAAAATCGGCGAAATAAAAGATGTAATTGCATATATACAATTCTATACAATTGTATATGATTTTCCTTATCATATATAAAAATATATATTTCTATATAATTATATCGGGCCAAATTTCATATATAATTATATATAATTAATTTATATATAAATATATCCAATTATATATCTTTTATATAATTATTTTTACTCGGGTTGGGCACACGGTGTAGTGCAGACGGCTTGTCAGTCGCTGAGATGAGTCCCAGAATCCGCCTGCAGCGCTACATTAGACTCGGACATTTCTCGAGGATTTCAACAGATGGAACTTGGCAAAACTGGGTGAAACGCTTGAATACCCCCGCTTCAACGGACGAACTGCGCAAGTTCGAGCAAATTAGTGTACTGAACTTCAATTTTTGCCTGAGTTCCCAGACATTTTCGCATTTTGAAGTCAGGAAAAATAAGGCCTGAGTTCGCCCAACAGAGCATGAAATCGAGCTTGAACGTAAAAGATCGCTCAAAAGGGAGTAATCAACTGGAACAGTGGAATGCCATTCCAGTGACCTTTTGCATGTCTGACTTCTGGCGAAAAGCAACAACAATTTCAAGCACTGAACTGAAACTTAACCGGTGAAGCCACTTATGTGGATTAAACTGAATATTATTGAACTGAGGCCGGTGAAGTCGGGGCATTAAAGTCAAAAGGCCTACCCAGGAAAAAGGCTTGGAAAAAGTTTTGGCAAGGACAAGTTTTGACTCTGCTGGAAGAAGGTAACAGCACTCATGTGATTCGAAACTACTTCCCCAGAGTGTTACACTGACCAAGGAGAAAGTTCACAAAACAGGCGCAAAATTCGATGCCCACCAATAGGTGGAAAGTGGTACAGAGGCGGTATTCTCCACTTGATCATGGCTGTGGAAAACGCTTCCATGGCTATGTTGACGGGGAAAAAATTCTTGAAAAAAAATTAGCGCCATAAGAGTACTTCATGTGAATCTGCACCAATGAAAGAACCATACTCCACCCTGCGAAAGCCTTTCGTGGACCCTTGCACTTATTCAGGATCCTTGGGTAACTGATGGCAAATTCAGAGGACTTTCCGCCGCATAGTGGTTCCAAATGCCGAAAAGGTGGCCAAAAGTCCCTAAAATCGATCTTTGATTTGGGGACGTTTTGGGTCTAGTTATGTAGGTTGGAACCTAAGATATTAGAAACAGCGTTTTATAATGGTCAAACTAGCAGGGGGGCTTTTGGGGGCAATTGTTATGTTAACGTCTGGCACACGAGGGTTAATTTGGAAGTGTCGAAAGTTGCCCCAGTTTGCCCCGATTTCTTTAATTTAAATAAAATTCCATAAAATTCTGGCCATTTTATAAGGACTTTGTCCCCCATATTGGATCCGCCATTTTGTTTTTTAAATTTTGAGTAGCAATTCGTAATCAGCAGACTCGAGATACTCTTCATACTAAATTTCATAAAAATCGGATCACTTTATAAAAATTTTGTCCGCCATATTGGATCAGCCATTTTATTTTTTTATTTTGAGAAAAGATTCGTAATCAGCGACCTCAAAATACTATTTGTACGTAATTTCATACAATTTGAATAACGTCTATATATTTTGTCCACCTTTTCGGGATTTGGAACCACTGTATCGATGATGCAATGTAGCAGTTGTGCCAAGGTTCACAAACTGCTAGAGCTCTGTCGCAAGACGAACCGACAATTCGTAGTCGGTTGTGTTGCAGTTTCAGAGGCTTGTAGCCTCGTAATCAGACTTTCTCGGCCCCTCTATCAACTCAGTCTCAGTGTGTGAATTGAAGACGATAGCCACGCAGCTAGCTGATTTCCTCTTGCCTTGACAACAAAACTGTTTCCCATTCGTCACGTAAAGTGAGCCTAATCATGGTTGGCGCTTGAGAAATGGCGCGGCGACTGTAAAACGGAATCATAGTTCTCGAAAAAGCTGACATTTGACGGGAAAAACGAATTCAGGCGTATCACAGTTGGCGTTTGAGGAGTAAAGCCCGTTTTTGACGACTGTCAAGTGACATTTTCAGGCGCTTGGTTTTGGAAGGTGACAAGCTAAAACAAAAATGCAGTCTGACAAAAGGTTGTAACGGCGGGCCTATCCCCCGACTCGGAAACCATCATAACGCCACTTTAACGTAAATTTTGGTTGACAGTTCAACTGGGTGACCGAAAAGGAAAGTACCTAGTTATGAGGGAAAACAATTTGCAACGAATTTTGTTTTGGGCTGTCAGGAGGCGGCGGGGGAAAGAAAAATTTTTTTTTTTGGGGCGGAAGAAAAAAAATAGTTTTTCGAAAATCAGCAAGTGAGTCAGACCGGAGGAGGAAAGCGGAAAAAAAAACCAAATTAAAACCTGAGGTATAGAAACGAACGGACGAGGATTCCCTGGAGGTGAGGCGTAAACGCTGCAGTAGAAGGTCGCCCGCAAGAATTTGTCTGCACGGAAGACAAAACATCATCTTCGGTGAAGGAGATTTTTTTTGCAACAGAAGAGGGAGCCGTCAGGTCATCCATACCGGGGCGAATGGACCTAGCCGTTGAGGACCTAGGAGGGACGCCCGTGACTCGAGAGGAGTCCGAACTGGGTTTTTTGTGCTGAACCGCTCTCTAGATCCGTTCGCTGTGCATGGCCTGCTGAAGTATAGGCCTGAGGACAAACTAACAGATTAGTACCTACCGTACCCCTGGTAATTTTTTTAGGGTAGGAGGGATCCACGAAGTGTCAGGACCCTATGTCCGCCGCTTCCGGGAATTATTCTCAACCATCTGGACGGGCCCTCGGCGAAGACGGCCATCGGAAGCGTGCATCCCTAGTGGCAGAAGAAGAACAAGGAAGTTACGAGCGCTAGTCGAAAGTGCTATCGTCGAGCGTACTCGTGGTGGCTAGACCGTGGCTAGACCGTGGCGAGACCGTGGCGAGACCGCATAAAGATTCACCCCGGAGTTCGGCAGCACCCACGTAGGGAAACAATCAAGGTAAGGCCAAAGTACGAGGCTGGGTGGAGGTTTGTTAGCGTGAGCCAGTTGTAGCGAGGAAGACGGACCGAGGATTGGATAGAAGAAAGAGCCCTCTTCAGGGATCTGAAGGTAGATAAAGCTCCCGATTGGAGAAAAAAGGAAACGTATTACTTTAGATTATTAATTTTAGTGTGATTATTGTCTGTATGGTTTATGTTATTCCTGTGTTTGTAATTTGTTCGCTCACCAGTAGTTGTGTTAGATAGGTGTCGCGGTGACCGTTGGTGGCAGTAACGTATTTCCGGAATGTTGAGGCGTGGTATGGAACCAGGCATGAGTCCGTAGCACCTACAAGCAAGTCAGTTGTGTGTAGGGTCAGGAGTTGTCAGTTTTTTTGTTGTGTGCATTTTTTTCATTGAGTGGCGTAATTAAAGATTGCGATACGTCGTTGAAGAGGGAAAAACCGAGCTGGTACCCGGACGGGGTTTTTCTTTGTTGTTGTCCGAGAGTCGTATTGACTTTAATTGTTAGTTCAGTCTCATTAGGCAAATGCCACGCCCCCGATATTTAGGAACAACTTTAGGTACTACCCAACTCCCCCAACCCCCTACAAATGACATTGATTTCCAGGATGGTGGGCTAAAGCAACCCCAGGATGGCTTAGCGGGGGCCGACATCTCTCGCACCGGAAGTTCTTGCAGGTACCCTCCACTCTTGGTTAAGGACTCCGCGTTCGCCCCGATAGGCCGCCGCGAGTCAGCACTACTTCGCAAGCTCGGGATATCGCCTGAAGGCTCATTTTTTTGTGTTCTTGTGTTCAGGATTGGTGGTCCAAATTTTAAGCTGTTTTTGTGTGAGAGTCGGAGGTTGGTCACATTTATACAAAATAAATTGAATCAAAATGAAATTTAATAAATTTTTAAACTTATTAGAAATGTCCAAAAATTTTCAAGCGACAACCAGAATAAGGTTTTATCTTCACTACGGGTAAGATTGAGCGGGCCATTGGCACCTTCAAGCCTTTCAAGGCTGCTGGAAAGGACCACATCTCCCCAGCTCTCCTTCAGAGAAGCTTGGAAGAAATCTTACCAATCCTGCTACCACTATTTCGGGGTGGCTTTGCGCTGCCCCATATTCCGAGGTCTTGGAGAGAGGCTAGGGTAGTCTTTAACCCTAAATCGGGAAGAAGATCATATAGGGAAGCAAAATCCTATCAGCCTCTCCTCCTTTGTCCTGAAAACGATGGAGAAAGTTCTACACACGCATATTAGAGACGGTCTTACAGAAAACCCACTTCACTGCCTGCAATTTGCCTACCGGGCGGACAGATCTAAAGAGACTGCCATTCATGTTCTAGTGAGAGATATTGGGAAGTCCCTTCGGGCCAAGGAAATCTCTCTCTGCGCCTTTGCAGACATTGAGGGTGCGTTTGACAACGTTACCTTCGGCGCGATCTATGAAGCAGCAGTAAAAAAAAGGCATTCATCCCCCCACTGCGAGATGGATCACGTCGCTTCTCAGCAGCAGATTGATAACTGCTGAGATGAATGGTGAATCGATTACGGTAATGGCTGCTAAAGGCTGTCCTCAAGGGGAGTCCTATCATCCCTCTTATGGTCAATCGTGATCGACGAACTTCTTGCCGACCTGAATAGCCGGGGCTTTAAAGCACAAGCCTATGCAGACGATATCGTCATTACGATTAGCGGCGGTCATGATGGCACCGTTTCAGACCTCATGCAAGCCGCTCTGTCATATGTGCATAGCTGGTGCCGTAGCAAGAACTTGGGTATTAACCCACAAAAAACTGTCATCGTACCATTTACTAATAGAAGGAAGCTAAATTTAAAAGCTCCCTCTTTGGATGGCAAAGAAATGGTTTTCTCAAAGGAGGCTAAATATCTAGCCATAATCCTGGATCAAAAGCTCTCCTGGAAACCCCAGATTGAGAGAGTAACTGCTAAGGCAATTACATCTCTCCATATTTGTCGTCAATTTGTAGGAAAAACCTGGGGCCTGAAACCGAGGTTAATGTGTTGGCTATATACGACGGTCGTAAGGCCCATGGTCACGTATGCATCCATCGCATGGTCGGTCAAGACCAAGCAAAAGGGTGCTGTGATTAAGCTGGCCAGGGTGCAAAGACTGGCCTGTCTTGGTATCACAGGGGCTAAAAGCACCTATCCGGCTGCGGCTATGGAGGCCGTACTGAACCTTCCTCCGCTCCACCTAGTAGTGAAAAAGGAGGCTCTGGCGGGGCGCTGCTTCTACGAGAGCTATTCTCCTTTAACCCAGGAGATCTTCTGGATCATTTATCGATCCTATAGGAGCTAAACCTGGAGCCAATGATATCATTGTCCGATACTATTCCTGCCACTTTTGACTTTGACAAACCGTTTACGACGATTATTCGAAGTAGGTCAGAGTGGCAACATGGCAGGCCCCTCTTTATAGGAAGCACGGCCTTTTGGTATACGGATGGTTCCAAAACCGATAAAGGGGTAGGGCTGGACGTATATGGCCCAAGGAGCAAAATATTCATGGCTCTGGGCACTACCCCCACTGTTTTTCAGGCTGAGGTACTCGCCATCCAGATACCTGTATTAATAGAGCTCCAAATGGCTCTAACATTGTTATTTTCTCGGGCAGTCAAGCTGCCCTGTTGGCTATTAGATCTCACAGGGTGTCATCAAGGACTGTCCTGGATTGTCTCCTATCTCTGAAATCCCTCAGCAGGAACAACAATGTCACGGTTATGTGGATTCCGAGCCACGAAAGTCACATTGGTAATGAAATTGCCGATAGCCTGGCTAGAGTAGGGGCAAACTCATCACCTATCGGTCCGGAACCCGGCCATCAAACATTGGGTCGACCAGCTGTTTCTTCATAGTTGGACAAGAACTCAAGGTGCTCGTCAAGCTAAAAGATTCATCCAAATCGACAAAGCTAAAGCGGGCAAACTTTTAAATCTCAGAAGGTGGGAGCTTAAAATAATAACAGAGCTCATGACGGGCCACTGTTCGCTTAACTACCATCTAAACAAAATAGGACTGGTAGCCGATTGTAGCTGTCGGCTCTGTAGGGCAGCTCCCGAAACTGCGGAGCACTTGCTGTGCGACTGTGAGGCTACAGCGAGGAAGAGATTGAGCCTCCTCCATCGCGACTTCCCTACTCCCAGGGAGATTTGCGACATGAACCCTAAATCAGTTTTAGGCTATATTAAAAGCCTTAACCTAGATGGTTTTTAAAGACGGGGATGGCACAATAGACCAAATAAAATCGGTCGCAGTGCCCGCCAAGGCGCCCCTCAACAAGAAATAGACGGTCAAGGTTTTATCGAAAAGTGTGTTGTCGCTGCATTCGTCAACTATGAAACGAAAAATGAAGTAAAATTAGAATGACAAACGGCTGGTTTTTTTTCGGCTGGTCAACCATGATAAGGCCCAGTGCCCTGGTTTAACGACAGAGTGACTGCAATCTGTAGGAAAGTAAGGATATTGTTCAAAAGGGCAAAACATACTGCGCAATGGGAAAAATATAGGTTCACCCCAACAGCCTACAACAAGGAGTTGAGACGTGTCAAAAGGATTGCCTGGAGGAAGCATTTCCTTCGCTAAGGAAATCGCTTTATTTATACACCAATAGCTTGGAGTTTAGTCAGTAGGACAGAGGATCATACTCTGTCAAAAGCCTTCGAGATATCTGAAACAACCAGATCAGATTCGTCAAAGCCACGGGTGCTTTGGTTGACATGCGCGGTTAAACAAAAATGAGGACGACAGTAGAAGTTCCTATGTACAGAACTGCAGCAGGTTAAATCACTATTAGACGAAGTGAGCAGATATAAAATAAAATTACTCGTGTTACAAGAGATCAGATGGATAGAAGATGGGATGGACCTTGGTAACTGCAGAATATTCTACAGCTGCGGAAGGGAGCATCACTTAGGAGTAGGCTTCATAATACACAAGTCATAGATGTCATATGAACTATCGGAACGAAATTATTCACCCTTTCAATCATAAACGCACTTGCGGAGACGACAAAGGACACTTTCTATAATAAGCTTGAAGAGGCATCTGACACGGCCCCTTCCTCAACCTCAAACCTCAACGCCAAAATTGGAAGAGAGAACCATTGGCAAGGAAGGTCTCCAGGAAACATCCATCGATAACGGGCAAGATGTTATCGATTTAGCAACCAACAAAAATATGATCGTCGATGTTGATCGCCTCCAGGAATAGACTGTATTGGAGAGATATCAGGCAACCATAGCAAAAATTATAAATCCAAACATTAATAATACAGACACAGTCGAGGGAAAATGGATAAGACTGAAGACGATACTGACAGATGTCACGAAGGAAACTGTAGTTTACAAGCGCACTGGCTTAGCCGGTGAATCGTACGCCGAGGAATGCAAAGCAGCTATAGAGGCCAGAAATAAAAATAGGTAAATATACATAGAGAGATCGACGATGAGCAAAAATGGAAATACGAGGAAACGACTGTGCAAACTGTAGACGCATATCTCTTTTAAGGACAGCATACAAACTAACGACAAATATAATTAAAGCCAGACTGGAACCTTATGCCGCAATAAGTGAATACCAAGCTGGATTCAGAAGAAATACAATGAACTAACTCTTTTCAATAAGACAGGTCCTTCCAAACAGTGGCGTGGCGTCTTTGGAAGCAAGGGATGCATTGCATCCCTTACAATTTCTTAAGAAATAAAAATAAAAATTCAAATTTTGTCAATAATTATTCTTTTCTTTTACAAAACTTTTCTTTTTTATTTTATCATTCTGAGATTACCTTTATATTATTGCTACTTTTTCTAGCCTCCACTGTTAAGATATAAATTCATTCTCATGAAAGCAATATTTTAGTTATGTCAATGAGCGAAAGCTCTGTCTTCCTTCTCTCTGAATTCGCAAACGAAACCTATTCCAGCGAGCTCTATACGCAAATAAATATGCCAACGAGCTTCAAGAAGCAGGATTTGAATTGCTTCCCTTGACTGGTCCGTTGGTGCGAACTTGTTGATAAAGAGGGAAGTGGAGATGGGGAGACACACCGAACGTTTGTTCCTGTGACCAGAGCCAAGGGAAGCAATTCAGATTTTGCATCCATACGAAGTTTTGAATATATTTTTTGTTGGGTGAGAGCGGAGAGAAGTTTTCTAATAAGATTGGAGGGAATTCAATTCTATAAGCAATCTAATTGGAAATGGTTTTGTACAATGTGGTTTGAAATTAATGACTTAATTGTAGAAAATAGTAAAAAGCAGTATTTTTTGAGTAATTAATTAATTAATAATTAAAATAAATAAAAAATTGTTTTGCCTGCAATTTAGTTGGTGCGATTTGTTTTGTGAGTTAAAAAAAGTGCAAGTAGTTTTAAAAAGTAAGTTTGAAAAGAAAATTGGAAATATTGAAAAAGATTTATATATTATTTATGTTAGTTTCTTTTAGTTGGTTTTTGCTTTATTAAATATCAGGGGTGATGTTGATGGTAAGCATTTTTGCATAATGGATGATTTTTTGCAGCAATCCTTTGGCTCGTGTTCATTTACGGAAAAGAAATCCATAATTGAAAATGGTAGACCGAAACCAATATTACATATTTTAAGTGAAAATAAAACTTGCATTAGGCATTTTTCTATTAAATTATTATTATTGGATTTTACCGGTTGTCAAGATTAACAAAAATTTTTTTGTTGGCCTTGCTTGCATTTTATTTACAACTGAAAAGGACGTTTGGCGGTCTTCGGGATTTAATGATTTAAATGATTTTCATAACGCCGTTGATAGGCATGGCCAAAAATCCTCCGAGCATTTAAAATCGGGTTTTGCTCTTTCTAAATTCGGTATAGGCCAAAGGGTGAAAATCTAGTAGACACTCATTATAAATCCTCAATTATAAAAACAATTATTAAAATTTTTACAGATGTTCTTTGCCACTTGGCATGCTAGGAGCAAGCCTTTGGCAGACAGAACGAGGGTCAAGATTCTATTAACCGGGAAAATTATGTTGAATTAATTTCACTTTTGGCCAAACATTATCCTGAAATTAAAACTCAGCTTCAGTATTTTCTGGATTATCAAACAATATTCAAAATGATTTAATAATGGCTATTTCCTGCACTCTTACTAAAAATTAAAGTCTCTTCTGAAACCCACAATTCTGAGTTTGTCGCAATTATTTGTGATGAAACCACGGATATTTCCTGTCGATCTATGTTGTCAACCACTCTGAGATACATTTCTTCTTCTGGCAACAAGAAAGGAACATTCATTAGTTTAAAAATATTCCCGATGATAGAAGAGCAGTTCGTTTGCATGAACATATATGTAGTTCATGTTATGGAGAATTTCGCATGTGGTTCCAAGTTACAATTGCTATGACGGAGCTTCAGTTATTGCGGGTGAAGTTAGCTGTCTTAAAACCCGGGTTAAGGAAATTTCCAAATGCTCTTTTTGTATACTGCTTTGCTCATCGCTTAAATATTGTTTTATCGAAATCATGTCACAAGATTCGTGAGTGCCGAATCTTCTTTCAGTCAATCACAGGTTTCTCACATTTCTTTAGTCTCTCAACTAAACGAACCGCTGTCCTCGACTTGTTTTTAAAGCGAAAACTTCCAAAAGTAGCTCACACACTCGCTGGAATTTCAATGGAAGACTTTATCTTTCATTATAATATAGATTATCTAAATACTTCGTTTGAATATATATCGTGCATCCGCGGAACGGAGTTTTTCCACACAAATTTTGCCAGATTGCATCCCCTAGAATTCAAAGCACGCCACGCCACTGCTTCCAAAATGCTGGGAATACAACATTGACGTGTATCATCGATTTCATCGATTTCAAACAAGCATGCGACAGCATCGACAGGGAAAAAGTGTATGCCAGTTAAGAAATCCAGAGACATCCACAGAAAAACCAAAATAAGAATCTACAAAACGAGCATACGTAAAGTAGCTACGTAGATTATCCGCAGATAAGATGGATGTACTTGAGAGGAAGGTTCTCCGAAGGATATACGGCCCAATCAATGAAGACAATGCATGGAGAATACGCTGCAATCACGAATTGTACGACTTATTCTGTATGCCAAGCTACTGCGTTTACGTTGGGCCGGCCAGGTCCAAAGAATGCAATTTACTACCACATGGCAAAACATCAGAAACTGGAGGCAAGCTGCGAAACGGGGGCCTCTTCGGGCAACCAACCGAAACTTCTGAAATACAAACTCTTGTGTGATAATTTATAATTTGTTGTAAATTATTAAAGTTGGCAAAGAAACACTGGTTCCATTTCAGTAATTCAGGCAATTTACATTGTGAACGTTGAAATCACCCACAACAAAGATTTCACACTCCGGGAGGAAGATAAAAACCGGAGAACCGTTCGGAAATAGTATAGAGTCTGAAATGAAAGCGTTATTATTCTTGGTTTAAGAAAACGAATAAAGTTTTACTGTCAGTATTACTGGATTTCATTAGTAAGTTAAGGACTATTACATTTCCAAACATTCCATCTGATCACTAAGTTACTTTTATATTTAATGTACAAACGGCCTTCAGTTAACTTCATACAAGTCTCAAATTGTATCCTATCCCCTCACACCTGCTCATTCAGTATCAAAACCACAAAATTTTATTATCCAAACTCTGAGCAAATTCAAGAAATTAATTAGCTTTCAACTGCTTCCAGGCCGCCAACTTTATGAAGCAACTAATTCACTTTACCATTGGCATCGCAATCAACTGAATTAATTTGTTCTGGGAATAAAACGCTTCGCAAATAAAAAAAAATCAAATAAAATAAAACTTGCGCCAAACAATCGCTATAATTAAGGAAAGTTGTTAAACTTTTCTCTTTCTCCGAAAATATTTATCCGGCGGCAACTAGAACAAAAATTCAATATTAATTTCATCCAACGAGAAGTGCATCCCCAGTGCAGCCCCCGTGCAGCAGCAAATCAGTACAACAATGCGAAGGAAATGGATCCCTAGAATCCTGGACAATGCCCAGGAATAATAATAATAATAATTTTGCTTGAGCAAATACTTCCTCAAAATGTCCTTCCGAATCCTTTATCCCCCAGCAATGTCCACGTTTCAGTTGTTCACAGTCATAGCCCCGGTCATTGTTTTTACTACTGCAGGACTACGGCAATCCTCTTATGTCCTTTCTTCGCCCGATCTCCATCCGAGTGCCATCTGAATGTGAGCCCATCAAAGTTATGGGGACTTTTACGACTCTGCAAAATATCGAATTAACGTTCGGCTGGCAGCTCCTCTGGAAGTGGTCCTGTGCCCGTCTCCTTGCCATTTATTCATGGCTTATGGCTGGCTCAACTTTTTAATGTCCTTTCAAGTCATTTGTCCTGCTTTTATTTCCAGGACAAATTTAGAGGAAAAAAATTGAAAAAAACTCCTTTTGTTAATCGGTTTATCGGCCGTTACAATCGGGTTCCTTTTTCCGTAATAGTCGCAATCAATACTCATTACACATCCTTATCGAAAAGCGGTGGTCAGGGGCGATTACAATTATCGCGGTGTTTGTCGTTTCCAAAGTCCAAAGGATTTTTTGTGTGTCAATTTTATATTCAAATAAGATTTTTATGATTTATTATTTTTATTGAACATAAAATTGAAGATTTTGTCAGCAATAATTTTATCAAGTTCGTCCTCGTGGCGGTGGATGCTTCAAATTGATCGTAAAAGGAGTCGTTGTGATGTAATGAACTCCGTGGAGATAGAGGAAGCAGGAAGGTGTAGACCAGAAATTGAAAAGTTCTCAAAACTTCTTATCAGGACCACAAGGAAAATTAGTTAAGTTTTAGCTGAATGTGGAGTGGGAGTCATGGTCTTATCCTTAATGAAATGCAATTAAATTTTAATTACTGATTGAGTATATCGATTAAGTTCTGCTAATAAAGTTTAATTTGAAATTTTGAAGCTTGCACGTGGTACAAGATGGTTGGAGATTTTTTGTGAATGATAAAAGTTTTATGTAAGAAAGACGTTTAAGAAGTAGATTTTTTTATCTTTTTTTTAAATTGAGAGGAGACTAGTCTTTTGATAAGCTGATTCTAGCAGATAACCAGTGGACTCTTCACTACACCATTTCAACAGGAAATTGCAGAACCAGAACTTTAGCAAATGACAGTATGGTTGCTGTAAAATGTCCCAACCTACGATAAAGAAGTCTTGCTTAAAGAAACAATAAAATATTTACTTCACTTACATCAACATTAAGTTATTTTGCGAAAAGTTTTAGACCACTGATGTTTTGCTTGTGTTAAGTTAGGTGTAGCGCTTCCTCCAGTGCAACCGATGGCCCAATAAGCGCTTTAGCTTTCCGTGTTGATGTCGCAAACTCGGGTTTTAACCTCAAGTTAATTGTTAAAGCGAATATGGTGGATGTTTAAATCCATTGGCCAGATCTCCACGATGATTCGTTACCTGCGGTAAAACCGAGTTTTTAGAAGAGAGGGGCAAAACGGCATGAGGAGAGTGTTGTTACTTTTTCAACAAAAATTTTCGGCGTGAAAACTAACACATACACAATGTGCTTTCTTACTTCTAACATAGGCAAATAAAAGGAAAGATATTCCATTTCATACAAGAAAAGTGTGCACGTTCCTGTTGAGAGAGCTTTCCTATTTCCTCCATTTAAGCTTCCTCCAAGCGAAAGCTGCCCCCGCTAAATCTTTATTTTCGGTGGCACTGTCAAGATATTTGAGTAAATCTAATCTGAAGAGAGTAAATGGAAAGGAAAGCGTTTGCGATGCATGGGAGCATGGTTCTTGTAGAGCTATTCGCGTTTGCGCTTCTTTTTTTTACAGGTTTTCTCATTTATGAAATATCGGCATGTAGGAATGTGTATATTGTATTCTAGGTAAATTTTATTAAAGGGATTTGTTGGTGGGAATAAATGTAAATCAGAAGGAAGCTATTAAATGTATTGTTTGATTTTTTGTTTAATTGACAAAAATCAATTACATATTTTTAGAAGTTTGAAGATTTTGTTTTTTCAGGTCTGACTTTTCGGTTTCTACTACTTTGCAAAAGTTAGTAAAACCGTGAGTTTTGTGCGAATTTTGGTTTTGTTTTGATTGATAACAATGATGTGTTTATTTTGCATATTTGCGAAAGTTTTATTTTGATCAAAGATTCACAAGCAAATTGTTGCGTTTTACAAGGATTTCAAGATGTAAAATATCATATCATGAACAAATTTAAAAATATGAAAACTTGAAATTATTGCTTTATGGGTATTTGTGGCCATTCTCACTTAATAGTGCAGCCAATACAAGAATTCTATGTTAGGCACTAGGAAAAAAATCCAAATAACTTGAATTTTTCTTATCTTTATTATGATGTTCTACTGACATCCTGGAAAGTATCCTAGTTTCAGCGGTCACGTTTTCTTTTATTGAGGTAAATTTTAACTTGACGCAATTAATATCGATAACCATTTTATTCGTAAAACGTGCGCGAAAGTTTCGGTGTCTCTCTAATACTTGTATTTTGTTGAAAATAAATACTCCTTTCCACACCACCGCAGGGGTAGAGTATTAAGCGCATTTTTTTAAAGAGGTTTCCCCAGTAAGCCCAATCCACAAAAAAATTTTCGGCGTTATATCCCTTACAGGCTTTTATTTAGTCTTCGTTGAGTAAATACGACAAAAAATTGTATTTTTTAAAAGCAATTCTCCAATTTGCTATTCACGCTTCTACTCCTAAGAATTTGAGGTAACAATTTTCCCTTTTAGAATTGTATAATTTTTTGCTTGGAATAGTTTTTAAATGAGCTGTTATCTTTAAATTGAAGTGAATGCCACAAACAAAACAATCGACTCGATTATATTGCTAACTTCGTGACCCTCATTAGTGACATCACCAATCGTCCGATCCTCTACAGTAAAAATACAATGATCGTAATTATTATTTATGGTTTTGCCATCACTAAATGAGTCAATAGCTATAAATTGCTGACTATCTTCGTCACAATTCTTCCTATGGGAAGATATAGACAAAATTTTGTTCGATATAATTTTGCAAATGATACTATACAAGTTATATAAATATGGGTTGTTACTGAAGCCCCCTCTTAATCGTACTAAGGAAAGTAGGTTGGGTCTTGGTTAAATTTCGATGTCAGAACGAAATGTTTATTGGGAAACTCGTTTAATATTTTATCAGTTAAAAGAATAATGGATTTTAGAGTCAAAATCAATCCCACAATCTTAAATGTTTCGTTTTTGTTCTCAAATGAAATTGATTGGATGTAATGTAGCATTTTAGAAAGATATTTCCTTGGAGTATTTGTTTGAGTTAATCCACACTTATACCAATTTCTACTAAAATGTTCTTTACTATTGAGACAATAGAACAATTTATTGAGAACGTAAGAAGAAAGTGTAACTGATGAAACATTAGGGCTAAGCAAATTTAATTCCAAAGCAGTTTTAAGGGCAGCACAAACTGTGTTACTTAAAACTTGAAGAGCATAACAAACCTTAATTGTTTCCCAAGTATTTAGCCATACATGTTTTGAAGTTAACTTCGGCACCATTTTAGTTCTTTAACACAGTTCCAACTTATTGTTCCATCTTCACAGTGAATATCTTTTACTAATAAAGTATTGATTTGAACAAATGCGGAACATCATTGCAAAAAAATTTCGATTATTATAATAAAAAAAGGGTCGTTTTCCGTTACTCCGAGAGAACTAATTCAACTACGATTGTTAGAAGCCTGATGTGAGGTTATATTTCGGATGCCCAAGTTCACAACAGTAGTCGAAATTCAACTTCACTTTTTCGGCTAATACTTTACTGTTAATTGGTTTATCGGTGGCAAAAAAAAATAATAATAAATTTCCAGTTAGAAAATAAACCTTGGACCATAAAAACCGAAACATACTTTGCTTGTTCTTTATTTTTAAAATCACCTATATCTACAAATTCTGATATTAATTTCATCGAATATTAACACAGCGTGCCTCATTTCTTCATCCCAATATGAAACAATCTTCTTAAGGTTTTCTGTAACCATGTTATTAAAACCAAGTTGAATATTTTTAATTAGTTGCCAAAGATGCAGAGGACAGAGATGATAAATTTATGTTTAATTTATCTTTAAAATGCCTGTAAGTTGTAGGAGATTTGTAATGGAAATTCAAAGTTAACGATCTTTCTTCATTACTCCATCTTTTTTTATTTTTCTTGTTAGAAAGTATCATAGTGCAAAAAGTTTTTGAATTTTTAGTCACATATCGCTGTTTTGCATTGATGTGCACAACTCAAAATATTTGAAATTTCGTTTTTTTTGTATAGAATACATAATGCATTATCTGTCTACTTTCATCCTGTAAAGTGACGTATTTTTAATTCTGCAAGTTTTTGTCAGATAGCGCCTTGATGTTTGAATGAAATTTTCTGAAATAACGGCACAACTCAAAAAAGGGTAGTGAAATCTAGGGGATGACTGCGGTGTAATTTTATAAATTTATCGAAAAGGACCATAATTAATTAATAATTGCATATCATAATAGCTAATAACTCATAATAACTAACTAATAAAAATAAATAAAGTTTCTATTATTCAGCATTTTTCATCTTAAAAAGTCTCTCCTGTAAAATTGCACTTGCACATATGGAGCGGAGACAATTAAAGAAGTTAGCGGTCTTTTGACTATTCTACTGAGATAGTTATTTCGACATATTCTTCCTTCTAGGTTCACCTTCTAGTTCTATTTTCTTTGCTGCTGCTCTTCAACTTTTCTATAAGTTTTTTATATTTACTTAATAAATTTTTATATTTTGAGCGGTATAAATTTACCGATTTCGCCGATTTTAGAGAAAATGAACAGGACAATTGGATTTCGACAGAAAGTTGCTACCTCAAATTCTTAGGAGTAGAAGCGTGAATAGCAAATTAGAGAATTGCTTTTAAAAAATACAATTTTATGTCGGATTTACTCAACGAAGACTAAATAAATGCCTGTAAGGGATGTAACGCTGAAAATGTTTTTGTGGATTAGGCTTACTGGGGAAACCTCTTTAAAAAAATGCGCTTAATACTCTACCCCTGCGGTGGTGTGGAAAGGAGTATTTATTTTCAACAAAATACAAGTATTAGAGAGACACCGAAACTTTCGCGCACGTTTTACGAATAAAATGGTTATCGATATTAATTGCGTCAAGTTAAAATTTACCTCAATAAAAGAAAACGTGACCGCTGAAACTAGGATACTTTCCAGGATGTCAGTAGAACATCATAATAAAGATAAGAAAAATTCAAGTTATTTGGATTTTTTTCCTAGTGCCTAAGATAGAATTCTTTTATTGGCTGCACTATTAAGTGAGAATGGCCACAAATACCCATAAAGCAATAATTTCAACTTTTCATATTTTTAAATTTGTTCATGATATGATATTTTACATCTTGAAATCCTTGTAAAACGCAACAATTTGCTTGTGAACCTTTGATCAAAATAAAACTTTCGCAAATATGCAAAATAAACACATCATTGTTATCAATCAAAACAAAACCAAAATTCGCACAAAACTCACGGTTTTACTAACTTTTGCAAAGTAGTAGAAACCGAAAAGTCAGACCTGAAAAAAACAAAATCTTCAAACTTCTAAAAATATGTAATTGATTTTTGTCAATTAAACAAAAAATCAAATAATACTTTTAATAGCTTCCTTCTGATTTACATTTATTCCCACCAACAAATCCCTTTAATAAAATTTACCTAGAATACAATATACACATTCCTACATGCCGATATTTCATAAATGAGAAAACCTGTAAAAAAAAGAAGCGCAAACGCGAATAGCTCTACAAGAACCATGCTCCCATGCATCGGAAACCACGGTATACATATAATAAGGTAATGTAATCCGAATGCAAACATTGAGCTGTCATTTCGATCGTGACGTCACTGAAATCGTTCGGGTCTAAACAAATTGAAAAATAATTTTTGTGAGTTTTGTTAAAGTGAAAAGTTGTGATTATTAAATAAAGGAAGTAATAAAATAGGAAAAAACTGGTTAAATGTGTTGTTGTTAATTGTAAGAACTATGAAAACAAAAAATATTGTGTAGTGAAGATGAAAAATTTAACTTTTCCGAAGGATGAAAATTTGTGTGATATGTGGATACGAGCTAGTGGAAATAAAACTGTTTTCAATGTTAATACCGCAAAAATGTGCGTTGACCAGTTTTTAGAGCAGGACTATAGATTAGAAAACATTCTTTTAAAGACACCAAGAGTGTAAAAAAAACCGAATAAAGGAGCTATTCCTAGTCGAAATTTGCCAGTTTCTCATGCTGAAATTTCCGGACGAGAATAAAGGATTAATAAAACAGAACAAAGGCAAATTTTGCAGGAAGTAATTTCAGAATATGAGCAGTAACATATGTTTCTGTTAAATATCGCATAACTTTTTTTATTTGAGTGTTTTCCTTTTTAGAAATCAAAGAGATCAGGTGGAGTTGGAAGGTAGCGGCATAGAAAATTTAGTAATAAGCACAGTCTCCTTTTTCAATTGTCTTTTTAGAATAACAATTTCCCTTTCGAGACAACTTTCCAAATTTATTCTAAAAAATATAATGCATAATAAGTTTACCACAAATTTAATATAGAATTCCATTGTAAATTGACTCTGTCTGAACAGCAACACTAGTAACTGTGCTTATTACTAAATTTTCTATGCCGCTACCTTCCAACTCCACCTGATCTCTTTGATTTCTAAAAAGGAAAACACTCAAATAAAAAAAGTTATGCGATATTTAACAGAAACATATGTTACTGCTCATATTCTGAAATTACTTCCTGCAAAATTTGCCTTTGTTCTGTTTTATTAATCCTTTATTCTCGTCCGGAAATTTCAGCATGAGAAACTGGCAAATTTCGACTAGGAATAGCTCCTTTATTCGGTTTTTTTTACACTCTTGGTGTCTTTAAAAGAATGTTTTCTAATCTATAGTCCTGCTCTAAAAACTGGTCAACGCACATTTTTGTGGTATTAACATTGAAAACAGTTTTATTTCCACTAGCTCGTATCCACATATCACACAAATTTTCATCCTGCGGAAAAGTTAAATTTTTCATCTTCACTACACAATATTTTTTGTTTTCATAGTTCTTACAATTAACAACAACACATTTAACCAGTTTTTTCCTATTTTATTACTTCCTTTATTTAATAATCACAACTTTTCACTTTAACAAAACTCACAAAAATTATTTTTCAATTTGTTTAGACCCGAACGATTTCAGTGACGTCACATAAAATTGACATTTCGGGAATACATTACCTTGTATATGTATACCGTGTCGGAAACGCTTTCCTTTCCATTTACTCTCTTCAGATTAGATTTACTCAAATATCTTGACAGTGCCACCGAAAATAAAGATTTAGCGGGGACAGCGTTCGCTTGGAGGAAGCTTAAATGGAGGAAATAGGAAAGCTCTCTCAACAGGAACGTGCACATTTTTCTTGTATGAAATGGAATATCTTTCCTTTTATTTGTCTATGCTTCTACGCAGCAGGAAAAATCCTCCGAATTAATTCCGAATTTATTACAAAGTAATTAGTTTGCAATTAAGAGGCAAACAAAAACCTTTTTACCCTATGTTGTCCTTTTCTTTTCAATGCAGGTTTGTAATTCTTGGATTCTTGGAGGTTTCCGAAAAGTTTTATGACATACATAATTTGAAATGGGAAAATGTGTTGAATGAATTGGGAAGAAATTTTAATTCATTGTTTATGTTTCAAGCCGTAACGACTGAAGTAATTTTTTAGTTGGATCAATTTTTAGTGAAAAAAGTGACATTTTTAAAAAAGGAAAATTAGGTATATATTTGTGAAGAACTAATAAGTGAATAATTTTTGTGAAGAGCTAATAATTGAACTATATTTATGAAGAACTAATAACTAGAAGTATTTTATTTTAATAGTTCAAAACCAGCGAAAAAAAAAATATAAATAAAAAAAGGTAAGCGTTCAAAAATTCTCTATATTTAATTTAATGCATTTTTAATATGATATTAATTGCAAAAAAACCGCGTGCGTTGCAATGCCTTTCAATAAAAAGGATTATGTGTGGAAAGGATTATGTGTTCAAGAAATAATCAAGCAATCAAAAACGAGTGCTAAATGAAGTCAATGACGTTGTGGTGCGGTGCTATCATTTCGAGTTTCACAAATATTGAACCCCCATTTCGAGTTGAATTTCTAAAAATCCTGAAACACGTGCTTCATTATTTATGGTGTGGAGTATTTTCACTAAGTTTGAAGAAAATCTGACTAAAGAAAAACAATTGCCCATACAACCTATTCAACCTCATTTCACCCCCTTAGGGGATGAATTTCGAAAAATCGCTTCATAGTGAATGTCCACTTTATTATAGGGATGCACTGTGAAAATTTCAGCACTTTAGGTCCAGCGGTTTGGGCTGTGCGTTGTCTGTCAGTCACTTACCGTTTTATATATGTAGAAAGAAGATGAAACAACAATTGGCTCCAATGGCAGAGTCCATCACAGCAACGAAAGCAATAGTACGGAAGTTGCTGCGACAAGAAGTTGCTACTCAAAGAGAAATGCTGCAATTTCTACTAGTAGATAGTACAAATAAAGTGCAGGAGTTTGAAGAAGCTCTAAATGAGCCAAATCGCGTTCATCATGTTAGAAAGATTATTTATGACAAATGCCTAAGAAAATGTTTTAATTTCTCTTGTTTCAGCTTACTATACTTAAGCGAATTCTCCCAGCAGATAAATTTGAAAAAAATTTCCACAAATTTGTAGGAGAAAACATAATTAACACTTATAATTACGATGGAAGTCTTGGAAAACTCTCGTTTAAAGTATTTAAAAAAATAACTGAAATATTAGAAGGTAACAAACATATTTCATAGTTTTAAATATAAGTTTTAATATTAGTTTTTATAAATTTCAGAGTTGCTAGTTGGTAAAGATGTAGAAAAAGCCATAAGAAATGGTTTCTGCTTAAGCAAGCAAAAATTAAACAAGCGTGCTTATGACCAGAGAAAGAAGCAGTAAATTATGTTGAAGTCCTTATTTTGCTATAAATTTCAAAATTAAATGACGTTAATTTTTTTTATCTTATATATTAATAGGCAAACAAAAAGTTTGTACACGCTAAGGCTTTTTTGTTCGTGAACCGATTTCTTTTAAATTTTCAGAAAATGTTCTTTTTATGGAATTGTTTTGTATTAAGGAATTTGAACAAAATCGATTTAAGAATAAAAAAGTTATAGCGATTTTAAATTTTCTAATTTGAAAAAGCTGTTGGAAAATTTGAATTTTTTTGTGAGAATGAACGTAGAGCTGAGTAGCCTCCGATTGACACAAACGCCGTTTCAGTGAAGCGAATGAGAAACAGAGAAAACAATCGTTTGATAGATTTTTGGCGGCATAACTGACATAAAAAAACTCGCTTACTTTGTGCGTGCATTTTTTTATTCTCTTTTGTGTATAGTATTATTGTAATGCATTGTGCCGTTCGTTTTTTGGCGAGTGAAGTCATATGCAAAGTGATAGAATGCATTTATTATTGGAATCGAATTTAAAGAGGCAGGTTGCGGCCCTATTTTTTCAATATTTTAATTTTGATTTAATTGTTTTATTTAAAGTTTCTTTTACTTTTATTTTGTAGTGTTTTGCTGTTATTGTTTATTAATAATTTGTTTGTATATTTTTCGCGTTTTATTTTCGAAATGCGCAGACAACGGCGTGGACGATCAATGCGTCGTGAAAATATTAGAAATCGTGTTAGAAAGGGTAAATTCAAAAACTCATCATTACCGCATCACTGCAGAATTCAGCTACAGCCTTCCAATCGCAGAATTCTGCAGTGATGCAGAGTTGTAGAGTTTTTGAATTTACTCAAATTTACGTAGTGCTCATGAATTGCATGTTGTAAATAATGAAATGAATGATGATGTGTGAATTTAAATTCGAACAAATCGTGAATTTTATTTATTTTTTTGTGACCGAATTTCGGTAACGAGCGTCTATTTAAAAATACATACTATTAAAATTCAATAAATTAAAAACTATATTAAACTATGCTGAAATATTAAAATAAATTAATTGGAATGTTATAAAAATGTCAAATTATTTTTTTACCTATTTACGCTATTTTCACAGTAATATTTGTCACTAGTGGGGCTCCTGTTTAAACACAAAACGAAAATAGCAAAAAAAAATCAAACACAAAACGAAATTCTCTTCTGTAAAAAAATTCTCTTCCGATCAAACACAACAGAAAATAAAAAAATTCTCTTCTGAAAAAAATTCTCGTTCGATTTCTTAGAAAAATGTTGAAAGTGGCACAACTAGAATAGTATTGTAGATATGTGTTCACAGTTAACATTATTTTATAGATTATACAAATGCCAGATTAAAGCTTCTAAGAGGGAAAAGAATTAATTCGAAATTAGTTTAGAATCAATTAACATACAAACGAACTAATTCCATTTCTATTTTTTTGTATGAAACGAATGAATTACTTTTACACGGCCATTGCATAGGGCGGAATGCATATTCCCGCGGAAATTTAAAATGGAAAAAAAATAAATTTTGTGAGGGAAAATCCGTCCTTATACGATAAAAAACAAAAATCGTATAAATGCCTCAAATTAAAAGAATTGAAGTGGAGAAATTTATCGGAAAAACTTTGTGTAGATGGTGAGTTCTAAACTTATATTGAAGCGGTTAATATTGGGTGTTTAGCCGAGATAGAACTTCAAATTGTAAAAAATAACACAAAAATTAAAATTAAATCAAAAATTGTTTTTTATTCGAAAGATACGACAAATATTGCATTGGTACAAACGTTTTTTATAGCTTCAGAAATAAAACGAAAGTGGGAGTATTTGAGGGACTCCTTCTTTAGAGAGGCCCAGAAGATGGAAAGGGCAACTTCAACAGTTAGCTCAGGTAGTTCGCAAAAACCACCATGGAAATTTGTTGAGCTTCTTTTATTTTTAAAAGATAACAAAGAAAGACGAGAATAAGTTAAATTTATAATTCTGTTTGTTGCAATTATAAAAGAATATTTTTTTAGGACATGTACAAACTAAGCAGAAGCGGAAGAAGCAGTCATGACGACTTCGTGGGAAGGTACGCCGTACGATACCTTCCGAGAGGAGGCAGCTTCAAATTTGCCGAACAGCAGCCAAATAATTGAAGAAGATTTCTTATCGCCAGGCACAGCCAACAGCAATGAGGAACCTTTGCCAGGCACTTCTCAACTAAGCAATAGCCAGGCTAAAAAAAGGAGAAAGAGGATGTCCTCAGGTAGCTCAGAAGCAAATGGGAGAAATGCTTGAAGTGTTTACGGGAAAATGTGCCGAAAGGAAATGAGGTATTTTTTCCAAAACATTGCGCTTACGGTGAACGGCGCCAATTTACCCAGAGCTGAATTGCTGCGCCTGCAAGGGGATGTTCTCCAATTGGTCCACGCCCGCATCAACGAGGCTAATACAGAAATTTATTATATAAAAGTAGTTTAAGATATTTAAGCAAATAAATTTAAGACATTAAATTAAGTTAGCTTTTATTCGTAGTCTAACAGAAATTAAAATAAAATAATTTAAACTATTTATATAAAATGGTTACTTCTAATTTCATGGAATAGTAGTGACAGTTTCTTTTTTTATATTTAGCAAACAGAAAATCCTTTAAGGTATCACGAAGAGAAAAAGAATCACGTGACGAATTGCATCCTATAAATATTCTAAATTGTTGAAGTGGTCTGATTTCCTGTCTCTACAGTCCTACTACTAAAGAGTTACCATCGGGACGAACAACATAACTTAACGAAATTGTGAAGAACAACAACAGCTTTAACAATTTCATCGACATTCTTTGGATGACAATTTAGAGTATCCAAAAGAATTCTCCATCTGGCGCACATTATGCCGAAAGCGTTTTCGATCGTCCTTCTGGCAGATGACAGCCGATAATTGAAGATTTCCTTTTCTCTGGTTAGGTTTACTCCAGGGTATGGCCGTATCAAATTCCTTTAAAGCGCAAACGCTTGATCACCTACAAAATAGTGCGGAAGCGAAAGCACTTCGCGACAGTATTCCTCCGTCACTTTAACTACCATTGGCTCCAATTTCGAGGAACGTGAAGCAATAATTGGCACGCAACTAGACGAACAAAGCTATGCCGTTTTTTGTAGTTAAAATGCTCACTGCCAAAACTCGTTTTTTCGAAAAAAATTTTGATCAGTCAATACGAAACATTATTGCCTACAAAATACCCCTCTTGTAATTTTTTCGAAAACCTTGATCTTTCCAAATTATTCAAGGTATTTTTTGGCTGAAAAGTGATTTTTGGAAAATTTGACCTTGAATAACTTCGAAAGGGTAAGGTTTTCGAAAAAATAACAACAGAGGTATTTTGTAAGCAATAATGTTTCGTATTGACTAAACAAAAAAAATTTCGAAAAAAACAGTTTTTGAGTGATTTTTTGGCCAAAAAGTGATATCTCCGGCGGCCATGTTTTTTTTTGTGATTCCGAAATTGTTTTCTTAAAAAGTCCCAAGGAAGCTGTGGACCAATTTTCAACCATTTTGGAATTTTGTCTCCTTAAAATGCTAATTTCCCCGGACTAGACTGTGTTCGTCGAAACGCGACTGCAATCGGCTGACTGACTCAGGAGCTATCGTGTGTGTGCTTAAATTTTGGACCGGGTCCAATGGACTGGCAACATTGGAAGGTTGCCATGATGGGGGGGTCGTGTATGGGGATCTTAAGATTAAACCTGCACATAGAAAAAAAGGCCAATCAATGTATGAATACACTAGAGTCTATGAAAGGAACCGTCTGGCCTGTGTAGCAGTCGCTACTTATCGTGTATATTCGTTTTTCGTTGTAGTAAGTTTTATTGAAGTATTAATTTAGTTTCTGTACTAGTAATTTTTGAATACAGTGTTTTTGGTTACGTCATAGTTTGGATTCTCACTACTACTATGAAATACACTTGGAGAATTTAGATTGTCATATCACGAATGTATACACTGAACACAGAAACTAGTTTTAAAAACATAGCCACACAAATATTGTTCAATAGAAAATAATTTTGAAATATTAAGAGAGTATTAGTTAGAAGTTCAACCAAATAAGAGCGTACTCTATTTATAGGAGCTTCCTCTATAACGGTTATATAATTAAAACGTTACGTAATTTCATTGTGAAGATAAAACCTTTTAAAATAAATACAGGTGCGGTTAAGGGACCCCCGTCAGGAACGAAGTTCACACCAGAGGATCCTGCTTCGATAGGATATTAGAAAATGCTGCAGTTGGTCATCTATTCTGGATAATGAACAAAGGAAAAAGTGTGCATGTTCCTTAAGTGGCCGCTAGACTATCAATAATATGGTGCAATAATATTGAGCAAAATACTGACGGTTTGCTTCTTTGCCCCAGACAATATCACACACAGACCGTCAATAATATTGCGCAAATCGAAATATTGCACAATATTATTGATAGTCTAGGGGCCCTATTAGTGTAATAAAAACGCAGTGGAAGCAGGTTTACCGCTACCCGGTAGTCGGCGCCGATGCGTGCTTATAAGCATTTTGAATTAACGCATGTTTTTAATTGGGTCATAACACAGTCGCGGCAGGTTGAGACATGTCGGTGCCGGGTGTCGGAGCTGATGAATTTACTGGAATGAAAATTTAGTTTTTTCTTGCCGGACTGGAAATGGATACTGAAAGTTTAAGAATCTGTCATTATGGTGTCTTAATTTTTGGAATTATCATCAATTCCCCATGAACTTTTCTCTCCCGATTCAGAGGATGTATACCCATTTTATTTGGTTTTATTGTACCAAGTACACAATCTAGCGCAATCAAATCATCATCGGATGAAGACGACATCATGTAATAGTTCCAACGTTACGAGCACAACTGATGAGTGATTTTCTGCTTGCACCGGGTATGTTTTAGGTCGCCACTGTGTACGACCTAGGCGCGAGTAACCGGCAAGCAGGAAACCGGCTACCACTGTGTTTTTGCCCTTATGCATGACAATTTGCATTACCATTTCTTTCAAAAGCTATCGACCATTTCAATTCCTACAAAGAGACACTGCACTCTGATTTCATGAATTCATAAATTGCCTACTGGAAAATTGCCTACTGGGATCGATTCTCGCACGCATACACACAAATCATACCGCATTTTCTTACGCGACGATTTCTATGAATTCACTCTACACGCAAGCCGCGTTAAAGCTACGGTTTCCTAGGAAAGCGGTGCCGTTATCTAGCGGACGTAAAGTAGCGGTGGGTGACGTCACTAAAACGTTGTCTATTTAGCCCAGTAGGCGTTGGTTTCCTAGAGAGCGTTGGCCGTAAAATAGCGGTGCCGCCATTTGAATGACGGCCGTCACAGCGGTGGGAAACAATTGTGGAACGTTTTTTAGCGTTGACGGTGAGCGCTTTTTTAAAGAAAACATAATTATAAAAATAAAATAGGCGAAAACAGTGCAACTATTTGGATGAGATGAGAGATTTTAATTGATTTTGTTAAAAATAACGAAGCCTTGTATAACATTAGAAGTAAAGATTACAGAAAGGCGGAGTGAAACAAAATCTATGGAATGCAATCGGGAATACCTTTAAAAAATCAGGTTTTCATTTATAATTGTTTATATTTTATTACCGACTAGTTGGGACCCGGCGCGCCTATGCTGCTCCCATAAGCCAATAGTAGTAATCAGGTGATATGAATTTTAATATACAGTAGGAGAGTTTGAAAAAGGCAATTTTATGGTATTTTTGATTCCAAATAACAAAATGTGAAACTATTAGGGATCTGGAATTTTGATCGAGACAATAAAAACCATCCATTGACATGTCATTTTTCGAGATATGAATTTTCATACACAGATGAAGTGTCTCAATGAACCGCTTATTTTCTGTATTTTGGATAGCTGGGACGCGGTGCGCCTCGCTGCACCCAACGTTTAAACATTTAAAATCAATCCAAACCTTCAAAATTCAACTCTCCTTAACCATTAACGAAAACTAACTATTCCTATAAAAGTTGGAGTGATTAGATTCAAAATAAATTTGTTTGAACTATGACCAAAATTGCCTGTGTATTCTGTTAAAACCATGAACGTTAAAAGATTTAAAATTAATGCAAATAGCAGCATCCAACACTCGAAATTCGAGGGCCATTTTCTATAGCTTTTTTTTAATTTAAATCTAGAAGTCTCCAATAACAAAATTTTTCGAGAACAATAAAACAGAATCGAAAAATGAAACAACTATTTCATAGCTGGAAAAAGCAATGCCACAAAACCAACTTTTATTTTCTCTTATATTGCGAAATTGTGTTCGTCAAAACATGTGAAATTAATGCAAATATTGAAAATCAAACTGTTCGCAATATCTAAGGAAAGAACCAATACTTATTTCTGTAAAATTTGAAGACATTAGATTCAATATGCTTTCATATTAAGGGTGACCAAAATTACCTATGTATGTATTCTTTTACAAAACTTGCTGGTAAACCATGTTTTTGGTTTTGTTTTCCGACGCGTAAATAAACAAAGATGATGCCTTCCCGACTCGCTGCAGCCAACCTTAAGACATTTAAAATTAATCCAAATCTTCAAAATTCAACTCTTCAACAAATATTTATAACCATTAACGAAAAACCAATTATTCCTATAAAAGTTCGAGAGTTTGAATATTGGTTTGTTTGACTAATTCTGCGAAGTATGTCTTTAGTCATGCCGTTCTTGTATTTTCCCACAAAACCGATGATTCTGTTGGGTATCATGTCGTCAATATAATTGCGAAGAGTTGACGAATGTTATTCGGCGTGGATGCAAATGCTGCATCAGTAAGTGTCAGATCCCAATGATTGTCGTCTTCCAGCAATTGCAACTCGCGACATGCATCTTGAAATGTATTGAATATTTGACCATTGACTGTTGCTAAAAATTCGAAAGACGTTGGTCCTGGAACATTCAGCAACAACAAACGCAAAAAGAAACATTCACGTTGTTTTGGATGTATTGTGTAAAGTCGTCCCAATAGGGCATTTTCTACACACACATAAAAGACAGCCGCAAGGCACACAAAGTTTTGAGAGCTGACATTTCTCATACATTTTGTTAACAACTTGGCGGAATTTTCTTAGTTTTTCCTAATTTTTCATTTATTTATTCAATAGTTTTATAACATCAAACTAATTCAGCAATTGAAAATTAATCGTATGTTATGTAATTTATATTACCAGTGCCTAGTATTTGTGCTGTAGTTGGATGTAGTAAGCGGGGTGAACGGGACAAAGTAAAATTTTTCAAATTTCCGAAAATTTATAAAAGAACCGAGAAAAGGGTATCATTTGTCAAAACTAAAGCAGGAAAACTAGTTAGCGGCTCTTAAACAAAAAGATTTAAAGGCGGGGATGTTTTCGTCAAGACTTTCCAGTTTTGGCATTTTTACTGCCCAAGTACCTACTGGATTCATCCAGCTTCGAAGTTTTTTATGCCTCCAAACCTTTAAAAGCTCTGAAACTTTCTCTGATACAAGCACTTTGCCGATCTATTAAATATTCTACGATATCAAAATAATGCACATTTTTTGACAAAGCACTTCGAGAGAAATTCTTTTCATTTAATTTATACGGATACAGGCCATCGCAATATTTCCAATTTTACATGCATACCGGTTTTGAACACTACTATAAACAGAAACGAAAGCACTTAATCAAAAGGTTAACTGGTATTTAGATTTCATATTAAAAATGTGAGCTGTTATTTCACATTTTATTTTCTAGAAATAACTAATATTTAGTTTTTTCCAATAAAAATAATACCTACTCCACACTTTCCCTATTCATCTTGCCGGCCTGCCATCGTGTGTGTGCCTTGCGGCTCTCCAATACATTGGCATTTGATGACGTGTCAGAAAATGCCCTATGGCTTTGCTTTCAATACGGGTGCGATAGTTGGATGTGGTTCGCCTTGTCTACGTGGCTTCCATTTTTTACCTGATTTGTTTCATGTATAATAGCGAGGAACGTCGGTATATAACAATGTTGTTGCGAATTGTACGAAAGTATCCGGTTTTTGGCACAGTGTGAAAAATTCAGTAAGTGTAGTTTTTGGTGGCTGGAAAGCTCGTTGGAGAGCATTTTCTTCAGTGAAATATACACGTTGACCGTTTTCAAGATGTACCGTAATCTGAGGCATAATGCAAAAACTCGACATTTATATACATTTTCTTATTAACACTTTATTTAATCGCACCAATTAAAAGCTTTTACGCATTTTTCGGTGAAAGTATATAAAGAACAATGGATGCTAATATTTTACAGGTTTGCCAATGTTCACAAATACTACAAATGTTGAAGGTAATCCAGATGAGAATGACGGAGAATATGATCTTGCACCTTAAAGTTGTTAATAAGATAATGTTTAAGTGTCATTTTCAATTATCTATATAAATATCAATTGCCGTGCATTAGTCTCACAAAAACTCGAAAATGGCTCACCTCAAAACAGGGGTGGTTTAAAAAAAATAAGAAAAACCTAAAGGAACTACTGAAAAATCTAAAAAATTGGTCATTTTGGGAGTTTTCACTGCAGATTAGTTCTAATAGTTTCATGGCCTACCTATATATTGTTTGACAGCTGCGTAAATGTGAAACTGTCATTAAATTGGGGTTTTTGAGAAATTACCGATTTAATTTAATGACAATTTCACATTTACGCAGCTGTCAAACAATATATATGTAGGTAGGCCATGAAGCTATTGAAACTAATGTGAGGTGAAAAATCCCAAAATTACCAATTTTTTTGGTTTTTCAGCTGCTGCTTTTGGTTTTTTGAAATGATTTTTTTTCTAAAACCACCCCTGTATTGAGGCGAATAAAACAAAATAAAAATTTTTGAAATCGGTCGAGCCATTTTCGAGTTTTTGCGGGACTAACGCACGGCATTCATTTTTATATATATAGATTATGTTCAAACTAAGAATAATATGTTAACTACTAATAGTGCATTAATGTTGTGCTGCATAATTATGTTGCCATTCAACAGCCCCTGGCCCGTTAAAGTAATCTTTAAATATTTCTCGAATATGAGTGTGATTCATTCTAGCACGGACATTGTTTGCTGTAATTGGGATTAAATTTTCAGTAGGTAATGGTAGTGCATCATCAACATGTTTTTGTCCTGGAGCAAGTACTTTTGCTTCCCTTAAAATGTTGTGTAATATGCAGGCACATATAATCAAATTATCTGTAGTATTTGGAGCAGTAGCAATAGGCTGGAAAAAAATTCTGAAATAACCACATAAAATACCAAAAGTATTTTCAGTTGTCCTTCGAGCTCGAGATAGTCGATAGTTATATACACCTTTTGATAGATCATGTTGAGATTGCTGTCTTGGGTAATAGGCTAGTCGGTGAGGCATTTTTATTGCAATTTTGGCCCATAGGCGAGATTGTTGCTGGAATCGCTTCGTTTTAGGGTGTGGTTAAACACCCTAAGTTTTCCCACAATTTTGTTGACCGCATAACTTTTTAATTAACTTATTGTGAATAAAATTGGCACTTTTTTTATATTTATTTCAATAGCTCCGTTCCTGCTAACTTTTAGTATAACATATGTTTTGGGAAAGCTCTTCGTTATAAAATTCTCTAAAAAATAAGCCCTGTTAGAGGTCGCTAGGTGCACGGGTGATCTTGCAAATAGCTTCCAAAATTTTCAAAACACGTTATTTTCACTATTTGTTTACAAGAAAACAACTGCACATAGAAGGCTGAAAATTCTTGAAGATGGTGTTTATGTAGTCCCGGCAATGTAAAATTTATTTTTAACAAGATCGGTTCATTACTTTTTGAGTAATTAACGATCTAGTTTTTATTTTAGCCTTAATTAACAATGCTGCCATTTTTTGTAAGATCAGTTTATAATTGTGAAAATCATTTAGAAAACTAAAGAAACAATTGAAAATGAAATCCTGTTGGAATTTCTGAAAAATCGCAATTTTGATCGATTTTAGGCACGTACCATTTTATACCCGACAAGAAACATCTCATTTTGAAAAAACGTTCGTCCATTCATTATTTGTAAAAAATAGCAGTTTTTTAGATATGCAAGGGCGGATTTTCTAAAGTAAAAATATAACAAGATGTATGTTTATTGATGTCGCGTATAAAAATGTTCGCCTATAGAAAAATTCATAAAATCGCTCAAAATTGCGATTTTTCAAAAATTCCAACAGGATTTCATTTTCAATTGTTTCTTAAGTTTTCTAAATGATTTTCACAATTATAAACTGATCTTACAAAAAATGGCAGCATTGTTAATTAAGGCTAAAATAAAAACTAGATCGTTAATTACTCAAAAAGTAATGAACCGATCTTGTTAAAAATAAATTTTACATTGCCGGGACTACATAAACACCATCTTCAAGAATTTTCAGCCTTCTATGTGCAGTTGTTTTCTTGTAAACAAATAGTGAAAATAACGTGTTTTGAAAATTTTGGAAGCTATTTGCAAGATCACCCTTGCACCTAGCGACCTCTAACAGGGCTTATTTTTTAGAGAATTTTATAACGAAGAGCTTTCCCAAAACATATGTTATACTAAAAGTTAGCAGGAACGGAGCTATTGAAATAAATATAAAAAAAGTGCCAACTTTATTCACAATAAGTTAATTAAAAAGTTATGCGGTCAACCAAATTGTGGGCAAACTTAGGGTGTTTAACTACACCCTAAAATGAAGCGATTCCAACAATAATCTCGCCTATGGGCCAATAATTCATTTTTTATCATTTTTTCCTTCTCGCCGACTAGCCTATAAGGTTTCATCAAGTTTTCGTGCAGAGCGAAAGCTTCATCTCCTACAATCACATGTGGTACAACATTATACGTGCCAGGCAGTGCTTTTGGTGCTGGTATATTAAATGTATTGTTCATTTTCTTTTTCCCTATATTGCTTTTTAGGTAGATACCAGCATCTCCTTCTCTACCATAAGAACCGACATCAATTGCCGTAAATTTACAATCCGCATCAATAACTGCCAACAAAGCTATTGAATAATATTCTTTATAGTTATAATATAACGATCTACTATTTTTGGGGGCCTTTATCCTTATATGTTTCCCATCTATCGCGCCGACGCAGTTCGGATAATTCCATTTTGAATAAAATTGAGTACTGCTTTTTTGTAGTTGATTGGTGGTGGGTGACGGTATAATTAACTCGAACAGTCTTGTGACAATCGCCTGGGCAACTTCTCTTACTATGACACTTATCCATGAAAGGCTTACTCGATACTGGAAAGCAAGTGATCGAAAGGACTCTCCCGTGGCCAAATGCCTTAAATAGAAATTAAATCAATAAGTTAGTATATTCTTTTTTTCAGGTGCTGAATGCTATAAAAGATGGACGTACATAAGAGATTATTATATTCGGCGTAGAGGGAAACCTGGCACTGGTTCAGGAGGAGAAGTAGCGAAGAAGAGGTCAGAACTGCTATCATTCTTGGATAGCACACCTTCATCACAAAGAAGCTCAATTACCAATGTTGTTGGAGATGATCTTGAATAGAGTGAAATCACGGAGCATAGTCAGGATGACAATGAAGAAAACATATCTCACATTGATAATTCTGAAAATATTATAACATTCAATGTTAATGAACAAGATAATAACGAAAGGGATGGCAGTAAAGATGCATTTATGAGAGAAAAGAAAAGGAAAAAAATTTCAAACTCTGAAGAACGATTGCATTTGCTGAAAGAAATAGCTCAGCGAAATGCGATTCCTGCTCAAAATGACTTGGATGAAACGGACATGTTCTTCAACTCCATAGCAAAAAATGCAAAACGACTTCCTCGTTATGAGCAAATTCAATTGAGCATGCAAATTTCTTCGTTGGTTGGTAATGCAGAATTAAAAAGTCTCTCAAATGAGTCAAGGCAAACCAACGAATCATCAACTCCGATCACAACAAGAATTAACTAGTTTTCCAAATTACATGATTTCCCCAATAACCAATGGAACAAGTCATAACCAGGGCCAATTATATTATGTTTCAGACACAACTATGACTACTTTAAACGAGTCGCGTCACAGCAACGAGTTATCAAGACCGAGGACAACCAGTAATGGTTCAGAATTGTTACTTACACCAGTATCAGATCAAATATGTAACATTAATAAAAGATATTAAAGTTATTGTAATAATATTATTTTATTGTTTGTGCTTCGTGTACTTACCTCATAAGTATACATAACTTTTCTTCTGGACATATTGGCTTTTTACGTCTATTATATGGTTTTGAAGTTAAAATATCCCTTATGTGATTTACGGCATAATCAAACAACGCTGGGGTTAAACGAAAGTATTGCCGGAATTTTTCTTCGTTGCCGTGCAGATGTCGACGTACTAGAATTTCAAATGCACCCTCCGTAGCACGATTTTTAAATATTTCACTTTCTCCCAAACGACAGTTTTCATCATCCGATCCTCATCTTCCAAATATATTAATACTGCTATATCTAGATCGTTCATTCTTCACTTTGTGTATTTTTTTTGCGTCTACTGCTTCACGTCATATGTATTACGACCGCTAGATAACGGCACCGCTTTCCTAGGAAGCCGTAGCTTAAGGAAATTCGTTCCAATAAAATGCAATAATGTTTGATTAAAATAATTATCTAAGATAAAAGTTTTAAAGTTATCTAAAATATATAAATATTATTATTGGCAATATACATTACGTGTATTGCAATGAAGTGGAGTAAGACAATCATAGGATTTAAAATTGTCAGACCCATTTCAGCCTGTCTCCTCTTCAACTTGATGCAGGAGGAAGTGATCCTGTTCTTAAAGGTAAATTAAGGGCCATAAGATTAGCATTCGCTGTACGAGGTGGGTGCTAATGGAATAATGGGCGATGGCAAAGGAGAGCACTGGGAAAAACTTAAAAGAGTGAAGGCACAAAAGAAAGAATATTGTCTAGGAGGGTACGTGGAGAGACAAAGGTTCAAGCCGCTGCTTGAAATCGTACCATAGACCTCTTGAATACTAGTCGGAAGCCACAACCAACAGGCTATTGCGGTAGACCATGTAGTCTGTTGTATGTACATCGATTCATATTTTTCATCTTACTCAAAGAATTTTATAAGTTAAATAGAGGTATTATACCACCTTTTGTGATATAAACCCTGATGCCCTTGAACAACCAGAATAAATTTCGAGACAAACCTCGTCTAATTACATCCGCATAGCTAAATACAATATCATCTTCTTACCATAATGCAGACTTACTCTATTAACTGCCAGAATGACTCATTAATACGCAAATCATAAACTTTGCACAGTGTCTCTTATCATCCAGTCTGCGTTTCTTAATAAAATTCCAATCCTTATCATCTGTTGGCTCTGATTAAATCTAGATAAGTTAATCTCAGCCAATATTTGCACGTTCAGAGGGTAAGAAACTCACATTTCCACAAATAGCATCCGAGAACAAAAAGATTGTCGTGATTCAGTCAGTATTGAGCGCAAAATTCAATTGGTAATAACATCAACAACCCCGAGGAGTCCAGTCCCACTTTTCTGCACCTCTATCATCAGATCATTCACCTGATGTCATCACTCATAGTGGAATAAAAGTGCATAAACCCCGTTGTGGGAATCAGCCGATCCGCTGGCGCTATTCAGTGCGATTCTGACTCACCTTTACTCATCAAGCTTGAACAAACAATCATGAAATTGATTCTACAAAAATTTATCGACTTTTGCAGACCGCGTTTTTGGTCACGGCCATTGGTTTTTATTTTTATTTTTATCTCTTTTTATCTAGTTTTGTGTAAATTCTGCTCTCGGACTAAAAAACACATTTCTGCTGGCATTTTAATATATGAGTAAACACCAATCACGATGACTGGACTTGTCAGGAGTTGGAGCAGAAAAAAATTAATTAAAAAAAATTATTTTTTTAGTAATATCAGAAATGACAATAAGGAGGCGCCAGCGGATATTGTGGATGAGAGGATGCAGCCTTCAAAAACACTTTGATAGCAACCACAAAAAAACTGCGCGAATTAATTTAAATTTTTTTTCTCGCTTTTATTTTTAGATTACAATAAATTGATAAAATTGCCATTAAAATAATCTTAATGTCAGATCGGTGTCAAATAATTTTCATTTAAGCCACCAAAAACGCGCCCGGAAATGAGAATTTTAATATGAAAAAGAAGACAAAAACTGATAACTGGTTAGATAATGGGGTGTGAACATAATTCGTTCGCTGTGGAGGGTGAATTTTTATTAACGAAGTTATAAATAGGGGATGAGGTGTTTGAAATGTAGTGAAGTAATTTAAGGATGGAAGTCCACCGAATAACTTTTGTGCGAAAATCATTTTCCTTGGTTCAACAGATTCCATGGTTTTCCAGACATTTATTTTCACTGAATTTTATATCAAAGAAACCTTCGCATTCAGTCAATGATACTCTGTTATTGTTCTGAAGCCTCATAAATTTACTCAATTTGTTCTCTATGAGGAAGACAGTTTTCAAAACAACCGTAATTTTATATCCACACATGGTTGCATCACCGGCTCGAGCGGCTGTAACTGAGTTCATAAGCCTTAAGAAAGTGAAGCCCCAAACGAAAAAAGTTTGTTTTGATTTTTGCAATATTCGGGGGTTTCACACGACTTTCTTGTCGTTTATATGCCATCTGTTCCTTCCGCCCTCAGTGATCTTGTGCTAGCTGAACCCAAGTCTTACCAAATACTGAGTTAGACCAATAACAGTTGTCTAGTCGGAATACCACCTTTTGGAAATTTGTTGAGCCTGTTGTAAAATTCTGGGTAACAAATCTGATAGCTGTGGCACTTTAGGGCATTATACTTCAACGAAAAAAGAAAAAGGAACCCTTAAGGTCATCCAGGGCGGCGCGATTAATATTATTTTTCATACCAAAATCGCCGCACCGCGCCGCGCCCCGTTCGGTGTGACCCGGCCTTAACCCCCTCGTTGTGGCCACTGGAAGATGTCCTGAAAGGAATAGACTAATATGATCGCGCCTACCAAACCAAGAAGTAAAGTTATCGTGTCGAGGGATGCATGACAGTGGGTAAGTATTGCCCTGTCATTTAACGATCTCCTCTGGGCACCGGGGGCACCCAGTTGTATAATGCCGCATTCTGCTATGGAGGCTCTGTCAGGATGGACCTTACTTTTCCTACCATACTCATGGGACTTTTGTGGACCATTTAATCTGGAGAGAGCCAAGGCAGGAAGGGCCAAGTGAAATTGGGGAGCGCCGGGGAGCACACCCGAGCCCTGCTTTCGTGAACTCCTTCCCTTCAAAACAAAGACAGACCTGACCTGGTGGCCTGGAACCCGGGTAGCCAAGAAGCAGACCTAGACAGCCGCCGCTCTGCCCAAATTTTATGGACCCACCAGAAAATTCACGAGCTACCATATAATCTAGGGGGAACACTGTGGGGTTTAGATGTATTTTCATATAAAAATCACATCGCCGCACCAATTTGGAGTTACTGTCGCTAGAAGCCGCGTGGCAACATGTCGAAACGTGTTTAGTGCTTCCCAGTCCGAGGCCAAGTTAGGTTGTGTACGGAGCCACAAAATCAAATTTTTTTCATCAAAACTTTACGAGGTATGTTACAACTTTATAATTACACTAAATTAATTATATGATTAATTTTACGATGCATTTGTAGTTTTGTTGGATTTTCTTTGCCAAGAAGTAATAGGCAGCCATTTTGTTGAATGTAGATGTTTTCCGTGGGGTTCCTAAAATGAGATATGTCATATTAGGATATATGAAAATACGACTATTTAAAAAATCCTTTTTTCTAGATGCCAAAAGGAAATCCTGGGACCACGATGCGCGAAGCAAGCAAATGGGGTACTTAAAAGCGTCAAAACATTTCGGTGTTCCTAAGGGTACCCTCTAGAACGTTATGCCAGGAAAGACGCCAATGCAGAAGTGCTTGTCAAGGTTCATATGGGAAGAACTCCTCCGCTTTGCCTGACTATTAAGAATCGGACCTAGAAAAATATTGTAAAGAATTGGACCAAAGATTTTATGGGTTACGTCTGAAGGACATCAAGCACATGGCAATAATAAATAATCTCAAGCACCCATTCAGCTTGACTAAAGCATCTGCTGGTAAAAAGTGGTTACGCTCATAAACAGACATCCTGATTTATCAGTTAGAACACCTGAAGCAGGTTCTGTTGCAAGAGTAAAAGGATTCAATCCAGTTGCCGTCAACCATTTCTCTGATTTGTTTGAGCCAGAAATTGATAAAATAAAATCGCCTTCACATCGAGTGTACAACGTTGATGAGACCGGTATAACAGTGGTACAACATAAACGTTCAAAATTATTAGCGTGAAAGGAAAGAAGCAGTTTGGAACGTTGACATCTTTGGAAAGAGGAAAACTAATAACCATAGTGACGGGCATGAATCCTTCTGGTAGCTACGTACCTCCATTAATAATTTTTCCAAGGAAAAATATGGCTCAAGATCTAATGGATGGTGCACCTGCCGGTTCTATAGGCGATTGTTATCCCTCTGGCTGGATTCAAAATCACTTATTCACAAAGTGGTTTCAGCCATTTATAAATTTTACAAAACCAAGTAAAGATGATCCTATAATTTTGATTATAGATGGCCACACACACACGACACCAGAAATATTGATGTAATAAATTTAGGTCGAGAAAATAACGTAACAATAGTTTGCACACATTCAATGCAGGCTGTTTCAAGTGGACTCATGAGGTTTGTGGAGAAGTAACGACAGATCTATTTTTCTGTACTTTGTGTTTAGACATCTAAGATTTAGAATTATACTTTTGATTTTTTAGTCTTTATTGAATTTTTATCGCCAATAAAAAGTTTAATTTAATTTAAATCTATACTGAAACCCAAAAGAACCAAATATGAGATACTATCTCATATTAGCAACCCTTAGTATCTCATGAGACCATTTGCCTGAGACGTAGTTTCTGAATTTTCCAATATTATCTGATACTATAAAAAATGTGTTATACTCTGCACTAAACGGTCTTTCGTAGATAAACTTCATTAAATACAGAATATGATGAAGAAGAAAGACGCGCCCGGATCGCCGCCAGTCTTTCACTTCTATCCTCTGGTGCCGGTTGTTTTTGAAAATAAAAATGGAGTCGAATGAATGCTGTAAGAAAAAATGAATATTTTAAAACATAAGTTTTTATTAAACAGAGACAATGTTTATCATTTTAATTTTTTTTACATCAAAAGTAAATATCTAATGATGATAAATGTACAAGGATTTTTTTTTGGTACGCCTCTATTAATATATATCTTCAATTATATAAACATCAGTGAGAATTTTCCAACTTATAACTTCCGGTCAAATTTTCTATGAGAAAAAAAACAAAAAATTAAAAACTAGTGGCTTTCTTAGAAAGCTTAGAGTGTCCTCTTTAAAATGCTTTTTTATTTTTATTTTTGCGTACATTTTAGGCAAGGATACTTTAGTTTTTCCCCGAACGCCTCGCCAGAATATTTTAATTCGGCTTTTTGGCGCGCTTAGATTTTTCGAATTTTCTTCTTATTTTGAATAATTTTTTATAATAATAAAACAATTTTTTTTAAAATAAGTTATAATATAAACTTTAGTGAAATTTTCCGCTCTTTTACGCGGCGCTATTAGCTTTTCGAATTTTGTTTATTTTTCGATATATAAAGCAAAAACCAAATTTTCGAGTTTGTTTTCGAAATTGTGAACTTAGCATACACTTTAGCGCAGCAAAGATTTTTTTATCGTTTTCTACACCCAAAAAAGTACTTAAGTTCCAATTTTCAGCGAGATCACATTTTGTGCGAGCTTTCGGTCTAAATTTGGCTCTGACGACTGGGCTATCGCGTTAAACACCGTTCCTCTTGTTTGCGTTAATAAAGCAAGAAATCTTAGGGTGGTACTGAATAGCAGCATGGCCTGCTGCGATTACATTAGTTTCATTGTAAGCAAAACATACGGACTCCGGTCTAAACTTCGTTACCATTGTGCCTTGCAGAAAAAGCCTGAATTTGCTTAAAGCTGTACTACTACCTCTTCTACTACATGGCCTTTCCTTCTATCCCTCTCTCGATTCTTCTTGCGCCCATAAACTTGAAGTAGCGTTTAACGATTGTGTACGTTTTGTTTATTTACGCCGTTTTGACCACAATTCACCTTACTCGAACTCCGTTTTTGGGCTACTCTCTAAGTGACTTTCGTGAGTATAGGCTTCTGCGACTGTTTCACGATATCCTACACGAGCGCAAACCTGCACACCTCAACTTGTTTGTGCAGTTTTCGCAATCCCTCCGCGTTTTCGCAAGTTAATTTTGCTCAGGTTTCTTCCTCTAGCCTGAACCAAATGTGAGGTGCCGTACCGTAACCGTACGTACCCTAACGTACGAACATGACTGTTTATAAGGCATTGACCTAAATTGACTTAATAAACGTGCATATGTTCGTTCGTTAGGGTACGTACGGTTACGGTACAACACGTCATATTTGGTCCAGGCTTTTGTCTTCGCAGCACAGCTTTGGAACGGTCTACCTGAATATTAAATTAAATTTGAATCACCCAATAATGTATCACCCGGCCCGCGGGATCATAATGCCTTTTCAAAGTTGCCCGCGATATCATTTGGGTTGGCCACCCATAATCTAAAACCTATCCACAGCCGGCCACTTTGTAACTTTAGTATACATCTATATATATATCTATATCTATGTATATATATAAAAATGAATGTGTGTATGGATGTGTGTATATTCGCTATAGGCTCCTACACCGTGCAACCGATCGTAATGAAATTTTAACCATGCGCTATTTACATTAAAACTTAGAACATAGGCTATTTTATTACTTTCTAAAGCCACTCCTAGATCGCGCTGTCATGGAGAGCTTCGTTGAAAATAATTGCAGAGCTTTGAATTTTTGCATGAAGGTCCGTGGAGGTCTCCTATGATGCACCTCGAAGCCCGATTTTCGAAATTCAAAATGGCCACCGAATATGACCGAAATACAAAACTGCCGCAGAAATATGGATGAATTTTCCAATTTTATTCCGATTCCAATGAAAGTGGGTATTTAGGGGTTGGTCTAGAGGTCGCTAATAACGAATTTGTGGTCAAAACTTATAAATTCAAAATGGCCGACGAACTTGCAAATTGCGTTCCGATTCCAATGAAAATCTGTATCTGAGGTTTTTTAAGATAGCAAATAACGACTTTATGATCAAAATTTAAATTCAAAATGGCCGCACCAATATGGCCGACGAGTTTGCGAATTGTATTCTGATTCCAATTAAAATCGGTATATGGGAGTTTTTAAGGTAGTAAATAACGAATTTATGATCAAAACTTATTCAAAATTGTGGGGCCAAAAGGCGGAAGAATTTTGCCAAATATGTGTCATTTTCCGGTTAGCTGTATGTAGGTTGTTCAAGAGTTGGAAAATCTTGACATTCTAGCTACAAATGGAAAAACATTGAATATAGTGTATCCTGAATCTCTCTAAGCCAGTGGTTCTTAACCGGTGGTCCGTGGACCACTGGTGGTCCCTGACAACACCCGAAGTGGTCCGCGACGGTATCCTAAAATAATTAAAATTATCCTAAAATGATTAAATAAATGGCAACGAGTCGACGACGAAGTGGGTACTGTAATACTACTATATAACACCACGTCACATGTTAGTTTGTCAAATCTGCTAAGTTTGTTTTTAATTGCGAATTACTTTCTACCCAGTTCCAGCGGTTTGTCATTTAAACGCTTATGTGTCCTAGATTTTATTTATTTTGTAGGATATGTGCATCGCATATAAGTTCAAGTATACCTAGCAAGACACTGTACAACTACTTTAGTTGAAGAATTGGCATTCGGCCTACTGAGACCAAGTATAAAAATATTTAATAAGAAACAAATTTGTATAGTTAGTTTCTAATAAACGCCGAAAGAAGAACATTTAGTTTTGTTTAAAACATTTAGTTTGTTTTTTAATTTTTGCCGCCGTAATCTCCTACAGTTTTTTCTTCAGTTTTATATATTACAAAGTTTTTTATCTAACCACTGCCAGAGTTCAAATTATGTAAGTAACTAAGTAGGGAGGACCTACGTATAGTTAAGTACATATAATAGGGTTATTTTGTTTTTAGAAAAATGGCACCGAAACGGAAGTATGACAGCGATTATATTAGATTGGGCTTTACTTCAATAGAAATAAATGGCGAGACTAGATCTCAATGCGTAATATGCGCAACTGTTCTTGCAAATGATGCTTTAAAGCCGGCAAAGTTGGAACGTCATTAAAAAACAGTACATCCAAATTATTGTGACCGTCCGCGAGAATTCTTCGAAGGCAAACTAATAAATCTAAAAAAAAATGAAACTTGGACCCAGCGGAGCACGTTATAACGTATCTGAAAAAACATTGGCTGCATCATTTGAAATTTCAAAATTGATTGCCAAATCCCAAAAAGCACACACAATCGGCGAATCTCTAATTAAAGCTTGCATGCTTAAAGCTGCCGAAGAACTTTTAGGGCAGGAAGCTCAAAAGAAAATCCGTGAAATTCCACTATCAAACGACACAGTGAAGTCTCGTATACAAATGACAATTGAAGAACAGATTATTGAGAAGATAAAATGTAGTCCTTATTTTGCCTTACAATAGCTGTGTTCCAAAATTCGAGCAAAGAACTCGCAAGCAGTTGGCCTACTCGTTCCTACTTCTCAACAAAGGCATGAGTAGAGAGAGAAAGCCAACTGCTTGCGAGCACTTTGCTCGAATTTTGGAACACAGCTAATGTGACGAATCTACCGACGTTTCAGAATGTTGTCAATTACTTGTGTTCATTCGATTTTTGAATGATGATAAAACGTTTAAAGAGGAGTTACTTTTTTCTCAAGAACTGGAAACAACGTCGCAAGGTGCAGACGTTATGAATGCAATAAGCGAATATTTGGAGAAACATGGGCTGATGTGGCAAAAGCTTGCTGGGTTTTGCACTGACGGTGCTCCGGCTATGCTCTGTTCCCGCTCTGGACTTGCAGCTCTAATTAAAAAAAATCCATATGCAATAACGACTTGGCTTTCCAAAGGAAACATGCTGTCCAGGTTGTACGAACTGAGAGAGGAAGTAAAATTGTTTTTAACTAATAAGCAGAACAAAGAGTTGCTGGATGAGTTCCGTCAGTACAAATTCCAACTACATTTTGCTTATTTAGTGGATTTTTTCGCACAACTAAATAAATTGAACCTTCAACTGCAAGGATCAGGAAATATGATATTGTAAGGTGCGAGTAATATATTTACAGTTGAAGATAAAGTAAGTGCGTTCATCGCTAAAATCGACCTGCTGATCAGCAAAATCGCAAGATAGAACTTTTCTGTGTTTGATACGCTGAATTCAATTATTGACGGACAGTGCGCTGAGATTAAAGGAGAAATACAAAATAACGTTACACTCCATTTGCAAAATTTAAAAAATGAATTCATTCGCTATTTTCCAGAATGCGAGGACAAAGGTATTCGGAAACTGACCCGCAATCCTTTCATTATCAATATTTCTGAGGTGCCTGATGAAATTCAAGATGAGTTAATTGAAATGTAACACAATGGCAACTGCAAAGAAACGTTCGAGACAGGGATTAAACTTGAAGATATTTGGAGCCAAAGGGCAATCTCTTTCCCTAAAATTCGAGACATTGCTTTTTTTTACTTAACTTTATTTTCAACCACATACTTATGCGAGCAAGGATTCTCAGCGCTTTTGATAATTAAAAATAAACATCGAAATGGTTTGGATGCCAGTGCAGACATGCGTTTGGCTTTGAGTAGCACTGAACCAAGGATTCGGCAGCTGGTGAACAGTATGTAGCCACAAAAATTTCACTAAAATAATATAATTAATATAAATTTTTCGCAAATAATATAATTCTCTTGGTTTCGAACAATGTTATATGTGTTTGTCAATTATGTATTATATGTGAAAACAACCTCGTAATAATTTATAATACCGCCAAATAGTTGGTGGTCCGTCGCAAGACAAAAATTTAGCCAAATGGTCCCTCATCACTAAAAGGTTAAGAACCTCTGCTCTAAGCAATCGGTTCAGAATTGATCAACAAGGTTTTTTTGGAAAGATGGCAAGGAGAAACGTAAATGTGCGATGATTTATGTATAATGGATAAGAAGGAAAGAAACCCGTCACTTCTGAATTTTTAGGTATAAGTCTAGCATTCTACAAAACGGGAAGAGGCTGGCATCTGGGTACGTTCATGGTTTAACAGAATACACAGGCAATTTTGGTCATACTACTACAAATAAATGTATTTTGAATCTAATTACTCCAAATTTTATAGGAATAGTTGGTTTTTCAAATGGAGCGAGGCGCACCGGGTCCCAGCTATCCAAAATATAGAAAATAAGCGGTTCATTGAGACACTTCATCTGTGTATGAAAATTCATATCTCGAAAAATGACATGTCAATGGATGGTTTTTATTGTCTCGATCAAAATGTCAGACCCCTAATAGTTTCACATTTTGTTATTTGGAATCAATAATACCAAAAAATTGCCTTTTTCAAACTCTCCTACTGTATATTTAAATTCATATCACCTGATTACTACTATTGGCTTATGGGAGCAGCATAGGCGCACCGGGTCCCAGCTAGTTTATTATAATTCAAACAATTCACTATTCTTCATTAGATTAAATGTTAACATTAGGTATACTAAATAATAACTTATGCGTTAGGCGACTTGAGAAAAAGCTACTCGTTCCGGTGCCGGCTCAATGAGAAGAGAGTGAGTTCATCCAACAGATTTCGCAAACCAAATTGGGAATTAGATAACTGTTTTTATTTTCGATTTGCGAAATAGAATTAAAATTGAAATCTAATGGTTGATTGTAGTGTTGAGCCGGACTTACACGAGGCAGTACATTTGTCTCTTACATGATGTAAATTGTACTGAGGCCTCAGTTTTTTTAAATGTCCCGGTTCAAAAATAATGTCCTACTGGTATATGAGCGTGTATCAAGATAACTGAAGCGAGGTGTGATTGTAAATTACTTAGTGGAAAGACATTTCTTCCTTCTTTTGCCACAGTAAGATGTCCAATGTGAATTGCGGCGAGGTGAGATTGTAAACACGCACTGGAGAGACATTTCTCACTTCTTTTGCGGCAGTAAAATATCCACTTTAAGCTGAGCCGTGGTGAGATTGTAAATACGAATTGGATGGAGAGACATTTCTTACATTTTTCGAGGGAGTGAGGTTTTGTCATGAAGAGACAATTCTTACATTTTTCGAGGGAGTGAGGTTTTGTCATGAAGAGACATTTCTTACATTTTTCGAGGGAATGAGGTTTTGTCCTGAAGAGACAATTCTTACATTTTTCGAGGGAGTGAGGTTTTGTCATGAAGAGACATTTCTTACATTTTTCGAGGGAATGAGGTTTTGTCCTGAAGAGACAATTCTTACATTTTTCGAGGGAGTGAGGTTTTGTCGTGAAGAGACAATTCTTACATTTTTTGAGGGAGTGAAATTTTGTGCTGTAGAGACATTTCTTACTTTTTTTGCAGTAGCTGAATTTCCAACTTGAAATTAGGCGAGGTGGGATTGCAAAATATAAATATATGGCCACGGACAACTAATTAGAAACAGTTTCATAAAAATTGCATTTATACAGTTTTTATGTAGGAATCAAATTAAAGAATTCCCACCACCTCCTCTTAATTTTTTTTAAATATATAATGATTGAAGGAAATCAATAACACTATCATAATGAATTCCTAACAGGATGGCTACATAAAAAATAAAAAATGTATAAATGCAATTTTTATGAAACTGTTTCTAATTAGTTGTCCGTGGCTGTACATTGTGGAGGCATAGATTTCTTACTTACTCTAAGGCAGTTTAATGAATATTAGAATTAAGCTTGTAAAAATGCACTTCATTGGTATTTATAATCTGCTTGTTTTTGTCATTTTGGCATTACAATAGAACCTCGCCTCATTTGAAGTATGACATTGTACTGGCTCAAAAGAAAAAAGAGGCACCTCTTACAAACTCATTTCATAATCGTGTCCTACCCAACACTAGTTGATTGTGACGCGGAGCTTTGATGCGCCACAAACACTCCCATCATCCAGGTGAGCAGGAAAAAATAAAAAATAAATTATAAGAAAAGCGTGGACTCGTAATTACTCTCCTACTGGGACAACAAACAGACCCAGACCGCCGCCGTTCTTCACTAAGTTTCTGGACCCACTAAAGGGTCACGGGAAAGACGGCCGGAGTGGAATTGGGGAGCCCACGGAGCATATCCGAGCCCGCTTTCGTGAACTCCTTCCGAACAGACCCGGGAACCTTTAACAATAAAGTGGAGACGACAAGCCACTAGGCAGGCTGCTGAACTAGTTCTAGCGGTCTGGCCAATAAATAAGAGGTATCGGGGTGTAGTACACTATGTCAACCGAATAGTCGCGGTGCTTTTGGACCCAATATGATATGATTTAAATTGGGGGTGGATAATGATATTATCTTCCCAAAATTTCAAAATAAATCAGGCTTTTCGAGGTAAAGCATATTCCGTCAAAGAGAACCTAGCATTGTGCTTCAATGTTGGCTTGAAAAATATGAATTCTTTAAAGTAAAACTTTTTGCAATCAGCTACAGGAACGCAATTTCTTTTCTTTATTTTTTCAAGCAAAAATTTTGGTCTTTTCTGTCCTACGCCTTCTTATACCTTAGTGAGTCTACAATGTTGACATTAATAATTTTTTAAAAGTATTTTAAGAAACCATTGGGGATCGATTTCTTTAGTTATAATTGTTTACTGTGAAAAAATCTGATCAAAAATAGAATAAGAAGAAAAATACTAAAGAAAAGGATCAAATCCTTGATGGAATGAAAATGTGCTTTCAGGGAAGCAAGAAGTATCCAATTACATTAACCCAAAGTCAATTTTAATCTACAAAAAAAACTGCTCGGACAAGGATGGGTGAGTGTCGTCCATCCAGATGGGTATAAATATAATCGGAATTCGTGTATATTTTTTTATATCATTTTTCTACCATATTTCCTAGAAATGAATTTGTTGACATGGTGTATGTATGTAGTGGTGCCCAGCAACCCCCTACGCTGGGGCATTTGCTCCACCAACTTATATCAAGAAGTTTGTTTACTTTCTTGTTACGTCGTTTTATTTTGATTTTGTCCGAATGGGCACATATAGAACGAAAATTTTTCGATTGAGTGATTTTAGCTGAGATATGATATCATAGCCACAATCATAATATTTCCTTCGAGGAAAAAGAACGAAATTGTACTTTTTTCGTAACCACCGGAATAAAGGAATTCTTGCGGTTTGTTTGGTGGTGAGATGCGTTATTGCAGAATTTCTTTTGCGAGTACAAGGTTTGTTAAGTGGTGTGCAAGCGTCAGCCACCAATCCTGATGCTTTCGTAGAAAATATCTTTGGGCCTACAATGAAAATGGCAGCACTTTCCATATATTTTATACATTCCAGGGTGCAGCAACATTTTTACGATGATTTCTGGTGCGCTGCCAAAACGACTCTCTCCTGTGAAACCAGAACCAGGAGGAGGAGAAGAAAATAAGGAAATATAAGGTTTGTTTATTAGTCAGTCCTAGAACGATCTAAATCAACCTAGAACAGAAAAGTACAGGCTGTGGCGTTCATTAGTTTTTTTTTAAAACTTGTTATTTTTTCTCCGAAAGTGTCCTAGTTTGTTGTTCATTAAGTTGTTCTAAAGTGTTCTAAGTTTTACTTTTTGGTTCTAGATTTTTTTCAGGACAGTTTTGGACAAGAGTTTTTTGTTGTTGTTTTTTCTTAGTTTTGACAGATGTGTATATGAAATTATGAGAACAGAAAATGTAGAACAAAAAAGCTCATTAGATTTTCTGTTCTCAGTTGTTCTAAAGTGTTTGACCTCGCTTTAAGTGCTTTATTCTGTTCTGCTCTGTCCTGTTCTGAAAACTAATAAACAAACCTATAGTTGAGAAGGAATCGCAGAAAATTTAAAAATATCAGTTTCGTAATCCTATCAATATTGTAATGACTTAAGGTAAGGTTTGTCCTTCTGCTACAGTTACGATCGGATCATTATCACAGAGACTAGATCGGGGAAAGATACAAAATAGCAGAGTGTGTAGTGTATGGTCCAGTGCGGTCCAATAAAGGGTGATAGCTATCCAAGCTGTCAATCTTAGGCCATCCGTACACGAGGGACCATGGTGCTGGGAGCACGAGCGCTTTTTTCGGGCATGGGAAGCGCGCGGAATTCGCCCGCACACATCCCTTGCCCAAAAAAAGCTCGTGCTCTCAGAACCATGGTCCCTCGGGTACGGAGGGTCTTAAAGAACCATCGGTAAGTAACAGCACCATACAGATATTGTGGCTGGCCAAATATAGCACTGCTTGTATGTTTCAGTGTTGTTTCCGGCAAAGATTCTGCTTCCATATCAAATACAAACCGTCAGAAGATCTGACAAGGGTAAATATGGAGTTTAAACGGTGTTGGTGGGATGAGCTGTTGTGCTAGAGACTCCAAATGATGAATGACTGGTTTCTTTTAGACGCTTTCATCTTTTTCTATTACAGCCCTTTAATTACAATTCGGTCTTGATTTTACAGAAGTTAGTTATGAAATTGCTTCGAATTCATCATAAATAGCTCCACTGCCTGTTATTGGCCTTGGCTTCCAGCAACATTCTCCTCCAGAACTGTCTGTCCCTGGCTTGGGGTCTTCAATTTCTTATACCTAGGGTTCGTAGATCTTCTTTTAGACTATCTGTATATGTCTTTTTTGGAGGTCCCGTGCCTCTGTGTCCATCTGGTCTCTTATTCATAATAATTTTTGTTATCCTGCCATCACTGCTACGTTCAACATGTCCTGCCCATCAAATTCTGTTAATTTTTATAGTTTTTATGATGTTTGGATCTTTACACTGCAAATCCAAGTGTTTGTACCGGCACAATGGAGCTCCTTGCTGGTGACAGCAAGGCTACTGCCATCATGCTTGGGTAACCATAAAAAAATTTTTAAAGACAACATCCTCCCTAGTTTCCTAAATATTGATAGGGGATGCTAAACCGGCCACACGGTTTACGCTAGCTCGCCGGAAGGGGTCGTGGGGGTGTGTGACCGGAAATGTACACATATGATTCACCACTTACCTATTATTCAAAGAGGAGCTTTCTTCATATCGTTCTTGTCCTAGGTTAGCCAAAGGTATTCATCGCTGGAAGTTACCAACGACCTGGTGGACCTGTAATTGTTCAACGCGACGATGAGAGAAACCTGGAGAGAAAGCAACACCCAACCATCCTGGATAAATTACCCCTTTAAGCTGTCATAATTATTAATACTCGTTGAGTTAAAGAAATGGATAACAAATATATAATAAATTACTTACAGCACAAGACAATAGAATTAATTAACAACAAAATGAAGGTAAGTTTGAATTAAATAGTACGTAATAGTAAATCAAAACAAAAGTAAACTTATACTCTAGGTAATGTGGATGCAACCAACTATTACCACTTATACTACTGATAGTGAACCGGTGTGTGTTGAATGTAATGGGGCAAGGAGGGATACAAAAAAAAACTCTGAGCCAATATTAAACTTGGCCAACCAAAACCAAAACCAAAACCAAAACATAAGAGAAGTGACAACGTCGATTTGGCCAAACGATGCTTCAGGACGATATGTTTAGGACAATTTGTTCAACTAGAACCGACGAATGTTTGTTTGCACCCCTACCAAAAAAATTTATATAAATATTTAAAGGAGGCAATATAATGTAGTTATAATGTGTGATGATAAAGAAATCAATATATTAATAGTACGTTGTACATAGAGTTTTGGAGTTCCCCAACATCACAATCACGACTTGTAAATATGGTTTAGGGTTATGTAATACCAATTATATATTTAGAAGTGTAAGTATAATTAGTGCGTAACAAATCATTTGATAAGTTATATATTATATATGTATATATGTAAGTTTAGCAATATAATTAATTAAATATATATTTAATTTGGTAAATAAGTAAATAGGGTACAGCTACTCAAGCCAACAATGATGTCTATACAATTTTACAAACCATATAATCAAAAAGGATATATATATATATATATTATATATATGAAGAATATTTTTAGTGTTCAATATAATAATAAAATGATGGTAATTATTTGACAGTAACCAGGCAAGTTGTAATTATTTCAAAGGTCAAATTAAAGCAAAAATGTTGACGACTATCCAGCCCTCCTCGGTCCTGTCTGATTGGGATGACAGATGCGCAGCCAAGCAGTTATGGAAGAACTGTGGTTCTTGCTCATATTGACGCCTTGTTTGTTATCTTTTTATTATACGTACGACTTCATAAAATTTTGTGTATTACCAGTCGAATTTCCAAATTGTTCCGTTACCAAAAGCAATGCAATTTTAAATAATTATTTAGACACTTACTAAAAAAGTTGATTAAATAGGGCGTATCAACAATATTCCACACAGCTTCCCTTGTCACGTCAAAATGAAAAAGTCTTTCCAGTTTCAAAACTGACACAAAAAGCTGGATCGGTTGTAACTCTGCTTCTTCTTCGCACACCAGAAAGATTCCGTTGTCTTATACCTCGTACAGCGCCTACATAATCAATACGTAGCCGAACGATATCCCTGAGCTTACGCGCTTATTAACCATACAACATGAATCACAATTGGGCCTCACAGTTTTCGTAAAACAATTCCTCCACCGGAAACTTCAGACAATTTCCCGTGCAATCTTTCAGTTTGTTCCTCCGAATTCAGCAGTCGCCAAAAGATGCCTCCTCGAGAAAATGAATTGAACTCACAAAAACGGATTCCTGTAACAAAACGTCCATCTCCCTCAGCCAAGTTCTAATAAATCTCTAGTTTCCCTTTTGTCTTCCAAAATTAACAAAAACCTTCGTTTCTTCAAGCTTAAAAATCCGGACTTGACTTGTTCATTAAAAAAACAAAAATCGACTGACTTTCGTCACCTCAAAATACAGCCGCTTTCTGGTCACGATTCAATCCAGACTCTCCACTTTTTAATTTTTTTCCTTCCTAGAAAAATTTTGTTTTTCTTTGCCTACGTGATTCCAAAAAAGTTTCGCATCAAAAAGCTTCTGAAGTGATTGGACTATTAATTTCTGAAATTTCCGATAGATGGGGGAATAATTAATAATGAGAATTTTGCAATAAATAACCGACCGTTACATGTTTAGCAGGTGTTTAGAAATAAATCACTCTAGTGTTTTATTTCTAAACGGTAAAGTATTTAATGGTGGGAAGTGTCTACTTTTAAAACAGAAGAAACGATTAATGCACAAAATCTAAACGCTAAAGTGTCTGATTCCTAAACACTTAAAGCATTTAACAGAAATAAAAAATTCTAACCTAAGCACAAGTGTATAAAAGTAAAACACTTATTTGCCAATTAAACACTTGGGAAGGTATACGCTTAGTTATGATAAAACACTTATGGGAACTAAACGCTCTAGTGTTTTATTTTTAAACGGTAAAGTCTTTAGGGGTGGGAAGTGTCTCTAAAAATGAAATACTGGGTGATCCATTTAGCGGTACTTTTTTCAGAAATAAAAAAAATAAAAGCATTTAATTTTATCGGGTAATTTTTATTATCATGCAAAAGAACTAGAATGAAAAAAAAATCACTCAATTAACAGAACTTGCACTATAATGCTTGAAAATAAGTTTCTATAGAACTTAAATTTTTTGATTTTATCACATGAAATGAATAGGTTTCAACATGATACAGTCCAAATTATAGCTCAAAATATGTATTTGTTAATTAACAATTGGCCAAAATACAAAAAGTTTTAGATCTCGAGCTCATGTTAACAAGAATGAACTTTATTTTTTTTTAATTAAAGGTCCCAGAATTCTCTATGAGATCTGATAAAAAATTTTAATTGCAATTGTTGCTATTTGAGTAATAAACAGAAATAAAAAAAGTAAGCAAAATTACATCCAAAATTATTTTAGAATATACCTTTTCTTCATTTGTTGCCCCTTTTTACTTCATTTGTTGTTTTCATTTATTTAACTTAGTTTATCCTGAAAATGTTTACGCCTTTGTTGACAGTTATTTTATTAATATGAAAATAAAACCATAAAGCTTCTTAAATATTACGAATTTAAAATTATCAGTATCACTGCAAATCTGAGGTTTTAGAAGTGTTTTATTTCAAAACGTTTAATACGTTTTATTTTGAAATCTTCCATTTGATTAACATTGAGCTGTTTTAGACGGTGCGCTTCAGCGCATGTGCCTCACGAACGTTTGGTGATGAAGGGGGGAGTGGGAATGAAGAGAGGTACCACCCCACTTCTCCCTTTATCCACAAAGTTCGTGAGGCAAATGCGCTGGAGCGCACCGTCTAAACCGGCTCATTGTTGACACTTTTAAAACACTTAAATGTTATCAAATGGGTGACGTCAAAATAGAACGTTTTAAGTGTTTTGAAATACAACACTTTCAAAAGCTGAGATTTGCAGTGAAAAGACGAGAAGAAATATGAGCGACCCATATTTCACCCAATTATGCTAATACCCGCCAAGGCTACCACTCAGCATATTCAGTAAAGCGCATCTCGTTCTATCAAGGAAGTCAAGCAATATTGGAAGTGGTTTGTACTTAGTCGGGGGACCGCTTGGAAAAGCGGCACTCGGGTTGGATTTTTTTTTGTTTTTTTTTTCATTTTTTTTTAAATTTTTTTTTTCACTTTTTGCAATGATAGTATTATGTTTTAATATAATATTGATTAATAGTTCTATCGACAGAATTTTTATTATTCATAACCAAAAACACGCTACAAACGTTTACTCATTAAACACTTAAGTGTTTACTCATTATACGCCGCTAAGTGTTTAAAATTCATCTAAAACGGTTTAAACGCTTAAGGTGTTTAGAAAGTAAATACTTGAGTTTACAGTGTATACAACTGATATAGTTTGTGATTGTATCTTCTCCTCCAAACACCGTTTTCGTTGATTCCTCCGTACATTGTGCGCAGGATTTTTCTTTCAAAATACCCCAGGAGGTGTTCTTCGTTACTTTTTAATGTCCAGGTTTCGGATCCATACAGTAGTATTGCCCTTATAAGAGTTCTGTATAGTTTAACTTTAATCCTGCTTGATATGTTCTTTGTAAAGAAGTGTCTACTTAGCCCAAAGTAGCATCCATTTCCTCCTTAAGACTTCCTTATGACTTCTGCGGTCGTGTTATTATCTTTTGAGATTAGCGTCTCTAAATATATATATTCTTTTACACCTTCGATGTTATATGTATCAATTGTCATATTGTGGCGATCAATCCGTCTTTTAGAGAGGCACATATATTTCGTTTTCTCTTCATTAATTGCTAGTCCGAATTTATTTGCTGCTCTTTCTAGCGATACGAAGGCTTCTTTCGTTGCTATGCTGGATGTGGCTAGTATTACGATGTCGTCTGCGTTTCTGTATAATTACTTCATATTCTAGATTCTTTTCCTGCGTTACTCGTGCACATTCATTGTTGAACTTCATTACTTCTTTCACGGGGTTCGTATCCTAGATTATTTGATGCTGATTCTTTGATTAGGGTTTTCAAGTTATTCCATTTAACTTCTATGTCTTCGGCGTTGTGATTATTTGCATTTATCGCTCTTCTATTTATTTCTTCCACATATTCCTCTTGTTTTCCTTCCTCTTTTAATAATTTCATGTTAAATTTTCTTTCACTGTGGTTTCTTCTTTCGTTCACTGTCGATATTCTGTTTCTGATTTTCGTCCCAATCATATAATGGTCAGAGTCGATGTTTGCACCGCGATATGATCTGACATCTAATACTTCTGAATAGTGACGCGCATCTATAAGTATATGATTAATTGAGTTTTGCGTTCTTCCATCCGGAGATCTCCAGGTTACCTTATGTATGTCTTTGCGCTGGAATCTTGTGTCTGCGATCACCATATTATTCATCATTGCAAAACTGATCAATCTCACACCGTTTTCATTTGTTTCGTCGTGTAAACTAAATGCTTCTATTGTTGGTCGGTATGTCCTTTCATGGCCGATTTTTGCATTTGCATCTCCAATGAAAATTTTTACATCATGTCTAGGACAGTTTCTTAGCGTTCTATCTTAGGTTTCATAGAAAGCATCTTTCGCTTCTTCTAGTGCATCTTCAATCGGGGCATGTACATTTATTACCGAGTAATTAAAGAGTCTTCCTCTTATAAGTATTCTACATATGCTTTCGTCTACAGCGTTAAACCCCATTAATAGATGTTTAATTTGTTTTCTTACAATGAATGCCGTCCCAAAAGTATGATTTTTCTGGTTACAGCTATAGAATATATAGTGCGTTTTTAACCGACTTCAAAAAAGGAGGAGGTTATCAATTCGACGCGTAGGTATTTTTTGGTCCTGTTCACGCATAACTTTGTAACGCAATGACTTTTTTGCTTTTTTTCTTTTTTGTTTGAAAGGGTAGTTTCCCACGGTGGTCCCGTACAATTTTTTTTAAATTCTGATAAAGGAGTTCGAAGGTAGGCGTAAAAAACTGGTAAAATTAGTACACCTTGAACGGATAGAAGTATTTTCAAAGGCAGCGAACAAATTACTTTATTGTTGCGTGCTCGAGAAGAGGCCGGTGGATGAATCGGCAAAGGCGTTGACCTGCAAATAAAAGTTGCGGGTTCAAACCCCGGAGGGTAGTTCGACTTTTTTTCTTTTTTTCTCTTTCTAAAATCCATTCTGATTGGATTAATGTTGTAAAGAATTACAAACTCTTCGGTGAGCAATTTCATGCATACTCTACTCATGCAGACTGTAGAGAGTATTCCTTTGGAATGAAATTCTATTTAAAGCAGTTTCTGAAAAGCTTTATTTACGTATTTAGCCATCTTGTTGTAACAATCTCCCGTAGCACAACGACTGAGAGGCTTGCCTCTCGTCCTGGAGGTTGCGAGTTCGATTCTTTGACCTGGAGCAATTCTTTTTTCAATCGACACAATAAATATTTCTTTTTAATTTCCTTTGGGGAATTTTGTTTCATATTAAATAAGTTTTTTTTTAAATTGCTCCGAAAATACGCAAATAGATTCTTGCAAAAACTATTTAGCTACTGCCTCAATTCTTTTCGACGGCGCGCGGCTGAGTGTCATACTTCTCGTAATAAATAATTTTTTTTATATGGCCCCCGAAAAAAATCAACGGACTAAAAAGTACGAAATAAAATAAATTTTTAAAAACCGACTTCAGAAAAACCGAAAATAATGCACAAAAAACCAAAAATAATGCACAAAAAAGGATAAAATAATTGTTTGAAATTCTTTACAACATTAATCCAATCAGAATGGATTTAATAAGAAGAATCACTTTTGAAGACGGTGCCAACACCTGTTTTCGGGGTGATGTGTTAAGGGCATAAGGCTAACAAAGAAATGAATACAATTTTCGCAGCAATAGTTAATGCAATGAAAGTCAACTACTACCTGGCACCGTCTTCAAAAGTGATTCTTCTTATTAAATCCATTCTGATTGGATTAATGTTGTAAAGAATTTCAAACAATTATTTTATCCTTTTTTGTGCATTATTTTTGGTTTTTTGTGCATTATTTTCGGTTTTTCTGAAGTCGGTTTTTAAAAATTTATTTTTTTCTATAGGATCCGCTTTCCAATCCAACTCACCTTTTGTACTGCTGTTAGATCACTTTTATATTTATTTAATTCGTTTAGTAGAACTTTTAGTCTGCAATGTTGATCGTCTGATTCGCAGCTAACTCATCCATCGAAACCATACAAGTTGGGTATCGGAGTTTTATCCTCTCTGGCCGCTAGAGGCTGGTGGGGTAATCGTGGTTGATGTACCCGATCATTAACGCAACAATTCTCCATCCTCTCCAGGGTGTCAGCTCTTCGCCCTCTCTCGCAGCTAGATGCGGGTAGATGATCTTGATCGATGGATCTCGAATGTTGTTCGATGTGCGATCTCCAACAATTCGTGATTGACAGCAAAAGGTGAAATGGGAGTAGTATAATTCCAAGGACTTACCAGAGGATCGAACAAAATATTGAGTGAGTCACTTCAGCAGGAGGCCAGAGGCTAGAACATAAAATATGCGCGAGACCTACCAGAACTCTGCGAGGCGCTCGTGATAGGCACGTTGTAAAATCTCTAGTCTTCAAAGATAACCGACGACTCTTTCAAGAAAAGAAAATCTCAACAAGAAAAGAAATCTTGCTTGCATTACTTCCAACACACTTTGCAGGTTCAACTATTTACGCTAGAGGGCGCGATCTCTGCTGGGAGTTTAGTTTCCTCATTTATTTTATAAATAACTTTCTTTCTGAGTTGCTCTATACCTTGCAGGGGTGACCAACCTTTTTCAAGGCGGCAATTAAAAATTTTCATGAACGTTGCGGTCTCAACAATAGCTGTGTTCCAAAATTCGAGCAAAGTTCTCGCAAGCAGTTGGCTTCTATTCGTACCTACTCAGGCCTTTGTTGCGAAGTAGGAACGAGTAGAAGCCAACTGCTTGCGAGAACTGTGCTCGAATTTTGGAACACAGCTAATAAGATGTTTATTGTTAAAAGTTTTTTTCATTTTTTATAATTTCTTAATCTACAAGAACGGCCTACACTACAACTGCATGCCTCACGATCAAAGTGATCTTTATTTCGCCTCAAGGATCAAAGTGATCTTTATTTCGAAGGCAGATAGACGAAACGGCAAACGATGATTTTTGTCGTTAAGACCCTAGAACGCATGCTAGATCTATACCTCCGAAATTCTATAGCAGAGGTCCCCATGTTTTCCTCTCAGTTTCATGCGTACTGTAGTGCGTACCGTAAAATACTCCCTAGAATACAACCAATTTACCCTGGAAACCTTCCTGGACATAGAAGGCGCTTTCAACAAAGTCACCATCGAAGCTAAACAGGTTGCCCTGGTGGAATTCGGCGGCCACAATGGTTGTGGTCAATGCATCCGCTTCATACTAAAAACTAGAATCATCCATAGCAGCTTAAGCAACAGCAGAGTTTTAAAGGCGGCGTTCCGTAGCACACCCCAGGGAGGACTCCTCTTGCCGCTGCTAGCAAGCAGACCTTCAGCAAGAGATGAGACTGAAATCCACACATGGGTCGCTTGCTCTAGATGGGAGTGATTAGACCAGTGCTGACATACAACTCTCGTCTTCCGCTCTTGCAAAATAATATAACAAATCCAGACTAGGCCAAGTCCAAAGAGTGTAATGACCCGGAGTTATGGGGCTCTGTGTACAAAAACCATGGAGGCGATAAATGTGGTTCTCGATCTGTTGCCATCTAATCTCAGACAGCAGGCAGTCTGCAAGAACCTGAGGCTCTCGAGAAGCGGGACGCTGGGTGGTGTAGGTAGGTGGCTCCTAATCAGAGGCGGGTGAATAAATTGTGGTTTTCTACCCCTTGATGAACCTCCAAAAATACTTTCAGAAAACAACCGAAGATTTTCTTTGCATTTGTCTGGCTTTTGCTAGGACAAAAAACCGTGCATTTGGGATTCTTCTCTTATAGAACTTGCGAGAGATTTTGAAGCTTAAAGTGAGAGATATGATCCGATAGCTGAATATGACAGGCTGTATTTAAAGTCACTCCAAGCACACTGACATGCGCTTATGTAAATGATTTTTACGAGTACGGTAATTCAGAGCTAATTATGTATACGCCCTTGGTTCTCTGTAAGTTTTCTTGTATTGTGTTCTATATCTGATTCATATCAGTTTCCATTTTTAGATCCCTTGTTATCTCCTCTAACTCCTCTAATTTTTTTATGTGCCACTTCATTTGATTTTCGTTGTTCGTTCTATGTCTTGGGTCACTTTGGAAATAAAATAAAAAAATTATTTTTATTTATCGGGAATCGTGTCGTGGGTAGTGATGAGCAAGACTAGTCTTGCAGTGGTCTTGCATTCTTCCCTGTTTTTGCACATTTAGCAAGACCAAAGCAAAACCAAGACAAGACAGAACAAGACAAGACTGCAAGATGAAGATAGCAAGACTTTTTGGTCATCACTAAGTGCCAAAAGTCTTGCAGTGATGAGCAATAAGTCTGCAAGAAGTCTTGCAGTCTTGTTCTAGCAAAATTTCTTGCAGGCTTAGCACATTTAGCAAAACCAAGACAATACAAGACTTTCTCCTTATCACTGCTAGACTCTTCGCACTTAGTGATGACCAAAAAGTCTTGCTATCTTGATCTTGCAGTCTTGTCTTGTCCCGTCTTTTCTTGGTTTGCTTTGGTCTTGCTAAATGTGCAAGACCAGGCAAACTACAAGACTAGTTTTGTTCATCACTAGTCGTGGGCGCATAATAAATCGCTTATGGGCGCATTTACGCCCGCGGGCGCCAGGTTGGCCACCCCTGCCTTAGATAATACAATCCAAGAATGCGTCAGTTGTAAGCCAATGTCCAAATGCAGCTAACAAAGTCCTCGAACTTAATCTTGATAAGAACCCTAAGAATCGCCTTGAATCGAATGCCAGTTCTCCTTGTTGCGTTGACCAAACATTTCAAATCGCCAAATAAGCTTTTAAATACAAGGCTCCTTGCAGGTGAAATGCCTCATCTTGAATAGAAGCTTAACTTGCATTCAAATTAATTACCAAACTTAACTGTTTAATTTGTTAATCAGATAAAAAAAAGTTAATCCCCCTTTAATCCCACCAAAAAAAAATGAAAAATGAAATCCCCCACAAAATCGGCTCCCATCAAAAATAATTTACGATGAAATTTGTCATGCTTGATTCGGTTGTAATTAATACTGATTTAGCAGTGCCCGTCTGCAGTATCAGCAGTGATAAATGGACCCACCTACTAGCCAATGCCGCGGATCTCTCACAAGATGGCTCATCAATTTCAAAATGAAACGAAACGACGACTTAATTGGCACCTTTCAAAGGTAATAAAGAGCTCATACCAAAACCTTCAAAAGCGCCCCGATGAAATTCCGCGTCCATCGGTTTAATTTTTCGATGATTAAAGGGAAATTTATTACTTCAGCGGGCTGATCGAGCTGATCGTGATCATGCCAAAGGTAGGCGGAGAGTACCCTAGAAATTAAAACGATCTGAAAAATATGAAGAAAGTCTCTTTTTGGGCATTGATGATAACTTTTCACAACATCACGATCGGCCATTGAAACATGATGGAATGATGAAAAATTGATATTCTGATGAGGATGGCCTCGATCTTTCTCGATCGTTGTCCGGTCGCTGTTGATGATAGTGATGCAGCGAAATTTTATGATTAATTCTTGTGCTAGTTGGTTTTGGCAGAACCTTTAACCCTTTGATGCCGATGAATTTGGTGATGATTTCGATTTTCATAAGATTATTTAAGGGATCGTGATTTCGATCTGATTAAAACTCAAACTTTTATATTGAGGAACTTCCTTCTTATATCCTGTCTTCACCGGCCAGAACTGTCCAATATTGCGTAGATGAATCAACGTGTCTTCAAGGGCGGATCCACCGTTGTGGGCACGATGGGCATGCCCACAACCCTAATAGACTTGTGACGTCACACTTTCACGGTGTATTGAGATTGATAGGCTGATGATATTATATCCTATGCCTTAATAAAATAAAAAAATATGCTTCAGACCACACTTTCGAAGTACAACTTTTTTACCCAACAACTGCCACAATTATTAAAATATTAATCAGCTAGCAATATGCAATTGATATAGGAGGTCTGTCGGATATATAGTACGGTTTCAGAAAAGTAGGGCCAACGACAGATGCAGGAAGTATAGTGACGAGCCTACCGAGGGACTTGATACAAGTACAATTTCAGAATATCAATAGTTATGAATTCCTATTTAAATTAAAACCTAAAAACGAAGCAAAGGTTTTAGGATAACTGAAATATTTTCGATTGAAACTGGTCTAAAAATCGTGAGGTTCCATATGTCGTGGTTCTTTTGTCAATATTGGGTCTGTGTAGACGCTTCGCTCCCAGGAACGTTCCTCATGATCTTTGTGGATGAAGGGAGAAGTGGGGTGGTACCTTTCATCATCCCCACTTTCCCCTTCATCCACAAAATTCGGACCTAGTATCTAATGAAAAAATAATATTGAAATCGCCACTCAAAATCATGGGGATTTCATTGAACTTTTGACCTAGTAAAATTGAACCTTCAGAAGTGAAGATTGTCATGTATGAAATCGGCAGAAGAGCACTTTCGGAAATCAATTTACATACCTTTATTAGATTCCGTCATTAATGATTTAGGGCGGAGATTGTCTCCGGAGGTATAGATGTTTTGAAAAGAAGAAAATAGATTGTCGACAGTACAAAAGGCTTTCCCTTAGCTCTAGTCTTCCACATAAAAAAAAACTCCGTGACACAAAAAATTTGAACAGTTCTGCGCACCTCGTTGCCAAGTTTTATAAATTTTGTTCTATCATTTCCCCTCTTTTCATTTAAAAAGGCAACAAATGTAGAAAAAACTCAACAAAATAATTTGTGAAGGGATGCGCGCATGCCGAATGAATAAAGTTAAGTTATCTTTATACGTATTGAGCAGAGCTCAACCAAGTAAATCTATTCATCATAATAAGTATAATTTTACTACAATTATGTGAAATATTTCTGATCTCTAAATTTAAAATAATTTAAAAACAATCCTGAATAATTTTTTTTAAATATACATGAGCGTTTTCATTCATAAGATGAAATTTCTCCGCAGCCGCAAGCAACACAATCTCCCCAGGCAGAAGAGCGCATGCGACTGACGGAAAACGTCACAATCCTAGTATCAAAGTATTAAAAACACAAATTGCGTATTTTTTAATAGAAATTGCTATAAATTATTTCTATAGCAAATATGTAAAATACAAAGAAGAAAATTTATCTCAAGCTTTTAAACATTTTTAAGAGCTTTTTACGCCAACATGCGCTAAATGTCACGGAGTTTGAAAAGATCTATACTCGACCTGTTTCAGTTGGGAGTTTTTCTACCTACCTAAACCAAATGTTAGTGTCAGGGACTGGAATATCGATATCGAAACAGTGAAAAAAGTTTTCCAGATGAACCTACCGGCTATTCATTAACGATAATGAATCAACTGTTATAAATGAATACCGACTCTGGATGGCCAAATGGAAAAGAGAATGTGAAAACAATTTCGCTATACCAGAGGTGGTAGCTTATCTCATTGAAGCGACCAAGATTTGTACCCTAACATAAAAATTTTCTTACAAATACTGGCAACTTTCCCGGTAAGCGTAGCTACCGCAGAGAGATCGTTTTCTACTCTGTGAAGCGTAAAATCTTGGTTTCGTGCCTCAATGGCACAGGAAAGATTGTCCGGGCTCTCCTAAATATACACAAAGATGTGAACCTGAATATCGATGAAATTACCAACGCTTCCGCGAAAAAGAAACGTAAGCTTGAATTAGTAATTTAAGTAAGCACCTAAATAAAATTATTTAATTTTATTTATACTAGCGTTTAATTTAATTTGATATCCATTAAAGCTGTAAAAATTTCATCAAAATCGGTTCAGTAGTTTAGAGTCTAAATGTGACATTGTGATGTGTAAACAAACACTCATTTACTTTTGTAATTTTCGTGAGCGAACAAACTAACATTTTACTGGGTAATTAATTTACCTACTAGTGTTTGCCAACGTGGAATTATACACTGTACAAAATCTTGGTCAGGGCGTCATATATTTTGTAAACATCTCCTTTGTAGGAATGAACTATATCGATCATGAGCGAGTTCATACTCCGACTCGCACTTGGCCGATTTTCGGGTGGCTGTGCACACAACCTTTTTTGAGGGCTGGATCCGCCCCTGCGTGTCTTTTAAATTTGAACAAATTTCGAAACTAGAGTAGAGTACTCTTATTACTTTGAAGTGAAGCTACAGGCCTCTCGAAATATCTTCTTCCAGTCGTCTGATATCGTAGTTCTTTAAATCATGTGTTCTGGGACGTTGCTGAGGTTTTTGCAATAAATTCTGACTGTCCCGACGCAGACCAGACTATCAATTCCATCTCAAACAATAATTTTGCAATGGGAAGTTGTACGCGTTTCGTTCAAAATCCTACCAGGACGAACGGCCGTCTAGTTTTACCTCTAGATACTTGGTTTACAAATTTTACTTGGGATTGCTATATTATCGTTGCCTTAAATGACAGATTGTAGGGACACCAAACTCTGCCGTACTCCCTAAACACTTTATGGTTAACTACCTGGCTTTGTAAGGAAAGACAGGTAGGGAAAAAACTGAAGTAGGCAAGTTGAAAATGTCACTTCTTCAAAAAAAGTAAGAAATGTTTCTTCAGTACAAAATTTCACTCCCCGAGCGATAGATATCGCTCCGGACTTGGTTTTTCAGGTACGCCCCCCCCCCCCGCTTAAAGAAGAACTCCGCGTCCGCCCTGATGAGGGCAGTCACGTTCAGGTACGTGGTTGTAACGGAAGGCTGAGAATCCAGACCAAATTCCAAATTGATTCAGGTAAAATCGCTTAATGAAAGCGACAACAAAGAAATTTCGAAATCACTGCCGATTTGGTTGAAAAAAAGGATGAATGGGGAGTTCTAAGGGGCAAGGCGAAAAACAAGGAAAATGGAGATACATTTTTGAGAAGAGTTTTTTTTGTAGTCGAGTTTTTTTTGCTAGGATGCAAGAGATTCAAAAAGTCCGAATTAGATTTTTTTTGAAAGAGTCCGGTGCAGTTTACTAAAGTAGATATGGTGGACAAGGCGATTAACCTGGGCAACCTGCAGTAGACCGAGTCCCCAGTAAAAAGCCGAAGGATAGGCGAAAGTTTTTGAAAGAATACGTTTCTTTGGAGTTCAAGAAGAAGTCAGTTATATAATGAAGAACAGCCGATAGAGGTACTTTTTGGTGGGGGAGTTTCGATAGAGTTTGGAAGTTGCCTGGCGTATGAATAAAACTATCAAAAAACTAGAAGCCCTGGTACTAAGGTGTTTCTAGAGAGAAGTAGCAGCCTTGGAGCAGCTGAGGGAAATTGGTCACACTTGGAAGTTGTTTTTGACGCCAGAGGATCCGCAAGGAGGATCAACATCTGAAGGTATGTGGAATCATTGCTATTTAAAACAGATGTTAGGGTTGTGAAGACAAAAAAGAGAAAAAAAACAAAAACAAAAGAAAAAAAGAAGAAACCGCACTTGGTGTGGTGAATGAGACGGCCGAGGCTGGCGAAGGTGCTAAGGAATTTCCGACTTAGAAGCCACGCATATAAAGCATACAGGAGGGCTAGCTTGGTCGTACGGAGGTATTGACAAAGGAACAAGAATTGCATTACTTAAGAGAATAATTTTAGAGTATTATAATTGTGTTTTTTTTCTCATTAGTAGTGATAAGAATTATTATTCATTTCATTTACTTTTACTAGAGTTGATTGACACCGTTTTTAGTTCGATTTAACTAGATTTGTGGTTTAATTTGAGAGAGTGTTTCTGCATGTTTTCACTATAATTCTTGTACATTTAAGTGTTTTGTGTTTGGAGTTTTTTTTGGAAAAAATAAGAAGGGCAGTGGGGAAATCATATTCAAGGAGTTTTTTTGAAAAAAAAACGAAAATCGATTGAAAAAACTTGTAACTTTAACTTAACTTTTTGAATTTAACCCTAGAAGGATAACCTATGTAAATTTTACTCCCATCGTGAAAAGAGCAGCGCCTACTTTTTTTAAAACAAAAGCTACGTTGTTGAGCTTTCTTAAGTGCTTTGCCCAGTCCCTTAGCTCTCAGTCTCTTGCAACAAATCAGAGCGAATGGATTTTGGTTGCCATAGATATCAAGATTTTTGAAAGAGGAAGTGAGTAAAATTTACTTCTAGTTACCCTTACTGTATTTTTTTCTTTTTTATACTTGCATTTATTTTCTGTTTTCATTATTTATTGTTTTGGTATTAGGTTTTTATAATGGCGAATTTAAATCAAGAAGAAGATTATTTACTTGATAGTAGTGATAGTGAAATCAAGGATAATCTTGAGGTAGCTTCTGACTCCTCTTCCAGCGATGAAGATGAATCAGACAACACACAAGAAGATTTTGTGGAGGGCAATATTTTGTTGGATGCTTCATCTGTTACTGCCGAGGTTCCCAAGAGACTTAGATTATCAGGTAATTGTTCATATTCAACGGGCACGACCTCACCAGAACCGTCTTGTTCAACATAACAAGAACCTCAACGTGTTTATCCTCTACATCATCAAAATGTTCTTGCGCTGTTCGGAGACGAAATGAAGGGAAAAGGAAAAAAAGATTAATTCGTTTGGAAAACTAATCCTATCTATTCAGCATTTGGCAAAGCACCTAGCAGAAATATAGTGCATATTCAACCAGGCCCCACTGCTCCATCCAGAAATGCGTCTTCTCCTTTGGAATGTTTTCGGCTTTTTTCACCGATAACTTGCTAGATAAAATATTGAATTGTACTAATAAAGAAATAGATATATAGCGAAAGGCTTATAAGTTGAAGGACAAAAAGGCTTATAGTTTCATGACAAAAGAAGAACTTGAAGCTTTTATTGGACTAATAATTTTATCGGCGGCTATGAAAAGTAACCATTTGTCGGTTGAAATTTTGTTTGACACTCGGTACTCTGGAGAAATCTTCCACGCAACAATGACCAAGCAGAGATTCAAATTTGTCACAAATTGTATGCGATTTTATGATCGCGATTCAAGATCTATTCGGAGAGCCCAAACAAAGTTTACTCCAATATCTGAGATTTGGGATATGTTGATTTCTCGATGCAAAGCCGTCTATAAACCTGGTACTTATTGTACAATTGATGAACAACTTGTAGGTTGTAGAAGGAGATGTCCGTTTAGAATGTATATGCCAAACAAACCCAATAAGTATGGCATCAAGATAGTTATGATATGTGACTTGGGCAGCAAGTATATGTTTGGCGCTGATCCATATTTGGGTAAGAATGTTGACATTGGAGGAACACCTTTGGCTGTGTATTATGTCTTGAAACTTATAGAACCAATAAAAGGATCGAACCGAAATCTAACCATGGATAACTGGTTCACCAGTGTTCCCTTGGCGACAAATCTTTTGAAACCAGACTACAAGATAACTGTAGTTGGAACTGACACCCTCGGAGCAAAAGCGGGTTAAAATAACAAAGAGAGTGAAAACGGTTCGGTAATTTTTTTAGCGCAAAACAGGAATACCTTCGTGTTCTTAGAGCAAAAATGGTATAACTATACTTCAGCGCAAGAACGGTGTATCAAAAAACCGAAGGCAAAAGCGGGTTAACTTTTTATTCCGCTTTTGCTCTTAATGAAAACTTATACCGCTTTTGCGCAGAACTAAAATTTGAACTGCTTTTGTTCTCAGTTTTCATTAAAAATACTTTTGCTTATACTTTCCCAATAAAAGCCTAACCAAAGCGTCAACCTCCTTTACTCGAATTTTCCATAACTCGAAGATTTTTACAGTTCCTTGCAATTAATGAGGTTCCACTATAGTTTTTGCATTTCGAAATTATTCATAGTATAATTTGTCTCTATTTCTAGTTTGTCCACTTTCTGAAATTTTATCTTTAATTTTAGGGTAAATGCACTAAATTTTCTCCGTTCGGTCATGCCATTTTTGAATGGCCATAATTTCTAAAAAAAATTGCTATTATTCTTTAATTTTTGGATTTGAGAGTTTCAGTTTCAAAAGGATTGCCATTTTTATTTTAACATTAATAAGTTTGCATTTTGACAATAATATCTGCAGTTTTTGACTTTGATGTTTGCAACTATTATGTAAAAAAAACGTAGATTGAAAAAATTCATAAAATGCAACCATTGCAAAAATTGAAGGTAGTAATAATAGTACAGATAAATGAAGCCGAAAAAGCGAAATAGCGGAAATAATTAGATACATGCTGAAAATGGGCAGAGAGCTTCCTTTTAGGGTTCTTAATAAGGGGTTATAAAGGATATCAATTTTCTATCCAGGGCAGCCCACTTTTTAGGGGGTTTTAGCCCGCAAAATGGGTATTTTTGGATTTTTCTGCAATTTTGTTAGTTAAAGGAGGCAGATATCTCCTTGTAGGGTTCTCAATAAGAGGTATTAAAGTCTACCGATTTTACACCCTGGAAACCCCACTTTTGGTGTTTTGCTCCCAAAATGGATATTTTTCGATGTTTCTGCAGATTTTGGTTTTTTTGGTTTTGGCCGAAAGTCATGGAGAAAAAGGTATGATCGAAATGTCAGACAAAATTGCAGGTTTTGATTGCGAATACTGCAATTGAAAAATCGTATACAATGCAAGCAACTATTTTAGGAGAGGATGTTGATCTACTTGTTTGTTATTTTAACTGCATTAACTCCAATACAAAATTATATTTTTTTTGAGCCAAGAAGTGGTAAAGTCCAACCAAAATTTAGACGTATTCAATAATGTCGAATCCACTTATGAAGAACTACAAAGGGCCGGTAAAACTTGATTCTTATAAAACTAGAAAGCATTCATTGAATGAACAATGATATAATGCATTTAAACAGTCCCTTCGGAAGGAGAAAGCAATGTTTAGGGCAATGTCATTTAGGGCATACCAACAGGTACAATGTTCGCTTGGGAATGAAAAAAATCCAAGCGAATGGGGGGTTGGGAACCGGAAACGGATTTTACGAGACTATGAAAACTCAACAAGAACCAGAACTATATGTACCAACACATGTGCATCTTATATATTTCTTTATTCAATAACTCAAGCAGATACAATTTTTCTAACAAAAGGCGTAAAAAAAGAGAAAATCTTCGTTTTCTCATAAGATTTAAGATTGAAATTGAATAAAAAAATATCATTAGGATAAAAAAACACTGAAAAAAAATCGAAACATACCGATTTTGGGAGCTAAAATTCCCTAGAAGAGGGGTTTCCCGAGGTGGAAAATCGTGAGACTTTAATGCGTCTTATTAAGAACCCTAAAAGGAAGATCTCTGCCCCTTTTTGGCCTTTAACTAACAAATTGCAGAAAAATCGAAAAATACCCATTTTGAGGTCCAAAACCCCCTAAAAAGAGGACTTCCCTTATTAGTAACCCTAAAAGGAACAATACAAAGAATTTATGCTTCAAACGCGGGAATTCCAAAAAATTCAAAATTATGAATTGAGTTGCATTGTCTTGTCTAGTAAAGTGAAGAAAATGTTTTCTAAATATAGATTTCCAAGTAATAATGTAAGCAACTGCGGTATAAATAAAAACTGGGGGCAAAAGAGGTTTAAGTTTTCATTAGAGGGCAAAAACGGTTTAGAAAGTTAACCCGCTTTTGCTCTAAGATTTTTTCCGTTCCGTTCTTGCTCTGAATAATAGTTGAACCATTTTTGCTCTGAAATATTTTTATTCCTCTTTTGCTGCAACATCAAATATAGCCCGCTTTTGCTCTGAGGGTGACATATGTGACTTGGGCAGCAAGTATATGTTTGGCGCTGATCCATATTTGGGTAAGAATGTTGACATTGGAGGAACACCTTTGGCTGAGTATTATGTCTTGAAACTTATAGAACCAATAAAAGGATCGAACCGAAATCTAACCATGGATAACTGGTTCACCAGGGTTCCCTTGGCGACAAATCTTTTGAAACCAGACTACAAGATAACTGTAGTTGGAACTATCAGAAAGAATAAACGTGAGTTACCTTCTGAATTTTGTAATCCAAAGTTTCTCGATCGGGCAGTGAATACATCACTTTTTCTATACAGTCGTGAACTAACTATTGTCTCTTACAAACCGAGGAAAAACAAAATTGTGACAGTATTGTCCTCAATGCACACACAACCTGATATAAACGAGGTAACTCGCAAACCAGAGATGATTCATGCCTATAACTCTACAAAAGGAGCTGTGGCTACCTTTGACCAAATGTGTCAAAATATGAACTGTGGGCGGAAAACGAAGAGATGGCCTTTATGTATTTTTTATAATATGTTGGACATAGCATGCATCAATTCATATATAATTTACGTTTCAAATTTCACTAAAAAAAGTAAACATTCTAAGGAAAAGACATTGTCCAGAACAGATTTTATGTTTTCTCTCAGTAATGATCTCTGTAATTTTCATCAACAAAAAAGACTTGGGATACCAACACTCAACAGAACCTTAAGAAATTCTATAAAAAATGTTCTAGGTATATCGGGAAATGAAAATGAAGAACCAGAAACTCAAACTGGTGTAAGAAAATGGGTGAGTTCAAAAATTAATCATGATCGTGCAGTGTTGCGACATTGTTAATGCGGGGTTGCTGAGTTATTTGATTTTGTCATGTTGTGATGCTTTGACATTCCGGAATACTGATTAATTTTACGACGTTTTGATTGTTGTGTTGCTTTCTGGATTGATAAGATAGTCAGCCTTATTGTGGTTCTCACTTGCAGTGACAAATGGCGAAGTGAGACCAAAATGCTATTGTGGTTCTTTAAGAAATTGACATTTGTCTAATTCAGTGAGAAAAGGCGAATTGCGGTTGTCACTGATATCGAGAAACGGCGAATTCAGTGAGAATTGTTCTCACTTGATTTTTGTAAGTGAGATTTTTCTCATTTGATATTTAAAGGCCATTATTTCTTTAAAAATAAAATTTTTATTTGTTTGAAATATTTAAAAGTAAAAATTTTATAATTATGTTTTTAATGTAAAAATAACGACTAGGAAGCAATTTGAGATCATTTTAGATTTCATGTTGCAATATCCTTTTGTGGCAAAGGGTTTCAAATATTTAACTTTTTGTTTATCCTCAATTACAAGGAATATCACGTCACTGTAGGTGACAACCACAATAAGGCTAAACTGAAATTTCTCACTTCACTGAATTCACCGTCCACAATATGGAAAGTGACAACGACAGTGACATTTCTCACTATGGTGAGGTGACAACCACAATAAGGCTGAGTGAACCGCGATGGATGCTGAATTAAAAACTAGTTTAATACTTTTTTTAATTTAACAAGCGGAAGTAAGAGGAAACAATTTGGTAATATCTTGTAAAAAAATGCAATTACGAAAAAAACGTATAAGTAATACCAAAAATAAATAATTATTTTAAAATAATAGGTAAATATCATCACCCATGTTGAACAATATAAAAAAATTGACAACCAATAACAAAAGATAAATGAAAGCAACATCAAATTCCATGTTGCAAAGTTTGACTTAATGTTGCGTCAATGTTGCTAACATAATGCTAAAATAAACACTTGACTTATGTCATGATTATTTTTGAACTCTTGACTTATGTTGCTCCTGCAGTGTTGCTGCAGTGTTGAATTTATGAACTCACCCTATATTGCAACTTTTGTGATTACACGAAAAAAAGATATAGGTACCACTACCTATTGTCTTCGCTGCAAGGTTCCTATATGTGGCGAACATCAAAAAAAGTATTCCAAAAATGTTATATATAATTATTATATAACAGTTGTTATAAGAATTTATATATACACCACGGAAATTCAGTAGTATAATGAGAATGAATATATGTATACATCATAAAATTTCTGTGTTTTTTATAGGATATTTTATTTATAGGAAGGGAATAACATGATCCATGATTATTGAAGACCCAACAGCATCTGTTGACGGGTTCGTTCCTTGCGTACTCGGTACGATGTCTGTATTCCCTTAGTACTTTCGTATGTCTACTACGTCGAATTTCGTTATTAAATTTGATTCTATTCGATAGAAATTCTACATTAACGTTTCGGTTAAGGACATTCAGGGTAAAGCATAATATAACAATTTTCTCCTACATGACAGCGGCATGCGATCCAACACCTTGAGTGTGTCTGTGTAGGATGGTAGGCTGAAATAATCTTGCGGGGAGATTAGAAGCATAAGATTTCAGGTGGTCGAACGCCACGAACGTTGTTCGTAAAGGAATGAGTCGATTAAAGGGGCAATCATGTCAACACCTAAATAACCATTAACACTACACTCCAAATGAGTGTCAAATGGAATGCAGAAAAAATTGGCGTGTGATGTTGACCACACACGATGGTATAAAACTGACAGATTGCGTGGCGCGACAATTGGCGCGGGGAAAAACTCTTAGTGTAGGTATGGCTTACTATTAACTTTCATTTTGGTCTTGAATTCAATATTTTTTTTGGGTGAATATTTTACTTTGTTTTTTGTTTTGTTTATTTGAAAAGTTTATGTATGTAAGAAGTTATTTATTTTTTCTCCTTAAAACTTTATTTTTTTGTTTTTTTGCTGAAAAATAAATTTATAAGTATATAGAAAGCTTATTTAATATCTCACTTTATTAGGAGTAAATTTTACTCATGGTTACCTTTAACGTGGGGTAAAAAAGGTTACGTTTCTAGGGTCCAAAATTTGTGTTGAAAACGTAGGAGTTGGAAAAACCTTCGGACACCCGGAAGGACCCTTCAAAGATTTGCTGGAAGTCGGAAACCCCAAAAGACGTCCGGAGCCCTGTAAATGATAACAGTGGTGGGGAGAGGAAGGTAGATTAGGTTTAGACAAACTGAACCCAAAGAAACTAGCCCCCAACAATCAAGACAGGACATAACGGCCATCTTGTAATTTTGGACTGTGTAATGTCTCCATCTACTGTGGTATGTACAAATGTTCCCCACTCAAAAGCATTAGCTATATAGCGAGGAGGTTCTACCATATGAATCCATCACAATTTGACCAAGTGTTCCTAAAAGTCATGGTGTTTTGTTTTGTCTGTATTTTGACGTTTGTCGACAGCTAAAAAACTTTTCAAATCTAGTAAGCGAATTTTGTCAACTTTAAAGTTTTAACTATTACCGAAGCCATACACACTCAAATTTATTTTGAAAACTTGTTTGCAAACAAGTGAAATTTGAGCGCGTGTAGCGATGTTTGCAAACCAGTTTTCGGGTTTTGCCAAATAGTTTGAAGAGAATCAAAATTTTTTGATTTTGTGGGAGCGTGACTACTTGTGTGATGCGGCATTTGTTCGTGTATGCTACCGTTTGCAAACATTCCCTCAAATTTATCAGTCATTTCGGCTTATGAAAGATGTAACTTTGCGGAGGAGTTCGTCGAAAGTAGCAGAGGTCATCCGGAAATAATTTTTAAAATTCAGATATAATCATTCACCACAACACCTTTTGTTTGCTATCCTTTTTTTTCGAAAATCTTCAGGATTAATTAATTTATCCGATATACGACTACGATACGCTAAACATATGAAATGATGTTTGAAATTCTGTTTGACTATTTGTTTGATAGTGTGTATTCGAAACATTCAAACAATATTGCAAACAAATTTGACTGTGTATAGCCTCGGTTAAGTGGCATATTGAATTTGATATGGAAATGGAATATTTAATTGCTTTATTCCTTGTGAAACAAGAGGAAATAAATCTAGGTCTGAGGCAAATTCAAAATTTGGAACGAAAAAAAGATCAGATATCTTGTTATAAAAATACTTATATATTTAGACGTTTTTGCTCGATTTTCGCACACAGGTGGCGCTGTGAATAGATCTTATACCTACTCTACCCACAAAATTTTCGTGGTATCAATACCGAGTTCATAACCACTTATTTTCCTGTGTATAAACTGGGCATAAGGTGACAGACATATGGTTTAAGTTGGATATACGCATTACCGAGGTATCAGCATTAGTGTCATCTATAATCCGAACATTTTTGCATTAATCACATACAATTATGCCTAAACTATATGACTAGATAAGTAGTTACTTTTAGTTCTTTAAAGTATTGTTTTGATATTTCGTGAGTACTTTGACAGGTTACTTTGTAGTGTGTAATAAGTTTAATCCACGATAGGTTATGAAATATCTTAGCCACCAAGCTCGTTACATCGAATGTAAGCTAACACAGCAGTTTTGTTTATTTGTTGGTATACATATCATGTATAAATTGTGTTATCAGTAATCTTGGCTATGTTTTGATAAGAATTTTTTTGTGGCAAGTTATGATTCTGTTAATGCCACAACTATACTTTAAGTATTATATTGCCTGATTAATTGTCGAAGGTTTTTTTGAACTAATTTTTTTTAATAATGAAGTGCTGTACAAACGAAAATCTATCTATCTAATTGGGCACTGATAATAATTATTAGATATACCTCAAGGTCAAGGATACATCATTGTAAAGTCAGAGTTGTTGTTGGTTTTGTTACACTTTTTGTATTGTATTGTTTCACTCTTTGTTGGTTGTCAAATTAAGTTATATTGTTGAATTAAATATATGTCTTTTATTGGCTAATTTGGTGTATTACGAGTTCAGGTCAACTTTTCAGGATGAAGGGCTAAAGGCCCAACTACGCATGGCATAAGCCCATATGCCAAGTGCATATGTCAAGTTCAGAACCAGAACTTGTTACAAAGGTGGCTACGGTTGACATAACACGACATAAAAGCTTTCGTTAAACATTCGTTAAACATAATGAATGCGACTTGGGTCGAACTTGACATGACAATATTAGGAAAAGCAAGTTATATTTATTGCTGTTTATTGTTAGAGCAAGTGATTTTTGTTCATGTATGGAGAAATAAAAATATCTACATATATACATATATATAAATCAAAATTAATTTTCACTTTCATAGCACAGAATTTACATCAACTTTCTGTCGCTTATGTTATGCATAGGCGGTAATATGTTTTGATTGACATAATGCTGACTTTCGATATTTTTTGATGTTTTTACATATGCGCTTATGCCGTGCATAGTTGGGCCTTAAAGCTGGAAACAGATTGAACGTTCATAAGCGTTCATCAGCGCTGAGAAATGTCTAAAAGAAAATGAATACACACAACCTAATTGCAGTGAACAGATTATACGGTTATCAGGGTTCATCATCGCGTTATATTCTGATGAGCGTAGTTCTGCGTTTTTTGACGTTTCTGGCAGTTGGGACATTGTTGTGATTGTCAGTTTGGGTTGTTTTAAATAATGGGTTCTTTTAATGTAATTAATTTCCACGAGAATTAATTTCACGGAACTTCAATGCAGTAAGAAACGAAAAATTTCACAAAAATAAACATTTGAAGTTTCCAATATTGTCTTATTTTGACGTTTGGCGAACTCTGATGACCGTTCAATGTGTTTACCACCCGACGTTATGAATGTCTTTTGACATTTCACAGCGCTGATGAACGCTTATGAACGTTCAATCTGTTTCCAGCTTATGGCCTGTTGACGGTATAGCAGCGCGCGATATCTCTAGTCCAGTAAGTTGCCCCCTGTTCCCATACGTACTCCGCTTCCGTAGATTTTTGAAGCAAAACTTCTTTAGAGGGGGCGAATGGCTAACAAAGACCTGGGAAGGTGGTGGCACCCGATTTGTCACTTCTGCCAAAACCCGAGAAGAGTCCTGCAGATGAACACCTAGCAGCTCTGTTAGCAAGTCCTAATCCCACCTCCCCGCGGTGCCCCCTGGGGTACTTCTTCGGAAGGAGCTAACGGGAGACGGTCGAATGGCGAGTTCTCTGCGCCACAAAACAGAGTTTTAAGTCGGTTGGGCTGAGGGTTAGCAACCCGCTCCCATAAAACACACAATTGCTACGAATCGGCAAACATTGCCTCGGAACCGGACGGACAACACGACCTTTGCTTTTCGAAACAGGACACGAATCGGATCATGGAATGTGAGAACTCTGCTTGCTGATGGACGGCTGGATGAAGTGCTCAACGAGATGAACCGCTATAAAATCAAGGTCATGGGACTCAGCGAGACCAGATGGCCCGATGCGGGGGAACATATCTGCCCAAACGGTGAGTCCTTCTTATATTCTGGGAGAAACGAAACTGAAAATCGTAGGAATGGCGTTGGCGTAATACTCACCAAGGAAGCCAGGTCCAGCCTCATTAGCTGGTCACCAGTTTCTGAGAGGATTATTACCGTGCGCCTACGTACCAGACTAACAAGTACTACGATAGTCCAATGCTACGCTCCAACTGAAGACGCAGACGATGACATCAAAGACGAGTTCTATATGCGACTGAATGAGGTTTTTCGCTCTATTCCAAGGGGAGACATCATTGTTTTGATGGGTGACCTAAACGCACAGATCGGCCCCAACAACACCGGCCTTGAAAACACAATTGGAAATCAAGGCCTAAGCCAAGATACCAATCACAATGGTGAACTTTTCGTTGACTTCTGTAGTTCCCATCAACTCATGGTAGGTGGAACTTACTTTTGTCACAAGAAGATACACAAGGAGACCTGGGTATCGCCCGATGGTAGAACGAGAAATCAGATAGATCACGTGGCCGTCAGTCGCAGATGGCGAACTATTCTGGAGGATGTCAGGAGCTTTAGGGGAGCAGACACTGGAAGTGACCACCATTTGGTAGTAGCAACTATCCGCCTAAAAATCGCTGCAATCAGAAACGTCCAACGCGATGCCATAAACCGTCGACGGTTTAACGTAGACCTTCTGCGTGAGAGCACCAAAAAGCGAGAATTTGCTGGCAAACTGTAAGAAATCTTAAACCAGCAAACCGTTTCTGACGACACAAATATTGAAGAGCTGTGGAGCACAACAAAGGGCGCTATAATAACAGCAGCGGAAACAAGCATCGGTTATGTCCAAAGAAACCAGCAACACTGGATCTCGGACACAACCTGGCAAAAAATTGAACGCAGAAGGGCCCTCAAAAATAACGTGAACTCTACAAGCGACCCGGAAAGACGCCAACAACTTGAACGGGAATACTCCCAATTGCACCGGGAGGTAAAGAGAAGTGTCCGGCGTGATAAAAGGCGGCAGATAAATGAGCTCGCAGAGAAAGCGGAAAACGCGGCAAACACAGGCAACAGTAAGGTGCTGTACCAAATCACTAAACAGCTCTCGGGAAAGCACTCTACTAAAAAGCATGCCGTAAAGAGTGCGGCTGGAAGGCTGCTGTGCAGCGACGAGGAGCAACTCCAAAGATGGAGAGATTACTTCTTCGCCGCCCTGAATGGTTCATTTACACAGGAACCTCAGGAAAACAACACCAACAATGCACAGCCTATAAGAATCACCACTCGTGCCCCATCCAAGACTGAAATAGTAACCGCAATTCATGCAATGGCCAATGGTAAAGCAGCTGGAAAAGATGGCATCCCGCCAGAATTGTTGAAGGCCGACTCAAGCCTCATAGCAGATGCGCTACAGCCAATCCTGGAAATAGCATGGAACACCTGTACCTTTCCGGAGGATTGGACGGAAGGTATCATAGTCAAAATACCAAAAAAGGGGGACCTAACAATATGTGACAACTGGAGAGGCATCTGTCTATTATCTACTGTGGGCAAAATCTTGTCCCACATATTACTATCAAGGATAAGAGAGCCAGTAGATCAAACGCTTAGAAGACAGCAGGCTGGATTCAGAAAAGGCCGCTCCTGCATAGACCACATTAACACCTTGAGAATCATAGTGGAGCAGTCTACTGAATTCCGATCCCCCCTTTACCTTGCTTTCGTAGACTATGAGAAAGCGTTCGACTCGGTTAATAGGAGCTTTATATGGCGAGCTCTTCGGCAACGTGGACTGCCGAATAAAATAATAGAATTGATAAAAGCTCTATACAACAATTCCAAATGCAGAGTTCTTCACAATGGAAAACTCTCCGACAGCTTTGAAGTGAGCTCAGGAGTACGGCAAGGATGCCTACTTTCGCCATTACTATTTCTTATAGTAATAAACGACATCCTTGTCAGCGCTCTAGATACTAGAACATGTGGCATACAATGGGGATTGTTAGACCGCCTTAAGGACCTCGACTACGCGGATGATATCTGTTTGCTGGCCCACAGACACCAGGACCTCAGAAACATGTTAAACAATTTGGCAACAGAAAGTAGTTCAGCAGGCTTAAGGTTAAATCCGACTAAAACCAAAGAAATGCGGATAAATGCAAACACCCTTGAACCAACAGCGCTAAATAACCGTGACGTGGAACTGGTAGATAAATTCTGTTACCTCGGTAGTATTATTACCGAAAACGGCGGTACAGAAGAAGATGTCAGTTCCATAATAAATAAAGCAAGAAGCGCATATGCATGCCTGTTTCACATATGGAGATCGACGGAGATCTCAATTAACACCAAATTGCGGCTGTTCAACTCCAACGTTAAGGCAGTTCTTTTGTACGGTTGCGAAACATGGAAAGTCACCCAATTCATCACAGGGCGCCTACAAGTTTTCATCAACAGATGCCTACGTCGTATCCTAAAAATCCGCTGGCAAGATAGAATTTCAAATGAAGAACTATGGCGCCGTGCCGGCCAAGAAAGGATAGACGACCAAATCAGGCGAAGGAAATGGAATTGGATTGGCCACACCTTGCGACGCGAAAACGAGAATCTAGCCAAACAGGCCCTCGACTGGAATCCGCAAGGAACCCGTCGAGTCGGAAGACCTAGAACAACGTGGAGGAGAACCCTATTAGCAGAGGCCGCAACAACCGGGAGATCCTGGTCAGAGCTGAGAGCTGTCGCGCAAAACAGAGTCCGCTGGAGGGCAACTGTTTCCGCCCTATGTCCCATGAGGGATTAAAGGAGCAATTAGTTATTATTAAAACTTCTTTACGCGCGCCTATGCGCGGGAGCGAATAGGTTTCATTCGCATCAAGCTCTCATACATTGAAAAATCGTCAGAGCTTTCGTGTAACGCCGGGAAATTGGATGGACGGGGCCAAGACCCTCGTAAGTACAGGCCTGGAAGCAGACTTTTTGGTTGTGTCTGTGCGGGGCCAAAATCGTCTGACAGTTGTGGAATTAGCCGAAGCCGTACGAAGCAATTTTTTAACTTTGGTTTTGGAATAAAAAGTGGTAAAATATTGTATTTTATCACTTTTTAGTGCACACGGATTATCAGTGATAAGTTATTTAGTGATCTGAGTCCATAAATTAAAAAAAAATTAGTGGTTAAGTGTATTTTAGGAGTGTTAATTGATTAGGTGACAATTTTTGTTTACAATCGCGGTGGTTTTTTCGTGTTAATTTAGGGAAAAAGTGTTGAATTTGTGTAGTAATGGAATTAAAAGTGAATTTAAAGTAGTTAAAAATTATTATAGAAGAGTTATTAAAAACATAAGTGCAAGTACTACCACACAACAAGAATAACAATAACTTTTTCACTTTTCCTTCACATTTTTCTGCACTTATGTTTTTAATAACTATTCTATAATAATCTTTAATCACTTAAAAAGCAATTTTTATTATATTACTACACAAATTCAACATTTTTTCCCTAAATTAACACGAAAAAACCACCGCGAATGTAAACAAAAATGGTCACCTAATCAATGAACACTCTTAAAATACACTTAACCACTCACTTCATTTTAATTTTTTTTTATTAAATCACTAAAGCACTAATCACTGATAATCCATGTGCACCAAAAAGTGATAATATACAATATTTTACCACTTTTTAGTGCAAAAACAAACTTAAAAAATTGCTTCGTATGGCTTCGGCCATGTTAATTCCACAACTGTCAGAATATTTTTGGCCTGTTTTCAGCTATGTTAGTATTAGTTGGCCTGGCTGCTTCCAGGCCTGTACTTACGAGGGTCTTGACGGGGCACAAGAGGCGAACAAACTCTAGGCTGTGTGTGCAACAGTTCACATAAACTTACTGCATATATTTTCTGGCATGTTTGCTACGTTGTCGCCAAAACTTTGCTTCATCTCATTATACGGATACAAATTCACCATTAGAGGTGAATTATTTCAGATTTTTGTTGTGGCTGGATGCCTAGAATGCCAAAAGGGGGTGGTCAATAAATACGTGAGGTGTTTATGTTTTAAATTGGCACCCCTCCCCTTTGGCGAAATTTGATGGACCTCCGAGATTTACCCTATAATTTTACAAATTATAAAATTAAAATTTTTTGTAACTTACAACAAATCGACAAATCGTTAATACGTTATAGTCCATTCAAAACGCAGGGGCGTGTCAAAACATAACACCGTTATGAAAATCGTTCCCTATACATATGTTTTTTGAGTCGCTGATTACGAAAATCGAGGTCCCGTGGTAGTAAAATATGGGTTTCACCCTTAAAAATGCAAACAAACACCCACTTTTAAGGGCTTTTCGGGATAATTTCAATAATAATCAAAAACTATCCAATGAATTGCACTTTTTTCTATATACAGTGGGTCAAAAAAGTTTACGTACACCTATGAAAATTTTATAAAGATGCTTGAGCGGCATATGTTTTAAAATAAATGTGTATTTTTCTTATTAAATGCTTAACATCTAGGTCTTAAGAATATATTTCCAAAAAGCAAAAAACGTTTTTCCCAAGAGGCAGTAAAAAAATTAACAAATATTCCAAGAAAGTCGATAAACTGCATCAAAAAAGTTTACGTACACTATTCAATATTTCATTTAGAATACCGTTAGCTGCCAGTAAATTTTTTCGCAAAATTTTTAACAACGTGATATTACAAACTGCTAATATTTCGCAGATGAAAAGTTAGATCGGGACTTAAATATTCGTGTAATTAATCGATTTGGTGAGTTTTCATTTGAAATGGGTAAAGGAAAAGAAATACCGTTAGAAGTCCGTGAAATAATTTTGAAATTGTTTCTGCAAAATAAATCTTTGCGCGAAATTGGTCGCATTGTTGGAAAAACACATTCCAGTGTACAACAATTGTAAAGAAGTACGGAGACACGGGAACATTGAGGCCTGGTCATCGCAGAGGAAGGCCAAAGATATTATCGGAATGTGAGGAGCGTGTTATCGTCAACAAAATTCGAGTTTGTCCTAAAATCTCTGCTCCAAAGCTAGCTGCACACATGGAAAATTCATTCCAAAAGACCGTTAACCCACAAACGGTAAGAAATATTCTCTACAGGGCTGGCTACCATGGTCGAGTTGCTAGGCGTAAGCCTTTGATTTCAAGAAATAATAGGATGAAAAGGTTGCAGTTTGCTAAAGGACATCTGGGAAAGTCGCAGGAGTTTTGGAATAACGTTGTTTTCAGCGACGAAAGCAAATTTAACATTTTCGGTTCAGCTGGACGTGATAAAGTGTGGAGAAAACCGAACGCAGAATTTGAGCCCAAGAATACTACACTTACAGTCAAACATGGAGGAGGTAGTGTGATGGTTTGGTGGTGTATGAGTGCCTCTGGAGTAGGAAATTTAGTCTTCATTGATGGTATAATGGATAAATTTGCATACCTTAACATCTTTAAAAACAATCTTCATGCCAGCGCAGTGAAATTAGGACTAGACAGGTCGGAATTTCTTTTTCAACAAGATAATGATCCCAAGCATTGTGCTAATATTGTTAAGGAATGGATTTTAAATAAAGTACCAAAACAGTTACATACACCCCCACAATCACCAGACCTGAATCCGATAGAACACTTATGGGAATTACTTAATAAGCATATTCGAAGACTTGAAATTACCTCCAAAGACACTTTGAAAAGAGCTCTTCAAACTGAATGGGAGAAAATCACCGCTCACTAACAAGTTAGTGCAAAATATGAAATGTCGATTGCAGGCGGTTATAAAAGCTAATAGTCCAGCAGAAATAGGGTTTGAACAACAAAAAAAATCGTTACAGCAATCTGACAACGGGATATTGTCGAACAAGCTCTTGTCAAAGAGGGAAAAATAAATCGAACCGGCAGCTGCTATCCGGGGTGGAATTAGGGGGGTTTTTAGGGGTTGACAACAGTTTTTCGCGATTTCTGGCTAAACTGTGCATTCTATCGAAAAAAGTTAAATTTAGAAGTTGTAGGAAATAAAAAGATCTACAACTTTTGTGTGTACCATTTTTACCCTAACCTCAAATTTTTCGAAAAAATGGCGGAAAACCGGTTTTTCGGTTTTTAATTTTTCTTGTCGACAAAAAAATTTCTATGAAACTGAAACTTGGGTAAAAGATACCTTTTAGGGTTGCAAAAACGCAGTAGTTTTTTCAGACAGAAATATTTAGAGATTGTTGTTAAATTTAATTTTTATTAAAAAAAAAGCGAAATTTTTAACTGCGATTCCTCTTAAAACTACGCTTCCTACGGAGTTCTGTTTTGGCTCACTTACTCGTTTTTACGTCTACTTTCGATAAATGGTAAAAAAAGATGTACTGCAATGGAAAAATGACTGGAAAATTGAAAAAAAACGAAAAAATGGCTTTTTTCGTGGTAATTTGCATATTTATCGTTAAAATAATTGTTATTAATTAATTAAACCATTCTAATTTTCTAATTAATCTTTCACGTTAACGACGATTATTCAGAAACAAATTATATAGGTCATGAAAAAATCGAAGAATTTCACTGCCGGACTCAGCTAATAAATATTAACAGCATGAAATTCGTAAATGCGATAAAAAAATATTATATTTATTAGATATATAAATATTTTTTTGAACATGGTTAAAACGCCAAATTGAAAAAAGTATGCAATAAAGTCCTCTTCAGGAATTTTTCTGTAATCTTGCTCTCTTTGCAGAGTGTTGTAAATTTTCTTTGTCAGATGCAACAAAACTGAACGATTCTTCAGTGCTTTCGACAGTTTCATTGAGTACATACTGTTTCAGTTACAGTACATTGATCTGTTTCCATTTCTTCCGAGTCACTTTCGTCTTTAGAAACTTGTGGAAGTTCAGCATTTGGACTATTTTCTAAATTAAAACAATGTAAACACAAGTTGGTACATTTCAGACCATGTTTTCTACAGCCGCATTTTACAGAAGAACAACCTTTTCACGGCTGCAACAAATAGTTTTCAGGAGATGATCAGGTATTAATTTAACATCTGTGATATTCGGCTTAATGATTTTCCTCGACTGGCTGATATTTTTTACAAAAACAATGCTGATAAAGAGATGATAGCTGATGGCAAAAAATTAATAGTATGGATTTACAGTAAAAAGCAAGATTTAACTCTGCATGATTTACGGTTTGACATGTATAAAGGCCCCCATACACGGTCAAATTGGATGTACATCGAAGTGCGGATGTACAACCAAAACTATCGATTGTGAGCCGGTGGGCGATCAAAACTCGTTGCGCGCATGGGTTTGAGATGAAAATCTGGATGTACTTCTAATTTGACCGTGTATGGGGGCCTTTATACATGTCAAACCGTATTTCATGCAGAGTTAAATCTTGCTTTTTACTCTAAATTCATACTATTAATTTGTTGCCATTATCAGCTATCATCTCTTTATCAGCATTGTTTTTGTAAAAAATATCAGCCAGTCAAGGAAAATATATATTTTGTAGAATTGCTTTTATTTACTTTTTCTTTTCCTGCAAATCCTGAGGTAGTATCACAACCAGTAAAACAATGATGGTTGCTGATGCTTGCTTGATGTTCCGAAATGAACTGCATGAGGCACGAGGCAAGGCCGCTCGACTATGGTACAAGCCGGCCCGACCCCTCATTGGCTGTAATGGCTAACTCGATCTCTACCATAATTACAGAAGTATTATCATAGTTCCCATTTTCAATTTTCGGGTCATTTTTCCATTGCAGTACATCTTTTCTTACCATTTATCGAAAGTAGACGTAAAAACGAGTAAGTGAGCCAAAACAGAACTCCGTAGGAAGCGTAGTTTTAAGAGGAATCGCAGTTAAAAATTTCGCTTTTTTTTTAAAAAAAAATTAAATTTAACAACAATCTCGAAATATTTCTGTCTGAAAAAATTACTGCGTTTTTGCGACCCTAAAAGGTATCTTTTGCCCAAGTTTCAGTTTCATAGGAATTTTTTTGTCAACGAAAAAAATTAAAAACCGAAAAACTGGTTTTCCGTCATTTTTTCGAAAAATTTTGAGGTTAGGGTAAAAATGGTATACACAAAAGTTGTAGATCTTTTTATTTCCTACAACTTTTACATTTAACTTTTTTCGATAGAATGCACAGTTTAGCCAGAAATCGCAAAAAACTGTTGTCAATCCCTAAAAACCCCCTTAATTCCACCCCGGATAGCAGCTGCCGGTTCGATTTATTTTTCCCTCTTTGACAAGAGCTTGTTCGACAATATCCCGTTGTCAGATTGCTGTAACGAATTATTTTCTTTTTTTCTCATTTTTAAGCCTATTTCTACTGGACTATAAAGGGTACGCGACCAAATATTAAATTTATTTTAAATTTAGTTTTTTTTATAGAAATATTACTGTATTTTGAATTTTTCCCATAGGTGTACGTAAACTTTTTTAATGTAGTTTTTATACTTTTCTTTGAATATTTGCTAATATTTTTACTGTTACTTTGGAAAAACGTTTTTTTGTGGATATGTATTCTTAAGACCTAGATGTTAAACATATAGTAAGAAAAATACACATTTAATTTAAAAGAGATGCCGTTTAAGCTTATTTTATAAAATTTTCATAAGTCTACGTAAACTTTTTTGACCCACTGTATATATGCGAAGGTGGTTGAAACCACCCCTACATCGACTAAAAATCTAAAAGTTTGCAAAAAATTGTTTTCCAACTTTAGTTTTCAAATTCGATTGAATGCGTATTAGTGGAGTCGGATAAGCAAAACATAAGGACTTGTTTCCAGTCTCAATTTTTGTTTTCTTAATATGTTAGTTACATTGAATACTATACGAAATTAACATTTTCTACCACTGGAAACCGCCGCTACGTAAGTTATGGGCCATTTTGTGGAAAATCTACCATTTTGGTCTAAATATAGATGAGAATTTTTCGGTATGTGTAGGTCCAGACAAATCGAAAAAAATTGAGGCTGTTCATTATGATATCACCTATCAGCGGTTACAAAATGAAATTTTAATCTGCACACATAACCTCAAAAAAACTTAAAAACTGAAGAAACTGCTAATTTTTGGTTTTTTGGTTATAACTTCGGATGTTTTAGGTAAAATGTGATGAAATTTTGAGAAATTATACTTTATAATGTGAGCAATAACTGGTTAAAATTTCAAGTCGAAATTTTTAACACAAGTCTCAAAAATTAACCTCAAATTTGAAAATTGATTGGCCAATAACTTTTGTGCATCGCAACGTATGAGGTTCGTTTTTATTTTAAGTGTAGGTTTTTTTATGATGGTGAAAGAAAAAAAATTTTTAAACTTGAAAAAATTGAAAAAAATCAAATAGAAAATCGTGAAATTTTGTATTTTTTCGTCAATTTTCTCGAAAAATTCAACTTTTTTTAACTAAGGACTAAGAAGCCATATGTCGGAGTGTTCTCGTCGGAAGCTTTGGTGTTGCCTACCACCAGACATGACGGATTACGACTCGGACGAGTACTTCCAGGAACAGGATGACCGTGCTGTCAACTCTAATAAAGAGCGAACACAAACTCGATGAAAAATAAAAAATATAGCGCGTGTAACCAGTGCACGTGAAAGATGTGAAACATCTTTGGCGATCTTCATCTTTCTTTAAATTGAATAATTAGTAAGAATAAAGGCCATTTTACATCCCAAACGCAAAGGGGAAACGCAGCTCTGGAGCTCTTTTATCGCACAGCAATTTTGCGTTTGGGATGTAAAAAAGCCGTAAATTTTTTACACGCCGATTTGTGTTGAAAATGTACCATTGCTGTTGATGACCTTCGACCATGATGTCTGACCGCATTTGAAATATATTTTTGGTGGGCTTGGAAACACATTTTTCTAGACAAGTCGATTTTATTTAATAATACAGTCGTTATACAGATTTTTATGCTCCCCATGTTTTTATTTTAGTCTGTTACAAGTCTCAGACTATTAGTTAATCCGCTGACGGGACGCAGCGGCTTAAAGTGCCCCTTGGCATACGACATGAGAAAACAGCATGGCTACTATTACACGATTTCTTACCAGACGTCAGAATCTCAAGAAGGCCCATGTTTGTGTTCTAATTATTTTCTAGTTTTTGGTACAGCTTATGATTTCAAATAAAACCATTTAACTTAAAAGTTTTTTTTACCTATTTTTATTTTCTAGTTTTTAGTTTGGCTTTTGGCTCGTATCATCATGCAAACTTCTCATCCTTTCCAACTCTTTCATTGCATCTTTGTTGCACGGTTTCTTACCTGTTAATTTCTCACAATCAAGCTCCTCAATACATGGCCCTTCCAAAGTTCTTATGCGACTCAATGCTACATACCATATTGCCAGCGGTATTTTGAATTTTCTAATTTTGACAACAAATACATTATTTCCGACCTTAAACACACCCAAATAGCAATTTTCAGTGAAATCGAATTGTTATTACCAAAATCGTACCGCCATTTTGAATTTTAAAATTTTGACCACACATTCGTTATCTGTCACCTTAAAAACCCTCCCATACCGATTTTCAATGGATTCAGAAAACATCGGCAAAATTCATCCGCCATATTACCGCCGCCATTTTGAATTTTCGAATTTTGATCTTAAAAAGTCCCCGATACGGATTTTCAACATATTCAGAGCACATTTGCAAAATTCATCTGCCATTTTTAATTTTCAAATTTTGACCACATAATCGTCATTTATGGCCCTAAAAAACCCCGGATACCGATTTTCAATGGATTCAGAACATATTTACAAATTTCATCCGCCATATTGGCGCGGCCATTTTGAATTTTCAAAATTTTGACAACAGAATCGTCATTTGTGGCCCTAAAAACAACCCGATACCGATTTTCAATGGATTCAGAACACATTCGCAAAATTCATCCGCCATATTGGCGCGGCCATTTTGAATTTTCAATTTTTGACTACAGAATCGTCATTTGTCTAAAAACCCCCCGATACTGATTTTCAATGGAATCGGAACACAATTGGAAAATTCGTCCGCCATCTTGGAACCGCCATCTTGATTTTTTACAAAATTGTCAGATTGCATTGTCACGGGAACTCAATGTGTGTGCAAAGTTTCATAAGAATCGGTTAAGTAGAAGTAGTTGAAAAAGCTGTCGCAAAATTTAAACCGAACAAACAAACAAACAAATAAAACCATTAAATATAAATAATAAATTTCAAATGCCGAGATCAAGAATTGAACCCGCGACTTTTTGGAATACCAACTTCGCAAGGCAACGACTCAACCATTTGTTCCATTCTGCCTATGTCTGGCTCGTCATGTCTGGCTCGCGGCTTATAAACACTTTTCTTTGGTGCTACTATTTTTTTTTAAAATCTCCGTCTTATTCTGTCTTCCTCAATACAGATCTTCCGTTTCCCGGAATGAAAATTGGATTGGAACGAAGCGTTCCCTATAAAGCGTTCCCTAAAAAGCGTTCCCACAAAATGTTCCCGACCTTGCAGATTTACTCTCAACGCGCGCAAAGATGTTTCACATCAAAAATCAAGGAAGCCGTGGTATGGCAGTTTAAGGAGTTTCATTTTTATTCGGGTAGCTATTGTTTGCTGCTACTTGTGCTTCTCTAGCAATATTTTCATAAAATTTCACTTGATCTCTTGCAGGAAGTTTGATTTCTTTAGCTTTGCGCCGATATATTATTGTTTTACCATGTTCTAATTCCTCTTGCTTGGTATTCAATAATTTACCACGTTTCTTTTTTTGATCCTTTTCAATGTTTCGTCTGAGATCTATTCTTTCCTTTCCGCTTGAGCATATCCTGGGTCTTCTTCACCTACTTCAGTTTAGAAAGGTCTACGTATATAGTATGTATATCTTTAGGGAAAAATAATGTTCCACCAATTGCCATGCTGTATTCTTGGCACAGTTCTATCAGTCTCTCCGCATTATTATTAGTTGATGTGTTCAGACCATGACGGCCAGTTCCTGTACTTTCGCTATAAAATGTTACTTTTACGTTGAAGTCGCCTATCACTAAAATTATATCCTCCCTTCTCATTTAATACTACTTCAAACTGTTGTCATCCTTTCCTTCATTACCTGCCACTTCACTCGGCGCGTAATTGATCAGCGCCATCTTCTTTAGTTTCGTATGAAACTTGGCGGAAATAATCCTATCTGAATAAGATTTCCAACTCTTCATACTGTTAGCTACATTCCGATGAATTATAATGCCTACTTCACTTCGCTTGCTCCTTGGCTACCTGAATGTATGGTCTTGCTATTATTTGCCGTGTTTATTCCGCCATAGTGCGGCCATCTCATTTCGCATGTTCCAAGTATCATCACTTTTTTTCACTTCATTTCAGATAGATTCTATCGTGTAGGTGATTAGCTTACAGCGATAATTCGTTATTATACCCCCGAATGGAAGGGCAGTCCGGCTATACCTTCAGACACTAGGTCCATAGCCCCTGTAATGGTGGATCCACACTACGCGGACTTGGGTCGTACGCGCTTTTGCCTTTTTTTCATATAGAGTTTTATGACTTTTTTACCACTTTTTTACGACTTTGTCAATGGTAAAGTCTGTGCGGCAAAACAGCGCGGACAAAAGGCTGGGCTAAAAAGGTACATTGCACGTCCACACAATGTGGGCTTTTCAAAAGCGCGTACGGCGTTTCAAATGAGAATTGATTTTTTTCTCAATTACTTTCAGAAAATTAAAAGAGCACGCGCGCTTTCGTCTGGCCGTACGCGCGTGGGATCTAAGTCCGCGTAGTGATGACGGGCCTTTAGAAGTATATAAATATGCGTTGCCCAGCTCTCACGACATGGACGTAGGGGTTGGTTATTGAGAGCCCTTGTGTTAGCTGTCAATTGCACCGCCATATTCTCTCTTGCAGTAGGAATAGGTGAGAAAGAAGGACCATCACCTGCGACCACCACTGCGGACAAAATGCAGCAGTTGGCAGAAGTCGATCAGCATTTGAACTGTGCCACAGATAATAAAGAGTCAGAAGTCGAAGAACTTGATGAAGATGCGAGTATAGAAAACTATGAAGTAGGCCTAAGGGAAATATGTTCTAGAGTTGTATCTGAAGGCAGATAATCCCTTTCAAACGGGCGAATGTGGTACAAAAAGGCTTCTAGTTACGATAAGTTTCAGCCACAGCTAACATTTATTAAAACTGTTTCTACCATTAAAGAACTCTTTTGAAATTGAAAAATCTATATTTATTGAAAATCCCGTTACATTCAAATTATTCCATATCAAAATCAGAAATCATTTGGCCGTACAAAAGTGAAACTCTAGAAACTTGAAAACTATCCAGAATAACAATACACCGAAAAACTCCATCCATAAGTGCCAATGGTGTACTTTAGTCGGGATAACAACAACATTTTTTTAGTGGGGCTTCAATTGTATAAATTGCATACATTTCAATTAACTTACGCTACAGGGGATAACGACGGAATCCTTGCACAGCAATCCTGCAGCCCTGGGTGGGTACCCGCGCCGGTATTGCCATTCCCCATGAATGCATGTGCACGTCAAGTGGCGTGCATCCCTGGCTTGGTAAATGCCACGCGAAGTTGGAAATTGGCAGGGAAATTACATGAGCAGCATTTGAAGCATACATATAGAAGCAATGAACTACACCCTCTTTTGCATCTGGGACACCCGATAGTGCTCCATCAGCCAAGGCGGATGGAAGAGGAGCACACGGGTTTCAGCCCTTATAGTATAGCAGGAGCAGAGAGTATGCTAGTATGAGACTAATTTGCATACTTAAAAAGCAATTGCTATGCCCCTCCAGGGGTCCTTGGAGTTGATAACGTAATTTGAAGTTAAACGTGAAACTGTTATGAAATTTTGGATTAGACACAACTTATGAGTGGTATATGTGGAGGTAGGAGTGCGACTATAATTTTGCTCCGAGAACACTGCTTTAACTACAATTCATTCTTAATGAGCAATTCGATGGGGAGGAATTGTGAGGAGACGAGTGCTTTCTGGGACATATTTGATTAAGATGAGTTAAAAAGTTGATAAATTCACTCAATTTTGTATGGCTGTTTCGAATTTGAACTATCATATTACTGGCGGATGAAGGAAATATGATGAAATTTTGTAGTTCAAGGAGATACTTGAGTTGAAAATTGAAGATGCTTAATCTTCGAAGCAAACCTTGGATTTTAACAGTGTCGGAGATTGCGCTGACGACTAATAGAGGTCTATTATTGAATGCACCGCTGCATATTTATCTCGTCTTCAAATGCAGTAATAATTTAGAACTTATTATAATTTTAGCACTTGCTCAATTACGATGAATTTAGTATTAAGCAAACACTGTAACGAAGAACGCAAAAGTAAAGGTTAAAGAAGATAAGAATTTCAGTTTTTTAATTGTGGTCCCTAATTTCTAAAGGAACAAAACATTGGCGCCCGAGCAGGGACCAAGGGCTTAATAGTGAAATTCTTGTCGGTGCAATTGCGGGCACGGAGCCGTGAGTTTTGAATTCGGAAAAATTCATTGGTAGCGTTTGCTTTGTGCGCAACCCGTTGAATAACTTATAACACGTGGCGTGCGGTTCGGTTATGAGGTTATACGTTTTGCAAGGGTATAGATCGGTGCGAAAAATATTCGGTACATACAGTGTAAACCAACGTTACTCGAGTGATTTAAGCAATAAAAGGCGTGCGTCGGGTCACTTTGAAGCTTTGAAAGAATTTTAACAAGGTGCTTCGGCGGGCGGTGAAGGTTTAAGGGCATCGGATGAGTATAAATCAGATCGGAAGAATATTAGCACAATAATTTGGCGGATATTATTGGCAAAAAACGGCACTTAGCGGTAGTGAGACGTGTGAAGAGCGGGATTTCGTACGGTTTGTACAAGGGTGTATGCGGAGGCAGCAAGACTCCTACATAATACGGTGACAAATAATAAGGAAAGTGGAATTGGAACGCAGTGCGTGGGTGTGAAAAGCAGAGCACACATTGTCATTTAGCACTTCATGCTATTGTGAATTTAACTAATACTTGCGAAGTGCAGTGACGTTAACTCATATTTGGAAAAGTGTTTACAATTTTCTTAAGGGCCACTTATTGGCATAATAAAGGTGAAAAGTAATCGGTAACTCATAAGAAATCAGGTATCCGCATAAAGGCAAGGTAAATTTAATTAAATATTATTCGATATAAATAAGTGATGGAAGCGGCAAAAAAGAAAAGAGCGACGATTCGAGGTCAGGTGACTAAATTAGATGCGTACATAACCAGGAGCGCTGCAGATTTGACGAACGCGGATTTGGAGGGTGTTAAGGTGCGGCTAGAGAGGCTAGAGCACTACTCGTCTCAATTCGAGGACGTTCAATCAGAGATGGACGAGTTGTCCTCAGAAAGGGAATTATCGTCCGAAACAGCATCTTGGGACTCGTTTGAGGAACAATATCTTCGCTTGAAAACGGAGTTTAGAAGGGTAATTTCTAGCTTAGAGGCAACTCAACGGCAAGGTGTAAGGGTTATCGGGGAAGGACTGGAAGTTTCTATGAAGGCTTTAGCAGAGCATCAGAAGACAGTTAGCGACTTAATTGAAAGATTAGCCACAGCAGCAAATCCGAATGAAAGCAATGTAAGCCTGACGAATTCTCCCCCTAATGGGCAAGCAGCTCGGGTTAAACTGCCAGTAATCGAATTGCCTACATTCACAGGAAATTTCTGTGGATAGGGTTTCGTTATTTGTTCAACACGCTCGTACATGATAATGTTAATCTATCATCCGTTCAAAAGCTACAATATTTGAAGAGTTCTCTAAAGGGCGATGCAGCATCAATTGTTAAGCATTTGGCGGTCACTGACGCAAACTACGCATCGGCATGGGAAGATTTACATCGGAGGTACGACAAGGAAAAATTGATAGTAGAATCTCTTGTTCGAGCTATAATGGAGCAACCTGCGTTGGGTCAGAGTTCGTTGACAGGGTTAAAAAGAATTTACAATGCAATATTAGAAGCGGTGCAATCCTTACGAGCGCTTAAGGCTCCTGTAGAGCATTGGGATTATTGGTTAATCTTCGTAGTGGTGAACAAATTGGATCCAGAAACAAGGCAACTATGGGCGCGACATACTGCCGAGGATGATAAACCGAAATTTGATGATTTATTAAGGTTTATTCAAAATAGATTATACGAGATTGAGTCGGTGCAAGGTCTATCAAGGAGTTCGGTCAATAATGCTAGAAGGCAGGTGCATGCTGTTTCTGTGACCGTATGTCCTAGGTGTTCTAATCCTCACGAGTTAAGCAAATGCTCTGATTTTAATGCGTTAACAGTCCAGTCAAGAAAGGATTTTGTGAAGAGGAAGGGTTTATGTTTTATATGTTTAAGGAGTAGCCATTCAGCGAAGCTATGTAGGTCCGCATTGTGTCACACTTGTAAGGGACGTCATCATGCATTGCTGCACTTTCAACCGGCTGCATCTAACACGGTAAAGGAAGTATCTTGCGTTACTAACGACACTACATCCAATATATCAAAATCGGGTTCTTCAGTTGGGGAGGAACAGGTAAATATTAATTTTGCTACTCGGCAAGGAAAGCGGGTGCTTTTACCAACAGCGCTAGTGCTCATTAAGGATAGTTTTGGAGTATTGCGACCTTGCCGAGCGTTGCTAGATTCTGGGTCAGAGGCAACAATAATCACGGAAAAATGCGTTCAGAATTTAGGCTTAAGAAGGCGAAGATCAAGGGTAACAATCCATGGCTTGGAGCCAGCCGTGTCTCCAGACAAAATATCGCGAGGAGAGGTTATGTTGGAAATAGGTTCCAGATTGTCTGACACAACTTATGAGGTAGCTGCTTTAATATTAAATGAGATAACTTCTCACCTTCCAGTTCAAGAAGTGGATATGTCGCGGTGCCAGGAATTGCGGACAGTCGATCTTGCAGACCCAAACTTTAATCGAAGTGGTCGCATTGATCTGCTTATAGGATCAGATATTTGCATTGAATGCTTGAAGGACGGTAAAATTAAAGTCGGCGACCTTACTGCTCGTGACACAGTCTTTGGATGGATAATCGGTGGGCGAGTGGTGCAGCCCTGTGCAAGTACATTGGTTCATCATAGTATTATAGATATTGATAACTCATTGCGCAAGTTTTGGGAAATGGAAGAGTGTCCTTCAGATGCGATTAAGGCAAAGGAGAAGGAACCAATCGAAATCCATTTTGCAAGGACTCATCAACGGTTAGAGAATGGCCGATATGTAGTGCAGTTACCTTTCCTTCAAAATAAATCGGAATTAGGATCGTGCGAACAAGCAAGTCGGTCCAGGTTGCAATCATTGGAACGAAGATTCAAGCATGACAGTGAATTAAAGCGTATGTATGATGAATTTATGGCGGAATACATTGCTTTAGGCCACATGCGAGAGGTAAAATTCCCAACGGAGAATGAAGCTAGACGCAAACGACATTATTTACCTCATCACGCTGTCTTAAAACCCGATAGTACCACTACGCAGTTAAGGGTAGCCTTCGATGCATCTTGCAGATCTAGCAGTGGTTTATCCTTGAACGAAACATTAATGGTGGGACCCGTCATTCAGACGGATTTGGTGAGTCTTCTCTTAAGGTTCCGATTACATCGCATAGGTCTGTGTGCGGATATAGCAAAAATGTACAGGCAGATATTGGTTGGGGATGCGGATCGTGAATATCAAACAATATTATCGCGGTTTAATGACGATGAACCAACAAAAATGTACGAATTGGTGACAGTCACTTATGGAATGGCGCCTGCATCATTTTTGGCGACAAGGGTGCTTAAGCAGCTCGAACTGGATGATGGGGGAAAATATCCGGACGCAAGGGGAGTATTGATTCAGGATTTCTACATGGACGATTTGATCTCTGGAGCGGACTCAGTTTCGGAAGCTAAGAACATGGTGGATCAACTAATAAAACTACTTTGCGGCGGCGGCTTGGAATTACGAAAATGGAGTTCGAACTCGAGGGAGTTACTAGAAACATTAATTGACTCAAGAGCACACGCCAGGGAATCTTCGAATATGGTATCATTTTCTCAAACCGAGACGTCATTTGTGAAGACGCTTGGCCTGCATTGGCAGTCTGCGGAAGATTTCTTTTCCTTCAAGGTTCAATTTAATGAAGTGGCGCAGGGAACAAAAAGGGAAATGTTATCGGAGATTTCAAGAATTTTTGATCCTTTGGGATGGATATCACCTTGCATTGTACGAGCCAAGATGATGTTTCAAAACCTATGGCTACGAGGTGTTGAATGGAATTCGAAATTACCTGATCCAATCTTAAGCCAATGGATGGAACTTCGAGAAGGTTTGCAAGCGCTGTCTATACTAAGGATTCCGCGATGTATTGCAACCAAGCAAGACAAATTGAAGGTTTATGGATTTGCGGACGCATCTGAGAGGGCTTATGCAGCGGTTATTTATTTGAAGGCCATCCAACCTGATGGAAGAGTTAATTGCAATCTGTTACAAGCTAAAACACGGGTAGCTCCCTTGCAACAAGTTACGTTACCTCGGCTAGAGCTTTGTGCTGCACATTTATTAGCGAAACTAATGTCAAGCGTAAGAAATGAATTGCAGGTCAAGGAAGAAGATTGCGTCTTATTTACCGATTCTACTATCGTGTTATCATGGCTGTCGGATGTTCCGCGGAAATGGGTTAATTTCGTGGCTAATAGGGTAGCTGACATCAGATATCGATTACCAGGTGTTAAATGGCGGCATGTTAAGTCTAAGGAGAACCCCGCAGATTGCGCGTCTAGGGGACTTTCACCCGTTGAATTGCAGGATTACGAATTATGGTGGCATGGTCCAAGCATTCTATTAACGGAGGATTTTGAGAACGTGAAAATGAACATGGAAATAGCTGAAGATATACCGGACAGACGAAAGTTGGTGTGCCTGAATACTACAAACAAGGCTGATGACGGTTGCTGGGATTTAATTAACAACTATTCTTCACTTGGACGACTAACCAGAGTTACGGCATTCTGCATGCGGTTTTTGCGAAATCTGAAGGCAGGTAAAAGTCAATTGGAATCCGGTCCTTTGAGAGCAAATGAAGTTAAGGCGGCTTTAACGTATTGGATTCGGCAGTGCCAGCTCGCAACATTTAAGGAGGAAATCAATGCCTATGTGAAGGGTAAACCTATCCCAGCCCGAAGCAAAATAGTGTCGCTTACCCCCGTTGTGGACGATGAGGGACTGTTGAGAGTCGGCGGCAGAATATCTGAGTCTCATCTTCCATATTCTTTGAAGCACCCAATAATAATATGCGCTACGCATCGTTTAGCGGAACTTTTGGTGGTGGGCATACACTTAAAATATCTACACGCAGGTCCTCAATTGATACAAAACGTCTTGCGGGAAAAATATTATATTGTCAATTCCAGGCGGTTGGTGAAGTCACAAGTGCATAAATGAGTTAAATGCGTTCGTTATCGCGCCACTAAGGAACAGCAACAGATGGGAAATTTGCCGAAATGTCGTTTGGAACCTGGAAGGCCATTTTTGAACGTCGGGGTTGATTATGCGGGCCCGTTTTTAGTTAGGCCATGGAAGGGTCGTGGAGCTAAGAGATACAAGACATATGTAGCCTTATTTGTATGCATGGCTACTAAGGCGATCCACCTTGAATTGGTGATGGATTTAACGGCTGAAGCATTTATAGCGGCTTACAAGAGATTTTCAGCGAGAAGAGGCATCAGTGCGTGCATCCATAGTGATAATGCTACGAATTTCACCGGTGCGAGTAAACTATTATCGGACTTGCACAAATTTCTCAAGTCGGCAGACTTTAAGGCGGAGGTTATCGACTACATCCACAACAGCGGCACTGAATGGCGATTCATCCCACCTTCTAGTCCTCATTTCGGCGGGATTTGGGAATCCGGAGTCCGAGCAATGAAATTTCACCTACGGAGAGAAGCAGGAAATATGTCGCTAACAATCGAGGAAATGCAAACTCTACTTTGCCAGGTGGAAGCATACAAGCGTTGACACCAGCACATTTTTTAATAGGTGGAAATATATATTCTGTTCCGGAAACTAACGTATCCGACATAAGCATCAACCGATTATCAAGGTGGGAATTAGTACAGAGACTTCATCGTAATTTGTGGAAGCGCTGGCAGAAGGAATACCTAGTGACTCTGCAACAACGATCGAAATGGCGAAGGAAATGTCCTAATTTAAGGGCTGGTGATTTGGTTGTTCTTCACGAAGTTAATTTACCTCCAAGTGCATGGATGCTAGGTCGCATAGAAGAAACTCATTCCGGCAAGGACGGTTTGGTTAGAGTAGCTACGCTTCGAACAGTTAAGGGCACGTTTAAGAGACCGATATCAAAGCTTAGCCTGCTGCATGTAAATGAACAGTATGAGAGTGAACAGGAGCTTCACGGCGGGCGGGATGTCGGAGATTGCGCTGACGACTAATAGAGGTCTATTATTGAATGCACCGCTGCATATTTATCTCGTCTTCAAATGCAGTAATAATTTAGAACTTATTATAATTTTAGCACTTGCTCAATTTCGATGAATTTAGTATTAAGCAAACACTGTAACGAAGAACGCAAAAGTAAAGGTTAAAGAAGACAAGAATTTCGGTTTTTTAATTGTGGTCCCTAATTTCTAAAGGAACAAAACAAACAGAATTGATCTTTTTAATTTAGAAACTTCAGAAAAACATTGCTGGATGTATATTTATTGGAAAGGGAATGGACAGATAAGCAAACTAAACTTAACGCTGCAACATTGCCTCATTAGGTACCTACATCTTCTCTCGATGGTGGACTCGGAGTAGCATTGAGCTTTGTCGGCTTTGGTAAGCTGGTAGGGAACAGACTTATGCTAAGAGACCTTTAACCTCGTCAGAAGAAGAGATACTCGCATCCAGCCAGTCGACTTCCAACTTTCCCCAGAGAGTCGACCAGACGCCCTTAAATTAATTGGTGATGTTGGCCACCTCATAGTGAAATAGGAAAAATTAAATAAAAAAGATAGCGTTCTCCAATGCATGAGATGCCAAAGGTTCGGGCACGCTGCGCCTAACTGCCACATAGCCTTTAGGTGTATAAAGTGCGACAAGGACCACAAGCCAGGGGAGTGCGCACTTGGTAAGGAACGAGTGGACGACTTGACAAAGTTATACTGTGTGCTCTGCCGCTCAAACGGACACCCCGCAAATTATCGGGGATGCCCAAAGTACGCAGAGCTAAAAAAGCGTATACAAGCGAGAAAGAGCACAATCGAGGAACATAAAAGGCAGAAAGCTGCCATGTTTCAAAATATAGTAAGGCCAAATGTATCCTTTGCACAAATGGCAATGGGAGCAAAAGCAGTACCACAACAAGCCCCGAAACCCTCTGCGGACACTGAGATAAAAGCAATCCTGCTATCCATTCAGGGACAGCTGGCCAACATACAACGACAACTAAATGAGCAAGGTGCCAGGTTGGACCTTGTTTACTCCGTGCTCTTCCCCGTAGACGGACCGTAAGTACAAAGAATACGAAGTAGTCAGGCGTGACCGCACTGGAGCCGCTCAGCGCGGCGGAACGGCTATCTTCATCAAAAATGGGATAAAGTTTAGGGTCAGACAAAGCAGAGAAATCGAACGGTTTCGAGTGCTGGAGGCCTGCGTCGTGTATTTCCCTCTCCAAAGTGGACGAAGGATGTACGTGATCGCGGCCATGCACCCGCAGCCCCTCATACCGACTGTTTTGCCAGCGAGTTAGAAAAACTTTTTCAAATACTTAACCTGGGATCAGAAGAAAATTATTACTTATTGGCCGGAGATTTAAATGCCAAACACGGAGCATGGGGAAATCCAAAATCCAACACTAGAGGCAACCTTCTGCAAAGATGGCTGGAGGGCAATCGAATCCTACAGAAGGTCACACTTCTCGCTACAGACATGCCGTCGTACCCCACAGGTGGTTCATAGACAGCGGACGAACAAATGACGAGGATGTGAACTGCCTACGAACGGTTCCTTACGACAGCGACCACCACGGACTCTCGATCACGGTGAAATTGACACGCGAGTCGATCGAGCTGGAACAATATGTTACAGTGCACCCCTTTGCTTACCATAGGGCATACTGGCCACGTTTTTCCAGCACGATTGCCCGCACTATACAGACGGAAGGGCTATCACCGCCGACAGACAGAAATTTAACGAAGGATGAAATTGATTCCCTAAAGGATATGGATCGAATCATTGTACAAACGATGGATCGAACCATACCTACGACAAAAAAGCAATACTGTACCGACTGCTGTAGGAACTCCACAACTGACAGCCTACAAAGACAGAAAAGTATACTGCTCTCGAGACTTAAGACACTACACCGACAATTCCACGACCGCCAGAATCCAGAAATCGCAACATTAAAGTCGGTGATCCGAAACCTCCAACAATTAATCAAGGAAATTACTCCAAGTCTAAAAATCTGTATTGGGAAAATAAGATCCGGTCCATAAAACCCACTGGCCCAGGTATATTTCCGCAGATAAATAAAATCTTTAGGAGGAGGACACACAATCGACTGGAGAAGTTGCGAAGTACCTAGGAATCTTGACAATGAGGAATTGCTGTGAAAAGCAGGCTTAGATCCGGATACACTCTACCGAGACGAGGACGATTGTTTATGTGTGGGAAATGAGCAGGACAAAGTAAATTTAGTGGGAGCATTCTGCCAGGGAGTCTATTCGGTGAACACTAGTGTTCGGCCGAACTTGGACTTGGAGAACCAAGCACTATTAAATCATTCCGCCCTTCAAAGCGAAATCAGAGCACAGAGATCTGAGAATCGACATTTAGTCGTTAGTTAGCAGATAATATCCCAGAGGCCTCCGAACACTCAATTTTCGTGAAGAAGGACGAGCTCCTGCGAATCTTCCAAACGTTGAATAATAAAAAGTCGTCGGGGATCGATGGCATCCCTAATGTCGTTTTGACACACCTACCTCCTTGTGCGGTTGACATTTATACCACTCTGTTCAACAATGCCTTGAACATTTCCTATTTCCCAGAACACTGGAACATAGCTGTGATATATCCGATCCCTAAAAAAAATAAAGATGGATCAAACCCTGCTAATCTCCGATAAATAAGTTTACTTCCAAACATCAGTAAAGTATTTGAGGTTGTAATTAATCGTTCGCTGGCAAGCTGGGTTGAGGAAAATAAAATAATTCCAGACAACCAGTTCGGATTCCGAACGGAACATAGAACTATCCATGCTTGCGCAAAATTGGTGTCCGACATACACTGGAACTTTAGTAAGAAACAGTGTACCGGAGCATGCCTTGTCGACCTGGAGAAGGCTTTCGACTCTGTGTGGGTCGAGGCGAGGGGCTACTGCTAAAGCTGACAAGGTATAGAATGAGCGATCCTTTGCTTCATGTGTTCTGTGACACGATAACGGGGAAAAAGTTCCTCATCAAAAGCGGGAATTTTACCTCACAGGTCTTTGAAATTAAAAACGCTGCTCTTCAACATTTATATAAGCTATCTAGTTGGATCTTTTCCGAGCGCCCTGGCTTTCGCGGACGACCTCGTCATATACAGGACAGGACCGAAGATCGATGTGATCCAGACGGTACTACAACACGACTTCGAGGAAATCGAGCGTTACGCTGATGATTGGAAATTGAAAATCAATCATGGAAAATGAGAAACGATCCTCTTCAGGACTTCTCTTAATAAAGCTTCACGCGACGTTAGGAGGAACTGGAAAGAGTTTTATATACGAAGCCATGCGGGACAGACGCTGGTAAATAAAACCGAGTTTAAGTATCTAGGAATTTGGCTGGATCAGTACGTGTATTACGAGAGTCATATACGTGCTGCTATAGTCAAAGCCCATAAGGCTTTCCAAATGACGAAAAGGCTCTTTTTTAGTAAACATCTTAACTACAGAAATAAGGTGAATTGCTACAAGGCCTTAGTCAGACCAGTACTTACCTACGGCTGCCCCGTATGGAGGAATATATCACCATCATATATGGCGAAGATGAGGGTGTTCGAAAGACAATGCTTAAGGGCATGCTTAAGCATGTATAGAACACCTGAGTCGAGTTTCGAAAAATTCCATGCCAATGGGGATAGACCTCATGAGGATAGACAATGAGGATAGACAATTTCATAATCAGATTGATCCGAAATCACGTTTGGGGCTTATTACGCCAAACCAGACTATTATAACATGACAAGACAGACAAGATATGTACCACCAGAACCATTCCCGTGGCTAGATTCATTAGGTTTGATACAAAACACGGAGGGAGTACCATTAATATACCATATTTATCGTCGGGCGCGGGATAAACGTGTGTTACCCGAGCGAACCGATGGACTGAACACAGAACTGCTGCGATTCAGCACGCGAGTCGGCCCTTCAGATAGAGAGGAAGCTTTCAGAGCCAGTACAAAGTACTGGTGGCTGGAAGAATCAATAGGATGAAGCGGGTTAATGTGTGTGATAATGTGATGTGTGAGTGCAGGCGTTAGCCTAAGTAGGATTAGGATCCCAGTAGGGAAATTAGGCGTAGTCATAGGATTACCATTGTAATCAGTTTAGCTATAAGATAGGTAGGTAGTTTTAAGGTTAGATTTAGCTAAGGGTAGCCTTGAATGATGCCGCCCGCGAGCTCTCAGGCTATTGTAAAGCCTCAGCTCTCGCGGGCGACAAATCTCGCGCGAGAGCCACCAGTTCCTGGCGCCTGAGTCTCTGGTGACTGTCGTCCGACTAGGTTGTTTTCTAGGGTTTAGTCGTAGATTAGAGTAGGTAGTTTGTAGGTTTTTAACATCTAGGTTAAGTTTTATAAAATAGATTAAGTTAGCTAAGTTTTAAGAAAATTTTCTTAGCTTTAAGCTCACAATTAAGTATGTAATAGATACTATTTAAATAAATAAAGAGGCCGAAAGGCAAACTAAACATAAGTAATTAAGTTAGATAGGGTTTAGCTTAGAGCGCCCGCGGAGGGCCAGTAAGTTAGTTAAGTTAGATAGGGGAAAAAATAGGTTTAAGCATAGCCTGAAAGCTTCTGTTGTACAATAACGTAGGAATAAATATGCTTAAAAAAACCAGCCAGTAGACGACCACCAATTCGGTGAGTGCCAGTCATAACACACCTGTATTGGATCGGCCGGGCAAACCGGTCAGAGATCACCTGCAAGTAGCTTTGATGGGCAAGAGTGCTTTGGGGGGGCCGTGAAGGTGGAAGCTAAGTCATCGGAGATTGTGTTGGACCCCATCCTCTGAGGCAAGGGAGAACCAAGCCCTTGTATGACTCCTCGGAGTTAGTCAGAGGTTTTAGGGTATTCAGACGTGAAGATCAGGCCTCAAAGGAGTTCCTATGCGAATGCGTCAGTAAGATCTGCGCAGCAAACGCTTGAGATCGTGCAAATCAACCTCCAACATTCCAAGACAGCCACAGACAATCAGCAGATTTTCATAAGGAAGGAAAACCTGGATGTCGCCTTAATTCAAGAGCCTTGGGTAGGGTAGGAGAACGGAACATAAAAGGGCTCATGGCCAGGCACTTTTTACTACCCCTCGGATCAAGGTAAGCCAAGACTTCGTATCCTGGTTAATAGGCACATTAAAGCCTACATTGGCACATTAAAGCCTAGATTGGAGTTCGGAGAGAGAAGGGTCTGGTCACCACTAAAATATAATAGAGCCAACCTATTCGTAGGGGGCAACGCGAATGCGACATAAGCTTTGGGAAAGCAACGAAAATAACGAGCGGGGAGAGTCACTATTCGATTTTATCACTGATTTAAACCTAGCGGTGTGTTACCTAGGCAACACCCCAACATTCGTATTCCAAAGCTCCGAGAATATCCAATGTTGGGACGATGTGTTGGACATCACGCTGTCTGCGGATAAAGAAACATTCAAAGTAGAAAACTGGAGAGTATCAAGTGTCTTTCTCGTGTGACAGCTGGATACAACTCAGGGTAAACCTGCAGATTGAAGCTCCTTAACCGCACAAAAACCCAAGAAGGACTGACTGGAAAAAGTTATTGTACCATGGCCGCAGCCAAGAAAGATGTCTGGGTGGGGTATTGCCAATCTATTGAGAGTCGAGACTCTGCCAGAGTATGAGGGAATATCTCCAGAGAACACTTCAGTCCATCCTTTATATAGAGGGGAACGGAAATCGGACAGAATCGCAGGTGGAGCTACTAATGAACATACACTTTCCGGAGGTCGAAGCATCAGGGAATTGGCAGACAATACTGTGAGGAGATTTCCGCTATTATTACAAGTGAGAAGGTTCTCTGGGCGATTATTAGCAGTCATTCTGCAGAAATTACCCGAGTTACTAATGGCTGGTGGTCATGTTCTAGAGCTGAGTGTGGCTCAGTTACGTCCCCATGAGTTGGAGACGGACGATAGTCGATGTGGCGGACGCAACATCCGGCAATCACCATACGGAGAATTCAAAGTGCCCAGCGACAGATTCCAACATATTCACCTAGATATCGTAGGGCCACTACCGCCATCAAGGTACATCCTAACAATAAAAGACAGATTCACAAACTGGCCCGAAGCCATTCCCTTAAGAAATATTAGCGCTGAAACAATAGTGAAAACTTTCGTGCACCATTGGATCTCTCTATTTGGAGTTCCTACAACGATCACAACAGGTCTAGGCACGCAGTTTGAGTCGCTCTTGTTTAAAGAAATTTCAAATTTGTTAGGGAGCAACCGTGTACGCACCACAGCGTACCACCTTTAAGCCAATGGATCCATTGAACGATTCCATCGCCAACTAAAGGCAACCATAAGAGCATCCAAGGAGCCCAAAAATTGGTATAGCAGCCTCCCTTGGATCGCACACGCCAAAGAGATCGGCCGCACTCCCGCTAGATCAATATTCCTTCAATAAAGTAATCTAATAAAAGCCCGTGCGTTCTAATTCTATATAAAGTAGGGAATCCACTAAGGGACGCTCCTACAGTCGACTCCATCCCGAAGACATGAAGAAGAGGTCGCGAAAGATTATAGTCCGATTAGCCTAACCTCCTTCGTGCTTAGACACTGGAAACGGTCATCGACTCGCACATCCGCCGATCAGTAAATCATCGTCGGGGGACCCTTTTAGGGGTTACGTCGATGACGCAAGGCCGAAGTAAGGCCTTTACGATTCGTAGCGTTGTGGATTCAAACGTCATGCGAAAGGGTTGGTGCGTTTAGTCAGTAGGAATGTGACACTATTGTCCAGCGATGTCTCCTGTCTTAAGCCCGCTACACACTATACTCTGCGTTCGTCAAACAGCGTTGTCGTAGATTCTTAGATTTATCAATTGCAGTGTGAATGACAACGCCGCCGCGTTTTTCGCCAAATCGAAAAATCAAATCCATTTTGTTTTTCTCCGTTCGCTGGGCTTTGTACGTTGTACGACAATAGTGTGGATGGAAACTGTGCGTCTTTAAACAGTGAAGTATGTACCTGTTGTGCACACCTTTTTTTCTAATATTTTTTCCAGCAAGTGCAGCCACTACTGCCAACAAAGTATCTTCATCCATGGTACTATGCGAACTAAACGACGAGTAAAGCCCGGGCCACACATTTGACGCGGTGCGGACACGGAGACGCGGAAAAGTGGGGACTGACTGGTAAGATTTCACTTGTTTACTTTTTCTCCGTGTGTTGTCCAACACACGGCCGTCATGCGGTGCGGACGCGGTGCGGATATGTGTGGCCCGGGCTTAATGCGTATAGAATAGAGGCGTACGTCGTTCGGATAACGCTGTTCGACGAGCGCGTCGTAAAACGACGTAGCGGGCTTTAGGCATGGAGCATAGTTAATATGATGAAATAGCAGCAGTAAATACCCTAAGTGGCAGACTATGGTGTAACTCAATTCAGCGTTACCAGCTTAAAGAAAAAATTTAAAATTACCATTATATTTCAGGCTGACGACCTTCGGGTACTTTTTATGCCGTCCGTATTTGTGAGTGTGTGGAACCATTAACCCTTCACCACCGCTAGTTTATTTTTTTGGTCAAGAACACTTTGTTTACTGCCTTTGCTGAATTTTTTACGAGAACTTTGACCCTTGAAATATAAATAAAACGAATTTTTTGAACGGCATTTATAAGTAATAATATAATTGAATCTCACTCAAGTGCCGTAAAGAGATTTTTCGATAGACAGCTCATAAGGTGCTCCATAAGGACTTTCTTTATTTAAGAAACTCGTTACGACATTGAAAATCGTCCTGATCCTGGTTCAAAGCTGTAGAAAAGAGAGAAGTTACATTGAACTACCATTTTAAAACTTTCACTACCAATCGAAATTCTTACACCTTAAGGCTCCATCTCAAAAGCTATTACAGAACAACTACAAATATAAACTGAACATCGATAATCCTGCAATCGGATCACACATTTCACAAATCTACTTTTTACGTTTGCATTTTATTTTCAAACTATGTACGCAGTGCACAATCCTGCTAGTGCCATAAAAATCCCATTCAAGAGATATCTCACTGATCCAGAATAATTCGTAGATTTATCATTGGAAATATCGCAAGGTAAATACAACAACACATCACCGACGAAAAAAATGTGCTTGAGAATGAATCGAGAGAGAGAAAAAAATAAATTCAGTAATCGAATCCTTCATTGTTGGAACTGTTTACAAATTCTCTAAACCTCTGAAAAGGGCCAAAATAAAAGCAAACCCTTATCCATAGATGGAAGGAGCCCTGTGTATAACCTTAGGGAAGTGTAAGAGAGCAGATATTTCATATCATGTCCTAGATCCTAGTGGATATTTGCATACACCTCTCGAATCGAGCCTGACGACTGAAGGCGGAGAAGACCGAGAGGGTTTGAATAGTGGCGCGGTATATAGGGCTTCGATGGCGCTCTGCTGTTTTCTCCAGTTCACCCCGTTCGGCGTTTGTAAACATTCTTCAAGTGTTTGCTAGCTCTAGACAAGAATAGGAAAGGTACAGTCAGTCATTCTTCTTCAGGGATTATGTTTGCGCAAACAAAAAACCCCTCAAGCGGTGGAATGTGCATGCTGGAAAGTAATATACCGATGGAGAGTTGAGATTTCAGGCGAAGGACATATATACGAACCTGTTTCGGCTTGAGGAGGAGTGTATGTTGGGTGTTTTTTGGCTGGTGGAGGGTAGTTGGAGGTAAATAAACCCTGGACTCAATTTATGACAGTACCTAAAAGCAGACAATCGATCTCCTGAGAGTTAGGCACCTGGTGTTGACTTTGTTCTGTTGCTCAGCCCCATCGTACCTACGCACATGCATGGTATACCAGTTGAGGGAACGAAGATTGATCTTGCCAATAATTCATCCCCCTGAAAGGAAGTTGTTTGCCAAAAGCCTGCCATTGGATAACTAAACAAAATCCTAACAAAGTTGACTTGCTCCTTGTTGGTCCTGAATCTTTTTTTTTTGGTTTTTCGTAGTTGACTTTCTATTTTGGGACCACAAAACACACTCATCCAACCCACAACTACATCAAAAAAAACGGAAAAGAAATGATGAAATCAAAAAAACTATTTTCGTGGTCGTGGTCTAATGATAATTTATTGTCGTCGTGGACTTGTGTCACCAAGGTATCCCCAAATCTCCAATCCACCTGTAGCACCTGCTCTCTCTTAATGACGGAAAAGTGTCGAGGTCAATCTGACGCAAAGTGATGTCACGTGGCAAATTCAGGTGAAAATACCTTCTGGTATATTACCCCGGTCTCGGCTTTGGCCCCTTTGAATGAAAACGAGAAAAGGGACGAATGGTGAAAGTGGTGTGATGGTGGTTGGGGTATTTTTTGTGTGGAATGAGTTCATCAAATTTGATTTTCCGGCAAGGAAAACAAGAATTAATTGCGGAAACTGTCGGGAATGTTGACGTGCTACTGAGATTTATTTAGGGTATCCTGGAGAAACTGAGATAAATCCGCACATCTCTCTCTCTCTCGTTCTAAGAATTTCTACCTTTCGTCTTTTTTTCATCTTGTTCCCGCAATTGCGCTGTCTCCTTCCTACTTTTATAATAATATCGTGATGTTGATGGATGATTGTTCACAGGTTGTATTCGAGAGGTGCTTAAACCTCTCGAGGGTAATTAAAGCTTATTCCTCTCTGAAATTTTCATGAAAATGATTGACAAGCCCGTCTGATTCCGTTTACTGATCATCCTGTATATATAAAACCCATTATCTTTATTCTAAGCACTCGCAGCGGAAAGAAAACACAAAAATTTAGTAAACCTCCTGCCACCCCCTTGGATCCCTTGGCTGGAAAATCCAATTTTCTGATTTCATCCCACGTTTTTCAGCTTTTTATATGAATTTTTTCGCGTGCTCCTGGGCTCTTCTCTGGGTATAACGCTTCAAGTATGTAAGTGATATGCTTATATCCTCCATCCTTCCACCAGCCATCTCAACTCGGGTTTTTTTTTGGCGGAGCGTACGTTTCCCGAGATGTACATTTGCACCCCCTGCGCATCCCCGCCGTAAATATTTAAATTGCAATTTACGGCGTATGTGGTATGAGCGCCCATGGGTTCTAAACCGGGTGGAAAGGTACTCCAACCAAAAAAGAAAACTCCAACAAAAATTTTTTTTCGGTCGTTGAGAGCGGTAAGGGCGGATATTTTTGTTCCAGCTGAATTTTAAAGGTAGTAATCATAGGCAAAGACCTTAGGAATTCCACACATAACAATCCTCTTACTCTTGCTGCCAGCACAGCGAGCATATCCTTGCACCGGCCGTCAAGCTGTAGCGCCGCCACACCCTTAATTGTAGCGCCGCACCATTTCAGGTCTGTCTTTTAATATCCTTTTTTGATGGTGAGTTATGTGCATTGCAATCATACGCTATTCTCATAGTAATTGGATGTGGCTGTGGTTGAGATAGTTTTGGGATTTCTCCTTTTTTCATCCTTTTTTGTTGTTGTTGTTGGTGTATTTTTTTCAAGGGTTTACCCTGCCAAAAAGTGGGACTTTTTTTAATTAAAAAATTCTTATTTCATGCTTGGCCGAGTTGTCGTGAATATTGTGAATGAACCAAGGATAAAGGAAGTTTTCTGTATGTATAATAACCAAAGTTTTGAAATTTTTATAAATTTTTTTTTAAAGAGTAATCCAGATTTTTTTTCTATTTTTTTGTTGTTGTATGTGAAATGTGAAATATACGAAACTAATTGGATTTTAATATAATTTGTATCTCTATGAAAATTATGAATTTGAATTATGTTATGTCACAGGATAGACGAATTTGAATCATGATTATAGCTCAAAGGTATTTTATCTCAACATTATCGCGAATTACTCGCCTCTATATATTGATATGTATTAATCAAATAGTTTAATATTCACGCTTAACAGTGCATGGCATTTGTAAATGGATATTTAATTTTATTTAGAAGCTGTGCGAAAAAAATTGAATTTTTCATAATTCCTATAAATTCATTAAAATTGAGGCCAAAAAAGAATACATGTTATTTTATATGTTAACACGCTGATTATTATAAATTAGATCATCGATATATTCTAGCCCTTTTCCCTATTTAGCACCGCTGCACTTTCGTGAAAATACTATTAATAAATTCGGAACAACATGTCTTTCAGAAGTTTGGGGTAGGAGATTAGAAAAAATCGCACAACAAATAGGCCGGTTTCAGTAAAACATATGAAAGCGAACAACAACAAAGAATAAAAGTGTCCACAAAAACAAAAAGAGCGACAACACCATCGTCACATCGTTATTACTCGAGGAAATTTCAAAGTATTTCCGTAGGGCAGTGCCTGTTCCAGTAGTATAGCTATGCTATTTCTGGCTCAGTAACGTCATCGGTTGTGGACTCGGATGTGAGCTTTATCCGCGGCAAGAATCTGTTTGGTGAGCTTTGGCGCCACCTGTTGTGAAACTAGTTGAACTTCGCTGGAGTGTGTCTTGGGTGAGCTTTCATGCTGAGGGAGTCTTGGGTGGGACTCGTTGGTCTTGGGTGGGATCTCGTAGGGGAATATGATCCAGGTCACAGCCAGCGGATAATGTGGGTATGGTGGGTAGCAGTACGCACCCGAAAAATTCCGGGTAGGTAAAATACCCACCCGGAATTTGAGAGTAAGCGAGGGTATGCCATCTTTTTATTTTACAATTGTACGTTATTGACTTCAAGTTTCATTATACTCAGATTGTGTAAATAATGGCCGAGTTAACTTCCCGCATTCTTTCTTATTCATTCATTGCTGTTCTATTCAAACTCCTCGAATTCAATCACCTTTTGATTTTCGTGCGTTGGAAGGAGAAAAACTACTCATGACTACTGACAGTCTCCTGCATACCGGATATGTGGGACTCGAACCCACCTAAAACATACATTATGTTTAGCAAAGCGTGGCGGCGATGAAGCAGCTTTTATACTCCGGGCGTTTCTTTGCCATTTTCTATTTCCTTCGGTTTCTTCCAGCCTTAACTACCTGTGTATGGCTTTCCGCGTCGCTTCTACTTTCCTCCAGCCATCATGCGTCCTAGGATGTTTTTTGCCATTGCCCCTAGTTCCGGTCGAATCATCGTGCTTTAAACGATGGAGGTATTTCCTATATCTTCCATGTCCAATCAAGAACTGCTTATATTAGGATTGAGCTAACCACCTAGTGCCTATACGTTGGGCAGCATTCTTGGGAATAATGCACAAGTAGCGGACGCTTTATCCGTCATACCCTCCAACGATGCTTAGCCTCCGGTCGATCTTCACTACCAGGTACCTTAGGGCGCGCCGCGAGAGTATAATCTGTTGCCATTACCTGTTACCTTGAACCTTATTGACATTGGGTTTCTCCGTATGCTGATCAGCACAGCTTCAGTTTTGTGCTCAGGAAGCTTCAGACCAGCGCTTTCATGCACGCTTTAATATCCCAGATCGCTCCGTTCGGCCACCATTATCTCATCGAGGCTTCGTCCTAGGATTTCGGCATAGTGGTAGGGTCATCCGCGAACCCGATCGCAACTGCTCCTTTTGGAAGACGTAGCCTCAACACATCATTATACATTGTGATCCACAGGAGAAGGCACAGGACGAAGCTCTACCTGAATATTCCGAATCACAATGAAGTGACGTACCTTCTTTCCTTTTACTGACCTACCTTCTCTGACTACCCACCCGGGCCCAACACGATCCGCCGGCACTGATCCAGGTTCCAATTCTTTGATGTGCCTTATATGAATTTCACGCTGGGTGACCTTTCACACTGGGGACGAATCTGTAGTTTTGAACTTCGCTGTGTTTTGGGCGGGATCTTGCTGATCCGGGTTCCGGTGCCTTACCTTCGACTGGATGAGTTTTTGGGTTTCGTCTCCGTTAAGCTTATGCAATATAATGAAGTTAACGATTGAGTAGTCGCAAAAAGTTTTCAAGAATAAAACTTACATTCCATTTATGTGGGATTTGGTCTGGGATTCATGCACCTTGTGTCTTGGGTGAGCTTTCGCGCTGCAGTATGGGGTAGCATCTAAACTTTTTGGACTCTTTCAACCGAAAAAATCATATAAATACCTGAAAAATTATTTAATAAACAGAATAACCGCTATGGGGGCATCCTCAATTGATACAGCAAAGACCATTACACCCTCGTAGAGTAACTTTATGGTGCTCCATTTGGGCTGGCAGCCATTCTTCGAGGATGCAAGAGGCAATGCTGTAACAAGTACTGGTGATCGCTATCGTGGCATGTTCAAACCCTTCTTGTGACCGAATTGAATCATTTAGGCTTACATCAAATATTGTTCCAACAGAACGGTGCTACATAGAGTTTGTGTCCCGGGAATTCCCATCCCGGGAAGTCTCGGGACTTCAGCTTGTCTCGATGTCGGGAAATATAGCTCGAGACATTCGAGACATCGAGAAATAATAATGAATTGCAGATGTACCATGGGGAGTCACACTTCTCTTTGCAGTATGTTGCGCGCGCGATTCCTACGTAGAGGCCGGTGGCGCCGGTGTCCTTCGATACAGTAGAACCCCGATGCAGTCAACATTTCATTGTAGTAAACTAAACGACTTCACACTAGTCAATTTCGCTGTCCCCACAAAAAAAATGTATCACGCTTAAGGCTCCCATACACGGTCAAATTGGATGTACATGTACATCCAGATTTTCATCAAACCCGACCGTGTATGGGGGCTCTTAGTGGTAGTCCTATTTCTGACCCTGCGCATATCTATGCGCAGAGGGGAAATTCTGAAAAGCATTGGAGGAGAAAGTTGACTACATCGAAAGAGTTTCTTTAACTTCGTCGGCGTTCTATTGTATTTGTATACGAGTTGCCGCCGGCAATCGAGCTTTACTGTTAACAAGTTCAGATCAGTCGGTGTTTCTGAGCGTCAGTTATTACGACATATAAATACAAAAGCAGATCAAGGTAAGCCATTAAAGATTAGATATAAGATTTTTCGGGTTGTAAGATACATATTTATTGTTAATTGATTCATTAAAATTATATTACATTTACATACCTATCGATTTGGATTTGCTAGTTTGTATGAATTTAAAATCTCTTTATTGTACAAAAGAGCAACTTAATACCTAAAATACAGAAAATAATATATATAAGAGCGGGCTTTTCCCCTATGGGAATTTTTTAGATTCAGTAATCAGTTATTATTTAGAGCACTATACACTGCCCGGCACGAGTATTTAGCGCTGACCTACCCGGCCCAGCCCTAAAGATTCGTGCCAGGCGCTATACAATATATTAAAGTCGGGTCCCTACGCTCGTTTTGCCAAGTTTTATTTTATTTTATGAAAAATTACTTGTTTGTTTTAGGTTACCTACATATATGTATGTATTTTAAAAGAAAAGTATCGTGACTTGATTGAGGCTTGATTCGAAATGGATGGAGCAAGTTCAAAGGTCTGGAAATATTACAAAAAAAATAAAGATTCATCTGATGCGCAATGCCTGAAATGTCCGAAGAAAATAGGATGCAAAGGATCAAATACAACTGGGCTTTTGAGACATTTGCAGCGCATTCATAAGATACAATTTGATGAACCAGAACTATCACCAACTGAAACGGAAACATCTGAGGCATCGACCAGTATCGCCAAAAGTGTATCTGCGCCAAAGAAAATCAAAGTTGACACTCAACAAAAATTAAATTTTGAAATCCAGCCGAGAAAATCTTTGGGTGAAATTGTTGCCACACTTGCAGCCAAGGATGGATTAACTATAGGAGCCATTACCAATAGTGATTTCATACGGGAATCACTAGCCGCAAAAGGGTACAAACTATCTAGAGACCAAAACACAGTCATGAATTTAATTTTGGAATTTTACAACCAGAAAGAAAAGGAAATGATACGAGAGCTGAAAGAGATCTGCTCGTCAGAAAAAAGGCTTAGTCTCAGCGTTGATGAGTGGACCAGTCTCCGAAACAGACGCTATTTCAATCTTTGTGTGTATACTGCGTTGGGAAAATGTTACAACTTAGGTTTGATATTCATACCAGGAAAATGCGGTGCAACCGAAATCAGAGAAATAGTAGAACAGCGCATAAAATACTTTGGTGTGGATTTCGAACACCACGTCGTTGCTGTTACGAGTGATGGACCCAACGTTATGAAAAAGTTTGGACGCGAAAGTCCCTGCGAAATGGTTCTTTGTCTTAACCATGCCATTCATCTTGCCGTATTAGAGACCTTTTGCAAGAAAACGTCTGAAGATACAGTCCAAGATAACGTGTCGAATGAGTTCAGCAATAATGACGAAGCAGCAGATGAAGATTATGAAGACATGTCTGATGAAGAAGCGGTAGTTGATGCTGTTGGCAACCGTCTCATGCAACCTAAAGATGACATAAATAAAGTGTTAAAAGAAACTCGCATCATTATAAAAATGTTTAAAAAAAGTCCTTTGAAGAATATAACTCTCCAAAAACATGTAAAAGCTGAATTTGGATTGGAATTGAGCCTACTTTATGATGTTCAAACCAGATGGAACTCTATGTTGACCATGATCGAGCGTTTTTTGAAGCTAAAAAATGCTATCAAAAAGGCGCTCATTGATTTGGAATTATACAGCAAGTGGAAAGAAGAAAATATTGCAGTATTAGAAAAACTGGAAAAAAAATTGAAACCCACAAAACTCGCGGTCGAAGCATTGAGCAGACAGGATGCCAATTTGTTAACAGGAGAGGCGATAGTCAACATACTGCTCAACAATTTGGCGAGTATGAACGACCCTTTGGGTCAGACCATAGAAATATAAACTAACTTGGAACGGCTGTGTCGTGTGAAAACCCTGTACGTGAGCGACCACTCTAAAGGTAGCTTGTTTAAAAGGACAGCAACAATGTGCACAAGTGGGACACAAATTGCCGAACTGTCTGGGGTAGCTTCTTGAGTGAATGGTGGTGTGCCAAGTCAATATCCGGGCGGCATGAATTTTATGCCAGGAATTTTAATCGCTCCGCTTTTAAAACTTCCCTCTTATTATTTCTGCATATTTTGGCCTGCACTGCCTTACCACTACTACCGAGTGAACTAAAACACATCAGGAATTGTGGTACGCTTAATCTGGCTTACAGCCATTCCGTGTTTAGTTTATATTTCTATGGGTCAGACACTATTTAACGCACTTAAACTCAAAATCGCAGGCCGACGAAACACACATCTTATATCACTGATTAATTATTTAAACAGTTCCGAACAAAACAAAAGTGACTACTTCTTAAACAGCAGCAAAACTAACATGATCAGTTTCGCAGAGGAAATATTTAACAGACTTTTCCCCGCCAGTGCCAGTGCAACAGCTACTGCTGAAACTGACGTTGATTCAAATTCCGAAGCAACATTTATCAAACAACCAGAGTTGGACACATTTGAGAACCAATTAGAAAATGCAATTAAAGGCATTTTGACTAAAGAAACTCAAACCAAGGAGCTTTCGAAGAGCATTATTAAAAAGGAATTTCAACTCTATGAAACTACAGGCCAAAGATCTCCAAACATGGAAAGCTTGTATCAAGCTCTACTTTCGGTTAAGCCTACCTCGACCGAAAATGAGAGGGTTTTTTCGATGTCGGGAAACGTCGCACAGTGTGACGAAAGGTATTGAAAATCGGAAATAAATCATTTTTCACGAATACCAATGAAATGTCCTGAACTTCTTTCACATATACCCAATGTACAAAAGTAAAGTGATAATTCCTGGAATATCCCTTCCAGGACCGAAAAATTCCAACTGAAAGTTGTAGTTAAGGTCGCACGCAAATTCTATTTCAATCAGTTAGAAATTTGTGTGCGAAGTTTCAACAAGTTCTGTACGAAAACAAAGTGAAAGTAAATTTTTTATCATAATGAATCCAACAGTTTATGGTATGTATAGTATTATTTCATTAAAATTATTTAAATAAGACTGATATATAACAATTTTGCTGAACATTAAAAAAATCATATAAAAATTATCACTTTTAATTCAATCGCAGAAGTTCCTTTAAGCTTTTAAAAAAATGGTAAAATATGGTACAAATGTGGTCTTCTACACATTTTAGTACAGCTAATGTAGTTTCCAATAACATATAGTGGTGCCTTCGCAAACCCTCGCAAATTAATTTTTGTTAATATTTTTCAGAATGCGTCGTTAAAATCAGCGGAAAAGATTTCATGGAGGCACGTCGAAATTCATCGAAAAATGAAGCTGTGGATGATTTGTTCACCAAAATTTTGACCCGAATACCTGAAGGTTTTGTACTGGAGGATACGTTCGATGTCCAGGACTTTAAAAGACTTGAATTTTTGAATTTAAATAAGAAATTCATCGGGTGTGGCAAACATTGGGATCGTTTTGAAGAAAAAAATTCTGATTATTTGGCTAAGGTTTTCAGTTTCACTTTGAAAGGCGATAAGGACGAGATGGAGGATGAGGTGTTCGAAGATCAGGACAAACAGCCCGGTCCGTTGAAGCGTGGTCGTCCTCCAAGTGGTGAATTTAGTTCTCTCAGTGATCGACAAAAAAGGAACCGTCTGCGAACATTTAAAAAATTTGGATCCGAAGAATTGTTATCGGCGTCAAGAAAATCACTTCATGCGGAAGGTGAACTTAGTGCTGTAGATGTGTTGGATAAGTTGGAAAACTCACCGACTAAGGGCAAGACCATGAGTAGGACCCTTTCGAGCTGCCCATCAGCCGCATTCACCGAAGAGACTGCTCTAACTATTATGTACCATCTTGGTCTAAGTGTCGAAAAGTACAACTACCTCCGAAACAAATGTAAAGAGATCGGACATGATATATTTCCCTCTTATTATAAACTGAAACAAATGAGAGAAAGTTTTCTGCCAGAAGATAGCGAATTTACTATAAGTGAGAAATCAGCAGAATGCAATTTGCAAGCACTTATGGATAAAACAGTGGAAAGTGTCGTAAAAATAGTTGACCTGCGCGATGACGACAATCAGGACTTAACACTAATTTCAAAATGGGGATGCAGTGGCGGACTAAGGGTGGGGCAGAAGGGGCGGTCCGCCCCGGGCCTCTGGTTCCTGGGGGCCTCCAAATGTCTACAAGTTCCCTTGATCAAATCCTAAACAAGGCTATTAAAATATGGTCAGTGCCTACCTAAGTGGTACTCTGTAGTCGGAGGTCCCGTACAATGTTCCCGTAGACACAAATAAGTACAGCATGTAATTATTAAAATGGGACTTTATTGAATCGTTATCCTGTACATCGCTTATTATTCAATACTTCTGGACCATTTTCATCTCGGTTGCAACATGCAAGATGAGTTTTTCTAAACTTTAGCCTGGGGCCCGATTCCGCAATGGTGAGTTTTACGGTGTTCACCGATTTCAGTGTACACTGGGGTGGTAGCACGTAAGTGGTTTCAATCGACCTCTCCATACAAAAATTCAGAATTTTTGTATGAAGAAGTCGATTGAAACAACTTACGTGCTTCCACCCCTGCTTATTTTCGCGTCCGCAAGAGTGAGAATGATTTTTTTGACATTTGCTTTGAACACCGCCGCGTCGTGAAAAATTTCTCACTGAGAAAAAGGCTGTGAATTTACGGTGAGTTTGAATTATGACGAGTAAAGTTGTTTTTGTAATTTCGTGCGATTATTTTTGAATAAGTTTTTTAATTTTTTTTAAAAATATTTTTTTTGAGAGATTTGTTTGGTATGTAAAAATAGTTTTAGTTTATTGTTCTAAAAGATTTTATTTAATTAGAATTTTTAAAATGGAAAGGTCAAGACAGTACCAACTCAGCGCATCATTCAGCCACTTTGAAAATCATTCAGCACTTTAAAACTCACTGGCACTTACGGAATCGCATTTTAAAGAAAAGTGAACACCGAGGTTGTCAGTGAGTTTTTCCTTCGGTGTTCACTGGCGAAAAACTCACCGTTTTGGAATCGGGCCCCTGGTGTCCAATATAGAGCTTTTTGCATAGAGCTAGAGAAAACTCTCCCATAGAGACGCGTAGAGAAGTGTATACACCCTCTAGAGCTGTACACATGCACTCTACACCCACTGTACCGGAAAATTTTCTCTGCTAAAAAACTCTATAGTGTATAAGCAATTTGTTTGTGTTGTGTGGAGCTCTACATCTGCTCTAGGCTCTATCAAGCATGTTTGATAGAGATTTTCTCTCTACAGTATTCATTCTTATTTACATTTCGACTGCGCTTCGAATTGTTGTACATCCGCCTGTTAAATAGCAACGAAATTCGAATACGACATACGCAGAAAATGTGTCTTCTTCCGTGAGCTCATTCAAAAATTCTCGATACATTCCAGCGTTTTATTTTCTTTTCGCAATCCAATCTCGCGCCGAACATTTCCTTTCCTTCTTTTTCTCTTCTCTTCTCTTTTTGGCGAGACCTCATTTTATTATTTTTTTGTTTTCTATTAATTTCCTTTAAATTTTTTACACAATATGTGTACGCACGCATCTCTGAATAACTGAGAAATTAAATGACATGCAAAAGTTGATGGCCGACTCTATAGTAGAGAAAACGCATCTGCAGTGTACAGTCTGTAGAGCAGGTGGTAGAGCTCTACTCAAAATTTCTCTAGAGCAATTCTACGGGCGGTGGGGTGGTAGAGTGGTAGAGACGCGCTGTAGTGTACACACTACAGGTAGAGCTTTATACTCTACACTCTACAAAAAAAACTCCATAGTGGACACTTGGCTTTAGAACTACTTTCGGAATCGATGGGTAATGAGATGCTTTCCCTGCTGGGAAATAAACATACACACACTTTTACATACAAATGAAAACTGAATAAAAGGCTTCTGAAATTACATCAACTTCTTAGACTGAGGGCCTCATTCAGCTTTGCCGCCCCGGGCCTCTGACGGGCTTAGTCCGCCACTGTGGGGATGTGATGGCAGTTCTGGGCACAGTATGTATAAACAAAGACTTGGTGACAGAAGTGGAACCGACACCAGCCTATTTATGATGTCGATGGTCCCTATTGAACTGCAATATTCGGACGGAACTATAATTTGGGAAAATGCTACACCGAGCTCTAGAGATTATTGCCGGCCCATAAAATTTATATTTGAAAAGGAAAGTGAGTCATTGGTTCGCCAGGAGGTTACTGCAATAGAAGAAAAGATTCGGCTTCTTCAGAATACGATAATTGCCGGTAAAACCATTAAACATAATATGTTTATGACCATGGTTGATCAGAAAGTCATTAACCATATTACCGGTAATAAAGGTTCGGCTAATTGCTACGTTTGCGGAGCTAAGCCAGGTCAAATGAACTCTATTGTAACTGATGGCCCGAGTCAGGTATCTGCAAAGGAAGATAATTACCGATACGGATTATCCACACTTCATGCGTGGATTAACTCATTCCAGTGCCTACTTCATATTAGTTACAAACTCGAGTGGCAGGTGTACAGGAAGAACAAGGATAATAAAGCTGCGATCGATGATAGGAAGAAATCCATTCAGGAAGCGTTTTCTAAGGAAATGGCGTTGAATGTGGATAAACCTTTAGCAGGATTCGGTAATACCAATGACGGTAATACGGCGAGAAAGTTCTTCTTGGAATGGGAGAAAAGTGCAAGAATTACTGGAGTTAATGCTGAACTAATTAAAAATTTCAGGACGATTTTGTTGGCATTAACATCAGGACAACCAATTAACATCAGAAAATTTGAAGCACTGACTAAGGATACAGCAAATCTCTACGTTAGCCTGTAGCCCATGCCTGTAACTGTCCTTAAGATACTTATGCATGGGTCAGACGTTATAAAGCATTTTCTTCTACCAATTGGAAAGTTTTCTGAAGACGCACAGGAAACTCGTACAAAGGATGTTCGGCGATTTCGACTAGAACACACTCGGAAAACAGGTCGTATAGCTACTAATGAAGATTTGATGAAGCGACTGTTCCTCTCTACGGACCGATACATCAAGTTTTTAGGCGGGGCAAAGGCAAAGAAGGAAATTCCGAAAGATGAAGACGTGTTAAATATCTTAGATTTAGATGAAGATTATACAGATTCTGAGTACGAAGACGATGTAATTGATGTTGATTTTAATCCATATTGATTGTAAATATTATAATATAATAAAATGTGTATACAGAATCATGAAATTAATTTTTTACATTATATTTGAATACAAAAATTTTTTCTTCTAAAAATCGCATTTGAAGTTTTCAATTTTCATATACTCCCATACAAACTTGGTACGTATAATTAATTATATTTCCTTAAAGTTAATATAATCGACAAATTCTAATGATTGTATATGAAAGTCCGTCCATTAAGCTGTCTACAAATGAGAATATCCTTTTTTGGTCCTGAATCCTTTTTCGTCCTTTTTCGCAAAATGCATGAAAATTATTTTTAGTTTGCAAGGATTATGGTTCTAACATTCAATATTCAATCCCATATATTTTTCCGTTTTGTCCCATAGCCTCGTCACACTGTGCGTCGTGACTAAACTCAGAAGTCGTCTGTCCGACAAATCCCTTAACGCCATTATTTTTTTAAAAGCCTTTTTTATTAATAAAAAAAAAGGTTTTAAGTAGGTAGGATAGTGAACAAAACTTAATAATAATATAGTGATTTTGCGTGCCAAATTTAATTTTAACTGTTCTTAATATTCTTAATAATTAATTACTCATTATGTTACTGTAGTTTTGGATAACAATTTTTATTTTATTTTCGTTTATGTACCTTACTTAGTTAGAATCTTGAATTATTTTGCGTGATATATGTATACAGGAAAAAGAATTTTGTTTAATTATAAAATGTATGTTCCAAATTTTGATTTTCTTTAAATTCCCTTTGAAAATCTAAAATGTCTCGAATGTCTCGAAATTCCCGGGATATTTAGCTCGAGACGTCTCGGGACCCGAGACTTTAAAAACCTCGAGACTTCACAAACCCTAGTGCTACAGCACACCAGCTCGTGGTACGATGCAAGTTGTATACATCGGCGCTTACATAAAATGCACCCTGAATTACCAATGATCTAATTATACAGTTGACGGTTGACCGCCAATCTGCTTAATTTCGTTCACCTCTCTTCTTCTATTTCTTTAACAGATCTGCAACCGGTATCGGGCCCTGGCCTCTCGCAATTGTTCTCTCCAACGGTCCCGATTCTGAGCCGATGTCATCCTTTCAGCGGAGGTTGGGTCCCCTTCGCTGTTGGATCCCATAGATTTTCAGTACATTACAACAATTTAAATTTCAGTTTTAAATTTTCTTGCAGGGTGTGAGGTTTGTCGCTTGTTATAAAAGACGTCCCCTGCTCGATTGTGGAGGGACCGTCTGCTGGTAAGGCTGCAATTATATGAACAAAATAACCTCGTATGTTATAAGCAGGCGGCTACCTTCTGGGGTGGCCACAGAGTACCTATAGGAAGGAAAGGAGTTCCTGAAAAGAAAACTTCGCGTCGCAAATATACACCAAAAGGCATAACTGTGAATGAAATAGCCAAATTTCGTAGAAGATGCAAATACCTCCGTTAGACGTCCTACATTGGATTCAACTAGTTTATCTGAGCCAGGGCCTGCCTTAGGGTGTCTGGACAAGGTAGAAAAAACTGTTGCGCAATATTACAAAACCAGAATACAAGAAAACAATTTAAAAAGAAATTTTAAGTATAAAGAAATACCTGAAGAGCAAACTTAATCAAAGTTTCAGTAACACAAAAAACCAGGAGCAAACACAATCCTTATAACACTTGTCTTCATCAATTCCCTTTGTATCTCGTGTATCTTTTCTCTTAACGAAAGGCGAAACCCATGCGGCAGAGAAAGTTCATTTCCATTATCTTTCATTGTAAAAATCCTGGCAGCCCCTCAGCCCCGCACATCACATCCCTCAGTACCTAACCTATAGCGAGCACTTCGCCATCATCACACCACAGTCCCTTTTAACAAAGGGCTGCAGCGTGGCAGTCGTCCTTAATAATCTCATCTTACACGACAATAAAAATAAATTAAACGCGCAATTCTCGTCTTTAACAACTGTCTGCCCATTTGCCTTTGCGCCCACCCGCCGCTCCCGCCCCAGGACTCAGTTGTGCCACCCTTCACCACTTAGTTATCCTGGAGCAGCGATAGTTAAGGCATAAATCTCTGCCCCACTCTTCACGTTATATGCTGCTCAAAGCTGTTCCTCCTTTTGTGTATTATGGCGCGGTGGCTCTGATGTGTGTAGAGCTCCGGCGGTGGTGAGTCCTAGTGGAGGACCTGAATCAGGATCCTTTTTCCGCTTAAAATGGAAGAAAAATTGGAAAATTCTTCTTGCCATTTCGTTTCATAAATCCTGGTTAACTTACTCGTCGGTTGGTGCAGAGGTTCCTTTGGCCTCGTCTGCGGCCCTTCCCCCGGTACCCAGTTCCTACCCCCCCTATATATATAGTATAAGTTGGAATTTTCCTTCTGCCATTTTTTTTCGGAGTCCTGTTCGGCGGGTGCCTAGATTAGGGGTGGGCGGGTGCTGCAAGGATGTTACTTTAGTGTCGAGACTCATAGCGTCATGAAGAGAGGATCAAGTTCCTTAAGGAAGATGAAGTAAGCAACGGTACAGCACTGGGTGATGCTGCTGGTCCTTGGGGACCGGGGACCGAGGGGTGGTTAAAGGAAAATAAACTGAGATTTCATCTAATGAATTCTTATGGGCGCAATTTTTCTTACTTTTTTTCGCCCCACTCGGTATCCGCAATGAATTTTTTTCGGAGTCATTTTAACTCAGGCTGGTGTCGAAGGATACCGAAGGATACTGTGCTAAGGGTGGTGTTGAAGGTCCACCGATTGAATCTCAATTTTTTTTTTCGGAAATTTAGGCTCAAGCTGGGGATTTATTTGATTTTTCTCGCAAAGATGGAAGTTGATTTGGGTGTTTTTTTTTTCTATTTTATTTATTTGCATGAAATCTAGATGTCAGAAAGGATCTACAAATTTTTTATATTTTTTTGTTGGTTCTGGAGAGGATGGAGAAATCTGACACTGATTTTGCCTTAGAGATAATATCAAAAAATATCCGAAAGTTAATGAAGATTAATCTTGTTTCGCAGAATGAAAATAAAATTCCATAAAGTGAAATGAATAAAATTTGTTTGGATAAAGTAGATGATATTAAAAATTATTAAATTGTTATTCAGAGCTAAATGAGTTGTATTCATTTTTCTAGTAAAGAATTGGTAATGAATATTAGCTTAAGGCAGCGTATTTGGAGCACTTAGGTTGAAGTTTTTGGAATGGCGATATTATTGGATTTGTATTTTCTTTAATTTTAGCATAAATTGATTTTTTAATTTAATTTAAACTACTAAAGTAGATTTATAAAGCATCGACCGAAAACTGCTTTCTCCTTAACAGCATGACCAAATGAAAGGTAAATCGGTAGACACTGCTCTCCACTCCCTGGTAGCGGTCATTGAAAAATCCTTTGATTTCAAGGAGTTTACTTTGGCTGCTTTCTTAGATATTGAATCTTCTGCCGTCACGGGGGCACTTTAACGTCTGGGTGTCGATGGGTGCTCCAGGTCCCTTATCGATCAGCTGCTGCGGTGCAGGGTCTTAAAGTCTGGTCTGCGGCTTTCAGAAGAAGTCAGACTGCTTGGAAGGGGCCCACCGCAAGGTGGGGTTCTAACACTGCTCCTTTGGAATATAACAGTCAATGTATTGTTGATAACCCTGAAGGGGCCTATGCTGATGATATAGTGCTGGTGGGGACCGACAAGTATGTACATCTCAACAATAAGAGATATAATGCAACGAGCATTATTTACTCTTGTTCATTGGGCCACTAAAAAGGGTTTACGCGTTAACCCAGCTAAGACTGAAGTAATGCTCTTTACAAGGAAGCTGTAACGAAACAGGCCGCTGTAAACAAAAAAAACACAACAACACCACCCAGGGCCGGCGCGTGGTTTTTTGCGCCCGGTGCATTATGCTTTATTGCGCTCCATCAGCTGATCATATGAAAAAAGTTTTTTTCGTCTGGATCTCAAGGACGAAGAAGCGGAAAATACACAAGGCACTTCTAACTTGGCAGCAATTAGCTTGGCTTTTTCAATAACTTCCTGAAATTTTGCTCTGATCGTAAATCTATCAAAAAACCTTTTGTTGAAATTAAAAATATCAACTGCAGCAGACATTTGGGCTTAAGACATTGAAGTACAATCGGCTATAATAATCGCAGTAAACATTGTTTGAATTTGAGTCTGAATACAACAAGTATGCTACGATTTTGATTTTACAGCGCCGTCAACTGGGATCCAGGTCCCATAAGACGACGTTATACTACGTTTAACGAAACATTAACGAAAACAAGTACATGTGATGTACGTTGATTATAGTCAATCATTCATTTTCATCATAGAGCCCTGTGAACGCAGGGATTGACGTACGTTCTTTCACGTCTATTATAGTTCGGGCTTAAGTATATATTGGTTGTATTTATTTTTCTAAAATATCACACTAGATTACTATGGAACAAATTAAATTGAACTCAGTAAATTTATTTCGTAATTCTGCTGTATGTTTCGATACGGGTTCCCTACCTGAACGAGTTCAACCAACGCCTCGTAGCATAACCTTCTATATTTACAAGCCATGAACAAGAAAAATATTGAGAGCGAATTTCCGCTCAATCGGACCACAACTCGGTGAAGTCACGTTATGTTGTTAAGCCAGAACTATAATAGACGTGAAAGAACGTACGTCAATCCCTGCGTTGCCAGGGCTCTATGATGAGAATTAATGATTGACTATAATAAACGTACATCACATGTACTTGTTTTCGTTAATGTTTCGTTAAACGTAGTATTACGCCGTCTTATGGGACCTGGATCCCAGTTGACGGCGTTGTGATGTCAAAATCGTAGCAAATTCAAACAATGTTTACTGCGATTATTATGGTCGATTGTACTTCACGGTTTACGATGACAGATACGTACGTCTACATTCGTTAAAAACGTACGTCGATCTACGTCTATTATAGTTCAGGCTTTAGTGTAATTTGGAGAATTTGGTAGTCCGCTTCTCTCAATATCTATTCTTGTTCATTGCTTAGACATGCTCGTAGACATCATCTAATTGACGAACTAATCGTTTTAACGCGTCTATGCTACTTTCACTACTAGTCTTACTAAACTTTTTAGTGTCTACTTTTTCAAAATAATAATCTTTTAACCGAACTGGAGAAATAAGCATGTAAATTTTTAATAGTATCAAAAAAGAAATTGCCTTTAGAAACATACGTTTTTTCGAAATTCACACCTATTATCAACAGGCGCGGGTCTAGAATTTTTTTGGGGGGTCTCGGAATTAAAAGTGGCGGAAAAAAAATTCTAATCCTAAAAAAACAAAAACAAAATTAACAAAACTAACCGAATTGTGGGTTTTCACAGAGTAATGAACTTACGCCAATAATACAGCCTGTCCGAACAGACCGCATAAAGAGGCTTCCAAACCCTATGGTGGTCTCGCGAACTTGAAACACTCCGAAAAGAGTGTAGAAAGGAGTTTAATTCAGCTAGACGCAGCAACAGTGCAACCTCCTATAGCTGCTATAAATCGAAGCTGAATAGATAAGGAAAGCCAAATGTACCTCCTGGGCTAACTTTTGCAGCAATATAGAGTCCACGTCGGAAGCCTCAAGGCTACGTAAAATATTAACTAAAGCGCCAGCAATGCTTCGTTATTTACTCAACTAAAACGGCGATTGGACTGACACTATTTATGGACACCCACTTCTCGAGTAGTACTACCGCTGAGACAGCTTTTACGTTAAAACCTGCAACCTCACCACAGCTGGTAAAATCTATCATAAGTAGAGCAAAACACCTTTCAGCCCTATAAATCTTCAGGCCCGGACGGCATAGTGCCGGCACAAGTGCGGTGCACCCTTAGTTACATCATGCCCTGGTTGCAGGCCATGTTTACCGGGTGCCTTCAGAATAACTGCATTCCCTCTATTTGGAAAGAGGTGCAAGTAATTTTTATACCTAAGGCAGGAAAAGCCTTCCACGCAACACCCAAAGACTTCAGGCGAATCAGCCTATCATCCTTTCTTTTAAAGACTCTAGAAAGGCCAATCGAAATATATCTGAGCACAACACGCCTACACAAAGGGCAAATCTACTGACGCTGCTCTCCAATCATTGGTCTGAACCATTGAAAAATCACTCGAGGTCAAGGAGTATACATTAGCGGCATTCCTTGAGATAGAGGGAGCGTTTAACAACGTACTTCCGGAAGTCATTACCCTGGCCTTGACAGAACTGCGGATCGAGGCATCACTGGTGCCTCTCATCCATCAAATGCTTAGTGGCAGGATGGTGGGCGCGATCCTAGGCAACTGCTCGGTCCGAAGGGCCGTAAATAGAGGCACCTCGCAAGGAGGAGTACTCTCGCCGCTCCTATGGGTCCTAACTATGGACCAGCTGTTGCGACGCATGGAGGCATAGGGCCATCACCTCCTGGCCTACGCGGATGACATTGTCATAGTCACTAAAGGAAAATTTCTCAAGTCCTCTGTCCTCTTCACGAGGAGGTATAAAAACCCCACCTCTAACAGCCCCACGGCTAAACAATGCCAGGCTCAAATTTAGCAATAGCGCCAAATATCTGGGGGTCGTCCTGGACAAGAAACTCCTCTGGAATGAAAACACAGAAGAGCGCATTAAGAAAACCAACATAGCTGTGGGAGTGCTGACCGGACACTGTCTGATAGGGACGCATGCGACCCGCTAAGGTCTTGAGACCTGCGATTTTTGCAGAAGCTGTGAAAATCCGGACGAGGAGAAAAGTGTACCACGTCTCCTCTGTCACTGCCTAGCCCTAAGCAGAAGGAGATTAACCACATTTGATGAACCCTTTCTAAACACGCTTGCGGAAATCTCGAAGACTGGAATCCCGCAACTGAGAAGATTCATTACTTCCTCGAAATGGTTTAGCGAATAAACGACACTTTAACATCCAGTTTAAAGTGGTATCACTATGGCATCACAATGGGCCTATCTCTTTGACCTAAGTGTATGAGCTTGAACCAACAGCACAGCCACGAAAACGTGCCCTAACGTGTTTTTGATGAAGACGCGGCCTTTCGTGTGAATGCAGCTAACTTCAGAGTTTGCAAATCAAAACAAGGTCGTTTTTTTAATTTGCAAAAAAGTTGGGTTGGTTTTGGTCGTTTGGTTATTTTTTGTTTTTGTTTTTTTAGTTGGTCAATCTTGTTTTTTAAACAGCGACCGCTTTTGGGGGGGTCATGACCGCCGTGACCCCCCCTTGAAACCGCGCCTGATTATCAAACGATGCTTCAATGAAGTCTGAGTTGAAGATGTAGTTAATGGAAAATTGTATGTACTATTTATGTTTGCCCGGTACCATTAATTCGAGACACAGTAAAATATTTTAATTTTCGTAAACATACATAAAAACAATAAACAAATGAATTCTAATAAAATATAAATATAAATAATATAATTTAAAAATGTATTACCTAAAATTAGTAATTTAATAATTATTATTAAATATAAAATTAAATCTAAATTTGAAATCTAATAAAAATATTTCACTCAATTTACTCTTCATAAATTCTTCCAGAGGAAGTAGGCACAAAACTTAAAACTACACCATAAATAACTCGTATAACATAAAAAAATCTACATTTAGACAGCAAGGGAACAAACAAAAAATCGCAAGATATTTTGTTCTCATTTCGTTTATTTACCTCTTTTACCAAATCTCGGAACAAAATTTAAAAGTGCACCAACAGCGCCCTAAGTTTATATCAATCTCAGAGTAAACAGCAATACACAATACAGAGCCATCGGAACATTTTGTTTCGTTGTGTGAGTTCATATAGTGCCTTTTACAAAGTGCTCAAAAAGTGCTCCAGCATAGTAAAAATGAAATTATTTTGTGTTTCGTCTCGCTCATTCCACTGCTTAATTCTGTATTTACATCTCTTGTTCAAATTTGAGAACATCAGTTGAATGAGGGATTTTTCTCTCACTTGGTGGATTTTTCTCCTGAATTTTTACTTCTGCTGATTCTCTTCCTTCACTTTTTGAGTAAAATCTTTTCGGGCAAATACTGGACCGAAATTATATGAAAACTCGAAGCAAAGTCTCGAGAGGAAGTAGAAAAAGTCTCGAGAGTACTAGAGGAAGTAAAATTTTTTGTATGGAATTTGTGTTCTATTGTTACATGAGTTGAAATATATAATATTTTATTGGGAAAATAAACTGGAAAACTAAATCGCGGTAATAAAAATGAAATCCTTTAATATATAAAAAGGATGTCACAAAAACAATTTTAAAAGTTTTTTTTATGAAATTTTTTTAATTTTTTTAAAAAACTGAATATCTGAAATAGCGCCCCCGTCAATGGCGCCCGGTGCAAGTGCACCATTCGCACTTATGAAAGCGCCGCCCCTGGCACCACCGCTGTTAACACAAAGGCAAAGCCGCTGAAAAAGACATTACAAAAGAGAACAGCGACGCGCAGCAAGGCACCAATATAAAAACCCACGAAGAGTTGATCCAGTGGTACCGAAAGACCGATACACCAACAAGCCATGGAGAGGTGATCCGGGAGAACTCCGACGTAAATAGACCAAACGGGCTACCTCGGGAGCGTTGATCCAGAGGTAACCCGCTAATCCTTTATTTCCTCTCTTTCCCTCCCCTCGATAGTTGTGTAATATAGAACTTCTAGAAATAAAAAGAACATAAAGGTAACAGGGGCTTTTTATTTGAACCTTGGCCATCTCAGAGCTGACCAGCCACTCCCGACGTTACAAACAAGGGCGGCGGAGCATAATCATTGTGGGTGGGGAGCACTTGTACAGACCTGTTTGTTGAGTTACATGGTTTTTAATTCTTTGGTTATGGGGTTATGCAAGTCCGCATTTTGTGGGGGGGCTAGCCCGCCTCATGTGGACCCCGTGTGGACTGCCCTATAAGGCTAACACAGGGCATCTAGCGCCTTGCCTCATTCGCCCTTTGTCATAATCAATGCCCTATTTGTCCTCTTGAGGAAAAATCATTGCTACCCCCCACCCCTAGTGGAATAAAGAGGCCGAAAAATTTTACAGTTTCGGCATGGAAAAGTGGGTAATAACTGCACAGGTGTCGAAAACTTTATATTTTTAAGCGCGAGTGTCGTTTTCCACTTCCAATGCTGCTTGGCCTCTGTAATGGAACTAGAACTGGTCTATTGAGTATGCTAAATGATACCTTTCACGGTCATCAAAATAATTGCCTGAAATATGAAGCAATGCAACAAATAAAACTAAAACTGTGTATGAGGAAAATTAAAGGTCAGGGGTTTCACTTTAAAGCTTCTTAAAAAGCTTTCCGAATACGTAGCGTTTGCCCTATTTTATTTATAATGAGGTTTGCCTCATAGAGCTCTTATGAGAAACTGATAAGGCATACCACACTTCAGTATCGCTGATTTTTTTGTGTGGGGTTCCAACTTCTAAGAAACTAAGGGGAAAGCCCTCTTTCGGTATGCCCAGAGGCAGTCTCCTTTTTAAATGCTGTTTGGGTGAGGTTTTAAAAACTTAGGCTATACATATGAGCTCTTAATAGTTCTAACATAATATATTTAGTTTTCGTATGAAAAGCCTTGCTTGTGTGCTGCCCTTCGACCTCTTAACTTTCTGGGTTATTAGGTGTACATGAAATATTTGGGTGTGGATTTCCCCACCCACAGCGAAAGTGCGTGTGCAGTTTTCCTTCCATCCCCATGCGCTCCGCCGCCCCTGGTTACAAAGCATATGGGACCACACTGCCATTATTGCCGGAGGTGGGAGGACGAACGAAAGGGATACACTCGTCCACTTTCTGTGTAAATTCCCACATCTAGCCAAAGCCAGGCAGCGCACACTAGGCAGTTACCTTCTGGAAGACTTAAAAGAGATTTCCAGCAGAGCACTGAGAAGCTTCCTAAACTCTACATAGTCGATAAAGCAATAAATTTGAGATACATAAGTTTGTGACATCAAAACGGCGCGACCAAGCCCTAATTGAACCCACTGGAGACAGCCCTAAACCGAACCTAAAGGTAAACCTACTTATTCTCTTTTTTTATTCACTGATCGTTTAAAATCACTGAATTCACAGGGTTTTCCTTATTAACAATGTAACTTAGAGGTTTATTAATGAGTCTAGGGTTAAACACACAAAAGCTAAATGATGTCCTGTTCTGGCATTCCCAAGATAAATACCATTCACTCTCCAAAAACGAGTACGTTACATAAGCAATTTATATAAAAAAACACTCTCACATATTCCAAGTAATTCTGTTCCTTTACCTGACTTCATCATGCAAGAAAAGTATACAAATTTGCAAAAGAATTTCATAGAACCTTTCCCACAGGCAAAAAAAACGATTATCTGCCGTTGACATACATTTTTTTATTATATTTTCATACAAGGTAAACACTCATCCTATATCGTCTTTTCAGAACGTACCCTAGGAATATTAAACATACATAGTAAGAAAAGAGGAAAATCCTGGCACTCATTCCATCCATTCCCCATTTTCATCCTCATCCACGGCTTTTCTAAATATCCCATAGCGCTGCTCCATTTACATGCATCCTTAACGTTATAGAATTGAAGTCCTTTTCATGTTTCTTTCACAGATTTTTTCCCTTTTTATTCTGCACACTGCCATCTCTTGAGTAAACATGATTTATTCTTCGTCCATATATTATTATTCGAGACTCGAACAAGAAGAACAAAAACGATTTGGCCAGGGGTACGCCCACCCTTCTTCGCCCCCAATATAGTAATGGACTTCCTTTCATATTTCGATACTTTATCAATGACCATCGATCCTGAGAAGTTTTGTTAAGGAACTTTTCATTGTTTTCATTTCATTTTCAGTGATAACAAACATACACAAGAAAAAAATTGTGTGGTGAAAAAATACTGAGGCTGACTGACGTGTATTCGTTCGTTTTCATCTGCCATATAAAATATCTTTTTTATATGAACGTCATTTGCATATCGGAGATACAGTCGTGATGTGCATAGTATTAAGGATGATGAAACCCATATACACACGTGCACGAACAGATATTATGTTATATGACGAACAGGATTTTGGGTTTTTGGGGCTGGTTGGGGTTGGCTCAGATGAGTGATGGGCGAACGCCAAGAAGTTTCCTTAGTAAAACTTTCGCCCAGGAAGATGAGACGATAAATCATCAGGATGAAGGGGTAAAAGTCAATTCCTGAATGTTTCCTAGATACGAAGCCCGGGCATGGGGCTTAATTTAGGGGTACTTCGGGAGCAGAATTTATACATATGCGAGATATTTACGATCATAAATAACAATTCAAAGAAAACTTTTCCCCATACAAATCACAGACGAATGGAAGGATGGTGGAGGCATAGCGTTTTTTTGTTTTGCTTTTTTTTATCCAGAACCTTTATAAACAGAAATGGGAAACTTTTAAGGATATTTGATTGAATCGAGGGTGGCGAATAAGCTTTAGAATAATTTATAGGGGTTCTGTTGGTCGACCACTTAAAATTTCTGCTCTTCAGATAACTTTGTGCAATTTGGAGATATCTTGTTACACATTGTATTCATCGCATAAGTTATTGCCATCAGCAATACTGGTGGACTACGTTTATACTATCTGCCTTGATATTTGAACTACTTCAATCTTAATATCGTATTTGTAGCTTTGAAAGTTGGCATAACAATTTACGGAAGAAGACACAAAGTTGAAAGATTGATGTAAAAGATATTAGACGAAATATTGAACTGCAAAAAGACAGATATGAGAGGCCAAATAAACATGGTACAGAAATTTTCAACTAGCCATGGTAGGTCTCACAATGTAAGTAGGTAACTGATGTGGCAGCTCCGTTCATGAAACGTAAACGATCGCTAAATAGTCCAGTCAAAATAGACGAAAAAAAGCTAAAGACAAGACAATTCGGAAGTTGCTGAAAATTGGTACACACCTTAAACACATCATCATAAATAAAATGTCGAGACTGACACGCGATTTACCGCCGGGAAAACTTTTTATTCAAGGTCGAAGGGTCAAAATATCAGTTTTTTGCAAATATCTCTTAATCGGTAAGTCCTATAATAAAATAGTGTTCACAAAGTTTGTAGATTATGCGATTATCTACAAAAAAAGATATGATATGACAAATTTTCCCGTACGAATTCCCATTCATGAGATATCGCCGTTTTAAAGATTTAAAATACTCATATGCACTCATTCGCGACTTGCAAAGGTCATCAGACGTTTAATAAATCCTGTGTATTCTTTAATTTGATATAAAGATCAAAAAGTTGAGTGACTCCGTTTAGAATATATATGTAGGTACAAAATGTGAGCAAAATCCCAATGTTTCTTCGTTTTTCAGCATTTTGGCCATATTTTAAACCTACATACATATATTCTAAACGGAGTCACTCAGCTTTTTGATCTTTATACCAAATTAAAGAATACACATTTACCTAAAAGTTGAGCCTAATTTTGTTGCTTTACGATAATTAGTCTAGGAGTCATTGAGTTTTAAGTAAATTTTAAAAACATTAAATTTTTTTTCGTAAACACCCTGTATTTTAGTGGATAGTGGGGGTAGCCCCCTCTCTAGAACAATTTTTTTCTCCAAATACATCCAGGAATCACCCCTGGAAATATTAGTCACGTAGTCCAACAAAAGATTTATTGAGCATCTGATGACCTTATACACGTCGCGAAAAAGTGCATATGAGTATTTTAAATCTTTAAAACGGCGATATCTCATGAATGGCAATTCGTACGGGAAAATGTGTAAGATCTTTTTTTGTAGATAATTGCATAATCTACAAACTTTGTGAACACTATTTTATTATAGGACTTACCGTTTACGAGATATTTGCAAAAAACTGATATATTGACCCTTTGACCTTGAATAAAAAGTTTTCCCGGCGGTCAATCGCGTGTAAGTCTCCACATTTTATTTTTAATGATTTTTTTAAGGTGTGTACCAATTTTCAGCAACTTCGAATTGTCTTCAGTCAAAAATCTATTTTGACTGGACTAAAAGGGCACCGTTTTGTAATTCCTCTTGCGAAAAAACCTTTACGCAAGTATAGAGCAGTATTGACCTTTACGTAAGTATAGGGTGCTAAGGGAAACTTATCTTCAATTAAAACCAAGCTCCTACCAGTATATGTACCAGGCGGGCAAGTCCACTGAGACATCACTCCCCAATCTCGTGGTCAGGAAGCAATGCGTATCACCAAGCAAAGGAGTTGCGCTGGCGTCCTTCCTCGATATTGAGGGAACCTTCGACAACACGTCCATTGATACTATAGCTACGGCTCTAAGTAGACGAAGTCTAATTAGCACTTTCTTTCTCCGACTGGATCGACTCTATGGTGAGAACTCGCAAACTAATGGTCTCTCGTCTTGAGGGGTCTCTGGGGGGCACTATAGCAAAAGGATGTGTAACGGCCTATCCTCCTCACGGAAATTCGACATTTGACAACTCGAACGTCTCTACCTGGGCCTAACAGCTAATATAAATCTAGAGACGAATCTCCAAATAAACCACTTTGTAAGTCTTTACCCGGGGTAAAAGTAAACCACTAATACCCGGTTTCATTGCGTTCTCTTAAGCCAGTAATTCCCAAAGTGGGGGACTCGGTAGTATAGGGAGTAAAGCGCCTGGCTACCATCCCAGAGGTCCCGGGTTCGAATCCCGGCAGCATCACGATCCTTCGCCTTTCCCACCTTCTTTCTTCTTTCCTCTTTACATTCCTCCTGTCATGGCCCCGTTCCACCAGCGCATCTCATCGGTTGGTTAATGGGATTCAACTCGTTTCAGGGGGCATAACACTCCAGCGAGTTGTTTCTCGTTGCCCTGATGTTAGAGTAGCAATATAAATGGTTGGGAGTAGGTGGTTGTGGCAAGGCAATTCCTTCCTTCATTTCTCTCTTTCCCTTCACTATCTATCGACTAGAGCTTGCTGTTCGACATTGCAATAGATTGTCGACAGTACAAAGGGCTTTCCCTGAGCTCTAGTCTTCCACATAAAAAAAATATGGACCCTCAGGGGTCTATGGGATGATCCATGGGCTCCGTAGTAATTAAAAAATTTTTGGGGGTGCGCGAAGAGCTACCCGGGGTCCACGAAAAACACCGAAAATTTTTATATAAAAAATTACAAAAATTGAAAAAGCGATGTTTACTGCTTGACCACTCAGCGCAGACGAAATCGAAGAGCAAAGAGCTTTTTTGACGGACTTGTTCGCCAAATTTGATGAAATAAATTTTAAGTTACAAGGTGATCAATTAATATGTCTATTGCAATACTCCAGTTTTAATTAAACCTGCTAAAACAATTACTTTAGTAACACTGATCGTCGTAGTCTAGTTGAATGTTGTGAGCGTTTACGCTGGGAAACATTTTCACATTAACTGACGTTGATGATAAAACCAAGTTTTTAGAGGGGCCTATGCAGCCCATGTTTGATGAGTTTGTTCCTATTCGAACAAAGACCATTACTGAAAAATCCAAGCCAAACCACGGCTAAAATTAAGGAAACCAAGCGAAACTTCTATGCATGCCGATTCAATCCGTGATTGCCACCGATCAAACTATGGAATAACTTAAGTAAGTTAGGGGTCAAATCAAGAAATGAGCTTATACCTCATGACTTTGATGCCAAAAGTCTGAATTTGTACTTTACTTCAAGTAATTCCATCCGCAATACTCATATTCCTCAATCGTCGTCTAGTGGATTTAGTTTCCGCTGCGTAAACCACTCTAAAGTTCTATGTGCCATAAATCGCATTCAATCTAATGCTACAGATATTGACAACATATCGCCAATATTTCTTAAATTATTGTTACCTTGCCTATTACCTGCTATAACTCATTTGATATCAAATGATGCCTTACTACCTCCAAATTTCCCAATTCTTGGAAACATTCCCTTGCACTGCCTGTTGCCAAATTTTCTCCCCTGTGCGCCCTGCTAACTTCCGTCCTATTAGTATCTTACCGTTTTTAGCAAAAGTTCTTGAGAAACTGATTGCACTGCAAATTGTGGAGCAATGTGAACGTTACCAGCTTATAAATCCCTGCTAATCTGGTTTTCGAAAATCCCATAGTTGTGATACTGCACTTATTAAAATTACAACCGACATTAGGAATTACTTAAATGGGAATCAAATCTGCTATCTTGCACTGCTAGAATTTTCCAAGGCTTTTGATAATGTTGACCACTCTTACTTCTCGAAAAACTCCATACACAGTTTAGTTTCTCTTCGTCAACTCTCAAGCTTATGCATAGTTTCTTAAGTAACCGTTCGCAACAGGTAATGCTGCATAATCTTGCTTCAACCTCAACCATCCTCTGCTGTGGTGTTCCGCACGGTTCAATTCTTGGTCCTCTTTTATTCAGTATATTCATTAAAGACCTTCGCACAGTAGTAAACAATTCCAGAATCCACATGTACGCTGATGATATTCAGATGTACTTCTCTATGCCTAAGGATCAAATGGTGTCAGGAGTGCGGAAACTTACCAAGGACTTACAAAATATTCTTCAATGGGCTTCGGCCAATCGCCTATCATTCAATCCAGGCAAGTCACAATATCTGGTTTTCGCTCACTCTATAAGCCCTAGTCTTGTTTTTCCCAAAGTCATATTAAATGGAAATCGTTTTCAGCGTGTCGATCGTCCTAAAAATCTCGGAGTAATTCTAAGGCCCCTGTGCTGAAAGTCGGGTCGTGTGATCTGACAAGTCGTTTGAGTTGAAGAAAGTGACGTTTCAGTCGAATCACCACTTTCAGTACAGGGGCCTAAACGTAACTTAGCATTTCCCTCTAGGCCCCTCAGGAAACTCCGTCTGTATGGAAACTTGATGACTCGTGCCCTTCGTTTGCGCTTAGCCAAAGCGCTACTCCTGCCCCATCTAATGCATGGCTACTTAGTCTTTCCCTCATTGGACGCTTCTTGTGCTCGGAAAATTGAAGTGGCATACAATGATTGCATACGATTTATTTATAATCTACGTCGGTATGACCACACTAAGCCTTTTGTGAACAATGTCTGGGGATGTTCCTTGAAGACCTATAAAGACTTGAGCTTGTTGAGATTCTTTCACGATATACTTAGACGGCGAAGACCTTCCTACCGCTCCGAATTCCTCCAGCTCTCGCGATCGCGTAGAAATAACAATGTAATTATTCCTCGGTTTCGTTCTTTGTTAGGCCAACGTTCATACTTTGTTCATGCAGCTCTGCTTTGGAATTCTCTTCCATATAATCTGCAATTTATTGAATCAAGCTGTGTTTTCAAAAGGCGTATTTTTGAATACCTCACGGGCAGACCGTCTTAGAATGCGAATACCATCTCAATTTGCTTGCACTCTTGTCATTCTCCTCTCAAATTTCAAATCTCACTTTTTCTTTCCTTTTTTTTCCTCTCTTTCAATAATAATTTTGTTTAATTTTCTTTTTTCTCTTTTTTTATTTTACTTTTCTTTTCTTTCTTATGTTTTGTTTTTTATGCATTTTACGATTTACATTTATATCTTAGTTTTAGCTCTAATTTTAATTCCATATTTTAAGTATTTCCTTACCACTTTTTATTGTACTAATTTAAGAATTATTCTTTTGTACAAATATTGCTCAATAAATAATAATAATAATATATGACCATTTTAATTAATTTTGTTGGTACTGTCTTCTTCTTCAAAGCTCCGAAAGAACTCCCCTATGGATTGTAAAGAATGCTCGCTTGAAATCTGCGAACGTAATGTATAATGGTGACTTCCATTCTAAAAATTGCTCGACTATGTGCTCGACTTGTTTGAGTCGTCTCGACATGCGCGACGTTTCCTAAATCCAACTTGTTGTTCTCTTAGCTGGCAGTCTATTTTATCCTCAATTCTTCAAAGAATTATGGACGCCAGTATTTTTGCTACCATGATTTTTACTGAAATTTTTCATATCCATATTCCACACCCGTGGAATCCGTGGTCGGTGAAAACTTAACTTAATTATATTGCTAATATTGCTTAAAAACATAGAATTGCTTATATCTAGGAAACCGTTGCTCGTAAGCGATTTTTGGTGAAATTTTCTCCCTTCATCTTTTATATTTCCCTCCAACACCTTCTAGAATCCATGGGCACTAAAATAATATTGATATCGTTTGCTTAATTATATTGCATATAACCTTAACGGAGACGCAAACCAAAAATCATCCGGTCGAAGCAAATGCACCGATCCCCATCAAGAATTGGAACTCGGAACAAATTTACCACAAAATCCCACCGAAGGCACAGCGAAGTTCAACTAAAGACTCGACCCCCAGCTCGGCAGCTGACCTGGCGCAAAAGCCTATCCGAACCACAGCGAAGTTCAACCAAATTCCTCACGCAAAAGCTCATATCCAAGACATTTCGAAATTCTTAAAAGCTCACCTTCAGAAACCACAACTGATGACGTCACTGCGCTCGGAGTGATATAGCTACGCTACTTGCAACGCATTCCCTCGGTTCATATCATGAAAAAAAACAATTAAAAAACATATTATTAATAATAAAAATGCATTTTTGCTGTCTAATGAGTTTGTACGAAACGCTACGAATATAAGAAAGTTGTATTGTTAAGATTCAAAATTCCCGCCGCCACTTTGGCGGCGTTTTAGTCTAACTAAATTATAAGTGTTTTTTGGAAGGAAATATTATTATGTATTTGATGTTTTCGAGAACAAGGAGGCGTTGCCTCACTTGTGTCAGTCAGAAATAAACAGTGGAGTTTTTGGATGCAAGTTTTCTCCACTCTAAATAAATTGGGTTTTTATTTGAGTAGTTCTGAGCTGTTGAAATGTATTCAATACATTATGGTCCTTCGAGCCGGATCTGCAAACCAGTGCAAAGGAAGATAAGTATAGATAAGTAGATGTTGCACAGGTTTCTTTATTCCTTAGGTTATTGTGGTTGTAGTAGCTTGGACATTGGAAAGCATGGAAAGGCCCACAATACAATGAGCGCGTGCGTGCGCGCTGGAGCCGGAATGCAATACAGGGAACACACTGCGGCATCTATTCTACGGCCAGCAGTCAAGGAGGCAATGAGGATTTTGCGATTGTAAAAAAAACATAAGGCAATTAGCAAGCTTAGCATCAATTAGTAATTGCATTCAAAAACAAAAGAGGTGCGTTTTTTTTCTGGAATTCAAGATTTTTGTCGTTTTTTCCTTTTCTGGAATTCAGGATTTTTATCGTTTTTTTCGGGAGCTCAAGATTTTTGTTGTAAGAATAAGAATCATGAAGGTAAATAATTTAATTGGATAAGCATTGTGTGGATCAGCATGTATAAAGGTTGTGCGGATCGGAATCAATTGTTTTTAGTGAAATGTTTTCTTTTTTGCTGGATTGTGATCCGTGTAAGCTGTGCTGGACATATATAAGGAGATCCGTTGGGGTTGCCCATCACACTTCGCGAACGCGTGTTAGCTGACCTTTTTATGTTCGCTTGGCACATTCGGACAGCATGTACCTTTCGGATGGGATTGGCCTGTGGAAAAGAGCGAAATCAATTGATGGAGTAGCGGCTATCGCTGGAGATCAATATGATTCGCCGATATCCATATGATAAAGAGTAGGTCGACCGAGGAGCTGCCATGGAAAACAAATGTATTGGATTCATACGGAATTTCTTAAATTGCTGTATGAAATGTTGCGGGAGCTGCTATTGACGGGAATGCCGGTCATTTGACTAAGTTAAAATTAAAATGAAATGGAACTGCAAATAGGCCAATGGATAAGCGATCCAGTGGGTTGATTACGTGAGAGACGTCTCACGTTATCATTCCATCCACATACATGCGCACGATAAAAGGAATTCATTTGAATTTTTTGCGAACCGTTCTATTTATTTTATTTATTTCTATTTATTTATTTATTTTAAGCTATATCTAATAATTATAAGAATGGCTTTTTTTTATAGTCAGGGAACCATTGATAAGCCCAAATGATTTCTTGATTATAAAGATGGATGTAATCGAATCTCATTTAAAATATTGTCGGCTCATTTTGAATGAGATTCGATTAATAACTTTAAATGTTGAGTAATAAAATCGCGACTCCTTGCTTTAGTTTTAGGATAAAATAAATTCAATGGTTTTTAGTGTTCCTTAATGTTAGTTTTTTTTATTATATGTATATATATTTTTTTTATCTATATTTAAGTTAGTTTTAAGTTCTTCCCATCGAACGATGAGGAAACAATAATGATGTTAAAGCACACCATTCGCAAGTGTGCTGTTAATTAAAAATTACTATGGATATTAAAGCTAGGCTGTAGCATAAATATAAAAGTTAAAGCCAAATGGGTAATAACTTTAAAGCCCATTAACACCTGTGAAGATCTGTTATTTTTAAGTATTAAATAATGTAATTGAATTGGTAGACGAATAAATGAATTGAATTAACCCAGTAGGAATTCTAGGTAGCACTTACCGATGGAGCACTGATATAAGCAGTCATCTGGTAAGGGGTACTCCTATTTTCTTAGGTGTTAGAAGAGCCCTTATATAACGCATTACAAGAGAAGGCAGATGGTAAGGCGTAATCCAGAATTAGACCCAAAGAAGCTGGAAATTTGCCCGATGACTCATTTGTTTTCTTATTTTTGTAATGGTATTTGTAACTGCTCTACGATCGAGTCATCGGGCAAATTTCTAACTTCTTTGGGTCTAATTCTGGATTACCCCTTACCATCTGCCTTCTCTTGTAATGCGTTATATAAGGGCTCATCGATGAGCAGTTCTGTACGTACTCAAAGGAAAGTAAAAAAGTAAGGCCTTACCTCCTATGACATCGTGTGTAAAAATACGGGCTTCTGTAAGGGGTATGGTAAGGCCTACCCCTTACTAGTGAGGGCTCATGTCAGTACTTCTGTAAGCTTACAAGTCCTACTGGGATGTAAACAAATCTTGCAACTTGATTTTGACCCACTTCCATGTAACCAATCAACTTCAAATTTTGCACATATGCATAGTTCGCGTGACAATGCAATCTGACCATTTTGTAAGAAAATCAAGATGGCGGTTCCAAGATGGTGGCTGATTTTTGCTATTGTGTTCGGGTGTTTTCGGAAACATCATATGACTTGACAATTGCATTGTCTGTTGACTGATTTTTGCCTATTGACAATCATCTGCTGGAAACAATTCGCTGTCAAGTGATTTTAATCCTTGGACGTTTGTGAACTTAACTATCAAAAAAGTACGAAAGAGGATTCGGCGAATAAATAAAAAGATAGTGATTTTGATGGAATTGCAAAATAAAGAACTTTGAAAAATTCCAAAAATTCAACGCTATATGAATGTTATTAAAGAGTAGTATCCCAACGAACCACATATTAGGAGACTCCGCATTCCCGCTCGATACATTTATTATGGTTCCGTTTCGAGACAATGGGCATATTTTAGCATCGGAAAGAAAATTTAATTTTGTGCTAAGTTCAACACGAGTGTATTGAGCAAACATTCTGAATTTTAAAAGGAAAATTTCCAATTTTGAAACGTTTACCCATACATGACATAACTGAGGCCAAGTACATAGCTTCATCTTGTATATTATTGCATAATTTTATCATTAAAAAGCAAGGTGTGAATATAATCGAACTAGACCAAAGCGAAAGAAATGTAAATGATGAAATATTTCATGAATCTGCGAACAATCAATCTTCTCAAAATAGCTAAAAGAAAACGAGATTTATTAACTACATTATTTTCAGCTTAAACTAAATTTAAACGTCAATAAAATTTAATCAAAAAAAGCAAAACACAACAAAGCATTCCTTCTTCATCACATGCACAGGTCACTTGATCTTTGTCAAAATTTTGCTGTCTCAGGATTAGTCAAGTCGTTTTAGAATTGTCAGCAAATGCATGAACTAGTTTCCGAACACTTGATTCTGATGATTGCAAGTCATAGGACGTTTCCGAAAACACTCTTCCCCGACCCTCCGATATGGGTATCAAATGAAATGGCATGACAGATAGAATACAATTAGCTGTGTGGCGTCATTAAAAATTCAAAATGGCGGCCAACACAAAATAGCGGTTTACCTTTTCCTTAACAACGCGCTCGGTATGGGTATCAAATGAAAATGTAAGACGAGTATAGTACAGTAAGCTGTGTGAAGTCATTTTAAATCTAATATAGCGGTCGCAACAAAATGGCGGAACACATATAATAGACTAAAAAGTAGAAAATAAAAAATATAGTTTAAAAATACTAAAAAATACGCTTTTATTTTAAAATGATCTAAAAAGTCAAAAATATATAGTTTAAAAAACTAAAAAATATGCTTTTACTTAAAAACGAACTAAAAAGTAAAAAATAATTTTGAATGTAGATTTTTTGCTTTAGCCAGTATATGGGAGCAACCTACCTTTCGAAAAGTTAAGAATTCAATTAATGAGGTTATTGGTAAAAATTATACATATAACTTACTTAAATGTAAAAAAGCCTGGGCGCTAACGAAAGGTTCCAGTATTAATTAAATAAGAATATAGGTAAAGAGCTGCTGAAGATTAATATTTCCCATAATTATAATTTTCCAAAGTTGTTAAATAGCTAAAAATTCGTAAACCTCTCCGTTGACCTTCGAGCCGCTGTATCGCGGACATATAACGACAGGGAGCTTCGACCAATACCTCGTTGGAAAGATATTTTCATTGCCCATATTCCTGCCATTTACTACTTTTTAATATGAGAAAAAATGGCGCTATCAATTATTTCAGGCACTTCCACTGCGAACTTTGGCGTTGGATTGCTCGCAAAGGAAATAAGCGATAAGGACGACTAAGAGCTCATTCTAAAGGTAATTACTAGGACTTTAAATTTGTTAATGGGCATTAAGCCCAAAAAAATTAACATTTTGCGAGTTAATTGTAAAAAACTGCATTCAACCCTCACCACAAGATCATGGTTGAACTTTGAACCAAATCAACTTACAGAACTCGTTGAGGGCTCTTTTTTTAGATAATTCTCCACAACTTTGCCATTGATCATTATCAGCTATCATTGCAGGCAAACGAGCTATTTAATATAAACAAGCTCTCCCTCTTTTTCAAGATGGCGGCTTTTCCCAAGCCACTGCGACCCCACAAACTTGGTTTTATCATTGTCAGATGTACCCGAACAAATGCCAAAAAAAACATTCTGTACCTCTTAAAATGCAATTTCATTCACTAATTTGACTGGACTAAAATAGAAAACAGAATTATACCTCATCAGGATAGGCCACTAATTTTAGCTAGATTAGCTAGGGGATTTTTGTTGTTTTGGTTAAAAGAGTCAGCTCTGTCTTTGAAGACTGCCACGTACTAACATTTTAAAAGTCACCTCCATAATCTATTTTCTTCTTTGTGTTTGGTCCAAGGAGTTTGTCTAGGGATGGGTGATATTAGAAAAACATCGATATTGACATCGATGTCAACATCGGTAAGTAAACATCGATGTCCGATAAACATCAATAAAAAAACATCGATGTTTGAAAACATCGAAGTTTTGGTGCAAAAATCAAACATTTTTAAAATTCTCTATGGAGTGGACCCAGTTTCAACTCGACCCCCTTTTATGACTGGGTTGAACCTGGGTTGGACCTAGTCATAAACGGAGTAAGTATGAATAAAAAAACTTATTTAACCATAGATACAGATAAACAGAACGGTAGCAAGTTTGTTTTGTTTTATAACCTTGAATCAAAAATATATATTAGTGACATCTGGCATAAAAATTAAGAACTACTTCGCCAAGTTCGAAATGTGCATTGATAGGTTAAGCCAAGTACGGTGATCGGGCAAAATTTTGCTCGTCATTTTTATCATTTTTCAAGCAAAATTTTGTCCAAGTGTAGAGTGGTGGAGAATAGTGGAAGGTTTTTTCTTTACCTAATTTGTCTTTTCATTATAAAACAAATAAATATTCCGTTTCCATTTTAAACAAATTTTAACTGCTGCATTCGACTTTTTAATCCAACTGCCCAATTTTTTGCCAACAAAAAATGACCAGATAATTTCTGGAGGCAAAATTGGACAAGTAAAAGTCTCCACAATTAGAAAATCTATCTACTAGAAAATCTTGAAAGTATGCTTAGGCCACGTTCAGACGGCGACTATTCGATTCGATTTTTCACGTAAATCTGGTTTGATTTTAAGAACATACCCCTAATATACATATGTCCATTTCTTTATACTCGCCTTGGCTGAAAATTAAATAAAAATAATGAATAGTGTTATTAGGGGCTTCTAGCAACTAAAAACATGATAATTAGGGCTAAATAATGCACAAAAGCCGGAAAATATTCATGAAAAAACGGCAATCCAGTATTTTTTGAAAAGAGTTCTTTACACCTTCCGAAAATTACGTTTCTAATGTACTTTTTCAATAATAATTTTTTTTATTAAAGGTAGGTACTTGTCAACGGGTTATAACTGGCAACTCACTCAAAATTTATCTCTGTCTATAGCCAGGGAAGATATCTCGAAACATATAAATGATCTTCCACAAGATTTTTCGTCCGGCCCTGATGGTGTCCCTCCTGCTGTTCTAAAATCCTGTGCAGGGGCGCTACTGTCTCCTATCCTATGTTTATTTCAGAAATCCCTCAATACAGGGCGCTTCCCAACCTTATGGAAGAACTCTTTTATAATCCCTGTTCATAAAAAGGGTTGTAAGAACGAAATATCTAATTATAGACCGATTGCGAAGTAATCATGTATACCAAAACTTTTCGAATCCATTATTTATTCTGCTATTGCCCCTATCTGCAAGAGACTTATCTCAACTAACCAACATGGCTTTCTTGCAGCTCGTTCCACTACTACTAATTTACTAGAGTTCTCTTCTTACACTGTTCGAGGCTTTGTCACTGGCTGTCAAACTGACTGTGTTTATACAAACTTCAGTAAAGCTTTCGACATGCTCTCTCACTCTATTATAGTTCTAAAACTAAAAAAATTAGGCTTTCCGCATGCCCTGGTTATGTGGTTCCAGTCGTACTTAGCCGACAGAACCTACTAGGTTCTATTCCGCGGAGCCAAATCTAAAAACATCGAGGCGTCCTCTGGTGTCCCGCAAGGAAGTCATCTTGGTCCTCTTCTTTTTATTTTATCAATCGATGACATTGTTACCCTGCTGAGGCACTGTAAAATCCTTATTTATGCCGATGACATCAAATTGTACCGCCACATAAGGAGTATCGAGGATTGCAAACTTCTGCAAGCAGACCTAAACACCTTCTATTCTTGGTGTTCCAACAACAACCTGGTCCTTAACATTAGTAAATGTGAGGTCATGACTTTTTGTAGAAAACGTGGCGTTATAACTTACGACTATACTTTTCTCGATAACAAGATCTCCCGCACTAACTCTGTTATCGATCTTGGGGTTAGGTTAGAAAGTAAGCTGGATTTCTCCACCCACATCAATTATATATCTTCCAAGGGCAATTCAGTCCTGGGATTTATAAAACGATGGTCCAAGGAATTCAACAACCCCCTTATCACAAAGCACTTGTACATATCTTTAGTTAGGCCTTTACTTGAATACGCCTCCCAGGTATGGTCTCCTTACTACTCCTCCCATATCGATAAAATCGAATCGGTTCAAAGGAAGTTCGTCCGTTTTGCACTCAGTCACCTCCCGTGGGATGACCCACTTATTCTTCCGCCTTATGTGAACAGACTTAAATTGCTGAACTTGAGCTCTCTCCATAAGCGTCGCGAGGTCGCTGACGTTATATTCGTTCATCGTTTGTTGAATGACAAAGTTGACTCAGGCTTCCTACGAACCCGTACGTCATTTAGAGTGAACAACTACAACCTGAGAGGTCCACCTCTCTTGTACATTAATTCCTCTAACACCAATTATGGGATGTACGAACCAGTTAACCGCATGCTTATAAATGTTAACAAAAATGCGAGTGTTTTTAGCATGCAAACTAGCGAAGATGTCCTTAAAAGGACTCTTTTTAATGTGGCGTGACTCCGTGTGTGTCCCACGTTTTCATTGTCTTTGCACGCTTCTCTGTTTGATGTTTTGTGCTCTTAAATGTTGCATTGTTTTTTGTTTTGTGTTTGCATGCCTTAGCCGAGCCACTGTGCAGTGGTAAATGTGACCGCGTTTGTGTGCAGGGACCGGACCGGTTCGGTACAGGAGTGCCGGGGAGGGTTGAGAAGGAACCCGCATTTTCGGTCGCATGCTCGTTTTTGCGGTGTTTTTTCTTCTTATACCTTTTTTGGTGCTTTCGGCCGGATTCGGTCCCTGCACATAAGCGTGGCCCGTTTCTCAGCCCAGCTGAGAAGTGTACTTCTGAGCTAGAAGATTAACTCGATTATGAATTAAAATTCGACGCACGAGTTAGAAGATTCGGGAAAATTTCTTTCATGTGGACGACGCAATATAAAACTAAAGGCTACTTCATCACATATTCGATAAAATACATTCGAGATTTATCGAATCTTAGCGGCAAGTTCGTACGGTATACGGGAAAACAAATTTCACGAATACGGGATTTTCCCGCATGGGCATAGTGAGAACATGCTAATGTAATTATCATTGCCACTGTTCTATTCGATAAAATCCCGAATACGGTATACGGGAAAAAAATCTCCGTCTGAACGTAGCCTTGTTTTTTGCAAAATTTTTGCCCGAACGGCGTACTGCTGCGCTGTCAAAATTTTGCCGTGCTTGAGGCATGCATTTTAAAGGGATGGCAAAATTTTGCCTGATCACCGTACTAAGCTTTAACATTTTAAAAGTCGTTTGGTAATTTTACTTTAATGAAGGCTTGCATAAGGTCAATTTAATTTTTACAACAAACAAATGTGGAAACATCGATGTTCTTGTTCCCATCATTGATGGATCGATGTTTTAGAGGACTTAATATCGATCTTAAAATATCGATGTTTTCACGCTCAACATCGATGTTTCGACAACATCGATGAATATTGACTATCCCTAGTTTGTACCTGCTAAACACTGAGCAGCCCCACACCTCAAATTTGTAAGAGAGACGGCTTGAATAGTTTCAGCTACGTAGAGTTGTTTAGTCAAGAAATATCACGACGAACAACGAGATTTTGTTACTCGCTATTGTTGAACAGTGGTAGAGATCATGAAGGGCATACTCATCTTGAAGTCCTCTACGGTGGTCCTCTGTAGGTGGTAATTTACGGGTCCGATATCCTTTCTATTGTGCTTTAGTAATTCTTGCAATATACATACTGCGAATCAGACATCGGGTTTCGGATGCACTCTAGAATCTTCAAAGCGATGGAAGCTCACTCTGACCTGAATTCACGAGAAAAGAACGTAGCTGTAGTTGAGGCAGTTCTTCGAGCTCTTTAGCCATTGATCGATAGTGTGATGCTTCTTCCAGAGTGTAACTATCATTCTCTTATTCAGGTTTGGTCACTAATATGAGTAGAAAATGATCTTTAGCTGATCCTCACTTCTAGGTCTTACAGAGAGCCAGTGACTGAAAAACGTCGATACGTGGCTTAGAGTCGCCTCAGCAGGTTCTCACCAAAATTTTGCGAACCATGGTTACCGAGATAATACCAAAAACAAATGGCACCCCATTTTTTCACATGGCGACCTGACGTGTCGATCAGCACGAAATGGGTTAAGCAAAGCGTTTCTTGTTCTCCTGAAAACCTATACGCACTTTCTGGCCAACCAAGGAATTTATATATCAAACTAAACCATTATAGATATGTTAGTACCTAAGATGATGGATATCCCAAAAGTCATATGTTTCTTAATTCTATTTGTCCCATTTGAGCAGTGCAACACTCCAAAGCCAGCCTTGCAAAGAAAAAACCCAGAAGAGCCCTCCATTATTTTTATGACACTCAATCAAGAACACATTCATTGCGATAACATAACATTATAAAATCACATTTATTATGACATCTCGTTGATTAAATGTACAAGACGCAAACGCCCGAAACCACTTAATTTATTAATAAAAAACAAATAAATTCGCTTAATTCCCTGCCAAGTGGCGCACATTGAAAGAAATTAAAATTCAGCTCATCGTTCAGTTAAAAGTGTAAACAGTCCCCCATAATTATGGCCGCAAACAGCGCCTCTTTTCAATCTACCGACCCAAATAATTACTATCACCAGATACCATTCCGCTCGACAAGATCGCACCGCGCCAAGTGCCGCGATCTTGATGACAAACAATAATTTGAATATGGCACGGATCTCGATCGATCCACATCTGCAGCTTTGTGCATAGGCACTTATATGACCCAGAACAGCATGGGATTGAGCATATCGAGGATGGGTGTCGGGGGTTCGGGCTAGATGAAAGCCTCACGAAAATAGTGGATTGCCCCATAGGCGAGGTGGGTGTGCCCGGGTACAATAAACATGAAACGCAGGCGCCACACCAACTCCAAATGGGGACAAATTTCCGCGCAAAATTAATGACTCCGACATGGCCATCAGCGCCGTCTTATCTCTGTGCGGCGAAGATTTCCACCAATTACCCGCCCCCTGACGGGGGTCTTCGTAAATCGTTCAATTGGAATTTTATGCCTAATTGAATGGCACACGAATCGCAGAGCCTTCTTTGGCATAGGTGCAGCACTGTTGCTATTTGGTCTATTGTTGTTAGGCCGAGCCTCCGCAGAGTAATGATGGGCAACGCTCCTCCGCCTGCTGGGCATAGGCCTGAGAAAAGTTCAAGTTCACAATGCTCACCTCCATTAGTATAGGGTCAAGTTTGACGTGGGTCCAAGGATCGTCTGCCATGGGCATGTTTGTATGCTGGTATACATTTATATTATTAAAAAAAACTTTCCTTGGACACATAATTGACAAGGGACACGTTCCACACTCTGCTTTCTTTTTGGACACACAGAAAGAGTACCAAAAAAGGTACACAATCTCGAGGGTGGCTGAGGGTGTGTTGATGTGCCTGCGGTGGCGGGGTGGGGGAAAAACTAAGCAAAGAGAATCCGTAAAAGTTCCGGAACTTTGCTTTTTATCATCGAGAGCAGGACCCCCCCTCGGTAATAGGACTCCGATTTCAGTGAATACTAAGGTGACGACATGTCAGCCCTGAGGGGTCCCTCAATCGGTGTCACAGCAGCCTGTTGAGTCCCGAAGTTGATATGTCGAACAAGTTCTCATGTCCTTACAGCTCCTGGAGTTGTTTGACACCATTCCGGATCCCCTTTTGCCATATGTAATCAGGACATTTACATGCAGGAAGGCCCGCCAACCATACACAGTTTCGTTGTGTCATGACATGGGAGGATTTGCGGCCTAGATAAAGCCGCCATTCTCTGCTTCTTACACAAACACATATATATGAAAAGGACACCCGCACTCCTTATGCGTCCTTTGTGCAAATTTATTCGGATTGGTGAAAAGAATTTTTTTTCCGGAGATTTTCATGGCGATTTCCTAATGCTTTTATGGGAGGCATGAAAACAGACAAATTGCCGCTTACTGAAACGGATTCATCCGGAGGGGGGCGGGGGTGTTTATTGTGGGTAATGCAGGTGCGGAAACCCCATTTTGAGGTGTAGGGTGAGTTAGGAATATCCTGGATGGGGAGAGTTAGTAGGATCAAATAAAATTTTTCCCAGCTGTCGAATGTAGATGCCTTGTGTATGATTTTCTTTTTTTTTGATGGGAGATGGTGAAAACATTTAGCGAAAAAAATTTTTTTTTAACTTGCCACCACCAAAAGGTTTTCCACAATTTTTTTTTTAGGTAAAGCATTCATTAACGGTGTAAATACCTTCGGGATGAATTTTCTTTTTCAGTATTTTCCTGAAAAATTTTCTTTTGTGTACTTTAGACATCGTCATTATAAAATGGTGATGAAATGGAGATGCAAATGTGCCGCTGTTTTTGTTAATAAATACTACAAAAATACTTTTTTTTTCATTCTGTATTTCTACGGGAACTCCATGTTTCTGTTCTCTGTTGATTTTGATTAAATTTTATTTAGAGAATAATGCTGAAGGAAATTTGTGCCGTTTTTATAATTGTTATTTTCTTTTTATTCTGTTTTGTTTGTAGAGTGATAAGTTTTTTTTTCTGTGTTCTTTGAGATTCAGGAATTTAGTACTAGGATTATTGCATAAATTTATTTTCATGAAAGAAATGGTTTCTGTTTGAAGTCGTAGAGGTTGTTGTCAAGCACGTTTTTCATTTCAATTGTTTAATTTAAGAACAAGTATGTACCTGAGTAAAAAATGGAAATTTTAAATAAAACACAACAAAAGTTAATTTATTCATAGAAATTTATGCTGTCGCCTTTTAAGTAAGCCTATTCATAGATCTTTCCGTAGATTTTTTTTAGATTGATTAAGGTATGACCTTTTCGAGCTGAGTTCAACGAATTTCCATTTATCACTGAAAACACCTTCCAAATTCTATTGTCCTTTTCTATTGACTCGTAACGCCTTCGAACTCGTCAAAGTTGTAATTTCAATTTTGAGAACAAGTAAAAGTGGAGTATGGCGGTTGGAATGGTATGGACGTGAGAGATTTCCTCAGAAGTAGAGCGCACCCGCCTTCCCTACAAGCCGAAGTTCAGGAGACCGGGAGGCCCCAAGAGGCAGACCCAAAGTTATCTGGACCCACCAGAAAACTGATAGCACCAACTCCCATAGCTTCACACTCGCGTGCCGGTATACTGCCTAAACGGAAGCGGTCAGAGGATTCTTCAAGGGAACAAGAACTTCAGAAAAATAAAAGGGGGAAGACCTACCTCATACCGCGATAAGTTGGCCGAAGTCCCGGACAACTTCCCCGAAGGCAAATTGACGGAGAAACAATCCTAATTTGTGACTCCATCCTGACTGGGACGAAAGTCTTGAAGGCGATTGCTCACCGCATTTTTCGAGTGTAGTGGTGACGGGGGGAGGGGGTAGTTTATAAAGATCATCTGTGCCAACAAGCCCACCAGCCAATGGCTGATGAATGCTGTCGCCAGGCTACGGGGTTTGGGAGTGCTCAACAACAAAGTACTCTGCAAACATTTCGATTCGGAAACTATTCGAGAACGATTTGCCAAAAGCGAAAGCTTGCTTCGATCTCGGACTCGTTAACGACTCGTAAACGAATTCGAAGGCAATAAAAGCGGAGCAAGAGATCGAATCGCTTTCTCGTGCTGATAACGAATCGCATGCTCGTATCGATAGCAAGCAAATCGCTTCTGCGCCGAAAATCACTCCGCCGAGCAAAACAAGTCAAAAGCTCAAACTTTCCAAACAAATCGTTGAAGAGAAACCAAAGGCTCTCAAAATTTCCTCTCAATAGGACTTCAAATCGGTGAAATGACGTTATGTTATTAGTGTAATTTGGAGATTTGAAGTCCCATTCAGGGGAAATCGGCTCTCAATATTTTTCAGCATGAAGGCTTTGGGAGAAACAAATGAACCAGGAAAGCTTTCATTTTGCGTTTTCAATCTTTTTCTCGTACCCTTCGCAAGCATTTTTCGAATCGAGAATGGTCCGAGAAAGCGAGCCTCCGGGAAATTGTTTGCAGGGTAACTGAGGAAAAGGACCTTCCCAAATGCAAGATGATCAACGATGTTAGGGAACCGACAACCAGCCGATTGAGATGACCTTGTTGGCATGTGATGGGTAGCAGCTCAAACTATTGCCTTAAGCATTGACGAGAGATCGCTGATGCAGCTGGAGGACAGGGCATTTCCCTATGTAACGGTGAATGAAGGTCAAAGAGATCTGAGAGGATACAAGTGGTAAGTAAATAAGCAATACAGCTTCTGGCGCACCTTCTATGTATGCGAATATCAGTGTGTATGTAGGTGTGTATCAGGGTTGCCAAACGTCCTCGTTTGACGAGGATTGTCCTCTTTTCATGAGTTTTGTCCTCAGTCCTCGTCGCGCTTTGAAAATCCTCGTGACTTCATAAAAATTTATAATATTTGTGAAATTTCAAAATCTTTAACAAAATTAAATTAAAATTCAAATGTTACAAAGAAAAATAGCGCTATAAATAATTTTTCTCCTTCTACTACTTCAAAAAGTATTCATCTAATACATATTTAAAACAGAGAACCACAGAACTTCTTACTGAAAAAAGAAGAAGATTGATTTTTCAGTAACCAGTTGTGCAAAAATGTAAACGCGAATTTGACTTTTAACGAGCAGGTAATGTTCAAATTAAATGCTACAATGAACTTCATAACAATTTTAATTTATATTTGTAGCAATCTTTTAAGAAAATGGAAAACACACCACCAAAGAAACCTAAGAGAGCTACAAAATTTAATAGCGATTGGCTGAATACAAATAAATGGCTCAAAAGGATTTCAGACGAAAAAGCATTTTGTGTATTTTGCAAAATTCAGTTTTCGGTAGCAAATAAAGGCTTTCGCGCCGTGGTTGATCATGAATCATCTGGTCAACATCGTAAAAATGAGACTGCCGCATCTGTGTCAAAAGCAATTACGACATTTTTTATTAAACCTAATACCAAAAATGCAGATCAAGTCATTGCAAGTGAAATAGCTCATATTTATCATTGCGTGAAACATAACCAATCTTATAATTCTATGGATTGCATTTTAAAATTAACAAAGCATACTCATTCCGATTCTGATATAGGAAAAAGGATATCTTGTGGTAGAACTAAAGCTGAGGCTATAGTAATGGGACTACTAGCTCCCAAAATTATTGATGATGTACTGCAGAGGATAAAAAGTAATAATGTTTATTTTTCTGTTCAATTAGATGCGTCTAATCACAAAAACCGTAAGTTCATTCCTTTAGTTGTGCAATATTTTTCTTTAGAAAAGGGAATTGAAAATAAACTTGTGGATTTTTATGAAATAACAGAAGAGACTGCTCAAAGTTTATTTTTATCTTTAAAGAATTCGTTACAGTATTTGGGATTGTCTTTTGAAAATGTCACTAGTTTAAGTGCCGACAACACGAACTACAATTTCGGTTGTAGAAATTCACTATATACTAGGATTAATAGTGAAAATCCTAGAATAATAAAAGCTAATTGCTATGCACACATTATGCATAACTGCTTAAAGCATTGCATTGAACAATTATCAGTTGACATTGAAAATATTTTGAACAAGATTTTTCACTATTTCGCTAAATCTGCAAAACGCCGCGAATCCCTAAAATATGTCCACAACTTTTTTAACATGGAATTTAAAGAATTGCTCAAACACTGTTCAACACGATGGCTTTCGCTCTTACCAGCAGTGGAAAGAACCTTGGTGTCTTGGCCAGCTTTAAAAGAATATTTTGAGGAACTCTCAAGAAATAATGAATTATCGGCAGTTTATGCAAGAGCTCTTAATATAAGCGATCATAAAATTGATGAAAATATTGAAATATACTTTCTTTTTATCTGCCATTTTTCATATCTTTTTCAAAATACCGTAAAAATAATACAATCAAATAATACTACTGTAATGGACTTATTTACTATATTAACACAGTTTTTAAATGAATTAGAATCACGAAAAATCCATAAATTTTATGGAAATGAAGTTAGAAAAAAACTTAGCAACATTCAATGTGAAGTTGCAAAGAAAAGAATGCTGAAAGAATTTGATGATTTTATTAAGACGGGAATATCTTATTTGAAAGCTAATATAGAGAAAAATACTGGATTTGAATTTCTAAAACAGGTAAATTCTTTCAGCTTAAAAACTTCATTTCCAACATTTGATCAGTTTGTAACGGTCTCGGAATCGCTGAGGCTAAATGTCAATGCAGATAAGTTATTTAATGAGTTCATTGCTGCCGAAATGATTTTTAATAATATTAAGGATTTTCCTAAATTTCAATTATTACAATGCAGCGAAAAGTGGAGGGAAATTTTAAATTCGGGAGATTTTCCAAATTTGTTTAACTTTGTGTCATATTTTTTAAGTGTTCCTGCTTCTTCAGCATATGTAGAACGTGTATTCAGTGTCATGAATAATAAGTGGAGAGAAGAGAGAAATAGGTGTCTTCCCGAACATATTAAAGCAGAATTAATAATTTACTTTAATTATGAATTGTCATGTCTTGAATTTTATAAGTATATAAAAAATGAAAGCGATCTACTGAAAAAGGCAAAAAGCAGCAAAAAATATTCTTTTTATAATTAAATTTATTTATCTGGCTCTATTGCGATTGCCGATTTTCGAATGATCGTCAAGCGCCAATTTTATATTTGAAGCGTTATAAGCGTGCGTCTTAGATTTTCGATCGATCGATAGTCGACAATCGCAATAGGGGTCGCTGTTTGTTAACTACAGAAGTAGTATATTTACTTGAATTTATAAATAATATTGTTTTTTTTGTATAAATATATTGAATAAAGTTTAGTTTTTCTTTTGTTAACTTTTTTTTTACTTTTTTCGAAGTGTCCTCGTCGGGCTACTCAAAAAATTGGCAACCCTGGTGTGTATGTGCGTATATGTATATGATGTGGAATTTCGCAACATCAGCTTTAAAAATAAGGGCTGTGTCTTCGCTAGGACGAACCCTTTTTTTTCTAGTGAAAATTTTGATAAGGTTCGTGCCCTCACTAGTGATAACGCCTTTTTGTAGGGGAAATTTTGATTGGGGAAGTTTTGGTATCGTTTGCGATGGCTCATGTGATTTGCTTTTGGAGCTGCTTTTTAGTCAGCTTATTATGTTTATTGTTTGTATGTATAAACAAACAGACTTGATTGAAAATTTGACTCCACATCCTTTAGGGGCCTCCTCACCTCTTAGGTTAATATATTTGTTAAGCTTTTTCGCACATTTGTCTTTATTCGAATACGAGGTATTGGTCGAAACTCCTTATTGTTTTATGTAGGCGATACAGCGGGTCAAAGGTCAACGGAGAGGTTCACGAATTTTTAGGTATTTAACAACTTTTCAAGATGGCGGCTTTCCCAAGCCACTGCGACCCCACAAACTTGTTTTTATCATTGTCAGATGTGTAATGTTTGGGTGTTGTGGACCAAGCTAGTGAACCAGCTTCTGCTTGTGGCGTCTAGTGCCGCCTTATTTAGTGTATGAACTTATGAAATGAATACAATTACTTTATAAATAATGTAACATTTATTCATTCAAAATACCTATTCCCGCAGGGCAAGTTATTGCCACTTATACTCGGACTGAGTTCTGGGAATCAATGATTATTCACAAAATCCTTACAACTATTTATACTACCTAATTCCCCTAATTATGTTACTTAGCTTAATAAATTTACTTTACATAATCTATTCCCGTATGGAATCCACTTGTAATACAGTAGTCGTTATTTGTCTATTAGAACTGTCATAATTAACTTGAATTACAGTGTTTTCCATAGTGTGCTCTTATATACACTACAGATGTACCCAAACAAATGCCAAAAAAAATTCTGTACCTCTTAAAATGCAATTTCATCCTCTTTTTTCGGCTAATTTGACTGGACTATAACTGTATCGCCAGCTTTGTTTTTATTAGATGCTTGGGTAGAACAGCATAACATATTTCAGTTTGGTGTTTACGTTTTGAGGGTTCAATTAGAGACAAAATGTGTTCATTGTTTAAGTTAAATAGTCAGTGCTTGGATTTCGGTATGCTGTCCCAATCAACGGCATCAGATCCTGCCACGCTTGCATCCCCCAAGGTGATAAGGATTTGCTGATTAAAACTACCTCCATGCAACAAAATGGTGTCTGTGTTACAATCCTTGAAGATTTGAGAAAATACCCCTACCTACAAGATACTCCAACCAAACGACCAGCAACAAGGTGTGCATTCAGAATTTTGTTCTAATTTAATTTCTATATTAATAATACAAATTTAACAAATTACTCGTTTTTCTTACAGATCAAGCAGTGCAAGTGAAAAAAGGCAAAAGACGTGAAGTATCTACAGGAGCAGCTGCATGTTCAAAAACTAGCAAAAAATTATAATGAACCTATCGTTTTTCTAATAAAAAAAACATTTTTTCAGATAAAACAACTTTTAATCACAAATTCCGTAATAAAAATGCTCGTAGTTCTGAATTCTTTTGATAACCAAGGATGAAATTTTTTAGGCATAAAGTAGAAGTATCTAGGAGTATTTTGGATTTTGAAAATCAAAAAGGCGGTGACTTTTTTGCACAATCGATTTTTGAAGATTTTTACCTATTATTGCCCTCTATGACCTTGCGGTGACCTTGAAAATTTTTTGTTATGCTATTTTTTTGTTGCTTCGTATCAGTAGATAGTGTTAACAAAATATTAAATAAAACTTTATGTATACAGTCTAACTGCCGGGGCCCAATGTATCCGGCAACGTGATTTTCCATATAAATTGTTGTTGCTTTTGCTGGTGCCGCAGACTTGGATTTCATTTTAATTTTGCCGGTCTACCCCTCCACGAACAAAAGCTTTCTCATTTTTTCGTTCATTTTTTGATGAATTAAACAAGAAAGCTTTTACATTTATGTTGCTACTAGTAACCCGTCCACAATTTTCTTGAACAGAAAGTGCGGAACAAGGGTAATTTTTTTTCATTAAAATCAAAACAAACACAAAATAAGCAAACAGTCAATGCAATCACTACAGAAAATGACATTTGTCAACGAAAAGCTACGCTGAGGGAAAATCACGTTGACGGAATCATTGGGCCCAGGCAGTTAATTTTCCATTTGTTAATGCAACAATACCGGAAAATTTATTAAAATCGTTAAAATTTTAGATACAAAAGAACGTTCCAAAAAATCCGAAAAAAATATTTTCCTTGTTTTTTCAGCATGATGAATCCGAAAATTTAATTATTTGCATGATTTTCGGACCTTCCAGTTTTTATTGACCGTTTTGACGATAGTAAAACTTGAACCAAAGGATGAAGAAAAAATTAAACAAGAGAAAAGGCTGAGGAATGACAAAACATGGGTTTGATGAAAATCTGGATGTACATCCAATTTGACCGTGTATGGGGACGTTGAGGGGTGACTGTTTCTGCTATTGCCAGTTTTATGTGCCGTTCTCTAGAACACGCCCGGCTTAACCGATGAAGCAGAAGATGCAAAGCATCCTGGCGCCGCACGAACAAAGGGCGCTAAAATCCATAATTGAAATGAAAATCAGGTCATTTGAAATTTCTTTTATAATTAAAATATTATCAAATTTTAATTTTTTTTAAATGAGAGATGAAAAGTAGGCGGTTTTCGATTTCAGGCCCAAAACACATTCGGCGCTGCATACTTCACGCCTCAAGCTTCACAGCTTCAAATCAACAAGAATTTATTAACGCTGCCACATTGACCGCTTCTTACCTCACGCTACTGAAGTACGTATGAAGCCAGATTAGAGCAATTTTCAAAATTTGTAGTATGCGGCGCAAGTCCGGTCAACTTTAGAAAAAGGAATTGCAAAAATTGCCACTTTTTATTTAAATGGAAGAAAAAATAATCAATTTTGTGAGGGAAAATCCGAAAAAAAAATTTTTGAAATAAAATGGTTCTTCGTCTCTGTACATTTAAATGCCAACAATTCCGTCAAGTTGGTTTATGCAACTTCAAATGTAGCTGCAGTGGCTTCTTTCCATCGCCTTCAGCTTCATAAAGCTTACGGCGTAAAGTATGCAGCGCCGAATGTGTGTTGGGCCTAAGTTTTCTAAAAAAGGCTTTTGGTAGATAAAAGGACATTTTCTTTAATTGAAAGTTCTTGTTTTCAGTTTTTTATGTGTTCCAGTCATGTTAATATTTTTACTTTTTATTGAAGAAAAAAATTTCTGATAAAGGGCGCTTTCCTATAAAGGGCGCTTAACAGAAAGTTGCATCGGGGCGCCTGCACCGCTAGAATGACAGTCTGATCATTTTCAGGCATATCCCAATAATGTATTCCTATGTATTCTATTCCAGGGTATCAGCTAATAAATAATATATGAGCTTAATCGTGGTGGTTTTATTATAACGACGCTGTTGATGTAAATTTCCAACAGCGTTTCATGCGAAATCACGTCTCAAATAACTTCAAAATTGTGATACATCAAGGATCTCGTTTCGCATGCAGGTAAGTAATATTAAATTTAACTTTGTCGAAATCATTATGGAAAGCGAAAAGTTTGGAGAAAACCACTCAAAAACTCATGAAAAACTCCTTTTACCAAAACTTGGATTACCTCCCATTAAAATCCAAAACAAATTTCATAATAAAAAAGGCAAATTTGTGAAAAGCCTCCTCTCAATTGCATCATTACCACCACATGCCTCGCAACATCCTGGCACCGGCTGCAGGATCTTGATTTTATTTCTTCCCTAACAGAAACATCGCGGTGCTGCAGCTGTGTCCAAATTCGATAAGTTTAAAGCCGTCGAACGAGATCCGTGCGTCCGCAGCGCAGTTGAAAAGCTACCGCAGAAAATGAAATAAACTTTTCTCGAAAGGATGCTGCACGATTTCAAGGATATTCAAGTGAAATATTTTTCGTGGAGGTCCTTAAGTTGGAATCAGAAAAATATATATATACATTTCCTTCTCGCCTTCGTCCTTTCCGGGCAAGCAGGAGGCATTAAAAGTTTCCTGGTCCGTGGCTTTTCTATTTTACGAGAGTTTAAAGCCAACTGAGGCGCGCTTTGGAATTATTGTAACTGGAGGAGGACTAGGAAAAAAGTGCGGCGAGTGGCGAAATATCCTTGTTGCTCCGTTCTCTGGTTGCGCTTCCTTTTTTCGGTTGCTTTAATCTCGGCAGATGATGTTCAAGTTGGGAACTTTGTCTTTTTAATGAATATAAAATTAAATTTTTAGGACATGAAAATTCCACTTTTGTGAAGTTGTTTGGAGTTTTTTGTTTTTACCGGAGTTGGGCGCGGTGCGCGGGTTGGGGAGGATAAAAATGTTTTAACTTTATGAGTGAAATGAATGTATATAATTGAAATTCATTTCGAAAGTGATTATGTTAAGATGTTAATTGAAATTGCGTTATGTTATACAAGGTACGGATTAAAGAGTTATGATGGACCCGCAAAACTTTTTAAATGAAGATTTCCTGAAGGTATGCAAGGGGTAAACTCCACCACGATAGTCTGTTGTGGAAATAAAGAAATTAGAGTAATGTTAGTGTTATGATGTTTTTGCCCTTTTTTTTAAGAAACAACTTCTTTGTGCGAGTTGAAGGTAATATTTCAAGGTCGCAACAAAATCGAAATGAAACTTGTTCCAGATTTTGATGTCGGGTAAAAGATGGAAGATATACACTATTTTTTTATGGACCAAATCAAAGAAATATAATAAATTATGACGAATTAGTAAGTTGTATCTGAAGCTTTCATCGTCGTCTCGGAGCTGGAAGGAGAACGCCCTTGAGATACCTCGTCCAGCATGGAGAGTTATGAAGAATTGCTTGCGAAGGTTAGCCATATGAGAACCAAGAGGGCCGAAGGAGAAATTATGAGGACCGTCAGCGCACGCTCGAACTCCACCTTCGGGAATTTATGCCTTAAGGATCAAAGCCAGGACGCTAATGAGGAACCTGCGCCACACCAAGCAGACCGGTCATGCCGCCTCCTTGCAAAAGGCTTCTGGACCAATCAAGAATGTGGCAGCACCAGCTTGGGCCAACCGCAGATCTTGTAGAACCACATGAATTGTGCCATTCATGTTTTTTGCGAAATACGAGGACTCAGAAATAAACACCTTCGACGATCCGACAGAACACTGACTTCCACGATCAATCGGTAGAGTTTCGTTTTCCTGTGCACAAATCTTGACTGCACTATTCGTTATTGTGCATAAAAGGCTCTATTAGCCAGTAGTAGGTTTTCGTCGAATTATTTCTTCTTTTTCTTCGTTTCTTTTTGTAATTGTAGACAGAAGGTAGACTGTTTTATCGACTGCTTCTAGGTTTTGTTCGACGATAGTTATATTTCTTCCCATTCTAAATCTTTCAGCTCTGGATTGTTCCATCACCTTTGTTTCTCCTCGTTGATGTTCAGGCCTATGTCCTTTGCCGCCTCCTTTAATTCGACTTCAACTTCTTTTGCTGGCATAAAGGACCTTCGCACAATTTCACGTTGTCCGCATATCCAAGTAATTGTACAGACTGTGTTGTGACATTTGGAAACCATTGGGCCAATCCATCACCTTGTTGCACTTCGAACTCTTCTGTTACTGCTTTTTGGAGCCTTAAGCCTCGTTCACACGGTGACACTGATGTCATGGCATTTAATGCCGTGACGTGAATGTCGTAAAAGTGTCATCGTCTGAACTATTGAATGTCGCGACGTCTCGACGTCGTGACACTAATGCCGCATATCAAAATTTTTTGATTTTTGACAGCTGATGCCGCGGCACTTCTAACACAACCGCTACTGCGATACAAGTTTGCCCATTTTTTTACACGAGTGTCGCAACACTATGCGGGGATCATGTGAACACTTAGTGCCGTGATAGCAAAGGTCGAGCACTTTCATGATGATAAATGCCACGGCATCAGTGTCACCGTGTGAACGAGGCTTTACTGTCATCAATTAGCTATTCGTTGCGCATTTTATCAATCGTATAAGCTTTGAGGGCACTCCTAGTTCCGATAAGATCTTGTACAAACTCTCTTTTATAGAGTTTATAAGTAGACTGTGAAATAGACTGTATGTAGACTGTGAAAATAAAAGCAAAATATTGAATATTGATCGACAAAAACAAGAGCCATCTGATTTATTCTAACCTGGAACAATAATCACGTTTGACATTTCATTAAGCAACATTGGCTTATAAGTATCTAGGGCCACCAAAATAAAATTAAACATAGTCATCTAATCAGTAGAATCAATAAGGTAAATAGTAGTTCATCTATCCATTAATTCAAATTACATATTATTTTATATTATTAACATAAGAAGACCATTTTAAAATAATCATTAAGAATGGCTATTAAAGATTTAAAAATTGAACTTAAATCAGATATTGAATCAATAAATGAAAAAATTGATAATAAATTTGGATGCTTAGTAGAAGATTTAAACATGAAGCTAAACAGAAAGAAATGAAACAAGAAAAAAGGATAATAAAAATGGAAAGAATAATAAGGAAAAATAATGTAATAATTTATGGACTAGCTGAACTAGAAAAGAACCAAGAAGAACTGATAGGTGTAGTCCTAGATATTATAAATAACACAATAGGAGTAGATTTAAATATTAAGGAAATAGATTCTCTATACCGTCGAGGGAGAAAAACAGGAAAAGATAGACCAGTGCTTCTGGCTGTTACCACAAATATAAAGAAAAATCATATAATGAGCCTCAAAACTAAACTTCGACACAGGGGCGGCGGCACCCGGCTCAAAGCTGTTAATACCAGTGATACCGATAACTGGAAGGTTATCAAAACGGAGCAGACTAACAGGGCCACTATGCTTGTTGTTGTTCTGCTCCTAAATGAAGAATGCCTGGACCACCTGGCAAAAGATAAATACGCCGTGAACTATGGCTTCCAAAGGGTCGAACTGAAGGTCTACGAAACAGACATGGAAGCCCTAGTGAACCGAGTGGCCTACACCAAGACCTCAGGCGAAGAAGCCGAAAACATGGAAACCGATGGTGAAAGCGCAGCTCAGAGCGAAGTTGATGCATCGGCAGACTCCGAGCAGAGCCATCGGTAACATGTACACGGAGCACCAGCTCCTCTGTTCGGACATCGACGAGGACGGCTCCAGCGACGAAGAAGCGGTGGTGACTGTCGTCGAGATAAACCTTCCGGAGGTGATTCAGATAAACCTGCATCATTGTAAAGCAGCCTCCGCTGCGCTTTTGCTTCGCCTAGCATCAGGCGAAGTCGATGTTGCCCTAGTCCAAGAACCATGGATCGCTGGTGACAGGATCTGTGGCTTAAGGACGCCTAAATTTAATCTCTTTTACACCAAAAGTAAGGGAAAACCCCGAACAGGTATTCTGGTCAAAAATAACATAAGCACCTTTCTTCTCCCTCAATTTACTGACGGAGATCTTACAGTGGTCGACCTTAAGTTAAAACAGAAGAAACTCAGGATGGCCTCTTTATATCTAGCCCACGATGATGAGGGCCCTCTACCTCCTATGGCGTTTCAAGGCCTGGTAAGATACACCGATGCTACCACGGTCCTGGTTATGGGAGGTGATGCAAATGCACACCACACACAATGGGGCAGCACGGACACCAATGATCGAGGTGAGGTTAGTTTTAACTACCTATTAAACACCAAGCTTGCTATTTGTAACAAAGGTAACGATCCTACCTGTTACCAAAAACAGAGAAAAAGTGCTGGACATCACCCTTGTCTCAGACTGCTACTACGACCGAATATTGGGCTGGAAGGTCTTGAGGGAACCCTCCTTCTCGGACCACAGGTTCATAGTATTCCAACTGCAAGACTCTAGCTCAACCCTCCCTTCTAAAATAAAAAACAAAAAAAGACAAATTGCGGTTACTATACTAGGCTAATCGCAAAGAACCTTGCCCTAAGCCACCCTGTATTCCCAAAAACCGGGAACAACTCGACAGCATTGTGGACATTTTCACAGAGCAATGCACTTACGCCATTAATAAAGTCTGTCCGAACAGACAGCATAAAGAGGCTTCCAAACGCGAACTTGAAACGCTCCGAAAAGAGTGTAGAAAGGAATTTAATTTAGCTAGACGCAGCAGCAGTGAAACCTCCTGCAGCTGCTATAAGTCGAAGCTGAACAGATACAAAATAGCAATAAGGAAGGCCAAACGCACCTCTTGGGCTACCTTTTGCAGCAATATAGAGTCCACGTCGGAAGCCTCAAGGTTACGTAAAATCTTAACTAAAGCACCAACAATGCTTAATTATTTACACAAAGAAAACGGACTGAAAACGGAAATTGGACTGACTCAAGCAAGGAATCCCTGACACTACTTATGAACACCCACTTCCCGAGTAGTACTACGGCTGAGTCAGCCTGCTCTTCACTCATTGGTCTCAACCATTGAAAAATCACTCGAGGTCAAGGAGTATACATTAGTAGCATTCCTTGACATAGAGGGAGCGTTTAACAACGTACTCCCGAACGCCATCACCCTGGCCGTGACAGAACAGGGGATCGAGGCATCGCTGGTGTCTCTCATCCACCAAATGCTTACTGGCAGGATGGTGAGCTCGAGCGTAGGCGACAGCCCGGTCCGAAGGGCCGTAAACAGAGGCACCCCGCAAGGAGGAGTACGTTCCCCGCTCCTATGGGTCGTAACTATAAACCAGCTATTGCGACGTATGGAGGCCGACGCCTCACAAAAGAAAAATTTCCTCAAGTCCTCTGTGATCTCGTGAAGGCGGCGTTACAAACCCTTTCAAGCTGAACTGCCACACGCGTTAACCCAGTAAAAAGGGAACTAGTCCTCTTCACAAAGAGGTATAAAACCCCACCTTTAACACCCCAACGGCTTAACAGTGTGAGGCTCAAATTTAGCAATAGTGCCAAATATCTGGGAGTAGTCCTAGACAAGAAACTCATCTGGAATTAAAATACAGAAGAGCGCATTAAGAAAGCGAACATAGCGCTTTAGCTTGCAAAAAATCCATTGGGAAGAAATGGGGCTTCTCCCCTAACATAGTACGATGGATCTACACAGCGATCGTCCGCCCAATACTCCTATACGGAGTCTTAGTATGGTGGCCAACCTTGAGTAAGTCCACCGTGCTAAACACACTACAGAAAGTACAAAGATGTGCCGAGTAAATGTTATGTTATGCTTCCCTCCTTTGAATCTTGTGGCAAGGGAAAGCACAACCATCGCAGCCCTTAGAATAAAAGAATCTGGATTTTGGACCGGAATCAGGGGAAGTCACACGAATGTGTTGAACTCTGTTATCGTCCCCACTAAAACCGACTTCTGTATACCCGAGACTACCTTCACGAGGAACTATGGAGTCCACATTCCTTCTAGTCGTGAATGGAGTAATAGACCACACTGTTTTCAGGGTGCCATAAACTACTGATGGCTCTAAGCTCGAGGGTCGATTAGGAGGAGGAGTCTTTCCCCCAGAGACTGGGATTAAAGTCTCCTTCCGATTACCAGATCACTGCAGTGTTTATCAAGTGGAGGGTCTAGCCATACATGAAGCTGTTCTATTAATTAATCAGCAAGGCGATAGGAATCGGACTGTCTACATCTTTTCAGAGAGTCAGGCGGCTCTGAAAGCCTGCGCTCTTGCACAAACAGCTCTAGAACTATCTCTGAATGCTGCAGATCTCTTAACGAGATGGCTCAGCAGTTCAGGACCCTCCTCGTATGGGTGCCCGGTCACCGAAACATAGAGCACGACCGCCACTCTCCTTCCTGGAAAGGAAAGGGTTGGTATGCCTTGGGCCACTTTTAAACTCCGATGCAAACCGCACTCTCAGGCGGACCACTTCACTAATGAGCCTTGGGAGACACGACCTCTCAGCTATAGTGGGAGGGCTGACCGGACACTGTCTGATAGGGACGCATGCGACCCGCTTATAGCCTTATGACACTGGCTTCATCGTAGGCTAAAAATGCTGCCTTGGCTAGGCTGAAACCTGAAAGAAAAAATTCAAAGGAGATTTTCCTATATGTAAGAGTGAGAGGAATATACTCAAACTTTTCTTGGCTGGATTTTAAGTGTCCAAAGTCTAGAAAACTGTTATAAAAAGCATAGGAAAAGAATGAAATCCATGTTCTTTTGCCTATGCTTTTTATAACAGTTTGCTGCATCTCTAGACTTTTTATAACAGTGAGTAAATAACAATAAATTGAAGTGATTATAAATACAATTTAAGTAATTATAAATATAATTGAAGTTACAATAAATATAATTGAAGGGTAAATGTTTAGAACTGGGGCTCCGGTGTAAAATCGCTCCAAACAAATTTTGAGGTGTATACGGTGATGTTTTAATGTCCCAATAGTAGTTTCAAGGCGGGGAGATATATTTTCCATATTACAACGGGCGGGGGTTGCGAATTGGGGATTCTATGATTTGCGTGGTGCCGCAGTTTGACGATAAACTATCTCATCTATTATAAACTTTACTTGATATTTTGTGCAAGTTAGTTTTTCATTTTTTATACTTTTTTCCCCATTTCGTACGGACAGAACAGCAACAACTCACAATTTATAACTCACGACAGAATTTGTTATGACCTGTCCAGAGGTGCCACAAATCTGAATTCCGGTTGTCATAAAATCCATAAAAAATCTCGATGCATGAAAGGATTTAATTGTGGGGAAACGCAACGGTGGTAAAGAAGGACTCAGGTCAAAAAGAGACTTTATATTGAGGAAGTAGCAAATTGAAAGGAAGAGAACAAAGAATCTTAGTTTATGTGCCTGATGTTGACGATGTTTAATTTTAAATACAATAAATTTAAATTAATTTAATTATAATCACAATAAATTTAAATATTTCAAATATTTCCCAACGGATTTCTTCTGGATCCACTAACAACAATCTGTTATAATAATCAGACCATCGTTCTTACTCTCGCATGCTATCTCTGTCACACAGTATAACAGATTTCGTAATTTTCAGCCTAGCCAAGGCAGCATTTTCAGCCTACGAAAAAGCCAGTGTCATAAGGCTATTAGGTCTTGAGACCTACGACTTTTGCAGAACCTGTAAAAATCCGGACGAGGAGGAAAGTGTACTACATCTCCTCTGTCACTGCCCAGCCCTAAGGAGAAGGAGACTAACCACATTTGGTGAACCCTTTCTAAGCACGCTTGCGGAAATCTCGAACATTGGGATTCCGCAACTCAGGAGATTCATTGCTTCCTCGAGATGGTTTAGCGCAGAAACGACACTTTAACATCAGGTTTAAAGTGGGATCACTATGGCATCACAATGGGCCTACTCCTTTGGCCTAAGTGTTTGAGCTGTACACCAGCAGCTCAGCCATATCTAACCTAGCCTAACCTAACACCAATATTCCTGTCGACTTTCCATTGTCTTATCGCAATTGGTATAAGTCAACGACGCTTAGAAATGCATTCAACAGACAAGATGTGTAAATATCAAGTACGAGCCTCTTGCTATCACAAAGGAATAATCTCTCTTCCTGCAATTAAATTTCTCAATTGCACATAAATTCCTCATTAATGTTCTTAGCCTTACGCAAGTTCCTAATCGAATCAAAGAATTCAGAATGCAATGAGTCAAAATCTGGAAAGGAAAATGTCATAAACGAAAATATGACTCGGCATTAAAAAGTCCATTACCAGCGGCAATAAAGCCGCCTCTCTTGACACATCACAAGTCTTGCATAAACTGCGAAAACCACTTGAGTGCCTCCCCCCTCCAGTGTTCGAAGAGGCACAATCAAAAGAAAATTCACCTCCCTCAATCTCTCCCTCTTCAAAAAAAAATTATTCATATCCAGCGGAGCCATAACGCCTTTGAAGTCGTGCCGCATAATCTAGTGAAGAAGAACGCGGATGTTAATTACTCAATTAAGCGGCGTTTAGTCCTAATGAACGCTCGATGCTCGTCTCTTACCTGGGCGAATGGAGGAGGTGTCGCAACATCATGACTGGAATTTTTATTAATTAACTTGAAGTAATTTTAATTACACTTCGCTAATTAAAGCTTCATGGGAGAAATAACAAAAAAAATTATGGCTACAGAATCGAGTGCTCGGCACGAATGCCTGATGCCTTTCCAATCCGCAGTATTCTTATTTCTATGCTCCACTAGCCATTCGCGATCGTTCATCAAAGAGTCAGGTGAGGGCGACCTTTTCAGACGGTGTGTTCGCAGCGGACCTGTCGCACCGTTTATGCGGCGAACACGAATACTTAATGTCCAGTAGCGTTCCCAGAAACCAGTTTTAGAAATTAAAACTTGTCAAAAAAAAGCGAACACAAATCTTAAACATGGTTTCGGCGTGGGTTTCAGCTTGACCACCTCGGACCTGCCTTCGGATTTTGATTTATGATATCAGAACTGATCGCAGCGGGACTGTCGTCACGGTGGCGCGAAAAATTTAAATTCACCTGAGCCGTAATGCTGACTGGGGCTTTGCATTAAGGCTGATTGACAGGGTTGTTATCTGCCATCTACATCTGGTGATCGCGCAATGAATTATTCATTGCGCCTTATTTGGCAAGATCTCAAGATGTGTACGAATTTAAACACTTCGAAATTTGTGGAGTCATCTCTTTTTTGGTGTTTGCTATCGCAGATAGAACATTTTGGCATTTCGATGAAAGTGAAGAGGATGTAAATCTGACGTTTTGATAAGTGGAATTTGAAAAGGTCTCGTCGATCGGCAGGTGATCTTCAGTTTTGTCATTAATTATGCGAGTGATGGAGCTAATGTTTTGCATGCGGTTAGGCTATTCTTACGTCAGTTAGTTCAGTGTCTGCACGAGTGTGTCTGGAGACGATACGGGTCAGGGGTTAACATTACCTACTTGTCAAGGCAAGCTTAAGCTTCTGTGGTTTGCATTGACGAATTTAGATCGAATTTTTGGATAATTGAAGACATGTTGGCAACCAAAGCTTGTATGAGAACAGTAATGGCAATGGATAACGAGCAGCAAGTAAGAACTTCTGCATTACAAGTACCACACTGATAAAAAAAATTTCTTGGCTTAAAGCACTTTTTCTTGAACCAAGCAACTCATGTTTTGGATATAACGAAAACAAAATTGTCTCGGGATAAGCAATACTCATAGTCTTGGTTTTATTGTCTTGGATGAAGACAAAAGTTGACTCGAAGTTAAAAAAATTACGAAACCGATGATATTATAATTGAAAAAAATTCAAGTTCTAAAATCGGTCTTAATAGTTGCGATACATTTTTAGAGCTTGAAAGACCGGTAAACGAAAAAAGTCCGATGAATTAAGAATTTAGTTTCTTGAGTAAAAAATAAAACAATCTTAGTTCGAGAAAGAAATATCTTGGTCGAAAAATATAAGTATTGAGCGAAGAAATACTTTTGCTTGGCTCAAGAATTTCCAGTGTCTTACTCTGAGGCAGCATTCTCATGTTAAGACTGAACAATTTTTCTACTCAAGACAACGAAACGAAGACTATCGAATTGCTGGAATCAAGACAATTTTTTTATCAGTGCAGGTTTTTAGTAAGAATATCTACAAAGCTACTTGGATATCCCCAGACGGAGTCACTCGCTACCAAATAAACAAGGTGTTGGTAGGTTGTTTTATGTGAAAGTGTAAGCTCAGGTGTGACCCTTTATACTACCAGTCCGTCGTGTCGTACAAGTCATGGTACAATGTCTATAGTAATAAGCATAGTTCGAAGGTTCGGAAAAAGGATAGAATAAGTTAAAGGTAGTCTAGAATATCCGTGAGGAGGTTTGAACTTTACAAAATTGAATGAGTTCAGGAATACTGACTGTGGAATATTGTTGCACAGTTGAGTTGTTCTACTGTTCTGTTATAAACGAATTCGTAGACCGAAGTGTGAAATAAGGCGAGAAAGGTGAGGAGGCACTTCTTATGTTGCAGGAGAACATAGCCGTGAAGGCAGAAGGTTATTTTTTTGGAACGAAGTTCCTTAACGCGGCTTGCGGGTAGAGTGAATTCGTAGAAATCGTCACGTAAGAAAATGCGGTATGATTTGTGTGTATGCGTGCGGGAATCGATCCCAGTACGCAATTTATGAATTCACGAAATCAGAATGCAGGTTTCTTTGCAGAAATTGGAAGTAATGGGAACTGATAGCTATGGAAAGAAATGGTAATGCATAGTGTCATGCATAAAAGTAGAAACACAGTGGTAGGCGGTTCTGCTTGCCGAAAACCAGTGCCGTTTGGCCTAGGTCGTACACAGTGGCGACCTAAAATATATTCGCTGCAAGCAGAAAATCACTCATCAGTTGCGCTCGTAATGTTGGAACTATTACATGATGACGTCTTCATCCAATGATAATTTGATTTCGCTAAATTGTGTACTTGGTACAATAAATGGGTATGCAAATAAAATGGGTATGCATTCTTTGAATAGGGAGAGAAGAGTTCACGGGGAATATCATCATTAATTCAAAAAATTAAGACACCATAACGACAGATTCTTAAAGTTTCAGTGTCCATTTCCAGTCCTGCAAGAAAAACTAAAATTTTCATGCCAGTAAATTCATCAGCTCCGACAGTCGGTACCGACAAGTCTCAACCAGACTGTGCTCAATTAAAAACATGCGTTAACTCAAAATGCTTATAAGCACGCATCGGCGCCGACTACCGGGAAGCGGGAAACCTGTTTTTATTACACTAATAGGGCCCCTAGACTGTCAATAATATTGTGCAATATTTTGATTTGCGCAATATTATTGACGGTCTGTGGGTGATATTGAAAGATTGTTTGTCGGGCGCAAAGAAGGAAACCTCAGTATTTTCCTCAATATTATTGCACAATATTATTGATAGTCTAGGGGTTACTTAAGGAACATGCAATGACGGTTTAACAGCGTCGAAGTGTAACGTGGGCCGAGACCGCGGAACCTTATTTTAACTGGGGTTGCGAAACAGTTTTTTGCCAACTTCTGATTTTATACCGCGATAGTCCTTTCTCTGCCGCCTGGATGATGGTATTTGGTAAGACTCCGAGCAAAGGTACAGTACCTTTACTTGGAGAAGAGAGTGTTCTAGTGCTTTACTAGAACACTTGCGCTGAGTGAAAGCAAAGGTTCAGTACCTTTACTTCCTGCCTAAATTACCTTGTATTGTATTAGTTCAAGTATTCTAGTTATTTACTAGAATACTTGATGATTTTAAGCAGAGGTTCAGTACCTTAACTTTGGGACTAACTATTACATTCTGGTATAGCACCAGAACGTAGAATGATTTTGAATAATAAAGCTTTGTTGACTGTAACAAGACTGACTGTTTATTTCATCTAATTATTTCTTATATACAAAAAAATTCTTACATCGCCCCTAATCCCAGACGCAAATTCTCTGAGACTCCCAGACTTTCCCGCCAACCACACTGATTTAAAAAAATAGTGGAACTCATTTTTGAGACGACCGTCGTATATGAGAATGACAACGAGCTCTTTTCAAGAATTTTCATGCCGTAAGAGTTAGTTAGTCACAAGACAAGAGCCGCGTTTCTTTGGAAAAATCACATCTATTTTCCAACAAGTGAACGTGTCAAATAGCGCTGAGTGGTCAGAAGAACCTTTTTTTCGAGTAAACTATAAAATTTTTTAAGATATGAGTGAAACATATTTTACTATTAAATGTGCGGTTTCAATCTTTGATAGAAGAAAATCTTTTTATACTAGACTTTCTTCCTTGTGCTTATGAGAAAAAAATTACCCTTAATGCTTTATCCATTTGGGGTAAATCTGATTTGAAGATAATTGCAAATTCTGCGTTTTTTATGATACACAAACAAAGACACACAACTACACACACGACTCAGACCATCATGAACACTGACATATAGAAATGGACTGCTGATTGACAATTTTCAATGGCGCCATTTTTCTCCAGAAGTAGAAAACCTTTTTTATGTAAACAAAACATTTTTCTTCGAATTTAGAAGAAAATAACTAATAAGATGTCTGTTATAATTGATAGAAATAAATTTCCATCATTTTTATTTATTTAGTAGCAGTTTTTTCGTTTAATAAATGTATTTTTTTTAAATATGTGAGGGTTCTTTCCCTCTGTTTAACGATCTTTTAAAAATAACGCAAGAGAGAGAAAGAAGAAAAACTCTATACCTGTCTAGTTTTTTCTAATTATGTTTAATATCACTGAAATGCACTGAACTGTTTTTTTATTATAAAATCGATTAAAGTTCATAGGAATTTAGCAGTCCATTACTATTACCATGTTTATAAGCGGAGTTTCTCTCCGGATGGAAGTTTCGATCCGGAGTAAAACACCGCTTATAAACGGGGAGTGAAAATCCAGAGCTTGGACTTTCGCTCCCCAAGAAAAGGCCGGAGTGAAACTTCGCTCCCGGTTTATAGTACCTATGCTTATAAACGCTGACTGGGAGTGAGATGACCGGAGCATAATTTTTAATTTTTTTAGAAGGAAAAAAACTTAGTGAAGAAGCAGCTGGGTGTTTTATTTTGCTATTATAGATTTTTTTAAACACATTAAATTAAACATTGGGTTTATATTTGTGTTTGTTGCCATTTTAAAGTTGAGCTCGGAACTGTCATCTCAAACCAGAAAGTAATTCGGATTTTCACTCCCATTGCTTATAAACGCGTCGGGAGTTTCACTTCGGATTGACAATACGGGAGTGAAACTCCGCTTATAAACGTAGTATTTATGTCAGTGATCATGAAGGAAAAAAAGGCGTCGAAACCATATATTTTTCAAGTGTTCGTTCGTAGTGTAATATTACATCGAAACTGATTCATAGACGCCATTTTTATTTTCAAAAACAACCGGCACCAAACGAGAAAAGTGAAAGACTGCCGGCGGCCCGGGCGCGTCTTTCTTCTTCTTCATATTTCGTGTGCCGGCTGTATTTGAATATAAAAATAGCGTCGAAGGAGTGCTGTAAGAAAAAATGAATATTTTACATAAATTTTATTAAACAGAGACAATGTTTATCTTTTTAAGTATTTTTACATCAAAAGTAATTGTCTATTGATGATAAATGTACAAGGATTTTTTTTGTACGCCTCTATTAATATATATCTTCAATTTTTGTAAACATGAGTGAGAATTTTACAAATTATAACTTCCGTTCAAGTTTTCTATGAGAAAAAAAAACAAAAAATTAAAAACTAATGGCTTTCTTATAAAGCTTAGAGTGTCCTCTTTAAAATGCTTTTTTTCACCCATGTTCCACATTTCACATTTTGTGAATTGTAAGCATGGAAGTGAAATTAGGTGTTCTGAATTTCGACCGAAATGGAAATGTGAAATGAGAGTTTCGAAAGTGGAAATTGGTGTTCCACATTTCGATTCGTTCCGATTTTCACACGAAAGGAATTCACATTTATTTCAGTTGTGAAATCGTGGTAAAGCAAAAACAAAAGTTGTGAAAATGTTGGTTTTTTATATTTCTTTTATGCAAAAAATAATTCTTTTTTTTAATAGGGGAAAACATAAGAACCAAAGACAAGAAAAATTATTTTTAGAATATATGGAGGCCCATCCTGATCTTGCGAAGGGTTTTATAAAAGGAGAAAAAAATAACGTTGAAGAATTATGGGCAAAATTAGTACAAAATTTAAATAGCGAGGGTCCGCCACAAAAAGACGTTAGTGGATGGAAAAAGGTGTGGCTGGATTGGAAGTGCAACATTCGCAAAAAATTAGCACACAATAAAAGAGAGGTGAAAGCCACAGGTGGAGGTGCAAATAACATCCTGCCCGTTACACCAGTGGAGGATTCCATTGCAAAAATCACTGGTATTTATAGCGCAGTCGAAGGAATAAAAGGTGGCAAATCATTTGGCGTCCTTACGACAGAAAATGAGACAAATGGTTTTATGGCCGTACAAAATACCAGTGAAGAGTCATCTCCAGAAACTACGAGTGCTGACAAAATTATGGAGGTGCCTGCTCCACCGTCGTATGTACCACGTACAAGATCTTCTGGAAAATCACAAGGCAGTACTGAAAAATACATGGAGGCCCAAAAAGAATGTTTAAATAAAATATTGCACAAATTAAGTAAATCCGTGGATACCGCCAATGAAAATAAAACGAGTTTTAAAAGAGTTTATCGTGTCTTGGAAAGGGTAGGGATCAACTGAAAGAACAAAATGCGGAAACTCGTCGCCATCACTTGGAGATGGAAAAACATTCACTAGAAAAAAATGAATTAAAAAGAAGGATGTTGGAAATCGAAGAGATCAAGCTGAAGATCCAAAGAAAAGAGACTTAGCTGTAATGGCTGTGAAAAGTTAATTCATGGATTACTTCTTCTTCTTCTTTAACGGCTCTACAACCGAGATGCGGTCCTGGCCTCTCGCAACTGTTCTCTCCACCGGTCCCGATTCTGAGCCGATGTCATCCAGTTTGGCATCCCTATGCTCTGAGCGTCCTGGTCTACGCCATCCTTCCAGCGGAGGTTGGGTCTCCCTCGCTGTAGCACCTCATAAGTCTTACCGCAGAGAATTCATGGATTACGTTTAATTTAAATTTTAAGTTGTTTCTGTTTTTGGTTTTCTTTTAATATTAAAACATAAAAATTTGAATTTACTACTTATTTTTATTATATTTTAGAACATGCTTTGTGCTATAGCATCGCGTATTCTGTTTCCTTCTTCTAAATAATCTCCATAAACTTCGTCATCTAGATTCGCCTCAGTTGATTCATCCACGACTTCGTCCAAGTCCGCATTAAATTCCTTGCACACATTGTGCAGAGCACAACAAATATTGAGAATTCTTATTAATTTTTGGGGGGATCATAATATAATGTGTTTAATAAACACCTAAAGCGTATTTTTAAATTTCCGATGGTACGCTCAACGATATTTCGGGCTGAAGAGTGCTTTTTGTTGAAACTTGATTGAATCGATCCGGGCTGGACAAGTTTGTAAGGTGTAATTACGAAAGGTTCCAATGCAAAGCCCGCGTCACCAAGTAACCACGATCCTCGTTCGCCGTTCGCTCATATACCAAATTAAGGCATCGTGACTGGAACCGGGATGAGCTCCATCAACTGACCTTATTCTCATTTTGTAATCACAAATCTATAATAGAAACTCGTTAAAATATAAATAGATTACACAAATAATGGCAGTGCTTACCACTACAGCATTAATACTGTAATAACCTTTGCTATTATAATAAAGGTTACATTCTCTGTGTGGTTTTCTTCTTTTTACATGCGTTCCATCAACACAACCGATTACTCCTGGCATCCCAAATTTTTCTTGAAAAAATCCTTTCGACCCTCGTTTTTCTTCCTCTGTCATTTGCAGGTTTATCCACTTTGAACAAATTTTGTGTTCCAAAACAATTAACACTTCATTAATAATTTTGCACACGGTACTTCGGCCTAGAACAATGTCCACATCTTTTCCTACAGCTCTCTGGTAGCTTCCTTCCGCTAAAAATCTAAGAGTTGCCGCTAGTTTTTGTGTTACAGGAATCGTTGATAGCCTTATTGATGGTTCGATTTCACTTAATATATATAGAAAGGCTTCCTTACTAACCCTAAAACTTTGTCTGAAACTGCAAAAAATATTAACAAAACCCCAACAATAGACAAAACAATGAACTTACAACGTTTCCGGAAGATCTAAAATATTTGATTTTTCTCGCAATATTTTTCTCTTGATCTTTTCCTTTTTATTTTCAACTCGTTTTTCATTAATTCTGAAAATTATTGCAGCCATTGCATTTAACAAAACACTAAAAACTTTACTAGTAACAATTTCGCTTTACTTATTAATTCACGATTCACAGTTTGACAGCAGTGTTTGGCAGTTCGAAAGTGAATTCGACCAAAATGAAAACGATAGAAATGTAGAACCCAAAATTTCAATCCGAGTGAAAATGAATACGAATTTCAATTTCACAAAATGTGAAATGTGGAACATGGGTGTTTATTTTTATTTTTGCGTCCATTTTAGGCAAGGACAATTTAGTTTTTCCCCGAACGCCTCGCTAGAATATTTGAATTAAGCTTTTTGGCGCGCTTAGATTTTTCGAATTTGCTTCTTATTTTTAAATTTTTTTTATAATAATAATAATAATAATTTTATTTGAAGGAGAGTACACAAGATTTACATCTTTTAGAGTACATATACATAGTTAGGTAGCATTAAGGATATATGTATAAAAAAAAAGCTTAAAATTAGAATTAAAAATTAAAATAAAAATTAAAAATTAAAAAATTAAAAAATTAAGATAAGGATTAAAGTTTAAGTTAAAGAAAATTAGAATTAGGTGCAGAATTAAAATTGAGAATGAAGTAAGTAAGTGAGAGGGGAAAAAGAAAAAGAGAAAGCTAGTGAGAAGAAGAAGAGGAAGATAGAAAAATGGATGCATGTCTTCTGAATACTGTGGCTGTGCTCATTCTCTGAATGTGACTTGGAAGATTATTCCAGAGCCTGAGGGTATACACAAAGAAGGAACGACTACCAGTTAGGGAAGTGTGGGCAGGAATCAGGAATTTGATGGATCTCAAGGATTGCAAAGGAACGAGGAAGTCAGAGAGGTAGCAGGGACTTTTGGTATAAAAATAATAAAACAATTTTTTTTAAAATAAGTTATAATATAGATTTTAGTAAAATTTTCCGCTCTTTCACGTGGCGCTATTAGTTTTTCGATTTTTTTTTATTTTTCGATATATAAAGCAAAAACCAAATTTTCGAATTTGTTTTCGAAATTGTGAACTTAGCATATACTTTAGAGCAGCACAGATTTTTTTATCGTTTTCTACACCCAAAAAAGTACCTAAGTCCTAATTTTCAGCGAGATCACATTTTGTGCGAGGACAAAGTCTCGGACAACTGGGCTATAGCAAAATTTTAAATTCGGTAAAGAATAAATGTAATATTAATTTTGTCTGTTAAAGGTGAATGGGCATTCTGGGCTGTCGGCGGCCAGGACTGAAAGTAGTGTCAAATGAAAGTACTGTTACCTAGAAATAATTTTTGCTATGAACGCTACATTGTACTCCATTCAGAAAATGTCCAATTATTCTTTCCAAAGAGAAGCATATAGTTTACACCAGAGTATTCAAACCTTTTAAAACCATTTATTATTGTAGCCTGCGATGGTTATATACTAGATGCCTGTGGTCCATACGCGGCTACTGACTCAGATGCTACTATTTTAGAACGAATGATATATGACGGCGAAGGCACATTTCATTGGTTCTTTCGTCCTGGCGATATTTTTATTCGAGACCGTGGGTTTAAAGACGTCCTTCCTGATTTGACACAATTCAATTATTCGGCTCATATGTATGCCTGAAACCAAAGACCGCGGTGCAGATTAGCCCACAACCGAACAAGCAAACAGGTCTAGATTGGTTACCTTATGCTGTTGGGTGGTGACTTCAAGTTGTTCCGACAGAATTACTTCAATCGGGCACTAAACCACATGTTTGATGACTTCAAAATAGCGGCGGCTAATGTTTTCCAGGAGCCTATTCATGATAGTGTGCATGCAGCTACAGTTGTGGACATTGTAAATGACTGCTTGAATCGACCAAATCACGTAGCGGATTATGTTGTTCGTAACAATGTAATAGTAATAGTATTATTATTCTTATATTGTAATTGACCGAAAAAGAGACGAAAGAAAAGCTATCGCCCATTATTATTATTGTTCATGTCTGAGTGGAAGGCGCACAATCGAATGCTGCGCACATGTTATGTGCGTAGTATTGTATTTAGGCTGGGCAAGGAATCAACCTGAAGATAATAGACTGCCAGCAGCGGAATTAAGTGTCATTATAGAGCGCAATCACTAATATTCTAATAGGTGCGTAGTTTGTAATATATTAACAATCATTATAGAGCACGTCCACTAAAATGTAATGCATCGTTTGGAATACAGATCATTATATGATCGTATGATGAATATAATTTACTTATTAATGGCGAACCTATCCAGATTTGTTATTTTACTTTATTTTTCTATTTTGCACTGAAAATAAGCCATTATACCTAGTAAAACTATCTGAAGTTCACAAAATCAATAATGTATTTTATCCACTTCTAATGTACATCTCGGCGATAAAACTTCTCCACAGTTATTGTAGGACCAAACCACACCAATAAATATCTTAATTATTCTTGGCCGTAGATCGCCCAGACTCCATATAATTTTGCCCTTTGTCCTTTGAATGTTGTTTACAACTATCGAATTTAAAAATTTACATATATAATTTTCTTACAATTTTTAAAAAATAACTCAAATTTTGCCTTTTTTGATTTCAAAAACACGGGGGTTGCGGCGCCACCCCGCGAAATTATCAGGGGCTGCGGCCGCAATCCTTGCAACCCCACTTCCGCGGTCCCTGAACGTGGGGTTGTTGAACTGGGCTAACGGACTTCTTGTTACAATTCTGTTAATGTAAGTATTCATGTTAGGCCACACATAACGTCTGGTAATCAATTTCCTTGATGCTCGTAACCCTGGCTGCACTAATCCGTGTAAGGTCTCGCAAACTGTTTTCCTGAACTCATCTGGTACGTAGGGCCATACTGCTTGTTCATCCATGTCGCAATACAATTCGCATTTGCTGTTGGGAAGAAGGCAACGTTTTAATTTGATTGTTGTAGATTAATCGTTTAACAACTTAGCGAGGTCTGGATCACTCTCTTGCTGCTTAGCCATTTTATCGAAACCAATCATTGACTGCACCAATATTGTACTTATACGCGACAAACAATCTGGGACCGAGTTGACTGATAAAATCCAGTTGTGTTTGCCTTGGTGACAGTTTCTCCCAAGTCGACTGAAATGCGTAGCGTAGAGGTTTGGGGTCTGTTAGGCTAGGCTAGGCGAACGCTGGTCCCAACACAGCACAACACAGCACAGGAGAGAAAACTTTGTTTCATTATATCTAAGCTGTGCTGTGCTGTGCTCTCGCAAATATGCGATGGTAGGTTAAATATAATGAAACACAGTTTTTTCTGCTGTGCTGTGTTATGCTGTGCTGGGACCAGCGTTCGCCTAGCCTTACGATGGTAAAACTAGTTCCCCCTAAAAAAATGCCGGAAATATTTTACCCTTGTATATATCTCCAGTAATTCCCTAGCGTAAGCTCTAAATCGTTTCTCAGTGTCAGGCTTTCGCGAAAAAAATCCTAAGGGTTGCCAGCCTCCGTGAACCGATTGATTGTTGTAACACTGACCTAACGCGGTATCTGACGCGTCTATAGAGATTGGAGCGCCATGTGTAGGAAACACTAACATTGTTGTTTCCGACAGACTGGTTAACATTTTTTGAACGCTTAAGGCGAAGGCCCAATACCGACGGCGCGTTATACGAGGCAGGCGCTTCATGCGCGTTGCCGTCCGTTAAAGGTTCATTCATAGCGTCAGGACCTCAAAAATGTTGCTTTGATTGAAATTCATGTATGCACTGCGAAATTAATTTAAAATGCAAACTTTCAAATCTCAATCTTGATAATTCGACAGTTTGACAGTTTGGAAATTTTCAACGCTTGCCAACGCGCGAAAAGTTGAAATTTGGTCGACTTTTGCCGTCGCTTGACGCCACTGACGCCGAAAAGTCGTGAATGGGATAGCTCGATTTGAATTACACACATTCAAATATTGACGACAAAGCGTGCGAACGCTTCGACGCGCGTAAACGCGAATAAAGTCGTGATTGAGCCATCGCCTTTACTCGCATCAGTGTCCTAGATGACCTTAGCTCTATCATTCTTTTTTGAACGGCCGAGGAACTTCTGTACAGCTAACTGATTTTCTGCTGCGCGTGGAATGAAACGGCGCCGATAGAAATTCTATATCCCTACGGAAGCTCTTAGCTCGCGTACTACCATTGGCCTGGGAAAGTGAAAACTTCTTTAGGCACGTTGGGCACTTTTTGGCCTGGGGGAAAAACTAAAAACTCGCGTCACGCACACTATTGTTCGCACAGCGTAGAAGGTCACGCTTCTGTCTGTGGCTAGAGTTCGACCAAAAGCTGCTATCCAGCTACATGGATGCAAATTTAAATATTTTGCTTGGATTTATCGCTTTCGGCAACATGGAACCACGTTTCGCCTATTCGACTGGGCATCTGTATTTTAGTTATCTGAGGTAGTAAGTTATATTATATCAGTAGGGAAACTGGCAATAAATTACATGCAGGATTAATTTTAGAACTGCTTCATATTTCTTTAGGTCTCATTACAGAAAATAAGGGCGTTTTATTCTTGAAAAGTACATCCTTGCTGCATTACTTCCACATAAAAGTAATGCAAGGAGTAATGATTTGAGCGTTCTATGTAACGCAGTTTGAGAGTTCTATGTTATGCAGAAAGGAGGCGATTGGTTACCGCGTATGACATCGTCCGTGCAAATATAATGCCTTCTCTCCACTTGATGTAATCTGAACGAGAGCTAGTTGCTACCAAAGTCTAAATATTAACAAGTCTTTCATCTTCATATGTTTAGTGAGGGAAAGGCGAACAGCTATATGCACACATTCTTCAAATGATGATGTCAGGGTACCAGAGAGAGAATGCAACATTTTTATACACGCTCGCACACAACTAGCCAGCGGAAGATTTTACGATTTTATATGGGGATAAACTTGATGTATTGGTGCATATTTACTATTTATGAAAAAAACAGCTGATTAAATTTTCCTTCCTTTTCTGTTCTGCATACTTTATCGAAGAGAGAAAATCTGGCTTTGTCTCGCCGACTTCAGGATGTATCCGTTGGGTTGTGCTCAGCAATGATGTTCATATATGCACGCACACAACTAACGGGGGGGGGGGAATTTTGTATGAAGATGAAAGACTTTTTATATCTAGACTTTGGTTGCTACTCCTTAGAACTACTTTCCGAATCGATGGGTAATTACTTGCTTTCCCTACTGGGATATTATGTACTATGCACTATGTATTAAATACTCTACTATATATAGATATACATATACATAGATTAGTTCAATAAATAGGTACTTTTTCTTTGCGAAAAGTACCGCACGCGATTTTTTTTACCAAATGATTTGATATATTTTTATAAGCTTAAATTCAAAATGGCGTCATCCCCACCCTCTTGCTAAACTTACAGTGAAGCGAAATGCGTTTAATTCTATAACTCAGAAACTATGCATTTTACGACAAAAATGTATATTAAGGGTATTCATTTCACTTCGTAAATTCTTCGTACTTGTCGTACTTGTCGTACTTCGTAGTTGTTCGTAGTTTTTCGTAGTTCATTTCCATATATTTTTTAACTACGACATCTTATGTGAAGTACGAAGCTGCAAAGTTTCTAAAACGGGTTCGTAATTTTAAATTATCGTAGTTGCTGTTGACAATTGTCAGCTGTTTTGAATTATTTAATTGAATTTAATTGCTGTGAATTAAAAAGATGGCTAGCGAAAACAAGAATTTAAAGGAATTTAAAAAAGTAAGTGTTTATGAGATGTTTTCACATTTCCAAACTACAATTTTTTTTTCGCAGACAAGGCAACGCAAGAATCCGCAACATCGTTGGACAAAACTGCAGGTTTTAGCTTTATTAGAGGCAATAGTCGATAAGTTGAAAGATGATCCTGAAAAATTTGAAGTACACATAACTTAATTTAACTGATAAATTTATTTATTACTTTTTTTATTTTTTATTTCAGAAACCAATGGCATCGCATTTTTACAGCGCATTATTTAATAATTATGGTCTGTATGACTTGGCTGAAGCAGGAGTAGTTCCAGTAAAAAATAAAATTAGAAATATGAAGGAGGCATTTATGAAGGCGGAAGAATGGAAGAGACAAACTGGAAATGGTCTTCTTGAAGAAGGGGAAGAAGATAGCGTGAAAGGTGCATAAAGAGAATTATTTTGAAAATCATAATTTCATTTATGAAATCATTTCACAGAATATATTAACAAAATATGCCCACATTACAATCTTCTAGAAAACATCTTTGGTAAAAGGAAATATGTGAATTTACCGGTAATGGTCGAGACAACAGACGCAGTTTCAATTGAAACTATTCGAATCAGATACGGACAGAGTCATATTTATTGGTGATCCATCTGCAGGTTTTGGTCCCTCGGCTGGTGGTACGCACCCTGCCGGAGAGGTTGCCACAGAAAACATCATTCAGAATGCAACAGGCGATAAAACAGACCCAAGTACGATCCCAAGTAAAGAATCTGTAGACAAATATAAAAACAGAATGAAGCGAATGGAAAATAATAAAAATAAAAGACCTGCAAATTCTTCGTTACAGTATCTAACTGCAATACAGGAAAAACGAAACGAATTAGAAAAACTTAAATTTGATTATCAAATGAAAATTGAGGATGAAAAATTAACAGTGGAAAAGGAAAGATTAAATATTGAACAAAAAAGAATGGAATTTCAAAATGATATTGAGGAAAAAAGGTTTCGTGTAGAATTAGATTTGGAGCGTGATAAAATAGAGGTAGATTTAAAAAAATTAGAAATGGAAAAGGAATATGAAATAAGAAAATTAGAATTACAATTAAAATATAAATGTAATGATAATTAAAATAAGGGCCCAATACACGAGCGCTCCATCCAACCACGCCAAAACAGAATTACTTTATAAATCAGATTTTTTTATTATTATTAAAAATATATTAAAAGCATTATAATCTATCTTTGACAATTTCCAAAATTGCTCTTCTTTTATTCTCAGCTTCTCGGTTTAATTCAAAATCTTCGTTCAATTCGTTGTCATATTCGCAATCGTTATTTTCAGCATTACTTTCGTCAAAACATTCTGGAACATTAAACTCTTTGTCTGAACCAACCAGTTTTATGAAATTGTGCAAAATGCAACAAGCCAATATCCATTGGCACGCAAATTTATTGTTTTTATCGTCCCCAACTCTTAATTTTAATTCCTTCAAACTTGGAAACCTCTCTTTCAATGACCCAAAACAATTCTCTATCCGCACACGATACTTGCTCAAATGGTAATTAAAATTTTTCCTTTCAACAGAAGTTCCTTCAGTTGAAGACGTACGATAGGGTGCTATTACAGTCGTAGATAACTTATATGCTTTGTCGCCTGCTATCCATTCACTACCAGAGAAGAACTGTGTTGCATTTGTGTATAGAGCACACTTCTTATAAAGTCTGTTATCGTGAACGCTCCCTGGATAACCAATTACTGCATGTCTAATAATGTTATTGTGATCACAAACAGCCTGCACTTTCAATGAATATTGGTGTTTTCTTGAGAAGTAAGCTTCAGGATCAATTGTCGGCTTTTCTGCAAGGCGAATTTCACTGCCATCCAAATAACCAATACAGTAAGGAAGTTCATCGTATGTCATTGTTACGATTTTCTTACGCTCGTTCACGTCTGGCCAATATAAATATTTTTTGCTTAAACCACAAATGGCTTTAAAAATTCTTTTTGTTAAGTTATCAATAGTCCCCCCATCGCCAATACCAAATAGCTTTGCTACTTTACCAATAGATGAACCTTCTCCATAACATCCCAAGCGATATAAAACAATTACAGTTTGAATTTCAACGGGAAATTGTTTCCATGAGTTAGGTCCGTTAAATACATCGTTTTCTTTGATTAGATTTACAAGTATGTCAAAGGTATTCCAATTCATTCGCACTATTTCACGAAACCTATTTTCATCTAAATTTGGTAAGACTTCACAAATAATACTCCGACTTTTTGCCACAGATCCATATTGAAAAGAAACTCCATATCGAAAAGATAAACAGATCAAATAGTCCAAAAAAAATTGTTCAAGACCTCATCTCCTTCATCTGCAATGAATTTTAATTTTATTACAAGAAATGTAAAAAAAAATAAATCATAATCTACCAGACTCCTCCAATTGCACAACATTGAGAACAGCTTTATCGATTAATGCTTCCAATAATTTTTGCTTTTCACTTTTTCTGGGCATTTTATTAAAAAACAACCACTTCAAAATATGACAACTCAAAACTGATAATACGAATAAATACGAAAAATGGAAAAAATGAATTACGAAAAATATTCAATCTAGTCGTTCATGTCAATCGAACTACGAAACTACGAAACTACAAAACTACAAACATTTGAAAAGTGAAATGAATACCCTTATTATCTTTTTTGTAGATAAATAAGTGATTTAACTTTTTTGCTTAGAAATTTTTTTGTCATTATCTACCAAGAAATAGTGCTTCAAATTTTATATATCACTTTATTTGCACTATATTTCGTTAGTGGTTAATTCTACATGAAAAAGTCCTTCGTAAGACTTGTAGAACACAAGATTATCTATAATTTTTGTTTTAATAATTTTTTACGTAGGGCTAATATTGCACGAGTTATGGCGCTTTAAGTGTCGAAAAACGAAAATTCAAAATTAGTTTTTTGCCAATATATTTTTATTTTTAATTACACGTTTTATTGCAAAACTGATAACTTTTTTTGTGCGCAATTTCATTACCCACATTTTTTGTTTTATTTTTTTTTCTGTAAAGTTGATATTTATGGGTTTATTACAATTTAAACGCTTATAAAGAATGGTTTTTTACAAATATCTCGTCAACTATTCATTTACGACGAAAATTTATATCAACTAATTTGTTTTTTATAAAATTCTGTAGAAATTTTACTTTAAACATTTTTTTCTAGCTTTAATACTTTAGCCGCTATTCATCGCCGAACGTTTCGTATAACGCATAAATGTTCCTACAAAGAGTTTTTGACACGGTCATACAAAAAGTAAAGTGCGGCACAACTCATCCGCAACGATGAATCTGTCAACGGGACAGAAATTTGAAAGCACTGACCATTTTAGATCAAGATCGTAAGATTTTGATTTAGAAATAGGCGTGGAGACGAATGGGAAAAAAATAATAATAATATATGCAAGACAGTTGGGACAGTTTTCGAAAGTGGTGAAGTGGTGAAATACAAATTCAGAGAGAAACAAGGAACGAAATTGCATGATTTCGAAGACCTTCGGCAATAAATGGGGTTAAGTCTGGTGTGGCAGCCAGCATCGAACAGGACCTATGATATCATAAAGTTATAAAGGGTTCAGAGGACGGCAACAACAGGACAACTGGAGCCATGTTAACATGCCCCTTGAACGCCGGTGATATACTTTTGCACCTGCTCTCTCCAGACCTTCACATCAAACACCTGGTCTCCTGATCCTGGCATAGGCACATAAATGGGAACGGGATATCTGACTACCTAGCCAACAGGAAGCCTCTCTACGAGCTCGGAGATAGAGTTGACTAGCACCCCGATAGGCGGGGTTAAAAACGTTATTATTGAATACCACCTGCTGCTAGCCAGATAAAAGTGGACCTCCTTTATCTCTAGGACGACTTGGACCACTTAGAACAAAGATAGAACAACATAGATATTGCCAAAATTACGGCAATCACGAGTAGCCCTAATAAAGCATCTCACCAGCTTAACCAGTTAATAATAGGGTACCAAAGTTCCGCTTATGTCGGGTATTTGCCTAGCGGGAGGTACACCTCCTTTTTTACCTGGTAGTCTGGTACTGTTGGCGTTACAGCCTTTTTCGGCTGGTTAGCGGAATTCCCTTGTATCAGGAGGTATAACACTCCAATGCGGCTGTCTCCAGCTAAGCGCGGTTGCGTCTCTGGCTCAGCTGGTTCCTATTGAAGAATCGACTTGGCCCCGTTACAAAATTTTTTTGTTTTGAATTTTGTTACATCCCTGGGCTGTATGGTTGCCACAACAAGAGACTATCTTCTGTCAGGTTGACTTTTAGGAAGGACTTCGCCGTCGAAATAATTTCAAGTAGAGAGTGGCGAAACGGAGCCGTTTTGCCGACGGCTCCAAAAACATCAGAACGTATCGGGGCAAGGGTCTATCTACAGAACACAAACAGTACATTGTCCTGACACCTGCCAGACAATGAACCTCGAATATACACAAGGATGTACCATTGGAATTTTCATAGATATCTGCACCTCTACAAGAGCTCAAAATTCATTGATGATGCGCTCCAAGTAAGTGAACCAGCCAACTACCTACCCAAGCTGGGTGCCTCTCTCTGGGACTCGGAGATTGAAATGGTTAACAGCCCAATAGACGGGGTCAAAAAAGGCTGGCAAGCTGCGTATCCATTACAACGTCTGTTGCGAGCTGTCAAAGCTCGCTGCTGAAAATGACTGCTCTTATGGTATGCACATGTTGACGGTTTTGCTCACTTTGCCTGACAGCCCGGCGGCGGCCACGGTATACAGAAACAAGGTAATGTCACGGTATACAGAAACAAGGTAATGTAAAAGACTGAATATCGTAGAATATCGTATTAGTGCGACGTCACTCGGCAAGTCTTCGCCATACAAAATCGAAATTGTTGTTGTTGTTTTCTGTATTAACCTTGCCGGGTGACGTCGTCTTTTTCTACGATATTCGCACTTACGATACGATATTTCGTCTTTTACATTACCTTGTTTCTGTATACCGTGGGCGGCGGCTGCCAGCAGCTAGCTGTTGCGTTTCAACTGCTTTTGAACCAGTCAAGAAGCGCTGTCGTAGCTGCTAGAAGTGATTTTAGATAGTTTTTATTTACAAAAAAATGCAGTGTTGAATTATTTTTTTCAAAAATGGCACCAAATTTTCCTTTTGATGAGGTTGAAAAGCTTATTGAACTTGTTCGGGCACATAATTATGCCATTTAAACATACTGTACAAACAGTCTTCGATTTAAGAACGTTAGTCCCTTAAAATCATGTTCTTCCTCCTTCTCAATTAACAAAAACTTTGCGATATCCATTATTTTACTAAATTTTTCTTTACCTGTTGACCCAACAATTAACTGCCAGCAGCCGTGCAACCAAACTACTTGACCGCGCTGTTCAGTTGCTGCAGCTGAAAACCGCCGTCGGCAGCCGCTGTCGACAGCTCCCAGCGAAACCGTACCTTAAATCCCCCGCTGCAGCCAAAGCTGATGTTAAAGTATACTTCAGACTAGAGATTGTAGCACTGATAAGCTTCGTAAATCCGCAGAGTGGATTCAAAAATCCACCGCAGTCGCTCATTGTACTAATTGGATTCGACAACTTGCATGTTTTAATTGCAGTACTGCACATATTTGTACAGGAACAAATTCAGCATCCTTCGAGCCTGTGTAATCTCTGCAGTTATTTGCTGGATATTTCCTGATATCAGGATATCATTTTGATTAATTTTAATTGCACGTCTAAATTCTTCAACAATTTGTCGCACATGCTGTGATACTAATATATTTCAGTACGTTGCAAATCACTTACAACACCTAAATTATCTTAGTCATTTTTGTGCGTACAGCTTTAAAGGATTCATTCCCTCACTGGTATCAAAAATTATCTGACTTATGGTAGATGAATTCCCACTAAAACCCTGATCCTGAATGTCCTAAAAATCAGCTTCCATCTCACTATCCTCATTTCATAACCATGTAACTCGTAAACATCTTGTATATTTTACCGACAAATTCGAACCCAAAACTTTAAGGCTATCTGTCGTAAAGAAATCCTGTAAACCTTCTCTAATAACTAGAAATATCAAAGATTTCCGAAGTAGAAAAACCCCAGGAACTTTTATACGAGTTCGCAAAAAAAGTCGAAGAATTTCGGTTTCCCTTTGAATGAATACCTTATGATTGTGCCTTCCGTCCAGCCCTGACCCTGCCTTCTCCCTAATAATGTAGCAAAAGTTTTCCTTTATCCACTTAAATCAGTTACCCTTCAACTTTGGATTTTCATCTTTTTTCTTCTGTTTCTCTTTTTTTTGGTTCAATGAAAAGTGAAAAGGGTCAAAAGAGAGTTTCGAAAGCTTCCTTTCAATTTTTACACTGGTCATATCCATCTTAAGGGATACACAGGCCAAACTGGAATGGATACCTATGAAATGATGGTTGGTTGGTATAGAACAAAAGGAATTGGTTTTTCCCAGTCTCGTAACCAAAAAGGGTAGTCCTGTCACTCCTTATAAAGTCATTCCTTGTCCATTCTTTTGTAGTCTGTGGTATCGATTAATACGTAATGTCAGAGCGTAATAAAGATTATAGAAAGCGCACACACAACAAAAAGTTGAGTGGTATTCACGAGAATACAATTTAGAAGGGCTTTTGTGAATTGATCTGAGAATATTTTGTGGTGAGTCATGCAAAATAATTGTGAGCGGCCAAATTCTTTGCCCATGTTTTTGCATATGGATCCCTCGCTCCTATTTCTATTTTGACGTAAAGCTCAATCTCACAGTAAAGCTCACTTATCTCAGACAACTTTTTTTAAGTGGTGATAAATGTTCCATCTGTGCGCGAGCGAATATGTGTGACCGCCCTGTCTAAAAGCTCCCATGGGTACGCGAGGAGACACCGCTGGGGATACGGACCCACACAGTAGTGTCATTCACCAACCTTTTTTTCATGACGTTCAAATCCAGACCGGTTCGAGACGTAAAGTCTGGCGTCATCAGCATGACCCCTAAAGGTGCTCAACGGACCTGAAACGGTCTAGTCGTCAAGCTATCTAGCTGCTATCTCTCCTTGCATTTTTTGCCTTATTTATACCTTATAACCTCCATGGCCACTCAAGAACTGTGTGAGGTAGTAGCTCATTTCTCCATGTTACCTTATAACCTACTTCTCCACATTTCGTATGAGTCTATTTGTCCATCTGTTATTAGTAGACTTGTCCTATCTCCAGCGCCGTAGCAACCCAGGGTGGGGGGGGCTTACCCGCCCCACGCGTTTTTCTCATACTACATATATGTAGTTTATTTTTTTTAAACAATAACATTTAATCATTTTTTTTAAATAATTGCACTTTGTGATTTTTTAGTGCATCGAATCTTAAAAGAACGGTGTTCTATCTAGTGTTGTGCTATCAGTCGTCATGTAGTAATACGTTGAGACCGCATGATTCGTGTCAAGGCCGAACACGATGATTCGCATGCTGCCGTTCCGGGCGGGAAAGTTATACACGTTTTCCATTCCCTTGCGCACCTTATACAGCTCTGTCAGTACCATAGTCTTGAATTTTTTAACCTCTGGCCTTTTCAAATCGTTCAATTTCTCATTCTTTGGACGAATTTTCGTTTTTACCTCATAGTCTATTGACTATGTATTTTAATAAGGAACTAATTCGTTAAAGGTATTTTATTGTTTTATATGTTCGATTGTATATTAAAAAAGAGAAATCCAAAAGTGCTATTAAATCCAGGCTTGGACTTTTGAGAACGGAGAAGATTGGTCCATTGTTTAGTTTTTCAACAATAGCTCAAAAACTATGCATTTTTATAAAAAAAACATAAAAAGATTTTTTGTAGAGAATCGAATTTCCTATTGAATAAGCCCGTTTTGAAGTAAACAACAATTTTTTCACCGAAATAAGTCAAAAAAACTCTTTTAAAAAAAACGAAAAATTTCAATACAGTCGATCAAAGTTACCTTCTTTTTAACGATAGTACTACTTTGCACTTTTATACCATGTTATTTTTAATTTCTTAACGCAAAAATTATTTTTATTATTATTTTTTTATTATTTTTTATTTTATTATTTTAACAAAATTTTATCTTTGGAGAAATATTTGGAAGTATTTTGTAAGTCCTGATGATATCAGTTTTGCATATGAAAATATAGTGATTTTCTTTATGGCGTTAAAAGTAATATTTTAAGTAACTGTCGCTTACAACATTTTCAAAGATTATCGAAGAGTTTCTGATGCCACTAAACAGCACGGCTTAAGAACGTACCACCAGATTCAACAATGGAAAGGAAATATGCGTTCACGTACAAAGCTTGTTTCCTGCGCCGGCAAACAAACGCCGACAAGTGCTTACAGGCGCGAGTAAAAGTCTCCATTGTTTCAAGTGTGTGCGCGTTCACAGAAAAAGCTTTTACCGACATGCAAGCGATTGCTGCAAGTTTCGACCAAAGTCTAGATATTAACAAGTCTTTCATTTTCATATGGTTACTAAGTGAAAGGCGAACAGCTATATGCACACATTCTTCAAATGATGATGTCAGGGTACCAGAGAGAGAATGCAACATTTTTATACACGCTCGCACACAACTAGCCAGCGGAAGATTTTATGAATTTATATGGGGATAAACTTGATGTATTGGTGCATATTTACTATTTATGAAAAAAAATAGCTGATTCAATTTTCCTTCCTTTTCTGTTCTGCATACTTTATCGAAGAGAGAGAATCTGGCTTTGTCTTGCCGAGTTCACAATGTATGCGTTGAGTTGTGCTCAGCAACGATGTTCATATATACACGCACACAACTAACGGGGGGAAAATTTTGTATGAAGATGAAAGACTTGTTATATCTAGACTTTGGTTTCGACCGGCAAACAAGAATGAGTGAAACATTATTTCCAGCGCTTATTAAGCTGGCGGACACCAATGTGTTTATGTCTAGTAGTGTGTTTCTACGTTTTTTATTTGCATCGAAAAGTTTTGTTTGTATTAAGAAATGGTAGATGCCGAAGAATTATTTAGTTGTACCTATATTACAAAGAAGAGCCATATTGTTCTTCGTTAATACTCCTTTGGCTTTTGAGAGAACGTAGTTAAACGTGCTCAACTCCAATATCACAAAAGAGAAAAATCAAACTATCGGATTTCAATCTTCCTTCTGTCGAGGTTAATTTCATGCACACTTCGCCTTTGTCGTAATAGTTTCAACACTACATTTTCAATTAAAAATAGCTCATCGTCACTTGATGAGATGTCTGTAATTTTTTCTAGCGTTTACCGTGAAATAGATGCTTGAAAGCGCTTGGAGCAAGCTGCAAGTCACAAGGCGCTTGTTGCCAGCTTTGTCCGTGAACGCACCCATAATTATCTGTACCACACTGCAAATTTCAGCTTTTGGAAGTGTGTTATTTTAACACGCTTAAAGTGTGTTATTCTGACGTCACCCATTTGATTAACATTGTAGTCAATTTTTACACGTTTTAAGTGTGTAAAAAGTGACTACAATGTTAATCAAATGGTTGACACTTTAAGCGTGTTAAAATAACACACCTCAAAGGGCTGAAATTTGCAGTGTACCGACTGTACTGTCGAATGTCAAAAGTTTTTAAAATAGACGTTACAATTAGTAAAATTGCTTTGCCCCCCCCCCCCACGCGAAACAGAGTAGCTACGGCACTGCCTATCTCCTCTGCGATGGACTGGCTGCGCGCCAGAATCCGTCGTACTTCCTTTGACTTCTCTCTTCCGATCTCGGATAACCTGGATGTAGCTCTAATCCAATATCCATGGGTGTGCCGAGGAAGAAAATGTGATGCTCGGTAATAATGCTGGCACCCTAGAGCAGCACTGCTCATGGGGAAAAGACTAATGTGCCTTCCTCTTACGCAGTTCGTCTCCAGAGATCTAGTGGCAGCCTAGGAATGTCCAGGCTTGTCATACCTTCGGCCTACCTTCCTGGATAAGAGCCATCAACGTCTGATCATAGACATATAAGGTTTCATTTGAGAGCTCCTGCAATATCCTCGAAACATTATCGCACAGCCTTCAGGTTAGGAGTCACTCACGTAGGTAATAACTCCATCAATAATCCAATCTCGACCTTGTCTCTGCCAATGTGCACGAAACGATCGTGACAGCCTTTGAAATCAGCTGTTCTGCGAAACCACGAAGTAGCAACCAAAGGGTTGCGTGGTGGAACAATGAACTCTGCTAAAGTCTCGGGTAACTTTGACCTCTACAAGAGAGCCCTTACGAACTACGACAAAGATTTGAGAAGATCCAAACGAAGGTCTTGGAACGCCTTCTGCGAAGAAATAGACAAGCTTCTAGCCTCCATGAGGTTACACAACGTCTTGTCCAAGGACCACTCCAATGGCATTGTCTCCCTTAAGACTTCTGAAGGGACCTTTACAGAGAACGCCAGGGATACCACGGAGCTGAAAATGAGCACTCATTTCTTGGGCTCTCTAGTAACTGACCCTAGATTGGCCTTAGATCCTAACACTGGATCAGAGGTAGTTCTTGCCCACCAGTCCTGCAATAGGAACAAATGCCTGGCAAACAGGATTTTCACTGCAGGTAAGATCGAATGGGTCATTGGCGCCTGCAAGCCTTTGAAGGCTGCTTGAAACGACCAGATTTTTCCGGCACTCCTTCCGAGGGGATGGACGAGACCCTTCCAATCCAGCTACCACTATTCGCGGGTAGCTTCACGCTGGCCCATATTCCGAGGTGCTGGAGAGAGGCTAGGGTAGTATTTATCCCTAATGCCCGGTAAGCAGCTCAAAAGGAATTTTTCGCTGGAGATTAATAATTTATTTCCAGAGGGAAAAATTCGGTGTAGATTAGTCTGGAGAAATAGTAAACAGCTGAGAAAAATGGAACAGTTGGCGGAGTTATGTGTCATTTTGGCGTGCAAGTGGGTTGAAAAAACTCGTAAGCAATTTGGTAAAAGTGTTTTTTGATTTTTTCATCTCCATCCTGCATTCTGCAACCTGTTCCTCTACTTTATCCGCCTCTTAATAACCACTTGCATTAAGTGACAGAATATGAGGATACACATTTATATGTCCGGGCACATAAATTATAACGAAACAGGTGGAGACTAACAATCAATGCCATCTACGATTCCGTAGGCGTACTAGCAAAATTCCTACGGAGCTGCGTACCACAAAACGAAATTACAAAATAAATTTTTCGCTATTGATTTCGTTTACGTTTTTATACGCTTTGTATTAGCTTGACCTGTATGTTGTATGTTGTATGTTTCATGTAAACAAATCTTGCAACTTGATTTTGACCCACTTTCATGTAACGGATCAACTTAAAATTTTGCAAATATGTATAGTTCGCGTGACAATGCAATCTGACCATTTTGTAAAAAAATCAAGATTGCGGTTCCAAGATGGCGGCCGAATTTTGAAATTGTGCTTCCCAACCCCCGACATGGGTATCAAATGAAAGGCTATGACAAGTAGAGTACAATTAGCTATGTGGCGTCATTCAAAATTCAAAATGGCGGCCAACACAATATGGCCGACACCTTTTTATACGCTTAATATTAGCGTCACCTGTATGTTGTATCTAGTAATGTAAAGAGCTATTAATACAGGTTTGACACACACGTGGAAGGCGAGTACATCAGCTTGATAAACAGTGGCGGTTGTGCCAAGAGCCATGGATATCTTGCTCCTTACCCCATTATCGGGTTTGGAGCCGTCCGCATACCAAAAGGCTGTGCTTTCTTTTTCGATGGACTTGCCGAATTGCCATTGTGACCTACTTCGGATAATCGTCATAAGTCTAAAGTTTGTCAAAGTCAAAAGTGGCAGGAATGGTATCGGACAATGAAAGCAGTTCCTTGGGAGTCGATACGTGATCCAGTAGGTCTCTAGGCTTAACGGAGAATAGCCCCCGTAGACGCCTTTAGCTCCCGTAATACCAAAACAGGCCAGTCTTTGCACCTTGCCCAGGTTATTCACAGCACTCTTTTGTTTGGACTTGATCCATCAAGCAATGGATATTTACGTGAGTATGGGCCTTATGCCCGTCGCGTATAGCCAAAACATAAACCTCGCTTTGAGGGAAAGATGTAATATTGCCTTGGCAGTTACTCCCTCAATCTGGGGTTTTCAGGAGAGCTTTTAATCCAAGATTATACCTAGTTATTTAGCCTTCTTTGAGAAAACCATTTTTCTACCATAAGAAAATAGCTTACTTCTATTAGTACATGGTATAATGAGAGTTTTTTGTTTGTTAGTACCTAAGTTTTGGCTACGACAGCACCTATGCACATATGATAGAGACTTGCATGAGGTCTGAGATGGTGCTATCATGACCGCCGCTGATAGTTACGATCATGTGCATAGGCCGGTGATTTGAAGTCCCGGCTATTCAGGTCGGCAAGAAGTTCCTCGATTGCGATTGACCCTAGGAGTGGTGATAAAAAGCCTCCTTGAGCGCAGATTTTTGCAGCCATTATCATAGCCGATTCACTATTCATTTCAAAAGCCATCAACCTGTTGGTGATAAGGTAACGTGAAACGCACCCTCGACATCTCACAGCTCTCACTAGCAGTTGAATGGCAGTCCATGTAGATCTGCCTGGCCAGTAGGCAAATTGCAAGCAGTGCAATGGGCTCGTTGTAAGACCTTCTGTAATAAGCCTGTCTTAAACCTTCTCTGGCTCTATAGGATTTTACTTCCTAAAACGATCTTTTCCCCGATTTATGCCTGGTACGCAGCTCATACGGAAAGAAATTTTCCATATAAAATGTATGTAAAATATAGTTTAAAAAAACTAAAAAATACGCTTTTATTTTAAAATGAACTAAAAAGTAAAAAATAATTTTGAATGTGAAGTTTTTATTGCTCTAGCCATTATATGGAAACTACCTACCTTTCGAAATGTAAAAAAGCGTGGGCGCTAAGAATATAGGTAAAGAGTCCCACGTTTTTTTACATTTCGAAAGATAGGTAGTTTCCATATAATGGCTAGAGCAATAAAAACTTCACATTCAAAATTATTTTTTACTTTTTAGTTCATTTTAAAATAAAAGCGTATTTTTTAGTTTTTTTAAACTATATTTTTTATTTTCTACTTTTTAGTCTATTATATGTCTTCGCCATTTTGTAATGACAACCATACTAGATTTAATATGACTTCACACAGCTTACTGCACTATATTCGTCATACACTTTCATTTAATACTCATACCGAGGGCGTTGTAAAGAAAAAGATAAACCGCCATTTTGTGTTGGCCGAAATTTTGAATTTGGAATGACGCCACACAATTCATAGTATTCTAATTGTCACATCTTTTCATTTGATACCCATACCGAGTGGGTTGTACAGAAAAAGGTAATCCGCCATTTTGTGTTGGCCGCCATTTTGAATTAACAATGATACCACATAGCTAATAGTATTTTACTTGTCATACCGTTTCATTTGGTACCCATATCGAGTGGGCTGTAAAGAAAAACGGTAATCCGCCATTTTGTGTTGGCCGCCGTTTTGGATAACGCCACATAGCTAATTGTATTGCACTGGTCATACCCTTTCCTTTGATACCCATGTTGGAGAGCCCAATTCCAAAATTCACCCGCCATCTTGGCACCGCCATCTTGATTTTCTTACAAAATGGTCAGATTGCATTGTCACGCGAACTATACATATGTGCAAAATTTGAAGTTGATCGGTTGAATGGAAGTGGGTCAAAATCAAGTTGAAAGATTTGTAAGAGCTATTAATACAGGTCCTGTATTAATAGCTCTTACATCGTTATTTTCTCGGACAGTTAAGTTGCCCCGTTGCCCATTAAATCCCACAAGGTGTCATCAAAGACTGTCCTGCATTGCCTTCTATCTCTGAAATCCGGGCACCGAAAGACACATTGGTATAGAAATTGCCGATAGCCTGGTTAGAGTAGGGGCAGACTCATTACTTGTCGGCCCGGAACCTCTCTGCAGCTTAGCAAACAGCCACGTAAGAACGACCATCAAGAATTGGGTCGACCAGCTCGTTCGTCATAGCTGCACAAGTACCCAGAACGCCAGTCAAGTTAAAACATTCGTCCAAATCGACAAAGCTAAAGCGGGAAAATTTTTAAATTTCAAGAATAAGGGGCTAAGAATAATAACAGAGCTTCTGACGAGCCTTTGTACGCCAGATGATGTAAGCAGAATAGGTTCTGCGGGCCAGCTTCCGAAACTGCGGAGCGCTTGCTGTGCGACTGTGACGCTACAGGGAGGAGATTAAGCCTCCTCCATCGCGACTTCCCTGCCAGACCAAATAAAACAGGTCGCAGTACCCGCGAAGGTATCCCTAAAGAAGAATGAATGAATCTTAAGCTGAGGATCTGCAATGGAGTGATCACATATTCGAAATCGCCAAACAGGCATCCCAATGTCTGGGATTCCTTAGGAGATGCAAGTTCCTCCTTCAACCAGATGCGGACTACAATCTACAACTCCTACATCTTTCGCCGTCACCGGTTGCATTAAGGAGTTTACTTCACAATGTGTTATCAAATGATGATTTGACTTTACTGATGATGGATGTGCAGGAGTTCCTAAGGTTTATGTACTCTCGCCGGAGCGGTTCACTCGATGAACTCGTTTACGCAAGCATTCGTTCGCATATGATCCTGGGGCCAGTTCACGCAACTAGTAAGATTTTTAACGCGCTCCGCGTCGTTTTCAGTCGACGTCGAATTGCGGCATGGTGTAGCGGAAGAGTTGACGTTTTTGTCCCGGAAACACAGATGCCAGCCAATTGGTCTTTCCATAATGCCAGGCAGTTCTCTCAGCTGGTTTTGTGCGGGTGGGGAATTTGTATCTGAATATTCTAGTGCACGCACACACACGTTCTTTTAAATAAAAATGTTTAATTCAATTTGTTATAATTTCAAGGAATCGCCATTCCTTACCCCAGATACATTCTTTATACACATATATTTTTCCCTTGCACTTTTATTTCCATTTTCTGCCATTATCGCAGCCAAAAACCAATTTTCTCTGGAAAATCTCTCATGCTCACATCTATCCTCGGTCCCAGAGCAGTCATTTCCTGAATACCCATCCGTGCTTTATCACAGAGCCTCCATTGTAGGGAACTGGTGAGTTCCCTGAGGTGAATTTATCATGTTTCATCGCGATATGAATTTCCCTTTTTCCCTTCTAGGATCCGCCAGAATAATTTTGTCTGCCCTTGCAATTTTCAATACTTTTACACCAGGAGCAGGGGTGTCGAGACGGATGGTGGTCGGTCGAACTTCCTTCCACTGATATATGTCCTACATCCTTAAAGATGGGCCGTTCTAGCCATTTCTTATATTATATGGAGTCTAGCCCTGCTGGAAAGTGATATTATTTCGGCCTCAGAAACATTTTCTCCGTTTTTGGGTGTTTTATATTCCTTCAACATCTTGTCAGACACAAATTATTTCTCTTCTTGGTTTTTTTTTCTTCCTGCGTGTGATGTCGCTGGTTTCTTGTGTGGGTGTGAGTCCTGTGTGATAACTTCAGTAACTTGAGAAATACCGCGAAGGGACGAAAAGGAACTTTGTGTTGAGCACAGAAGTCGGTTGCGGATGCGGTGAGTTATTTCCTGTTTTTCAAAACAAAACGAATGAAATATGAAAAATTGTGCACATAAAAGTGGAAAATATCTAAGCCACTGAACCATATCGACTTCAATAAATTTCTTCCACTTTTTGAGTTCACAATTTCCGTCTTTTCATCTTGGTTAATGTAAAACTGGACGCTGGGGAAGTACATCTGGTTCAGATATATTTGTTGTAGTAAATTGATTTACTTCCGTTTTTTTATAAGTTGATAGTTGAATAAACCTGGAAGCACATTCGCTAGATAAATCAGAAACAAGGGTGGTTCGCTTCTTTATGGTTTACTTGAACGAGTTTTAAGATGGAAGCAAGACGATGTAAGTAAAAAAGCTTTAATATTAAGATTGAATTTTAAAATAAAAGAAAAGCTTTAAAGAAAATGTGCACAGAACTGATATGACTATTCAACTGTTGAAACGAAGGTGCTACCATCTCTCGAGAATCCTCAAATTCCTTAAGCATCTAGAATCTTTATTAATTGGGAGAAAACAACAACTTTGGTTTTTTGAAAAATTTTGGGATATTTTTCGAAGGGAAGGCGATAGGTTTTTTGGCTGAGAGTTGGACGGAAAGTGAAAAAATATTAAGAATTAATTTTTGGGTGAATAAGAGTTTTTTTAAAAAGATTTAACGAGGACCTTTGGAGGAGAAAAAAAATATATATGTGCGAGTTGTTCAACTAGGGGGGGGGCGAACGGCTAACAAAGACCTGGGAAGGTGGTGGCACCCGATTTGTCACTTCTATCAAAACCCGAGAAGAGTCACTGCAGACGAACACCTAGCAGTTCTGTTAGCAAGTCCTAATCCCACCTTGCCGCGGTGCCCCTGGGGAACTTCTTCGGAAGGAGCTAACGGAAGACGGTCGAATGACGAGTCTCTGCGCTACAAAACAGAGTTTTAAGTCGGTTGGGCTGAGGGTTAGCAACCCGCTCCCATAAAAATACCATTGCTACGAATCGGCAAACAATACCTCGGAAGCGGATGGACAACGTGACGACGACCTTCGCTTTTCGAACAAGGACACTAATTGGAACATGGAATGTGAGAACTCTGCTTGCTGATGGACGGCTGGATGAAGTCCTCAACGAGATGAACCGCTATAAAATCAAGGTCATGGGACTCAGCCCAGACCAGATGGCCCGATGCGGGGGAACATATCTGCCCAAAAGGTGAGTCCTTCTTATATTCTGGAGAAATGAAACTGAAAGCCGTAGGAGTGGCGTTGGCGTAATACTCACCAAAGAAGCCAGGTCCAGCCTCATTAGCTGGTCACCAGTTTCTGAGAGGATTATTACCGTGCGCCTGCGAACCAGACTAAGAAGTACTACGGTAGTCCAATGCTACGCTCCAACTGAAAACGCAGACGATCCCAGTGTTCTTTTAATGAACTGGATTTTGAGAGCTTTTGAGTTCCCATACAAAATCGAAAACCCAGGTTTTATCTGGGTCTTCTGGTTCTTCGATTTTGTATGGGAACTCAAAAGCTCCTCAAAAGCTCTCAAAACCCAGTTCATTAAAAGACCACGGAGGATGACATCAAAGATGAGTTCTACATGCGACTGAATGAGGTTTTTCGCTCTATACCAACGGGAGACATTCCTGCAAACATTTCGATTCGGAAACGATTCGAGAACGATTTGCCAAAAGCGAAAGCTTGCTTTGATCTTGCACTGGTTAACGAATTCGAAGGCAATGAAAGCGGAGCAAGAGATCGAATCGCTTACTCGTGCTGATAACGAATCGCATGCTCGTATCGATAGCAAATCGCTTCTGCGCCGAAAATCACTCCGCCGAGCTAAACAAGTCAAAAGCTCAAACTTTACAAACAAATCGTTGAAGAGAAACCAAAGGCTCTCAAAATTTCCTCTCAATAGGACTTCAAATCGGTGAAATGACGTTATGTTGTTAGTGTAATTTGGAGCTTTGAAGTCCCATTCAGGGGAAATCGGCTGTCAATATTTTTCTATAGCATGAAGGCTTTGGGAGAAACAAATCAACCAGGAAAGCTTTCATGTTTGCTTTTGAATCTATTTCTCGTACTCTTCGCAAGCATTTTTCGAATCGAGAATGGTCCGAGAAAGCGAGTCACCGAGAAATTGTTTGCAGGGATCATTGTTTTGATGGGTGACTTAAACGCACAAATCTGCCCCAACAACACCGGCCTTCAACACACAATTGGAAATCAAGGCCTAAGCCAAGTTACCAATAACAATGGTGAGCTTTTCGTTGACTTCTGTAGTTCCCATCAACTCATGGTAGGTGGAACTTACTTTTGTCACAATAAGATACACAAGGAGACCTGGGTACGTCCGATGGTAGAACGAAAAATCAGATAGATCACGTGGCCCTCAGCCGCAGATGGAGAACTATTCTGGAGGATATCAGAAGCTTTAAGAGAGCAGACACTGGAAGTGACCACCATTTGGTAGTAGCAACTATCCGCCTAAAAATCGCCGCAATCAGAAACGTCCAACGCGATGCCATAAACCGTCGATGGTTTAACGTTGACCTTCTGCGGAAGATCACCAAAAGGCGAGAATTTGTAGGGAATCTACAACAAATCTTAAACCAGCAAACCGTTTCTGATGACACAAATATCGAAGAGCTGTGGAGCACAACAAAGGGCGCTATATTGACAGCAGCGGAAACGAAAATAACGTGAACTCTACAAGCGATCCGGAAAAACGTCAACTTGAACGGGAATACTTCCGAGTACCCCGGGAGGTAAAGAGAAGTGTCCGGCGAGATAAAAGGCAGCAGATAAACGAGCTCGCAGAAAAGGCGGAAAACACGGCAAACACAGGTAACAGTAAGGTGCTGTACAAAATCACTAAACAGCTCTCGGGAAAGCACTCTACTAAAAAGCATGCCCTAAAGAGTGCGGATGGAAGGCTGCTGTGCAGCGACGAGGAGCAACTCCAAAGATGGAGGGACTACTTCTTCGCCGCCCTGAATGGTTCATTTACACAGGAACTTCAGGAAAACAACAACAACAATGCACAGCTAATAAGAATCACCACTCATGCCCAAGACTGAAATAGTAACCGCAATTCATGCAATGGGCAATGGTAAAGCAGCTGAGAAAGATGGCATCCCGCCAGAATTGTTGAAAGCCGACTCAAGCCTAATAGCAGATGCGCTACAGCCAATCCTGGAAATAGCATGGAACGCCTGTACCTTCCCGGAGGATTGGACGGAAGGTATCATAGTCAAAATACCAAAAAAGGAGGACATAACAATATGTGACAACTGGAGAGGCATCTGTCTTTTATCTACTGTGGGCAAAACCTTGTCCCATATATTACTGTCTAGGATAAGAGAGCCAGTAGATCGAACGCTTAGAAGACAGCAGGCTGGATTCAGAAAAGGCCGCTCCTGCATAGACCACATTAACACCTTGAGAATCATAGTGGAGCAGTCTACTGAATTCCGATCCCCCCTTTACCTTGCTTTCGTAGACTATGAGAAAGCGTTCGACTCGGTTAATAGGAGCTTTATATGGCGAGCTCTTCGGCAACGTGGACTGCCGAATAAAATAATAGAATTGATAAAAGCTCTATACAACAATTCCAAATGCAGAGTTCTTCACAATGGGAAACTATAGATACTAGAACAGGTGGCATGGGGATTGTTAGACCGCCTTAAGGACCTCGACTACGCGGATGATATCTGTTTGCTGGCCCACAGACACCAGGACCTCAAAAACATGTTAAACGATTTGGCCACAGAAAGTAGCTCGGCAGGCTTAAGGTTAAATCCGACTAAAACCAAAGAAATGCGGATAAATGCAAACACCCTTGAACGGACAGCGCTGAATAACCGCGACGTGGAACTGGTAGATAAATTCTGTTACCTCGGTAGTATTATTACCGAAAACGGCGGTAAAGAAGAAGACGTCAGTTCCAGAATAAATAAAGCAAGAAGCGCATATGCATGCCTGTTTCACATATGGAGATCAACGGAGATCTCAATTAACACCAAATTGCGGCTGTTCAACTCCAACGTTAAGGCAGTTCTTTTGTACGGTTGCGAAACATGGAAAGTCACCCAATTCATCACAGGGCGCCTACAATTTTTCATCAACAGATGCCTACGTCGTATCCTAAAAATCCGCTGGCATGATAGAATTACAAATGAGGAACTATGGCGCCGTGCCGGCCAAGAAAGGATAGACGACCAAATCAGGCGAAGGAAATGGAATTGGATTGGCCACACCTTGCGACGCGAAGACGATAATCTAGCCAAACAGGCCCTTGACTGGAATCCGCAAGGATCGCGTCGAGTCGGAAGACCTAGAACAACGTGGAGGAGAACCCTATTATTAGAGGCCTCAACAACCGGGAGATCCTGGTCAGAGCTGAGAGCTGTCGCGCAAAACAGAGTCCGCTGGAGGGCAACTGTTTCCGCCCTATGTCCCATGAGGGATTAAAGGAGCAATTAGTAGTAGTTAGTATTACAACACGTGTGCCGGACGCCTGCCAATTGTTGAGTGCCAGATTCTGAGAGCAGATATCTGAGAGTTTGCCAGATCGTGTAACAGCACCTTAACTGAGTTTCCAACTTCGTAGTAGTTCCTGATAATACATTTTTGCATTGCCGCAATCATAACGGGACATTTGGACGCTGTCAAGCTGAGCATCCGGAACATTGCCGTAGCTGTGGGGAGACGAACGAGAGGGAAACATTTGTTCACTTCGTGTGTAAATGTCCAGCTTTAGCCAATGCTGGGCAGCTAACTGCGTTCTGGAAGACTTAAAAGAGATCTCCAGAGTGGAGGTCAGATCACTCATAAACTTATTAAACTCCACACTATCCACAGTCGACCAAACAACCACCGACCTCTAGGGACATGAGGTTGTGGCAAAAAAAAGCCCACGGTCGCACTGGAGGCAGCCCTACGCCTAACTTAACCTAACACTATAAGAAATCCAGCTAAATTCTACTAATAGCCTTATGACACTGGCTTTATCGTAGGCTGAAAATGCTGCCTTGGCTAGGCTGAAACGTGAAAGAAAAAATTCAAAGGAGATTTTCCCATGTGTAAGAGTGAGAGAAGTATACTCAAACTTTTCTTGGCTGGATTTTAAGTGTTATAAAAAGTCTAGAAAACTGTTATAAAAAGCATAGGAAAAGAATGAGATTCATGTTCTTTTTTCTATGCTTTTTATAACAGTTTGCTGCATCTCTCGACTTTTTATAACAGTGAGTGAAGAACAATAAATTGAAGTGATTATAAATATATAAGAAGTGGAAATAAATATAATTGAAGTGACAATAGATATATATAATTGAAGTGACAATAGATATATTTGAAGTGAAGTGGTAAATGTTTAGATTTGGGGCTCCGGAGTAAAATCGCTCCAAAAAAATTTTGAGGTGTTTACGGTAATTTTTGAATGTCGCAATAGTAATTTCAAGGCGGAGAAGACATATTTTTCTTATTAAAACGTGAGGGGGTTGCGAATTGGGGGATTCCTTCTGTATTCACTCACAACTATCTGTTATAATAATCAGACAATCGTTCTTACTCTCACATGCTATCTCTGTCACACAGTATAACAGATTTCGTCATTTTCAGCCTAGCCAAGGCAGCATTTTCAGCCTACGAAAAAGCCAGTGTCATAAGGCTATTAAATAATGCCACGAGCTTTTTCCCAGGAATAACTTATTGTTTGAATGAGGTTTATATCAACACTGAAATGGTACCAGAATGGTACATGATTTTCCATCACAACATGAAAACTTCGGTCTAGGAATAATTATGTTAGAAGTTTGTTCTTCTAAAACACGATTTGAGCGAATATATGTGAAGGTAGCTTTCGCTCAGTTTCATATTCACAAAACCTGCACGGGAATAGAAAACTACCACTAAACCAAAGTTGACTTCATTTTGAAATCATTGCACCAGTTCCGGCGCTCATTCAACACGCGCATTCATTATGCGAATAAAAAAAATTTCAATAACAATATTCTTTCCGCCCCCATTCATAATTACACTGTCAAGGGGTGAAAAAAATTAATTACAAGTTCTAAATTTCTGCCCTCTCCTTTTGAGGGGCGTAGTTTGGGGCAACCCTTGATATGTTTCCAAGGTTCTTAATTACGTGCTCCCTGCATCCAAATTATGCGACATAGCGCATGGTGGATTTATGTGAGACCACCCCGTCCCTTCCGGATTCTGTACAAGCAAGCATACGGCCAAAGACGATTCTGACTTTATGAACAGAGCACCTTACCCCTGAATACCGGTACTGTCAACGTGGTCCGTTAGAAATACACTTGAAACCCACCCCTGCCCTGAGAGACGACTTCCCAGGAACTTAATTTCCTTTTCCTTTTCTCATCCACCTTGACGATGGGGTTGTTTTTTGGGGGTGGGGAAGTGAAAGAATGGATACCTGAGAAATTATATTCGAGCTCAACGTTCTGCCTTAACCCTTGCCAACCCTTTATTTTTAGAAATGTGGAATTTACCTGGGGCCCCCACTGCCCCGCCCCATCGGCAGGATGTCGTCCTTACGCAATGAATTAGTCGTTGTCCTGAGGAAAACTTGGTAATTAACGTGATATTCAACTTTTGTGACATTCTTCCTGGTAATCGACCGCAAACGACATTAAAAATTGTTCCCATGGGGATGTAATTATCATCAAAACGAGGGCGGGGGTGGAATTTGTTAATGAAGTGCAATTGCCGAGATTGTGAGAGTAAATTGCCGGGTAATTTAATTAGTTGTAAGAAATTAAACGCCATTCCGCTGTGGTATTCGTGCAGTGCAAAGCATATTTTACAATTCATACATTTCGACCCTTATGGTTACGTTACGTTACGTATTTTATACAGTGTTTGTTAAGTGACATGTATTTGGTGGGGTGGTGACTAATTAGACCGAATGTAAGCGGTTTGCCATTAGTTGGAATTATGTCGTTACATGGGAACGGGTTGCTGATTAGTGGAGACTGTGGAACCAGGAGCAGAAATGTGGAAAAACGAGAGTAAAGGTTTTTCGTTGGTGACATACTCTTTTCTACTCATACTTCAGTGATGACAACGGCGATAGGATCGAGGAGTGCGATTATTGTTAAGCAGTTCTGTCGTAAAACCAACCGACAATTCGCCATCGGCTGTGGTGCAAATATTTACCACTCTATTTGGGGGAGTACCGATGTAAATGAAAGGGGTGAGTGCCTCGTAGAATATCTTATTATGAATAACATAGATCTTGCAAATAAGGGATGCAACACCACTTTTGTCACTGCTAGTAGGGAGGATGTGCTGGACTCCACCCTCACTATAGCACACTTCTCTCCGACTAAATTGAAAACTGACGTGCTCTGGACGAGGCCTCACTATCTTACCACCTGCACATTAGGTACAACATTCTGAGCCGCCCATATATCAGCGCCTCTTCGCTTATTCCTAAGAAAAAAACTGGTCTAAGTTTCAGGGTTTTGTGGCCTCGAAATAAGACCAGCTTGCCAGTCCCGCGGCCAGACAATTGGGGGCCCTGTGCAAAAATTCAGCGAGGGGCCCCAGAGAAACCAAAAACCGTCTTTTACTTCATACAGACCCGTCCCCACGACAGAATAATGACCCATATGCTGATTTGTGTGGCCCATACTAATTTGTGTGGCCCATTCAATGAAGTAAAAATGCAAATAATGAATTTAAATGATTTTTATTGCAAAAATTTTTTTGGCTCGCTTCGCTCGCAGGGCCCCAATGTCACGGGGCCTGTGCAGTTTTTTTTTTTTTTTTTTATGTGATAGTCAAAGCTCAGGTGTCAACCTTTGTACTACCAGTTCGTCATGTCGTACAAGTCATGGTGCAATGTCTGGTAGTAAGCTTAGCACGAAGAAGAGAGAGAAGGATAAGATGGGTTAGAGAGAAGGATAGGATAGGTTAGGGTTGCACATCTTGCATATATGGCAGCCGCGGCACTGCTGCTTGCCGCTTCTGTCAACTCAGTATGTGAACTGGAGATGGCGGCCATGTAGCTCACTGATGCCCTGATTTCTTCCTACCATGACAGCAACACTGTCTCTTCCTCACAGTGGTCGCGAAAGGCCCCTGGAGCTGCCTAAATCGTATAGACCTATCAGCTTTACCTCTTTTCTTTGGAAATCGATGGAAAGGCTGCTAGATCGTCGTATTAGGTGCAAGCTGTAGCCCTTCCTTCCTCTACATAGCTTCCAATTCGCTTACTCGAAGGGTAAATCAACAGAGGTTGCCTTACATTACACCGCATGATCAGCAAAATCGAGGAAACCCTTCTCGCCAAGAAAACGGCCTTATGTGCGTTCCTTGACATGGAAGCTGATTTCGATAACACTGGCCAAAATTCCATTTTTATAGCACTGGCTCTCAGAAGCCTGCCTCCATGCCATGCTTTTACGGCGCGACATTTCTTCTACCGTGGGCTCCACCATTAGTGTCAAGGCTATCAAGGCCTTTACTCTGGTCACTAGTTGTGGATGCGCTTTCGACCCCAGAAGCCTAATGTTGCATCTTATAGTCACCTCCAAGTTCTTGATAGAGGACTGGGTTAAGGGACTGAACCTAGCCTACTGGGAATCATTCCCAGGTTTTAAAAAGGCTAAAGATCTAATAAAGCCCTTTTCCTGAAGGGGCGATACCAAATTAAACAGAGCGGAGCTTAGGCTGTTGCTGGGATATGTGACTGGCCATGTAGGACTGCGATATCACTTCCACATACTTAGGACCTCAGGATACAGAATGTCGACTCTAGATGGAAGTCGACGAAACCAGCACCGTTATTGACCAACAAATCAAAAAAAATTAAAAACAAAGATGAGAGTTGTGAATCTAATGTTATCAGCATCAGCTCGGAAAACCAACATCGTTGCCGCAGGCAACTCTCGGAAATGTTGAGAATCTGCAAGCCAAGGTTGCCGGATTCTCAAGCTGCTTGGTGCTGTCCAAAACAAGGCGCACCAGGGCAAAAAAAGCCGACAGGGAATTGGAGAGCCGACTACGGAGCAAATCTGGTTTACGCCAAAACGGTTGCGGTTAGATGGCTCTACAGGGGGTTAGAGACTCCCAAAAGGGAAAAGAATTATTGGGATCGCTTTGGCAGTGGTATCTGAAACATTCCTTGAGGGTTTGCTAACAGAGGAGCAATCTTCCTTTATTTGCGATTTAACCTAAAGCCTTGAAGAAGTCTACTGCTCAGCTCAAGGTGGCAATTGGAGGTCCCAGAGTAACAGCGGCTCTTTGTGCAACACCACCCAATGAACGTAATTTTCAATCTACTAACCCTTGTCTTTATCTATGCAATAGGCAGCAGGTAGCCTTACGGCCCTGAGGAGACGGAAAGGTTATCTGACTACATGACAACTCCAACCGAGAATTCGATGCCCAGATCCCTACTGAAGAAGAAAGGGAAAACTTCCAGCCTGATGACTACGGTGTATTTCTATATACCGATGGCTCCAATTCAGAGTCGGATATTGGCGAATAGCTACTTTGAGCTGCCTAAATCTTTTTACCATGCCGTTCGATTGCGGGTGGTAGCTGGTGGTTCTGGTGCGATGGTATCACAAAATGTCTGACATTTCTTTGAACAAGGTATCAAATTGTGTTCCTTAGTCCGTGGGCGAGATATGTTTCGGTATTGCTTTCGTCCAATACGAGGGTTGCCTTTTATGTTTCGCGATTAGAGAACAAAAACAAATATTAATCATCGAAAATCACTTTATTGTTTTTCAAAATATTCCCCATGAAAATCTGTTCAATGCAAATCAAAAAAAAAATGCAGGGATTTGCACTGTAAAAAAAAATAGGAATAAAACGTGGTGGTTGACATTCAAATTTGATTAAGTTTATTTCAAAAAATAATATAATTCGTAGCTTATGCCTCTTATAAATAAATAAAAATAATTATTACTGGTTTAATAAAAAAAACAAATTTGCAGATAGCACCAAACAAAATATTCAAATAAAAAAATATTAATTGAAAATGTACTAGTAAATTATTGGTGTATCTTATCACACCACTAATGAAGCCAATGTTTTCGTCGCAGAATTTTCTAAGAAAAATTTGAAGACTCCCACGTTGCTTGCATGCAGATTTGTTGGAAAAACGAGCAGACAATTCTCAGCTACTTGCATGTATTTCAGAGAACACTGTCACGTTGCAAAAATAAAAAAGGTGCTGAATGCAAGTTGTGCCCGGCTTTTATAGTCCAAAATCAACGGTTCTTTGCTTAAACTTGATGAAAACTGCATTAACCTTACTGACAAATTATTTGTTTTCTCCAAGCATTTGCCGATAATAAGAAAGCAATTAATCATAATATATGTTAAAAATTCATGCGCATTTTTTCATACTACATTTACATCAAATACCCTAATATTTTTAAAATCCAGTCTAATTGGATAATTCTCATACAAAAATGGCGAAGGGCATTTTTCACTGCATTCCGACATGAATTTTCTAAATTTTACAGCTGTCTCGCTTTAATTATGATTTTGTAGTTTCTCTTTCCCTCTTCGTTATTTTATGTAAATATGTATTTATCTAAATATCTTTTTCAGCATAAAATATTTCGTCATTCTGGCACTGCCGTTGAATTCGCCGTAAAATTCTACATCAGTTTGATGTATCATAGTACGCATATGTATGAAGTTTGACGTTTCGCGCCGGCTAATGTTTTTCGCGAGTTCGCGCGCATGTGTTTCGCGGTGTTTTCTATAAGGTGCAAGTTTTATTCAGGTAAGTATACTACTGACATATATTCAGTGTTTTGTGTAGTTCATTATATCTGTGGTGCATGAAAATTTCAATTGTTTTGTGTTTTATACTAAACTTAAGGCTGCCAACTTTCCTAAATCGAAATGGGGGACGGAACGAGCCTTTTCTATGCGATCATGAAAAATATAATAACCCTAGTCCGGGGAAATTAGTAAAAAAAAGCACGAAAGGAGACAAAATTACATAATGGCTGAAAATTGGTCCACAGCTTCCTTGAGACTTTTTAAGAAAACAATTTCGGAATCACAAAAAAACGTGGCCGCCGGAGATATCACTTTTTGGCCAAAAAATCACTCAAAAATTGGTAATTTCTTGTAATTTTTTCGAAAACCTTGGTCTTTCCGAATTTCCGACCTTGAATAACTTCGAAACGGTTAGGTTTTCGAAAAAATTGTAATAATTGCTTTTTTGTAGGCAATAACTTTTCGTATTGACTGTTCAAAAATTTTTTTCGAAAAAACCGGTTTTGAGTGATTTTTTGGACAAAAAGTGGCGGTCATGCTTTTTTTTGTAATTCCGAGATTGTTGTCTTAAAATGTCCCAAGGAAGCTGTGGACCAATTTTCAACCATTTTGAAATTTTGTCTCCTTAAAATGCTAATTTCCCCGGATTAATAGTCCAGTCAAATTAGGGTTTCACCTCGGAATGAGGGGTAATAAGCTGAATATTTGTATGAACTTTTGTTTTGGCATTCTAAATGATGTGTCAAAAGTCTCATATAATCTCGTGTCCGCGTCTTGAGATATTAAAGGTAAAAGGTCACAAGTATCAGTTTTTCGCAAATATCTCTTAAATTATCGGCTTTACGTAAATTTTGGTTACGCGAAGTTTGTTCATTAGATAAATCTGCATAAAAATGTCCTATGCAGAATTTAGGTGGAACCAAAAGTTTTCGAGATATAGGGCTGAAAATTCTTGGCATTGTGCTACTTTCGTTTCCGCACCACCTCTGAAGGAGAATGGAAAGGGCGCTTTTTACATGGTGTCCCCCGTAGGCCTAATCGTTGGGTTACAAGTTATAATAAAATTCTGTTGATTTTCTCTCTATCTCTTCTATTTCCGCTTCTTCCATATTGTCATCTTCATCTACAATCATCTCAGAAGAAAATAATGAAATGTGGTCGGCGTCATTATCGTTGAACTCATATTCAACGGTTGTATCCTCGGACATACTATTGAAACACGACTGGCTCTCTGATACGCTACGGACACAACCTTCTATATTACAAGCCATGAACAAGAATCTCAATTGAGAGAATCGGACCACCAAATTCTCCCAAATTCTCCAAATTACACTAACAACATAACGTGATTTCACCGAGTTGTGGTCCGATTGAGCGGAAATTCGCTCTCAATATTTTCCTTGTTCATGGCTTGTAATATAGAAGGTTGTGGCTACGGAACATGGCAATCTTACTATTCTACATTCACTAATGGACCACTGAATTACAGTCAAATTTCTCTCTTTAAGGGCCTTTAGTCTTAATACGCAAAGTGAATACGAAGAGAAAGTACTACCTAGACGGAAAAACATTGCATGTGCATATGCAATCATGTATATAAACACAACGTTCGTTCATATGTATTAATATTTTTCCGTCTCCTTAGTCATTTCCACCTGATTCACAATATACTATTTGCACAAAAACAAAATGCGGGACTTGTGGGATGAATTTGACGATTGGGTGACAATGTGGGACGCTTTTAATAACGGGGAACAATACAAGCAAATGCGGGACTGTCCCCCCTAATGCGGGACGGTTGGCAGCCTTAACTAAACTTGGTGTATCTATGAAAGCGAGGTTATGTCGTTTGCTTTTTAGCTAATTTTACCTGATATTCGGTTTTAATTGCGTTTCCGTTTCAGGTAAACTATAATTTTAGTGTGCAGTTTATATTTATTTTGCGAATAATATGTAATTCATGTGATTCGTGTAAAATTTTAGGTTTGTTTACATTTCCTTGTATATGTTGTTGCCTTGTCTGTCATCTTGTGTTCCATGTTGTGACATTTTTTTTGGTTTAAATTTTATATTACTATTAATTCATGTTTAACTTTGTGTATTTGTATCATATGCTTTATTCCAAATAGTTAATTCTAATAGTTAACTCAGGTTCTAATGGTTAATTCATTGATTTTAATTTCAGGCGGCTGTGTATGAAGTCTTCAATTCTCCAGGTAAGTATGTTTGCTTGACATTGTATTAATTTTATATTCATTTTCCTTTATTTTAGGTACTTATAGAACATCAGGTGAGTATTATTGTATCATTATATTTGCGTTGATTCTTTTATTAATTCTTTCTCTTTTTAGGTTTGTAGTTTAAGTTTAAGTTTAAGATTAATTAAGTTATATTTAAGTATTTTAAGTTAATACTTTAGGTTTCATTTTAATAAATATGTATATATTGTATATAATTTTGTACTTTTTGTTATTGTGCCGTTTTTGGTGAAGTTTTGTTTTTCAGATGTTTGTTGATTTCCTTGTTCTTTTTATTATTTTAGGAAACTCGTTTGCTTGGGATTGAACACCCAGGTAATATTTTCCGATAATGGTCGGCATTTTACATCCAAGGAATTTGCAAAACTAATGGACGATTACGGCATCAAACACAAACTCTCCGCTGTCTATTCTCCACAAGCCAACACTTCCGAGCGGCTCAACCGATCCGTTTTGGGCGCTATTCGGGCGTATTTAGGCGAAGATCATCGAAATTGGGACCTTAACCTAACTGCCATCGAGTGTGCCTTTCGGAGTGCTCATTATGGGTCCATAGGTACCTCCCCTTATCAGGCTCTGTTCGGGTGCCCCATGGTCCTGCACGGGTCAACTTATCCGCTTCTAAAAGCCCTAGGCGCCCTGCAAGAAGAAGACGTGACGGTATTGGGCGACGGCAAGTGTTGTGGGAGCGCGTGGAACAACACCTAGCCGCGGCTCACACGAGACAGGAGAAACGCTACAATCTGCGTTGCAGAATCGTAGAAATCTCGCCCGGTCAAGTGGTGTACCGACGGACGTTTCCCATCAGTAGCAAACCCGATCGATTTAGCGCCAAATTGTGTGACAAATTTACTAAAGCCCGCGTGAGGCGAAAGCTTGGAACCAGTCGATACGAGCTAGAGAACCTGAACGGTAAACTGATAGGCGTATACCACGGCAAGGACCTCCGGAGCTAATCCTACATGTCGTCGAAGCATGCTCGTCCCTGAGTAGCCCTAAGAAGGCATCTCACCGGCTTCACCGGTTAATAATAGGGTGCCTTTGGTCCGCTTAGGTAGCTTCCCTAGCGGATGGCACACCTCCTTGTCGTTCTTGGTCGTTTGGGGCCAAGTTTTCATGTTGGATACCAACAGGGGCTGCCAGACCAGTCCCAACCTATCGCCATTTTTAACCCCTCGGGCGGCCTGATGAATTTCTACCGGCGGAAGGTCTCCTTGCGATCCACCAGGGTTAGTCGAAGGCAATGTGGTATTGTTGAGGCTTCACTCCGATGAATTGGAAGGAGATGTGTTCTGAACAGTTGGGTTGAATCTGGTAGGGACGAGGAAGGGGACAATATGGTATTGTCTTCAGCCCCGTTCTGGCTCTTCAACACAATCGGCCGGGAGAGTAGTCAACCACTAACGAGAACCCGCGGAAGAACTTACGAATTTTTCTGTAACCACCTGTATCTACAACCAGGGTTTTGCATTTATTGCCCGGTCTACTGGTGGCGGATTCATTCGTTTGGGCCCGGCTAGCTCACCATAAAGAGCATGAGACTCGAACACTCAAGGTCATGGGTCGAGCCACACGGTAGCTCAAACCACTGTTTAAGGAACTCGAAATCAGGCCGTTTTAGATTTTTCGGCTCCTCACTCCCTCGCAAGTCGGGTTTGTGGAGCCGAGGGATTGTAACGGCGGGCCTATTTTTATACCTTGTAGTAGCGACTTTGCAAAAAAAACACACCTGGGAAAAAAATAAATTTTTTGAAAATTGGGAAGGCCAGGAAAAACGGAAAAAAAGGAAAAACCTGGAAAATTTAGTCAGGAAAAGTTTTTGGGAAAACAAGGACTGTTTTATTAAAGGTCCGGTTTCATAGAAAAAAAGTTTTTAATAGTATAAAGGACAGTTTTTTTTGGTTATAAAAAAAACCAACAAAAAAAGAAAAAAGAATTGAGAAAAAGGGCTGAGAGTGAGATTGTTTTTATGAAGATGCTTGAGCTTGGATACGGATCAAGATTTTGTAAATTAAAACCTAGTGGAACTGCAGAATGTAAATGCAGAAGAAATTGAAGTTTTATTTTCAAATAAACCGATGGGCCAATGCCAGTTTTCTATTGCATAACTGGTTGAACGGCAGAAGAAAAGTTTTTTTTGGAAGTTAGACGCCTATGAAGGAGGAAAATTGTTCCTGAAATAATAGTTTGTGAAATGAGGACCCAATATTGAAACTAGAAAAAGAACATTTGGAAAAGGATGGCCTAATGGATTGGTAACAAAACGAAGATAGATTCAGGTACATAGGTATAAACATTATTTTGTAAAAGTGTGAAGTGAAAAAGGGTCCAATGAAGTCAGCCTCTATTAAAGAGACCAGTCTTAAAATTTGAGTTTTTTTCGGCTCTAAGAGGTGCGACGAGCCCCATTCTGTCCCCAGGGCACGGATAGAGTTATTAGACGACGTCAAGAATAATATATGCTGTGTTATTATCTGAAAATTGATTAATTTTTGTATACTGATTATATTGGAAGTATGTAGTTTTTTTAGCAGCAAATTGAATTTTTTAATTATTTTTTTATTGATAAGTCATTAATTATTGGTACATATAAATAACTTAAAGTTAATTTTTTTGGTTGCTGTGGTTCAATATCGGATTTTTCTTGTTGAAATAATTTACTTGTTGCGGGGTTATTGATTTCCTAAGTTTGTATGAATATTTGATTGTTAGTGACGGCAATAGGTAATGGGTATTTGGTGGAAGTAATTACCAAATAAAAAGCTGGAAAAACAAGATAAGCGTACTGGTACCAGGGCGGTTTTCTTTGGTTTTGGTGTTGCAGCAAAATTTTTGTTCGTATTAATTTTAAACATTAGCACATACTGGGCACCCGCTACCTGCGTCACCTAGTTAGTTATAGTTGGTTGATAGACAAATGTTTGGGTTTGGTGTTTTTTTTCTATCACACATTGTTGAATTGCATGTATCATTGTTGTTTTAATGTTTTGTCAGTAAATAATATTGTTTTTATCAAGAATTGCGTTTTCAGTGGTATATCATTTGAGATTTTTTAGGATTCGATAAGATGAAGAGATAAAACCCTACCCGGGCTTAGCAGCGGCCGATCTTGCTCACTCCCGAATGATTTTGTTTCAGGTACCCCCCCAAGTAAGACTCCGCGTGCGGGGTCTTGTGGGACGTTCACGACCAGCTGGTGGCGGTGGTGATGTATGCAGTTTAGGTGGTACTTCCGGAGTCTAGAACCTACACGACCCCTCTCCCTCGGCTAGCCAGCCATGTTGGCGAAATCCGGGGTACCGCCTTGATGTCCAGTTGGTTTTTGTTTAAATTTTAGGATGTTGTACGAGGGTCCGAGGTTGGCTTCTTCGGGCAACCAACCGCGGTTCTTCGTAACAGGGTTATGTTACATAAACGACATAACATCGTTGCTAACTGAACGACTTTTTGTGCTACAAACGTCAAAAATGTTTTACATAGAACCTTAACTGAACGCTTTGTGTTACATTATGTCGCATAATGTAACACTATGCCACTAACTGAACGCACTCATTGTATACGGAAAGCAGTAGTCAATATTTTAAAAGAAATAATGGAGAGAGTTTTTCAGTCATTAATTATGAATTTACAAGTGAAATGAGTAACTCTTTTTTTCTAATTTAAATCGTTAAATCTTAAATAAATGAAACGAAGTTAGAAGAACATTATTATATCCCTTAAAGCAACTTCCCATAACGCGCGGGCTAGAATTAAAAAAAAATCTGCCGCTGCGTATGTAGATTCTATTAGGGGTAAATAACCGTTAAAAACTAGTGGCAGAAGTGACTATTGACTATTTGCTGGGGTGTGCAGGGTGGAATGGTAACTTCAGCTAGATGTGGCTTGGGGAGGGTGCAAATGATATTTATGGAATCAAAAAAATATTTAAGTTTTTTCTTTTTTAAAAATTACCCCCCCCCCCAGGGCCGGAAACGCCCCTGGGAGGAACGGGGTGCAGATTTCATTAGAAATAAGACAATACTTGGTTTTTGATGCGTCGAATTCAACACGAATTAAACATGAGTTCACTTTCACGCAGGCAAGGTTTAGCACGTACTTTTTTTACATTAACGGAACTATAAACGCTTGCAGCTTGTATTGCCGCGTTGTCAGAAATTTACTGAGGCCCAGTAGAAATGATGTTTAGCTTGTTAGTAGGACACTGCGCCATACATCACCAACCTATGGAAGATCGGAAGGCGGTGTCTTGAGGAGGAGTTATTCCGCGCGATAAATCTATAGATAGACTGCTGATTCTGTTCAAACAGGTTGATCTACAAATAGAAGTAAAGGGACTGCTACGACTACCATGCTTCATGGATATATTCCACCAAACGAAAGAAAAGATAGTGAAGTCTCGTGATGTGATGTACTGCCCATAATGTGACCGGCCAGGTCTATACTGGGACGAGATAGGGGGAGAAGTAGTTGTCGGGTCTACACCTCGACAAGGTTCGGAAAATATTGTCGGGTCTACACCTCGTCAGCTCAGCTTCCTAGGACTGGAGAAGTTGACTTCTCCGGAACGAGTCCTATAAAGAACTGCCCTCGGAATGAGAGACTACCTTTTTTATAGCCGGGTGACAGTGTTGGGCATTAATCAATTAAATTTTCAATCAATTAATTAATTGACTAAAAAATTAATTGCGATTAATTTAATTGCAGTTAAAATTAATTGCAATTGAACTATTAATTGCACCCCACAATTAATTTATTTGGATTAATCCGTGTTAATTGTATATAGCAACTAAATCAATTGCAATTAATTTTAACTGCAATTAAATTAATCGCAATTAATTTTTTAGTCAATTAATTAAAGACAATTAAAACTAACAATTAATCCTCTTCAATTTTATGTGAACTTGATTTAAGGGTTTCAAGTGACGAATTTGTGGTTGAAATTTGAAAATTCAAAATGGCGGGCTATTTTTTGTAATTGTGTTCCGATTGTACTGAAAATCAGTGTCTGGGGCCTTTAAGGGTTCCAAATGACGAATTTGTGGTTAAAATTTGAAAATTCAAAATGGCGGACTAATTTTTGTAATTGTGTTTCGATTGTACTGAAAATCAGTATCTGGGGGCTTTAAGGGTTCCAAATGACGAATTTGTGGTTAAAATTTGAATATTCAAAATGGCGGACTAATTTTTGTAATTGTGTTCCGATTGTACTGGAAATCAGTATCTGGGGGCTTAAAGGGTTCCAAATGACGAATTTGTGGTTAAAATTTGAAAATTCAAAATGGCGGACTAACTTTGGCAATTGTGTTCCGACTGTACTGAAAATCAGCTTCTGGGGCCTTTAAGGGTTCCAAATGACGAATTTGTGGTTAAAATTTGAAAATTCAAAATGGCGGACTAATTTTTGTAATTGTGTTCCGATTGTACTGAAAATCAGTGTCTGGGGGCTTTAAGGGATCCAAATGACGAATTTGTGGTTAAAATTTGAAAATTCAAAATGGCGGTTTTGTAAACAATTGTTAGCTACATAGTATAATCTCACGAAAATATGTCAGAGCCACACTCTTATTCATGCTGTAATATTTGTTTTGGGGAGGGGAGGCAGTCCATACAATAAATTAAACATTAAATAATCCAAAGAATATTATTACATTCTGAAGGAAAAAAAATAAAAGGATTATACTAATTCAAGATTTGAAAATGGGCTTTTGACGGTGATGGACATTATGCGTTTGGAGTCACGTACGGAGGAGTGTGACTTCAGATGGATATTGCCCATGGTTCTCTTCTGCAATGTCATTGACCCAGGTTTTATTTGTTTACCCAGATGCCAGGCCCTTCCCGTATTGGAGAATCTTTCCCAAAAACCTTGTTGATAAATTCTGACCCGATTGCAGCTTCAGGATACTATGTTCAATGTTCTTCCATTTGGAGCTGGGATGTGAAGATTTTCAGATTTTCCAACTCTTGGACAACCTACATACAGTTGAAGTAGGAAGAAACACCGTTTAATAATATCGACACCAACAAATTGCCCTTGGCCATACGTTAACAAATTTGATAAATAAGGCTGTTCCGGAACACAATTGGCCAAATTCGTCCCCCATATATGATTATAAATTCGTTATTTGCTATCTTAAAAAACCCCAAATACCGATTTTCATGGAAATCGGAACACAATTGGCAAATTCGTCGGTCATATTGGCGCGGCCATTTTGAATTTATAAGTTCTGATCATAAATTCGTTATTTGCTACCTTAAAAACCCCCAGATACCGATTTTCATGGAAATCGGAACACAATTGGCAAATTCGTCGGTCATATTGGCGCGGCTATTTTGAATTTATAAGTTCTGATCATAAATTCGTTATTTGCTACCTTAAAAACCTACCGATACCGATTTTCATGGAAATCGGTACACAATTGGCAAATTTGGGTGGCCATTTTGAATTTCGGTCATTTTGTGACGGCCATTTTGAATTTCGAAAATCGGGCTTCGAGGTACATCATGGGAGACCCCCATGGACCTTCGTGCAAAATTTCGAAGCTCTGCGATCACTGGTGCGACACTACGCTTTTCATACAATAATAAGTTTTAATTGTTAGTTTTTAATCAAATCCAATAAAAAGATTGATAATTGATTAATTGTTAATTGTGGAAACTCACGACTAACAATTAATTAATTGTTAATTGCGAGTTTTCACAATTACAATTAAATAATTGTTAATTGCAATAGATGTGATTAACAATTAATTAATTGTTAATTTTTAGTTGTCCAACAATTAAATTTTGCCCAACACTGCCGGGTGGGAAAGCTTTTTTATCGAGGAGCTTCCGTGGCAAAGAGCTTTCAGGTTCAAAGAGAGAATACAAAACCTTTTTTAGGCCTGGGGTCTGACCCCAGCGGGAAAAGTTTGAAGGCCTTCCTCAAGAAGCTTTTAGGAAGGAGTTCGTATTCGTAGTTCCACAAAAGTAGGATGGAAGGGTCAAATATGGATATGTAATTAATGTACAGTTTTTATTCAGTTAATACAATTTACCATTAAATCGTGTATAAAAATGTGTATCTAAAAGATTATTATAAAAGGATTAAATCAATATCTTCCAGGAACTCAATATATTTAGAAGGTGTAAGAAATTGTACTTCCTTGGAAGAAATAAAAGAGAACGTATCACAAACACCTTACCGGGAATGCGTGGGGAAGGTGAATGAGCTTTTAGAGCTTTTCGACTCATTCCTTCTAATGACATGGGTGCACAAAAAAGATATGGAGCGGAATGCGAATAGGAAGGAATTCTCGCCTTCCAAAAAAGGCTACCGTCATGCTTCTTGGTATGATTCCATTTCCCGCTGGGACATTATTCGCCAGTCCATAACCTCCCACTTGTATAGCTCCCAGAACAATTCACGCTAAAGAGAGTAACGTCTACGACAGTTCGTCTAGCACCGAAGAAGATGTTTTTAGCTCTTAGTATTGTACCATGGTTCTTAGGTTAGGCTTTTATCTTACCTTTAGTAGATCTACGATTGCTGAATGAGGGCATTATCTAGCTTTATATCACCAAAGTCCAGTGCGATTAATCGATGGCGCTCTACTATGGCGCAAATTCGTCTGGGAATTCTTTACTTGCCGGGAAATATATATGTAGGTATATCGTACTCTAACTGCATTGTGCAGAAATTTAAAGAAATTCTTTCTCAAATATTCCACATTTCCCATATAAACCCTTTTCATGAAAAATTCCACTTGCTCCATTCCAATCTTTAAACATTTTTCATACGAAAATTCTTTTAAAACCGCGTCTGTAAAAAATTTTTCCATGAAATAAATCAAAAAAACATGTTCAGAAAGAAAGTGATGCAGCCATGGAAAGTTCTCCTTTCATGCATCATTTCATCACCAAGGGACAAATTTTTCAATCCTTAAAATTCACACTAGAGACTTCTTGGTATCCTTACATCGACGCTCAGAGAAGGATATCAGCGATTCCGACGGTGTCGTATCTGTCGGGAAGGAGCAAAGTAAAAGAATCACGTCTTTGCTAGCAAAAGCGTGAAAGACAAATAGAAAAAGGTAAAAGTAAAACAAGCAGAAATAAAAATAAATATAAAAAAATATTGAGTTGGGTGGAGGGGGTGGGGATACAAAATTTCTCCAGATATTATCCTATAACAACACGTACAATGTCGAGGCAACTCTTTGATTTTTGTCTGTGAAAGTTGAGAAAATGCGACATTCTTTACGAGTGCCCATTTTAGTATCGATTCGATTAATTCGGAAGTGTCTTATGGCGGTTACGTGACTGCCGGAGTGCTCCTCTGTAATATGTTAAGTTTAGAATTTATCCTAAGATCATGGAAGAAAATAGAAAACTGGATTTTATGCTTCCTGTTGCCTAGGATTGTGGCACTCTTGAACTGTTATAGTTTTGGTTCTTGGTTAGTTTAGGACTTCGTCGTCGTAGGAATTGCTTCGGCTCGGTTTCAAGTGCGATAGGAAAGGTGTTACTGGAAATTGAACCTACAGGAGGATTTCATTCTGTACTTATGGGGATGGAAGACTGCATCAGCAGTAGTAGAAATTGAAACTATCTATGTAATAAAATACGTGCCGTTTGTCTTCTTTGATTGGATTTTGTGTAATTGGAATCAATTTTGTGAGACGTATTAAGTGAGCATGGCCATTTTAGCACACACCAATTTTTTTATGGTAATTAATTGCAAAACCTTTATTGCTAATTAATTACCACGAAAAACAATTTATTACCATTTTTTTTTAAAAAATTACCGATGGCTTTGCTAGCTTAAGTTTAAGCTAGCACAGCCATTGATAATTTTTTAAAAAACATAACAACAAAGTGATAATTAATAGCAAAACATTTATTGCTAATTAATTACCACTACAAAAAATTTATTTCCGATTGTTAACATTAAAAAATTAATAAATTAGTATTTTGCGTTCGAGGGCGCCACGTGGCATCCGAGCCGTGATTGACGGTTTGTCTGCCGGAGCAGCAAACCGTGTTTCGGACGCTGTCCCAGACGTACACAATCTGTTTCGATGCCCTTCCAGTTTACTCTAAGGAATCACTAATTAAAATAATAAGAAGTAACATAATAATTTTACTTTTTACAACAAAGGAATATCCTTATACTCTGTGGGCAACTTCATGTCGTAAGATATTGGATTACTTACGTGAAAACGAGAAAAAGAACCCTTTCAAAACAGCTTTTGAATTGTAAAAATAAAAAACAATAATGTTTATATATGGAAAGGATGAAAAAAAAACATTACAATTTCTAAACAACTTATTTACAAATGTGATTCTTATTCACAAGTAAATTTCTGCTTAAAAAAATAGTTTCAAGACTTTTGCAAATCGTTTGTCACTTTTCCTTCTCGAAATTTCAGAGGTCAGGACAACGTGGACACTTCTCAAAAAATTCTGTCCCCTTTCTTTTCTTCTTCGCTGTTGCTTTTCTGAGGGCTTTGTTTTTTCTTTTGTTTCCTTCGTCTTTCTCGTAACTTTTGCCTGTACCTCTCATTACAATTTTGTTTTTTTGTCATCTTCTGTCCGGATGTGAGCCAATCGGAGCCATGAGCCTCTCTGCTGCTGTTCGGAGCGTACGAGTCCTTTGGATCTCGTCCGGTCTCGTGACGGTCTCGCGGCGGAGGCCGGCAGACTGTCACTGGAGAGACTCGACCTGGGCTCGCCCTGGAGCGCGTTCAAAAACCTTACTATGGTTAACTATGGTAAACTTTTGTCGTTCAAAAACTCCGTGGTTAACTACAACATAACCACGAGCATAACTTTTTGGCGTTCAAAAACTCTCGTGGTTAACCATGGTGTTGTTAAATTTTAACCCTGCTCGGAAGCATGGTTAGCGATAGTTAAGAAGAAGAAGACTAAAAACAACTCTCTGACAGTTGTTTTATGAACAAATTAAAGTGGGATTTGTGGGATTATGGCAAATAAATAATTAATGAAATAATTGAAGCAATTAGCGGGGACCATTTTATGGAAAATTTTGTTTTTATTTTTTTTCTTCTTTAACCTGTAGTTAACCACGGTGCGTTCAAAAACCTCCATGGTTAAACATAAACTTTCGTGGTTAAGTGAAGTGATGCAGCATAACCACAGCCTACCTCGTGGTTTACCATAGTAAGGTTTTTGAACGCGCTCCTGGACTCGATTTCGACTCCACCTTGGACAACAATTATTGTCTACAGTGCTATTTGTAGTCAATTTTCATAACTTATATTTTCGCTATTCAAATACTATGATTTTTGTAAGTTTTTTAATGATAAAATTTTGGAATGTGTATTACTTCATTCAAAATTACAATAAATTTTATGTCTAAAATATACGCAAATATAAAAGTTTATGCAGTTACAGGTCTTAAGGTGCGATTCTTATGCTACCTACGACTGTAGCGACTGCACCCGCGTGATCAGAGCCGTATGATCCGAGGCGCTCGGTAAAATTCTTATGCCGCGACTAGTGCAGTTCCAGAAAAATTGGCGCTCAAAATTTCCCCTTAATGGGATTTCAAATCGGTGAAGTCACGTTATGTTGTTAGTTTAATTTGGCGATTTGAAGTCCTATTAAGGGGAAATTGGTTCTCAATATTTTTCTACAGCATGGCTTGTAAATATAGACGGCTTTGATCACACATAAAATACTTGAACACAGTGAAAATAAATTTTCCAGCCGCCACGACTGTTACAGTCGTAGCATAGGAATCGCACCTTTGCAGTTAAACTAACTTACGACAACGAACATGTTCATGCATGTTTACGACAATGATTGTGACAAGAAATCCGTGAGTGTATTTGAAGTACAGTTCCCGCGCACCTTCCAACTTAAACTGGAAACAGAATTGAGCGGTCATGTAAGTACACCAGCGCTGATAAACGTCAAAATTAATAAGATTACACACAACCTGATTATTCTGAACAGAATGCAAGCTTTACCATTTTGTATCATTTGGCATTTATCGGTGCTTATGACCGCTCAATTCTGTATTCAGTTTTATGTGTGATACTCTAGCAGTTACCACGTATACCATGAAAAGTTGAGTTGAGATTGAGTTGAATTTTCGACTCGCGTATAAGAATACTGAACAAAGACAAAGCATATTTCCAATTCGATGCATCGGATAAAAAACATCGATGCATCGAATATATCGAAGCATGAAAAAAACATCGGTTCAGTTCGATGCATCGGGTTTATACATCGAATGTTTCCGAAACATCGATGCATATAGTCCATCCCTACCGGACAGAAGATGACAAAAAAACAAAATTGTAATGAGAGGTACAGGCAAAAGTTACGAGAAAGACGAAGGAAACAAAAGAAAAAACAAAGCCCTCAGAAAAGCAACAGCGAAGAAGAAAAGAAAGGGGACAGAATTTTTTGAGAAGGGTCCACGTTGTCCTGACCTCTGAAATTTCGAGAAGGAAAAGTGACAAACGATTTGCAAAAGTCTTGAAACTATTTTTTTAAGCAGAAATTTACTTGTGAATAAGAATCACATTTGTAAATAAGTTGTTTAGAAATTGTAATGTTTTTTTTTCATCCTTTCCATATATAAACATTATTGTTTTTTATTTTTACAATTCAAAAGCTGTTTTGAAAGGGTTCTTTTTCTCGTTTTCACGTAAGTAATCCAATATCTTACGACATGAAGTTGCCCACAGAGTATAAGGATATTCCTTTGTTGTAAAAAGTAAAATTATTATGTTACTTCTTATTATTTTAATTAGTGATTCCTTAGAGTGAACTGGAAGGGCATCGAAACAGATTGTGTACGTCTGGGACAGCGTCCGAAACACGGTTTGCTGCTCCGGCAGACAAACCGTCAATCACGGCTCGGATGCCACGTGGCGCCCTCGAACGCAAAATACTAATTTATTAATTTTTTAATGTTAACAATCGGAAATAAATTTTTTGTAGTGGTAATTAATTAGCAATAAATGTTTTGCTATTAATTATCACTTTGTTGTTATGTTTTTTAAAAAATTATCAATGGCTGTGCTAGCTTAAACTTAAGCTAGCAAAGCCATCGGTAATTTTTTAAAAAAAAATGGTAATAAATTGTTTTTCGTGGTAATTAATTAGCAATAAAGGTTTTGCAATTAATTACCATAAAAAAATTGGTGTGTGCTAAAATGGCCATGCTCACTTAATACGTCTAATTTTGTGGAATGAACTTCTGGCTTCAGTTATAGAGAAGTTTATGCTCGCTATTTTTTGTTACATCAATACTATAAAATTCGGAGTCCTACTCCGATGTAGCTAAATAAATTGTCTATCTATGTGTATGTATCATTTCAATTTCCATTCATCCACCAAGCCAATGGCGTTACAATAAAAATTGTCATCGAGTATTTGTCTCCAACCGTTTCTGTTTGATGATAATGTTCTACCTAGCCGGTTCAGCGCCCGCGTGCAAAACAGGCAATGCCGCCCCCTCCTTTGTCTTGTTTTTCTGTTGGAAGGTGTTTTAGTTTGATTACTTATAGTCCGAGAGCCGACCGCTGAAAATGGCACCTGATAGGTTAAAGAAAATATATTATTGGAAAAGATAGTACTTATGTAGGTGGAAGTAAAGCCATGAGACCCGCAGTCCCCAGCAAGTCACTTCACTAGGCAACCATTTTTTGAATTTTTAAATTTTGGTGTAGTTGCTTAGCTTATTAGTTAAAGGATGATTTTACCGCCAAATGAAAGCTTGGACTTTCTAATATTAGGGGGCGTCCACAAATTACGTGAGGTGTTTAGGGGGGGGAGGGGGTCGAGCCGAATCTCACCAAATCTCACGTGGGGGAGGGGGAGGGTCTCCGCAAATATCACGTAATTTTTTTCCGCAAGAAACAGTGTAAAATCGCGAGAAAACTGGGTTAAATTAATAGTACAGGTAAATTAAGCCGAAAAAAACGGTATAGCGGAAATAATTAGGTACAGGCTGAAAATTGGAAGAGAGCTTCTTTTTAGGCTTCTTAATAAGGGGTTATAAAGTCTAGCGATTTTCTACCCCGAGAAGCCCACTTTTTAGGGGGGTTTAGCCCTCAAAATGGGTATTTTTGATTTTTCTGTATTTTTTTTGCAATATTTCTTAATTTCTTTTTGCTTTTTTCAATTTTAAGTACAATATCTGTAAATTAGAAAATCTTTAAATTCGTCTTTTTGGACCCGCACTTAGATTTCATTCACAAAAATCTTGGTGCAGTATCAGATGAACATGGTAAAAGGTTTTATCAATACATATTGCAGATAGAGAAGGAATAATGAATGCATTACATAAAAAGTATACGTCATACTATTACTACATTTCGACTCAATAGCAATTGGGTATAAAAATTTTGCACTGCCGTTTACACTGTACTTGTTCACTGTTTTAAATACCATCCAACTGGAACATCCAAAAAAAGTAAAGAAAATAATTTAAATATCTGGGGATGAAGAGTGTATGACGTGATGAAAAATTCTTATCATTTTATACAATGTTCTGAGAAAAACTGCGAAAGTAATGTATGCATTGACTTATACGACCATTTTTGGACAGATTGCGACCGTACGATGAACTAGTGTGGGGGTATAAGCTTAAACAAAACAAAAAGGCCTAGAAGCCCAATTGAAAAACCTGGAACCTAATGCCCTCCTAAGTATCTCAAGTGCATAATGATTAAAAAATTGTCTTGATTCCAGCAATTCGATAGTCTGCGTTTCGTTGTCTTGAGTAGAAACATTTTTCAGTCTTATCATGACAATGCTGTCTCAGAGTAAGACACTGGAAATTCTTGAGCCAAACAATCGTATTTCTTCGCTCAATACTTATATTTTTCGACCAAGATATATTTTTCTCGAAATAAGATTGTTTAATTTTTTACTCAAGAAACTAAATTCTTAATTCATCGGACTTTTTTCGGTTATCGGACTTTCAAGCTCTAAAAATGTATCACAAATAAGACCGATTTTAGAACTTGAATTTTTTTAAAATATAATATCATCGGTTTCGTATTTTATTTTACTTCAAGTCAACTTTTGTCTTCATCCAAGACAATAAAATCAAGACTATGAGAATTGCTTATCCCGAGACAATTTTGTTTTCGTTATATCCAAAACATGAGTTGCTTGGTTCAAGAAAAAGTTCTTTAAGCCAAGAAATTTTTTTTATCAGTGTACTGCAATCATAGAGATTATATTAAGAATCGGCTCTTTTCACATCAGTCAGAGCACATGCTATCTGTGGTGCATTGTCACTACAAAAGGCAGACATTTGCACCAGGCGACATAATTAGTTATCTAAGCATCTTACAGGACTCGAATTTTGAATCGACGACCATCTGCTCCGACATACCTACTAGAGGCCAAGATAGATTTTGAAAACCTTTTGTTATCATTATCGAGAGTTGTGAAGAATGGAAGTCTAACAGATCCGCACTTCTTGAATCTGTATCCTGATGTACAGGCGGCTCAAACGTCAATTTTAGAAGCTGGCTGTAACTTCAGACTCCGCTTTTCTCAGGCGATACGAAAGTAGGAAGGAAACGGAAGCTAGCCGATAACAGGCGGACAAATTTAATTCGAATTCGCATTGGTGGAGGATACCATATGTCCGAATTTCATGACTTTCGAATCGCATTCCAGCATAACCCCGCTGGGTCATTCAGTCACAGGTTTTTACCTAAAGATGACATCTATAGAAGAATGCCCCGAAGTTTGTATATCTCCAGAGTCATAAATGGCTCTACCATTACTATTCAAACAGTCAAGTCCTTACTCTCTAAAAACGAATCAGTGGATGCCAAAGTCAACCTTCGTATGTCAATATATCGTAAAATTCTAAATTTTTTTTATATTCCATATGCTTGCTCTACAAATACACGAGTTGAGCTCAAACTAGAATTGAAATTTTTCTATTCTCTTGTTAAGAAATCATTATCCCTGTAAGGCACCAAGAGGTTGGTTTCCAAATGATAGGCAGAATCACCTGCTAAATGGTAATCCACAGGTATTGTAGTTTATATTGGGTACATGCCGAGTTGGTGCTGTTATGATTTTGTGGTACTGTTCTTCAACACAAATTATGTTTTTTTAAATAAATCCAATGCAATTAAGCAGAGATTAAGGTTTTTACAATAGTGTAAATCCTACAAATTTTTTAAAATTTGATAAATCTCACGTGAGATTGAGTGGGGGGGAGGGGGTCGAGCCAAATCTCACGACATTTCACCAAGGGAGGAGGGGGGGGTCGAAAAATCGCCAAAATCACCTCACGTAATTTATGGATGCCCCCCTAGGAAAAAAATGGTTGCCAAACATCAGATAGTTAGAAAATTTGGCAGCCCACTTGGAAGGCGGCAACCCGAGTAATACACTGAAACGTATTCCATAAAAGTTTGAGAGCCAAGGCCCGCCAGACCTACTTCATTATCATAAAGTTGATATTTCGTTATATGTACATAGTGTGATACGCAGTTAAGAACGTATGCACACTCGCTAGCCCGGAAAATTGGCCCCTTTGTAGATAGAGGGGTTGGGGGTAAAAAGGGGGTTAAAATTGAAAAACATTCTGTCGCTGCGTATGTAGGTTCTACTAGGGCTAAATAACCACTAAATACTAGTGGCAAACATTCTTGTCCATTTGCACCCTCCCCAATCAACCCTAGCTGAAGTTGCCGTTTCACCCCCAAATGGTTTCAAATGGTCGTGTGGCAGATGCTGGAACTACGAGTGTCCAATGTCAAGCGTCCAACGTTCGCATTTGCACACGTTCGGGCTGTAATGGGTACCACGCCAACGTTGGAAGCCAACATTTGAATGAAATGTTCACCACATCGTGTAGAGCCGGCTTAAGAAGAAAATTAGTATATTCAAAATTCAAGTAAAGGTCGAGTAAAAAGATATTAAACGTGGGAATTTATTGCACATAAAAATGGTTAATTCCCTCATATCTAGACGTCAAAATGCTTTGAAATTTTGTGAATAATCAGATTAGAATGTCAATTTTTATTTACAGAATGACTTCTATCTTGGGAATTTAATTTTACATTCTCTGTCCTTATACTATACTATTTTCAGGGATCGATACTTATTAAGTGGTTTGAGCCTGCACACGTTTTCGGTTTATTTTTTGAGGAGATCAATACATGGAATTGTTGTGGCATTTTTAAAAAAAATAACCTAGGTGCAAATAATAAAAATGTGTTCGATGACGAGATTGTTGTGTTTGCCGCCCCCTGAAAGTGCCACCGCGTGCAGTGCACACTATGCACGCCCGCTCCCAGCCAAGTTGCCTTACACTAGGTACTCACCTTCTGGCTTGAAAATAATAGACTCCTTCGAGAGATCCCGAATTGTACCACCGCACACTGGGACGGATTGCTTCTTTACGACGACAAAAAAATTTACATTTTAACTGACCAAAACTAACTCGGATGTATTCTTAAATAACCACTCCATAATACTACAAATAAACAATGGCGAGATAATAACATAATTAGCTGGTAACACGTGCTAAACTTCCCCCTTCTGCGCACGGTCAACGCGAGAATCAATTGCGCTCGAAATATCAACGGCTCTTATTAAGCTTGTTCTGTGTTATTTTTTTGAAGATTCGTGGCATTTTAGCATGGAGGAAGTAGCGACAGGTATCTATTTACAAAACTTTGTATTTTAAAATAATTAAAATACTGATGTAGTATATAAGACGTTTTTCTAAGTATTAAATAAATGACTCCTACATACTGTAATTTCAAGCTATTAAAAGAAAGTTCCGCATAGTTCCATTTGAAATTAAAATTTTTTAGAGGCAATAAACATTAGTGATTTCAAAAAATCCATAAAGCGGTCCCCATATTTCTCCCTTTGTTAAACAGATCCTTTTTTCTAGGTAGTCATGGCGACCATACTACCATACAAACGACATACCTTACCTGTGATGAAAGTACATACAAACTCAGTATTTCTGCTTTGCACGCTTACCTGAGATGTTATGAATATCTGTTGCATATCACATATAAATTGGACACAAAACAATGGCAGTCCAGCGGCAAGGAAGCGCAAGAGAAATTAAAACAAAGAAAAAATAAAATAGCACAGGACTTTTACAGCGAAATGAGTCTTGTTGTAGACCAACCAAAAGAAAGTGGTAGTAGTAGCAATGATGGTAATACAGCACAGCAGTAATAAAATTGGTTCATTTTATAATTATGTTAATCGACATATTATACGACATATACAGGGTGTTTCAAACCACCCGTGCCACCCAATTCTCTCGGAAAGTTTCGAATGAAACAAAAACACGTGCTCAATATTCTTTGTAAATCTATCTGACCATACAGAAATTGACGACCCACCACCCCGCCCCATTTGGGGGGCATGGGGTGAGGTAACTCTAAAATTTCAAATGGCAACCCTGATTTTTTTTCACGGATTCTGATTCTCCGAACAGTAATATGAAAATGAATGATTTTTGGGGATAATTTTGATTTTTGATGATTTTTGGGGTCCAGGGGGCTTCGGATAAAAAAAAATTCAGGTAAAAGTTTCATATTTCTCTTCGGAGAATCAGAATCCGTGAAAAAATGGGGGTGGCCTGTTGAAATTTGTGAGTTACCCCACGCCCACAAAGGGAGTGGGGCAGGGGGTCAGTCAATTTCTGTATTGTCAGATCGATTTTCAAAAAATATTGAACACGTGTTTTTTTTTTCAATCGAAACTTTCCGAGAGAGTTGAGTGTTATTATTTTTGTCGTCGTAAATTTGCTATCTGTCCCAGTGTGCACCGGAGGCATACGGAGTGGATTACTAATTAAGTAATAACCGCCTCTGCCGCCGCTTGATTTTGGTGATCGAATTCGAACCGGTGGTGTAGGTGCTATTGGCATTGTGAATAGCTAATAGCACCTACGCTAATTTTACTTAGTGTTAGCTTAGATCGTTATCAGGTATCTGGCTGCACTTACTCTCTCCACTCATAGGGTATTAGAGAAGTCGTATCAATATCACACTATGTACTTCTAGCCATGTCGATGTTAAAATCTTTCTTCCAAAACTCGTCCTTGTTTTCAGTTTTTTTGTCCTTTGAGTCCTAACATTTTTAATGAAATTTGACACTAACTCCGAACGTATCTGCGATTTTCCACTCGGAGTGTGAAATCATTGGTGCGGGACATTTCAATGTTCACAATGTAAATTGCCTGAATTACTCGAATGGTACCAGTATTTCTGACAGAGGCGGCGAGCAGAGACTAATGACCTGCACCAAATTGTAAATCGCCTGTCTGCGACTATTGGAAGGGCACTGATTCATTTCTTTTAAGCTGCTGATTAGAATCTGCGTTTCTAGAATAGTAAATGTAAATTTTGCCGCTTTATGCATCATAGAAACTATACATTGGCGGAAATTCGTTTGATTATCTCCACGCCAAGTCAAGGAAGTCGTTCAGATGTTGTGCGAGTGAGTCCCTTTGGCATAGCAACATCAAGTTAAGAAACTCCTGTAAATCCACCATAAGGATAGTCGAATCATCATTCGAAGGCAAATGGAGTAGTAAAATCTTTTTTGCTACCCCATACACGGATTTTATACGCGAGGGCCTTTCCTGGAGTTTTCAGAGTGAAATGTATAGTGAGTAGACGGGTTTCTTGAAGCTCCCGAATATTTCAAAATTATCCAAATTTGTTTCCAATTTCATAAACAAAATTTTTATCAACTTCGACACCCCGATCCTATTTTTCTTTCGGTGCGCACAGTTTTCGTTAATTTAGCAGTGGTTCTTATAAAAATAAACATGTCAAAATCGCAGCAAACAAGATCAAATACTAGGAAATTTACTGAGACAGTTAACGTCCCAATTCCCGTTAAGAACAGTACTCCTTCGGCCAACAAGGGCAGCGATGATAACGTCAGCAGAACACCAATATCCACGTCAATAGCTGTTCCGGATAACAACCTTGAAGTCTTGGAGAAACGACTTCTGCTAAGCTTCAATAGAATGCTGAATGAGCAATGTGCCATTTTCGAAGATGGGCTTAGCCAATTAGAGTCCCGCTTATCAGCACGTATTGACGCAATTTCTAGTACCTTGAGCAGCCAAATGACTAAATTAAAAGACGATGTAGAGACTGTCCAGCACGACCTTGCCGTGGTATCGAACGAATTGGAGGATTTGCGACGGCAATCAAGACTCAGTGACGTAGTTGTTCGTGGTATTCCAACAAATGAGAGCGTCAACCAGAAGCAGATTTTGAAATCTCTTGCTGTCACCATTGGGCATGAACTATCGCCCTATGTCCATGTGTTCCAGCCACAGCAGCGACAGCGGTCAGAGTCGGATACTGGCAGCATCAAAAAGGCGAGTTCGATATTAATTGTAAAGTTTCCATCAGCAAACGAACAGCAAGAGTTCCTGAGGAAAACCCGCCAGCACGGGACTCTTCCCCTAAAGAAACTAAATCTGGGCTTTGCTTCGGACAGTCTTGTTCACGTCAACGAAAGCCTGACTACTAAGAACAATGACATATTCCACACGGCTCGGACCTCCAAAAAAAGAACCGCGTCGCTTCGATCTTCACTCGTCGGGGTTATGTCTATGTTCAGCTGGAGAGAAACAAACAGCCACGTATATTTAAATCAGCTCTTTATTTGAATGAAGCCATCAACTCTTCTTCAACTCCAGGATGTCCCTAGTGGATTTGGATCAACCCGCTTTCTTTGTGGAGTTTCGTATACGCATGCTTATATTTTTATATTTTCATTATTTCTCTTTTAGTTCTCTTAGACTTATTTTTAATTTCTCTTAAGTTTATTTTCAATTTTTATATTTTGTCTTCTTTGTGTTGTAATGTTAGAATATTATTGCTTGTTTTGAGATTTTGAGATTTTAACCGCGCCACATCCTGAACCCACTTTTTTCCCCATTTCTGTGACTTCGGTGAAGAAATTACATACTCATGCACAAAATTAGAACACTGCTCAATGTCTTCCAAAGCAGAGCCAATGGCTTAAATTTTTGCCGCATTAACACGCGAGGTCTACGTAATAAAATCGATGAATTCCAGGAAATTTTTCGTGGGTCGAATATACATGTCATACTGGTGTCTGAAGCCTCATTACGCGATCATGTCCCCTCGAAACTTGTTTCATTAGATGGCTACAATCTGTTTCGAAATGATCGGAAAAATCGTTCTGATGGTGGAGTAGCTGTTTATGTTAAGGAAAACCTCAGGCCTTCTAAAGCTAAGGACTCTGCTTCTAATGCTTTGGAGTTCCTTAGCATTGAAGTTAGCTGCGGTTATAGCAAATGTCTCGCCACTGTGGTTTACTGTCCTCCTCGAGTTTTCTCGTTAACTGAAGTAAGCGAGCTGGAATTATGGCTCTCCGAAGCTACCCACACTGATAACAAAATTGTCTTGATTCCAGCAATTCGATAGTCTTCGTTTCGTTGTCTTGAGTAGAAAAATTTTTCAGTCTTAACATGAGAATGCTGCCTCAGAGTAAGACACTGGAAATTCTTGAGCCAAGCAAAAGTATTTCTTCGCTCAATACTTATATTTTTCGACCAAGATATTTCTTTCTCGAACTAAGATTGTTTTATTTTTTACTCAAGAAACTAAATTCTTAATTCATCGGACTTTTTTCGTTTACCGGTCTTTCAAGCTCTAAAAATGTATCGCAACTATTAAGACCGATTTTAGAACTTGAATTTTTTTCAATTATAATATCATCGGTTTCGTAATTTTTTTAACTTCGAGTCAACTTTTGTCTTCATCCAAGACAATAAAACCAAGACTATGAGTATTGCTTATCCCGAGACAATTTTGTTTTCGTTATATCCAAAACATGAGTTGCTTGGTTCAAGAAAAAGTGCTTTAAGCCAAGAAATTTTTTTTATCAGTGCATAAGTATGAAAATATCGTAATTGGGGGAGATTTTAATGTAAACATCTTATCCAATAATGCACTTTCCAAAACTTTTCTCAATTTTTTCAAAACGTTTGATCTGAAGCCCGTTAACCAGCTTCCGACGTATCTAAACAGTAGTAATCCATCGTTTTTGGATCTCTTTTTTGTGTCGAACGTTGAAAATGTTTTATTTCATAATCAGATAAGCCCACCTAGTTATCTCGATCATGACATTCTGTATCTATCCATAAAATTCACAGTCAGAAGCACTCAGCAGAAATTGTTTTCCTATCGCGATTATAAGTCTATCAATATCCCAACACTACTGCATGAATGTTCCTTACTACCTTGGGATCGAATTTATCACCTCCCTGACATAGACAAGCAAGTAGAGCATTTCCATTCGCTGTGTTATTATCTATACGAATCTTTTGCACCGGTGAAAACAAAACGCGTATTTCCTTCTACTTCTCCTTGGTTCTCCCCTCAAAAAAGTCGACTTATCTCTGAGAGAGAATTTTTGTTTAGAAAATATAAGAAAAACAAAACTGTTGTGAATTTAAATGCCTACAAAAATGTCAGGAACTTAGTAACTTTCACCATCCGCAAAGCAAAAGCGCAGTTCTACTCATCTAAGCTTAGCCCAAATTTACCTGCTAAGAAACTTTGGAAAAACATTAAGCAACTTGGCATTCACGGTGATGAAGGTGAAGCCCAGATCAGCCTTAGCGCTGATGAACTAAATAATTATTTTATAGCCACAACGAATATACGCGAGGTGCCTCGTTGCTCAAGGATAACCGATAGTAATACTAACCTTTTCAGTTTTCGTAATGTGGATCACACGGAAGTCCATAAAGCTTTTTACTCTATTAAATCTGATTCAGTCGGTCCAGACAATCTGCCACCTATGTTCCTAAAGTTAATTTTTCTTGTGATCCTCCCTTATATCACTCACATTTTCAATAGCTGCCTGACAAAATCTTGCTTTCCGGTTCAGTGGAAAAAAGCCAAAGAGATCGCACTACCTAAATGCAAATCACCGAATAGTCCCGCTGATTATCGTCCTATAAGCATATTATGTTTCTTAGGCAAAGTACTGGAAACACTAATGTCATGGCAAATCGAAGGGCACTGCGAAACGTGGTCCCTGTTGTCGCATGCTTAATCTGGTTTCCGCAAAAGATGTAGTTGTGAAACCGCACTACTGAAAGTGACCACCGACCTGCGGATGGCTCTTGATTCTGATGATATTGCTTTTCTTGTACTTCTTAACTTCAGTAAAGCATTTGACAGTGTCAGCCATCAGCTTCTAGACGCTAAGCTAAGAGACCACATGCGTTTTTCAACCTTGTAACTGTCGGGGAGATTTTCTGCCGAGGCACGACGACGGGAAATTGCCATAAAGGCCACGAAGACTAATATTACAAAAAAATTTGGGGAAGGGGACTCAAAAAAAAGGGTGGCTCGGACGGTTCGACCGCCGGGGAAGTGTCGCGAATTTACGCATCCAATGCACTGGTTGTAGGCACGACTAGCGGTGCTCTGACTAGCTCGCCGGATGGGGTGGGGTCCGCGGTACAGGGATGCTGAAGGGAGGTGACAGTTATACTGCTAAAACACTCGTGCGCGTGCCTATACAACAACAAAAATAAAGGGGCGACGAGGGAGTGGAACACGTCCAGGGCCAACGAGAGGGGCTATAAGGGGAAGGAAAGAGAGAGAGGGTGGTCACTGGTCACCCGGTCATCTCTAGGGGCTACATTATGTCAGACAATATAAAAATTATTATGAGTGGACGGCACTTACCTTGGTTGGGGCATCCTTATTCTGGGGACTACACCGACGGGGGTCCCTTAGGCGGTCATCCTCCCCCTACTGCATAATCCAAATTGAGTTTGGGTGCATATGAACGCACATAAAAGATTACGGTAGTTATATGTAGGGATGTACCATTCGACCTTAAGCTCGAATTGCCGGAATTATTAGATTATATTATATTATATCGTTATTATTTATAGTGTTATTTTTCTTTCTTCAGATGATCATATTAACTAAACATTGTCTAAGTTCGATTATTAGTGTTATTAGTTTTAGTTTCATTCCTTCCCTTTTTTTTTTCTTTGATTATGTTAACTTACTATTGTTTAATTTCGTTTAATGATTATTATGATTCTTAATTTTATAATTTCAATTTTTTTTTTTGTTTCTTTAAATGATTATTTTAACTAAATATTGTTTATTTTCGTTCATTGATTTATTATTATTCTTAATTTTATAATTTCCTTGTTTTATGTTTCTTTAAGTGATTATTTTAACTAAATATTGTTTATTATTTTTATTGTTTTTGTATCCTATAAATTCATTTAGTCCTTTATTTTTTTATTCCAGGTGTTAATTGTCTATTATCATTTTCTTGTTTCCTTTTTGTGTCCGATAACTTCATTTAGTCCTTTCGCACAACGACAAAACGAATCTACTACTAAACTTTACGTATTATTATTTATTTAGGGAACGAAAGTTCCCAAAGGGAAATATATTAATGCATTTATTCTATGTATTCTCTTGTTCTTCCGGATAATTATACCAATTTTTTCTCCTTTGCAACAAATATATGTAAGTAATGTGTCCCAAAAAAAACCAAAGGTTAGCTAGTGAACTAATAATCAATTTTCTTTTAAATGCGGAAAATATACGTTATATATAAAAAAAAATCTACCCGAAAATGATGTTTTCTCTCTTGAATTACCCACACTATTTCTTTCTTTTGGGGTTTATTTTTGTTATTAATTAAGGTTTTTTTTTCGTTTTTTTTTCCTAGGAAATGCCACGATTGCTGGTTCTGGACCACTCTTTAAAATGCTGTCTATTTAACGAAAACTTGAACTTACAATTGATTCATTCCAGCCAAACCCCAAGAAAATCCCTCATGGTGGTGCTTTATCGACTCATCCCAGGGCTCTCACAAAAAAAACTTTTTCTTTATTATTTTTTTTCTGTGGTTGGATAATGTCACTAATTCACTTGTAGATAAATCTGCTCCGTAGCTATTACTTAAACTCTTTTCACTCCTGCAGGTAAATTAATTGACCCCCCTTTTTTTGTTTTAAACCAAAATCAAAAAAAACTAAATCACACAATGAGGCGGCGCGTGTACCGATATTTTTCTTTCTCTAGAATTTTTTCCGGGAAGTTTCTTCCAAAAAAAATGGCAGCAAAATGATGGCGACCGGCTAACCTTTTCTCGACTCTCTATCTTTTTTCAAAATCGATTGCACAAATTTAAACAAATTTCCCGCGTGTACAAGTTTTTATCTTTCTATCCAAAAATCATCATCCAGCACTCTATCCAAGAATTAGCTAGCTGCTCACTGACTAAAAAAAACTTCCTTCCCTTCTTCCTCTCAAAACCTCTGGTCTGCTCCCATCACTCGACGTCACCCCCGTTAGCCCTAATTCCTCTGCCAGCTCGCGCATTGTTCTTTTCTCTGGCCATGAAAATTGTCTCGAGCCGGAGCGGCGCGCATCTATCGCTGAAAAAAAAATCGCCGTTAGGGCTCTGTATGGAAGAGGGATTTACGCACAATTGGGGTTGCCAGCGTGGTAAAATTACTTTTTATTGTCATATGGCTAAGTATAGTGCAAAGGCGAGAAATTATTTTTAATTTTGGAAATTTAAAAATATTTTTTTTCGGGATGTTTATTGTTTACTATTGTTTTTAGGTAATAATTAAGGGAAGAAAATATATAGAGGAGGTCAGGACTCATATTTTCCCTTTTTGGGTCTTTTGGGTGGATTAAGTCCCATAGGGCGTCCGTTACAACCTCAGCTGCTTCCTTAATTCGAGATTACTTACATAATCGATGTCAAAAAGTATGGCTACAAAACTCAATTTCGGATCCTTTACCAAACACACGCGGTGTTCCCCAGGGTTCCATACTAGGACCGTTACTTTTCACTATGTATATAAATGATCTCAGCAGTGCTGTGACAAATTGTAAGCTGCACATGTATGCTGATGATGTCCAAATTTATTTAAATAGTCCCATTGGATTGGTAGAGAACTGTGTACACAACATCAATGCCGATCTTGAGCGTATTTATCATTGGTCTCTATCCAACCACTTACTACTAAATGCCACTAAATCCTGTTGCATTCCAATGTACAGGAGTCCATTCGACTCTGGTGTCTATCTGAACTCGCAATTAACCTGGTGTGATCAAGTTCCTCATACCCTATCTAAAACATATGGCAATTTGCACCGCCTGTGGCTATACGCCTCTATTCTGCCCATAGAAACTCGATCAAAGCTAATCAAAACTTTAATTTTACCGTATTTTACTTACGCCAGCCTGGTCTTTCCTTCCCTTGATGCCTCATGTCGTGATAAACTGAATGTAGCATTTAATGATTGTACAAGGTTTGTTTATAATCTTCGCCGATTTGACCATATCAGTCCATATCGTTCTTCGATTCTGGGTTGCACACTCGGTGTATATTTATCCCTCAAAGTAATGTCGTTTGTTTACAAACTCCTTCACTCTGACCGTCAATCATATCTCCATGAATATCTTCGAGTCGGTCGTACGACTAGAAGAACACTACTTATTTTACCTAGATTCTCCCATTTAGTTGCGCAGAGATCTTTTTTTGTTCATTCTATTCAATTATGGAACAATCTACCTGCTGATATACAGAGTGTGGGGTCTTTGAGTGTGTTCAGGAAACGTCTCTTCACTTACTTAAATAGTCAATAATATTCCTACAATCTCAATTCTTGTTAGTATTCTTTTCTTTTTTTTTCTATTTTTATTTTATTTGTTTTGTTTTAGTTCTTGGTTTAAAATTTCCTTTAACTATTTACCTTTCTTTTGTTTTTATATTTATATATATTCTTTTAAATATAGTACATTTCACTCGCCATTTTATAGTCATATTGTTAATTTTAAGTACATACGCTTTTAGCGTTATAAGATAATGTAATCTTGATGTACTGCTTTAAAATAAAATAAATGTAAAATGTAAAATATATTCTAAGATTTGAACCGCACACTACATTGATGAAAGAATTTTAAATTATGTACACAACAAACAAACGTCAAACGCGCCGATCGCATGGAAAAGTTGAAAATTGGTCAACTTCAAGTGTTTGTAGCTTTACTCGCGGGTGTCGCTGCAGCCATTGGGACTGATTCCATTAAATAGCATTAACTTCAATTGAAATGTCAAATGCCTCTGGCGCACGCATCGCGTTAACGCGTACTACGGGCCGGCACAAGGTGATACAAAATAAAATTATAACAGTCAACTGATCAGAAAAAACGAAAGTGAGTCCCCATAAAATCGAAGCGCACTTCCTTCGCACGACTATAGAGATGGGGTCCATCACCCACGTGCGCATTCATTTAGTGGACAAATCATTTTTGCTCCTTTTCAGGGGCGTGCACTTTCTACCAAAAAGAGAAAACTCACTTGGGATCTAAATTTGGATTGGACCCCACCAATAAATTTGTAATTGTTGCGCCAATGGATGCAAGCACGAAGGTTGTGAGGCTGATTTTCAATTTTATGTTATTTTTATTGAATGGATACATAAATTTTCAAAGTAAAAGGAGCTCGAAGGTAAATATACTTGGTGCTTTGAACTAATCACAATAAGCGAACGTTTATCACCGTAAGTATCGAGGTTTTCTAGCTTGGCACATAAATGTCGTATAAGAAAATATTGCTAATAAAATCAAATGAAAATGAATGCGACCTTTTTGCTTATCTATAATAAATTTTGCTAAAGTATAAGTGCAAAAGTTATCAGAGGGATTTCTTTTTCAAAAAGATCGTCAGGATACGACAGAAATAACTTACACCCTTAAGATTACACGGCAACTCCAGCATATTTATAGCGTTCTGTGATTATTTTTAAGCAGCCTCGACATTCCTTTACAAAAACCACAACAAAGATAATAAGCTTCCAGAGCATCCCAGTATTAAAGTTCATTAACATCAACCCCTGCTAAGCCGACTTGTCCAGCAATCCAAGGGAATACATCTTACCGTAGGTGGATTTACAAGCGAACCCCCAAAGATTATTATTAAATATGCTGCGGTAGCCTACAATAAATCTACTTATGCCCTTCAAAAAGGAGCTCCGAACTCTCCAGAACATTAGGGAAGCTGTCAGTCAGCATCGGTTTAAGACTCCTTGAAACTCGTCCAGCGTGAATTTTCCGCCCGAGTAAGGAAGAGCAAAACTTTAATCCCATTAAGCGACCTTTTCTGGGGGGATGAGCCGGAGACGGGGTGGCTCATATAGCCCACGGGTTGGTTGCTTCAGAGGTCAATCTTCCTGTAATGCCATGGACATTGGACAATCGATTTTACATGTATATGGTGTAGTTATGCGGTGGTAGTGATATGAGGTAAATCCCAAGGGCGAGAACCCTTTCGAAATTACTCCAGAAAATTTACAAGAATCAAGTCTGGTGTGACCATTTCTAATTGATGCATTCAGTCAAGATGAGCTTTAAGGATAATTTACTCTCGAAACTTTCACAGGACTCCTCAAGGTGAAATCCAGTTTTGTTGTCTCGTATTGTTTGTTGTCCTTTGGGGCATATAAATAGAAAACTTGTTAGAAAGTTGTCTGTGACTGAAGATTACATCGTGATTCCACTCCACTCTTAAGGGTTAAGGTAGTAGCTCAAGGCTGTAAGGGACAAGTAATGAATGGATTGTATTTGACTACGGTTTTGTGTTTTGATTTTGTTTGTGTTCTTTTTTGGTACAATTAAATAAATTGAAACACTTAAACAGACAAAATGAATAATTGAAGAGATTTATAGTGAACGAAAAAGTTTTGAGGTAATCAATTTTAACTTTCCAACAAACCTTTACTAATTTTCAGTTGTAGGCCCATCTAAGTACTGAAATGCTGCTTGACCTCCGTGATAAAACGAGAGCCGGTTTATTGAGTAAGCTAAATGAAACCCTTTACAGTCATCAACATTATTGCCTAGAATATGAGTCATATATATTTTATCACTGGTTGAACCAGTGAAATTATAATTCACTGGTGGTATCAGAGAATTTTTTACTAATTCATTTTTAGAGAGAACAATCTGTAAACAGACGCGAATGCACTTTCCAGTGAAATTATTGTTTACTGGATGAACCAGTAAAATTTTCACTGGTTCATTTTTAGAGAGTAGGTACGTTCAGGGTGTGGCCGAAAAGGTTCCTGATGACAATATGCTATTCGATGCGCCTCTTGAGAATAATTGCTTATGTTTGACGCTTCGTACGGAATTCACTTGCACCAATCGTATTCGGTAGAAAAGTTGATGCACAAACTTTGCACAGGTTCACTAACGAAATCATGAGAGATGTGGACCACTTACCTTACACGATCCACGCATTACTCCTCCCACGCCTTTGAACAGCTTTTCATCGAGCTGGTTCTGGACCGATTCCGTGCGTATGGCTCGTGTCTAATACGATGGTCTTGCCAATATTCACATATGGATTTCGTGATGGGAAAAAGTCAGGCCTCCCTTAGCCGTGTTCGAGAGGAAAGTCTTTCGAAGATTTATTCGTTCCATATGTGAGGTAAGTCGAAGTCATTCGACAATGATAGAATATGTGAGCACTATTGCAAAGTAGAAGCCGTGAAGAAAATATAGCTCGGTTTGTTATGGTAAGCGCGACATATAGCCTGTAGTATGAGTGAAGAGGACCGAGCTCGGAAAGTTTTTTTTTCGGAAGCATCTATGGGATGGAGCAGGGACCAAACTAAACAGTAGACCAAACTTTTCTTTAGAAGACTACGACGCTCAGAACTTTCGAATGCCAAACTGGATTCCATTGGCTCAAAATCAGGAAAGGCCAAGACAATACCCCGGTGTTAGAGGCAAATAAGGAAGTTTTTAAGTGGGTGCGTGCACCTTGATGACCTTTATATTATGAAATCTTGATTTAACTGTCAAAATTGCAATTCGATGAAGTCTACATATGAATGAAGTTGTTTGTTCCAAATTTGGACACACAAAAGATTGTAAGTCCACTACAGACGATAGTAGTGTCTGTTCGCCTTAACTCCTTTCTTTGTCCATCTAAGTTCTTATAGGAAAACGATGTCTACCCTATACCATGTGAGATTATACATCATTGCTGGCATTGCTTCAGTACTATATAATATCCGGACATTGTCCTGATACTTGCCTGCTCGTTTCAAAAATGTTTTGATATTTTGTGCTTTTTTCAGTGGAATATACATCCCGCCTCTAGAGAGACAAAAGGGACCTTGATAATCAGTTTTTTCCCTGCAATATCAGGATTGTATTTCGCATTGGGAGGTCTCTTATCCTAAAGTTAATTTAACTTTCAAACTCTTTGTTCAGTAAACATCGCGACTTTTATAGTAAAAAAATGTAAACTTCAATCTACCCTCAAAAAAACTATCAAAACTTTCTTATTTCCTTTACGAATAAAACTAGAATGAAGCTGATTGGAAAAAAGTTGCAAATACTTCATTTAAAAGCACTTTCTATCACCATTCCTCTTCGTTGGTTCATGCGATACGCTGGATCTTTCGACTACGAAGAAGGCATCCCAAAGCACCGAAGCACCACAAACAAAATTAACGACAACTCTTGAATGGAAGCAAAGTTTTCCCTCTTCGCGATTCCCCTTCAATGCGCGGAAATCGTAAGCCTCAAGGATTTTAAAATAAACAAAAAATAATAAATTCCTTTCATAAAAAAAACACCCCGTGTATTCCCGCTGAAGCCGTAACATATTCGATGAAAATACCTTCAGCCCCAGGTCCACCACCATTCCAAGCCCACTGAGAGTGTTTGGGGTTGGGGGCCGTGATCTGTAAGAACGGATCGGAAGGGTAGACGCGGAGCATTGAACCAAGAGGCAAACTTTGTCATGTTGTAAATTTTTATTTAAAGCGAAAAAGGATGTCGTCGTCCGTCCATAATGATAACAAGAAGTTTCCTAAAAGGAGGGGGCGGGGGTGGACGATTCCGATGGAATAAAACGCCAAGATGCCAAGGAATATCGTAACAAGATGACATCAAAAGTTTTTCTTACATTTTACATAGTGATCGGGGTAAGTGTATATCGGGGCGGCACGGGAACATAAGGCAGTACCCAGCACAAGGATGTGCAGAGAGAGTTAAGAAGGCTGTAAAGGATTTCAAAGAAAAACGACGGAAGTTTCTGGTGTCTGGAGTATAAGACCGGGTTCCATACACAAGAAAAAACGAGCAAAGCCAACAATATGGGGATGGGGTGTAAAGCGCTCAGATTTATCTTGTTGCGAAAGTTGCCTGTAAGCCAAACTCTTGTGCTTCAAGCCTGAAGTGTCAGTTGTTCTTCGTGTCTCTCTTCTAAACAGGACAATGAGAACAAATGTTTACGACATTTTCCTGTCCTTTGTTGGCCATGCTTTGCATAAGTTAAGATTCTAAGTTTTGTCATCCCTTTTCCTTTTTTGGTAAAAGATTTTTTTGCTTTTTGTTTTGTGTATTTATTTTTAAAGATGCGAAGAGTAACCTCAGGGAAGATGCGGAAAGTTTTAACGCACAAGAGCTTCTTGACGGATGTTTGAAAAGTTTCTACTGTTTGCGGGTTTGCAAGTGCAGACTTTAATGGAAAACTTATTTGCTTTGTGCTTTCTTCTTTTTATAATAAACGAGTTTCCTTCATCAACGATTCAACTAACGAGAATGACAACTGCAAGTATTATTACAGAAAGTTTTCATGCTTTTTTTTATTTGGAGGTAAACTGATACTAATTTTATGGTTATTGTGTGGAACGGTGTTCAGATATAAAAATTATTTTTTTTTATGTGGAAGACTAGAGCTCAGGGAAAGCCCTTTGTACTGTCGACAATCTATTTTTAACCGACTTCAAAAAAGAGGAGGTTATCAATTCGACGCGTAGGTATGTTTTTTTTTTGGTCCTGTTCACGCATAACTTTGTAACGCAATAACTTTTTTGCTTTTTTCTTTTTTTGCTTGAGAGGGTAGTTTCCCACGGTGGTCCCATGCAATTTTTTTTAAATTCTGAAAAAGGAGTTCGAAGATAGGCTTAAAAAACTGGTAAAATTAGTACACCTTGAACAGATAGAATTGTTTCAAAGGTATCACAAAATTCTTTATTGTCACCAAATACTTAAGAGGGACTTGACCTAGCGTCTACGTAAAAATCTACCGAACTAATTATCGCGGGTTCAAACCCCGGATCGGACAGTTCGACTTTTTTCCTTTTTTTCTCTTCTAAATTTATTCTGATTGGATTAATCTTGTAAAGAATTATTACATACTCTTCGGTGATAAATTCCATGCATACTCATGTACACTGTAAGAGTATTATCCTTTGAATTGGAGAACTATTTAACCGAATTTATGAGTCATTTTTTTAAATTCCCCAAAAAAAATTAATTTTTAGAATTTCACTTTTTCACTAACTTGAAAAAATTATAACGTTATTTTTTTTTCACTCACGCATGCGTGCACTATTTGTTAGCAGATTAACGACTGCACAAATGGGCCTAAATATACGCGGAGCCGAAGGAACAGCTTTTTTGAGGAAGAGATGCGTGCGGAGGTGGAAAAAGTAGAGAGTTTCAGGCTTCCGTGGAAACTTTTATGGTTCTGTTTAGACGATTCGCTCCCAGGAGCGTGCTTCACGAACTTTGTGGATGAAGGGGGAAGTGGGCATGATGAGAGGTACCACCTCACTTCTCCCCTCATCAAATAAGTATGTGAAGAACGTTCCTGGAACGAAGCGACTCAACAGGCCTCTAGCTGCACATCGGTAACTTAAAATTCTTCGGTGAGGAATTTCATGCTTACTCATGCCGACTGTAAGAGAATTGGAGAACTATTGCCGAATTTCCGATATGACTTATGTACATATTTAGCCAGCATATAGCAACACACTCGCGTAGTACAGGGAGTAAATACTTGCCTCTCGTGCAAGGGTTCCGTGTTCGATTCTCCGGGCTGTTGCTGTTGCATTTTTTTCAATCGACTTTATATTATCACAATAAATTTGATTAAATTATGTTTTTTAATTTCATTCAGGGAATTTTGTTTCATACTCATACTAAATAAGTTTTTCTTATTAAATAAGTCCGAAAGTACGCAAATACATTATTGCAAAAACTATTTAGCTACTGCCTCGATCCTTTCAACGACGACGTGTTATACTTATCGTAATAAATAATCTTTTTTAAATTGTCCCCGAAAAAAATGAACGGACTAAAAAGTACGAAATAAAATAAATTTTTAAAAACCAACTTCAAAAAAAAACCAATTCCGTGATGCACTAAAAAGGATGAAATAATTGTTGGTAGTTGTTTACAATACTAATCCAATCAGAATGGATTTAGAAAGAAGAATCACTTTTGAAAAAATATTTTTGTAATTCTTTACAACATTAATCCAATTAGAATGGATCTAGAAAGAAGAATCACTTTTGAAGACGGTGTCAGGTTGACTTTCATCATTTGCTTCGAAAATAGTTTTCATTTCTTTGTTAACCTTATGAACTCAATAAATCGCCCCGAAAACAGGTGTTAGCACCGTCTTCAAAAGTGATTCTTCTTTCTAGATCCATTCTGATTGGATTAGTATTGTAAAGAACTACCAACAATTATTTCATCCTTTTTAGTGCATCACGGAATTGGTTTTTTTTGAAGTAGGTTTTTTCTTCGTATAGAGTGCAATGTCGAACAGCAAGCTCTAGTCAATAGATAGTGAAGGGGAAGAGAGAAGTAGGAAGGAATTGCCATAACCACCTAACCCCAACCATTTCTATCGCGACTCTGGCATCGGCGCAACGAGAAACAACTCGCTGGAGTGTTATGCCTCCTGAAACGAGTTGAATCCCATCAACCCACCGATGACATGCAAGCTCTAGTCAATAGATAGTGAAGGGGAGAGAGAAGTAGGAAGGAATTGCCATAACCACCTAACCCCAACCATTTCTATCGCGACTCTGGCATCGGCGCAACGAGAAACAACTCGCTGGAGTGTTATGCCTCCTGAAACGAGTTGAATCCCATCAACCCACCGATGACATGCGCTTGGTGGAGCGGGGCAGTGCTAGCGGAAGGCTATGACAGGAGGAATGTAAAGAGGGAAGAAGAAAGAAGTGGGAAAGGCGAAGGACCGTGGGGCTCTGCCGGGATTCGAACCCGGGACCTCTGGGATGGTAGCCAGGCGCCTTACTCCCTAGACTACCGAGACCCCCCGTCGACATGTAGTAATACGTTGAGGCCGCATGATTCGTGTCAAGGCCGAACACGATGATTCGCATACTGCCGTTCCGGGTGGGAAAGTTGTACACGTCTTCAATTCCCTGGCGCACCTTAAACAGCTCTGTCAGTACCACAGTCTTGAATTTTTTAACCTTTTGCCTTTTCAAATCGTTCAATTCATTCTTTGGACGAATTTTCGTTTTTAGCTCAATTTCATTTAGCAATTCGATGCCCAACTCGGTCAAAGGCTGCAGCCTTTTCAAATCCATTTCATCTACTGTATCGATAGCTGTGAGATAGGTATCGTCTCTTACGAAACGTTTTGTCTTTTCGATTAACACAATGTTGATCGTTTCGTCAAATGCGGATTTTAGGCTGACGGACGATTCGTTTCGTTCTCGCAGAATTTCTTCGACAACAGAATCCTTTAGCATTGTTGATTGGCCAGGAGCGGATTAACGTGTAGGCAAAGTAGGCAATTGCTTACGGCGGCAAATTTTTAATGGCGGCTAATTTTTACCCAGAACAATTAAAAAATCAGTTTTTCAATCAGAAAAAATTTAAAAAAAATTTAAAATAATCATAACAATAAATTATAGACCTGATTATATGTATTTATTTATTTTATTATATAAATTTCATTTCATTTTATTATTAATAACTATTTGAAAAATTTGTCTACTCAATTCAATAGTTTTTCTTATTAGAAACTCTTTATTTCATTTGGAACTATAATGGCGGCTGAACCGGAACAATCGGGATGTCAACAATCGGAAAAATTGTGAATTTGTGTCTATTTAATTTAAATAAATCAAGTGAAACAAGGTAATCAAGCATTCGACCGCCATTACTGACTGCCAACAACGCCGCTAACTGAGCCAAGTCCCAATACATACTCAAACAGAGAGTTTCAATTATTGCGCTATTTTGACACCATAAAGGTACTGCGTTCTAGAAGTCATGCTGCTACTGTATGGGAGTAAACAGATAAAAGTGACACAATTCAAAATAATGACTGAAGGCCGAAAAAGCTTAGTGAAAGGCTAAAAAATGATGTACAAACATCGAAAAAGATCGATTCTTTTTTCAAATCGCCGGTCCAGGTTCAGGAGTTTACCGAGTAAAAACGTTCATGTGGTCCAAACGTAGTATTTTTTAAATTTGTGTGTAACACTGGTCATAAAGGCTTGCAGATGTGCAACGCTGTAACTAAACTTTTGGAGTTTTATGACAATGCGAGCAATATGTCAGGTGTCTACCAAGGTCTTCAAGGGCTTCTCAAAACACTGAATCATCAAATCAGTGTTCATCCTTGTACAGCTCATTCCCTCAATCGCTGTTGAGTGCTGGGGTATGGTAACACGTAAGTTGTTTCAATTTATCTTTCCATGGAAACATTTTTGTAACACTTGAATTTTTGTATGAAGAGGTCGATTGAAACAACTTACGTGCTACCACCCCTGCGCTGAGGCATGTAGTTACTTTCTTTTTCTCCGTGAAACTTTTCTAGTGGGTCAACTTCGAGTTGGGAAATCTGCAAAGCATGGATGAACCAGTATCTTGCCCTTTGAAGAGCTTATCAATTACCCGATGGTCTGTCCGAGACGATGCATGCCAAGCTTTACAGAATCGGTGGTCATCAGTTTTGAACGCGCTCCATAGAAGAGAAACAGACTTAACACAAAAACCAGCGACTCTGCTAGGTGTCATAGCCAAATTTTTGTTTGCCTACGGGCGGCAAATTCGTTAATCCGCCCCTGTGATTGGCGTCGATTTCGAATTGGGCGAGGGCGCCTTGAAGCGAGAGCCGATTCTCTAGGGTGTAAAGGCGAAACCCCAATGTAGGCTTGGCTTGCTTGAACTTGGTGAGCTTTTCAGGTACCACGTGCCAAAGCAAAACAAGCCCAACAAGCCAAAGCAAAACAAACCCAAATACACGCTTTGCTTTAGTTACTTTACAGTTTGCTTTTCATGAGCACAAGAAATAGAAATAGTACACGAAAGAGGTAAGAGGTATGAATTTTGCGGAATTCTTCCTTTGAAATGGACATTATTGTTTCATAAAAAGAACAAAGGATCGAATGTAAATATCTATTGTTGTGTAGAGTGATAAAGAAGCACAAATGGTTTATGGCATTAACTGTTCAACTATTTACGAGAAATTTGTTAAAATAGGATATAGAAATAGTTGTCTCAGATTAATTTTGAACTCTTAAATATTTATAGTTAATGTTATTCCCAAAAAAATAATTTCTTTATAAAATAAATTTTCTCAAACCTCTACATATAATTATTTCTCTAAGCAAAATAAATATTAAACAAACGCGAAAGCATACAAAGCATCAAAAAATTGAATATTGGTCATTTCGAGCTTTGCTTGGGCTTTGCTTTGGCTTTGCCGCTTTGTCATTTGGTTTTTCCCATAACAAAGCACTGGTTTATTTGATATGTCAAAGCAAAGCAAAGCACTAAAGCAAACCAAGCCTAAATTGGGGTTTCACCTTAACTTCTTCAAAACTTTTGTTGCTTTAGAGTAATATTTCTCGAAAATATCTTCTGTTCTCATTTTTTCGATCGTTATAAAAACGGCTCTAATGAGTGCCATTGAATTTTTGTATCCCATCGCTCGACCTTGCAATGCTTTTGTTACTGGTTCAATTGTTTGTGGCGACGGAAATATTTTGCATTTAGCACAGTAGACACTCATAATCAAAGATGATTGACAGCTAAATCAGCGAGCAATAATAATAAGAGTGATGAGCTAGAACAAATTTTTAAAAATGTTTCAGGGACCTTGAGATCAGCTGATAAAAATTCAATGGGAGCGAAAAAGTCAAAATATCAAAGAAGTAATATCTATGATAAACAGAGGCAGAATTACTTTCACACTACACGCAATGTGTGTGAAAGAAAGATAAAAAATGTGCGGGAAGTGACTGGAATGTGCATTGGAAATATTTTGACAGTTCTCGGTTGAATATTTACGTTTTTATTTGCATTAAAGTCGCGTTTTTAATTCGGAAAGCGAATATTTACGTTTTATTTGCATTAAAGTCGCGTTTTTAATTCGGAAATCGAATATTTACGTTTTTATTTGCAAATAGTGTTGCAGTTCGGTTATCAAATCTGAATTCGTACAGTGAAAAGTGACCATGGCGAAAGAATTTAATTAATACATTTTTTTTCTGTTATCTAAACTTCTCATAGAGGAGATGTGAACCGTGTATTTTATGTGTTAATTAATTCAACCGTAGCAAATTGTGTTTTAGTTGGTTTAAGGCTTGCGACATACGATTAGGTTTTTCCCGGACGGTTTTTTCGTGCCAAAATGTAACTTAAGCAATTAGGTTCAAACCGGAGTCAAACAAAGCCGGAGACGGTTAGCCGTACCGGGGAAACCTAATCGTATAATAGTTATATAGTTATAATTTACTTTTATAAATCGTCTTAATAAAGACGTTTTAAAATTCTCGATTTTCCTCGCAATTAACTTCTAATTCTTTCAACTTTTTTTGCGGTTAAGACAAAATTAACCCAACAGGGAAAAAATTGCAAGATTCCCGCCTTTTTTAACGAACAATACATAGTGAAAATTCATTTCTAATATTGTGTACCAACATGAAATTTTACGCATACATACAGAAAAAGCAAACCTTTATATCTTTAACTCTTTTACTTGTCCTTGAAGCCCACCTCATCACTCTTGTTATTATTGCTCGCTGGCTAAATATCAAATCTGGTCAAAAAATTGGCCTTGATTATGACCAAACGAAATTGATGTCTCAGACAGTGAAATTACGGAATCTTTCGCTTCAAATCGTCTTGAATCAATTTTAGCACACCGCCATTACACAATCCTGGAATGCGTACTCTTTTTTCCCATAAATTTTTTGCCATTTTCTTAGAATGATGACGCAATTTTGATAGTACACTAGAAGGCGGCGCTTTTAAAAGGCCATAAAAAAGTGGAATGGCCCTTTTTCCAATGGATTTTTTTACAATTCTCTGAAATTCTGAGAAAAAACAAAAATGAGCGCGTATCGAAGATTGTGTAGTGAGGATGGGCCACTAACGATATCATACGCAAAGCAGATGATGTGTGAGTGTGGATATTGTTGAGAGCTTGTACTTCATTCTATTCTAATAATTATCTGTACTACCGACTGTACTGTCAAATGTCAAAATTTTTTAAAATATACGTTACATTTATTAAAATTTCTTTGACCCCCCCCCCCCACCCGAAACAGAGTAGCTACGGCACTGATTCCAGGGATTGGCGTTCTATTCCTCGTAGCTACATTATCCCTAGAGTAATCTCAGTGAGAGTAGGGTGAATTGCTGCATCTAGTTATAGCGGGAAGTTTATTGAAGAAATCCTGCATCATGTCCTAAAACCAATGCAGTCCCGTATCAGCAGCCTTTCTACCTACCAGTACTAGACAGTGACACTCATATCCCCTGGCCGCCTCGAATTCCTTCAGGCATAATCGAAAGTGTCATGTTCAAAAATGCTCTCGCCGATATCTGAAATTTCCGGGTCTCTTTACTAGTACCATACAGTGTCGTATTTACCCTAGGGCCATAGGGGCCATGGCCCGGGGCGGCGTACGTGTCAACTTTGGAAGCCTTTAATAATCGTTACTTAATACACTGAGAGAAAAGTAACTTTCATAAAGCCCCTTTTTTCTTGTGAGATTTGTTCAACATAATGCAGAGCCAATTTAACGGTTTCTCTGGTTTCTGCCAAACACTGGTCACAAATCAGAAGACATGTCCTACAGGGTAAGGTCAAAGAAAAATGTCAGTATGGAGCATAAGGGTCTTACACCGCACACTCGTTAAACTTGATCGGATCATCGGCAGGCGAACGTTAGCCAGAAGCTCAGGGCCGTAGCAACCCAGGGGCTAGAGGGGGGGGGCTTACCCCCCACCGCCTTTGCACTTCCACCAAATCGATACTAGAAGGAAAAAAATTCAGACGAAGACAATGAAAAATAAAAGCAATAAAGAAAACTATTTGTATAGTTTATACTGCTTTCAAGTTTTTTTTTTTTAAATAATTGCACTTTGTGATTTTTTAGTGCATTGAAGAACCGTGTCCAACTGATACTGGACACGACTGGGTAGGACACAATTATAAAATGAGTTTGTAAGAGTTATCTACTTCTTTTTTCTTTTGAGCCAGTACAATGTCATACTTCAAATGAGGCGAGGTGCTTTGTAATGCCAAAATGACGAAAACAAGCAAATTAAAAAAAGAAAGAAAATAAATACCAATGAAGAGCTTTTTTTACGAGTTTAATATGCATTAAACTTCCTCAGAGTAGGTAAGAAAGCTATGCCTCCTCAATGTGCAAATATATATAGTTTACAATCTCACCTCGCCTAATTTCAAGTTGGAAATTTTGCTGCCGCAAAAGAAGTAAGAAATCTCTCTCCAGAACGTATTTACAATTCTAAAAGCCCTAAAAGAAGTAACACTGAAGAAACCCACTAAGTATTTAAAATCACAACTCGCCTTATTTATCTCGATACACGCTCATAGAACCAGTAGGACGTTATTTTTGAACCGGGTCATTTCAAAAAATTGTGGCCTCAGTACAATTTACCATCGTGTAAGGGACAAATGTACTGTCTCGTTTAAGACCGGCTCAACTCTAGTTGAGAGAGTGTATTTCATTCTATTCTAATTATCTGTACTACCGACTGTACCGGCGAATGGCAAAATTTTTAAAAATAGTAAACGTCTATTTAGTAAAATTTCTTTAACCCCCCCCCCCCTAGCAAAACAGAGTAGCTACGGCATTGCAGAAGCTACAAAGGTTTGGGTTTCCTGCAAAATCTATACGTCTTTTTCAGCATCAACGGAACGTACAAATAGTCCGGGGAAATTAGCAAAAAAAAACGCACGAAAGGAGACAAAATTCCAAAATGGGTGAAAATTGGTCCAAAGCGTCCTTGGGTCTTTTTCAGAAAACAATTTCGGAATCACAAAAAAATATGTCCGCCGGAGATATCATTTTTTGGCCAAAAAATCACTCAAAAACAGTTTTTTTAGAAATTTTTTTTGATCAGTCAATACGAAACATTATTGCCTACAAAATACCCATCTTGAAATTTTTTCGAAAACAACCTTTCCGAATTATTCAAGGTATTTTTTGGCCGAAAAGTCATTTTTGAAAATTTGACCTTGAATACCTTCGAAAGGGTTAGGTTTCCGAAAAAATGACAAGAGGCAATAACGTTTCGTATTCACTGATCAAAAAAAAAATTTCGAAAAAATCAGAGTTTGAGTGATTTTTTTGCCAAAAAGTGATATCTCCGGCAGCCATGTTTTTTTTGTGATTCAGAAATTGTTTTCTTAAAAAGTTTCAAGGAAGCTGTGGACCAATTTTCACCCATTTTGGAATTTTGTCTCCTTAAAATGCTAATTTCCCCGGACTACTGAACTAGACTCTACTGGCGAAACCACAAGCAAAATGCGTTTATCACCTACCCTCAGTGCACCTCTTGAATAAACAACGATTGTGGGGACACACGAAAGACCTATCACAGGACTAGCCGCCCACTCCAGAATGCAATACAATACATAAAACATATCTCTCCGCACACAAAAAGCCTCCCTTGTTTAACACAAAACAATTAATAAAATCATTCTCCATACAATTCCCAATTCCATTCCACAACGTTTTGACTCACTGCACATGTCAAAAAGTAAAAAACAAAAAAAAAACAATTGACATTAAAAACCAAACGTTGCGCCCCGTGCGTCGTCGTAACGGGTCAAGGAATCTTTTCTTGCTGAGATTTATTAGCGTGTTCCTGAACCTGTCACTAATCGCTGTCACAAATCTGACATTGACATTAGTTGACATTTCAATACACAAAAGCTTACGCCCATTTGCTGCATGGCGATTGTCACAAAAAATAATTTTCGCAAAATTTGTGAAAACCGAGAACAATTCCCATTTCTGAAAGAAAACTGTGAGGCAATTACCCCGAAGCACGTTTATGTCGCATTTTTTTTGTGGCAGCTGTCTCAGGTGTAAGTCGAAAAAAACCGAATTGTTCAAATCGTCAAGGTGAAAGGTTCGTTGACCAAATATTCTCCAGATTGCCATAGTCAAGCCGACATTCATTGGGATGCTGATCGCTGAAGAAGTCGCCAAGTGCATATCCCGTGTCGCGTGGACGTCGCCTATTCCATTTGAGATATAATGGGTAAACTACCTTATCTTTTCGGTTATGTTTAATTGAAATCATTCTGTCATCGCTTCGGCCAATATTTGATTAGGTGTAAAGCTGGCTTTTAGAGATTTCTTATCTGTTACTGTGAGAAGAATTTGTTTTCTTGTCAACTCTAATTGCGACAAGAAAAATAACTTGGGAATGTTTGCAGTCGAAAAGCGATTGTTGTGCGTTCTCTAGTTTTATGTAGATTAGTGTTCTGTTTATGAAATCGGCTGTGGAGCAACGTATATGTCATAAGCAAACAAGTTTAAGTACGTGTGCCTAATCCGCTAATAGTTTTTTCTTCATTCATATAAGCAGGGCTTTAGATTGGTGGAGGCTGAGCACCCTACATAAGCCGACATTAATCTGCTAATTTTAATTTATTTTCGGACATGTAGAAAAAATTATATTATTCATTGTCAATCAGTTAAATCTGCTTAAACTAGGAACGTAAAATGATTTTGTGAAATACACTTCCAAATAACTTAATTCAATTGTACCGTACACGGCAATGAATAGTTTTGTTGAAAATTTAGTAATTTATATATAAAGGTAAAATGCTACTTAGTCGCTCAATGAATTATCAGGATTTCACGTGCGAAACCTTTAAAACTTGAAATTTGGAATCTACGTTTCTACTTACATCGCTAAGAAGGAATTTGAGGATATTCGGCACTTAAGAAGGGGAGAGAGTCATTGGTGTGGTACCTGCAGTGATATGGCGATTGAGCAATCTCTAATGAAGTCAAGTCATGAAGTTGTGGTCTCACTCATGGCCGTGGAGTAATCACAGGCGTTGACAAGATGGACACAAGGAACACAAGCCCTGCATAATGTGTGCCAAAATATTGGCCAATTTACAGGAGTGGAGCAGAGATACTATGCAAAAGCGAAACAACACTGACGCACATAAGTTGCTGAGCATCACTGGGCGCGTTTAGGCCCGAGTTATTTTAACTCTGTTAAATTATCGCTGTTAACTTAACAGCGTTTCTAGCATGCCGTTTGGCAATTCTCATTTTACAGCTAATAACAGGCAAAAATAATAACATTTCCCATTTTACAAATAAAAAAAGGTAAAAAATGAATAATAATCATAAAATCTTCATTCTATATTGAAATATTTCTAAATTATTTGCTTACAACAAAAAATTACAAGCCAACGTCAATTCATTTTGGCCGTGCTAAATTTTAGCTAAGCCAAAAAGCAGAAATAAGTTAGCTAACAGCGCTAAAAAAATTGCTGTTTATGCCGTTGTTAACTTGCCTAGCTCAGTTAAATTAACTTCGGCCTAAACGCGCCCACTGACATATAGATATGGACTGCTAATTGACAACTTTCAATGGCACCATTTTTCTCCAGAAGAAGAAGACCTTTTCTATATAAACAACAATTTTTTTTGCGAATTTAGAGGAAAATAAGTAATAAGATGTATGTTATAATTGATAGAAGTAATTTTCCATCATTATTTTTTATTTAGTAGCAGTTTTTTCGTTAAATAAATGTATTTTTTTTAAATATGTGAGGGTTTTTTCCCTCTGTTTAACGAACTTTTAAAAATAAAGGAAATAGAGAAAAAAGAAAAAACTCTATAGCTGTCTAGTTTTTTTTTTGTTTATATCGCTGACATGCACTGAACTGTTTTTTATTTTAAAACCGATTAAAGTTCATAGGATTTTGAAGGGGGAACGAGACAACGATAGTTTTTGGTGCCACTTTTTTGTATGGGATTTTGCTTATTTAGCAGTCCATATCTATATGTCAGTGCTGAGCATCCTCCTTCCCTAGCGAGCACTGACCTAGTGCCGTTTAGTCCACTTGTCCAAGGAGATGGGCGTGAAAGGTACACAGCGCATTTTTGGTGGTGATTTTCAAGCTCTAAAACTCAAACGAAACAATCTCCTCTTAAGGTACTACTACCGGGAAATTTTTTGAAAAAATCGATTTTTTTTCTTTTCATTTTACGATTCCTTATACTATGAAGAATAACCTACTTAATTTTTATAAAGAAATTCGTAATAGAAAAACAGTTACAGCACTGTAGGGTACTACTACCGGGAAAAATTTCAAAAAACCAATTTTTTTTTCATTTTTCGATTCCTTATACTATGAAGAATAGCTTAGTTCATTTTTATAAAGAAATTCGTAATAGCATAAAAGTTATAGCATTTTATAGTTGACCGGATTCGTAGTGTAAAAACCATAAAAGAAGACAACATGTGTCCCATTCTCTCTAGTTGTTTGAAAGCGCAGCGTTTTCACTCAAACAACCAGAGCAAACGGAAAACTCATTGCCTTCCATTTGGAGGTAAGATGTGAAGATTTTCAGATTTCCCAACTCTTGAACAACCCACATACAGCTGACCGGAAATCCGAAATTTCGGTCATTTTTCGGCGGCCATTTTGAATTTCGAAAATCGGGCTTCGAGGTGCATCATGGAAGACCCCCACGGACATACGTGCAAAATTTCGAAGCTCTGCCATGACTGGTGCGCCAGCTATAGCGCACACATACAGAACTTTCTTTTATTAATATAAGATATATCTCCCGCCATTTTGTGGTGTCCGCAATATTAGATTTAAAATGACGTTATATAGATTACTGAATTATATTCGTCACACCCTTTCATTTGATACCCATACTGAGAGGGTTGTGAAGAAAAATGTAATCCGCCATTTTGAAACCGCCATCTTTATTTTTGTACAAAATGGTCACATTACTTTGTCAAGAAAACTACGCATGTGTGCAAAATTTGAAGTTAATCGATTTCAAATGGTGGGTGGCATTAATAATTTTCTACTCAATAATGACGGACTCCCATACAAAATTTCATACCCTATTTCAACCCCTTAAAGCCTTTGTTTCGGGAGAAAAAGTAGCCTATGTCCTTCTCCAAGGTCTAATCTATCTCTGTACCAAGTTTAATCAAAATCGGTTAAGCGGTTTAGGCGCGAAAGCGTAACAGACAAACAGACAGAGTTTATAATATTAGTAGGGATAAAGCGAACCAAAACATTAAACACGTTTTTCTTGAAATTGCATTTTTTCAGCTGAGTGAGAATTAATCTCAGGATCTACTGAACCGATTTTAATAAACTTGGGTGCGTTTTGTTTGTTAAGGTATACCCTTTTGTAATTTACCACATTTTAGAAAAAAAATTAAGAAAAAAAAATTTGGGAAGTGAAAAAGGGTGGAAAAAAATGCAATTTTGTCAAACTTTTTTTCAAACTTTCACCATTTTTTTTTTGTTTTTAATTTTTAACTAATTGTGGTAAATTACAAGGTAAGAAACTTTCCTTTATAAAATCCCGTTCGAATTTTTTCGAGATTATCTCTCACTCATCGGACTATCTCTTTTTTGAGCTCTTGACTTCAGCGCCCCCTACCTTATTGGCAAAAAATAGAAATAAACTAAAACATTTTTTTTTATAACCTTTAAGGACTAATAATGTTATAAAAAAAAATTTCTTGATAATATCTAACATAGCGGCTGAGAAAAAAATTATTAAAAAAGTGCTTATTTTTGGTCTTTTTTCCGGTAGTAGTACCTTAAGGACCATTCAAGTATTACGTAAGCACAAAAGGGGGGGGGTCTTTGCTTTGCTTATTTTTGATGACATGGGGACGGGGGGCTCTGGATGGTGATTACGTCAGCAATATTTATTTATTTACTTTTTCTGATTTTTTTGCATAAATTTATTGGATTTTGATTTGAACAAATATGGCTTACTTGTCTATCCTCGAAAGCAAAAAGTAATTTCAGGCATTCCTCGAAATTATTGATATTGCTTACTGCGGTGTTTTATTGTTAAGTTAGGAAGAACCGAAGTAGGGAAATTACCGCGCGCGCTGTTCACTCGTCTAAATTTGTTCGGTCTCATTTTGGTTCGGCTCGTTAGATATCATTGGATATGACGTGTATATGGTAAGATAGAACCATCGTGGAGGAATTCTGGGTTCATTGGTACCTTAATTATGGAAATAGGTTATCTATATATATAAATTTCTTCTGTCCGTGTGTATGTTACTGAACTCCTTCTAAACGGCTGGACTGATTTTTATGTAATTTTCTGTGTGTGTTTAAGTTGATTCGAGAATGGTTTAGAATCACAATTTGAACCGATACCTAAACGGAACAGCTGAAAAATCAAAAAAAAATTGGTAATTTTGGGATTTCTCACTTGAGATTACTTTCTAGCTTCATGGCCTACCTATATACTGTTTGACAGCTGCGTAAATGTGAAATTGTCATTAAATTGACTCGGACATTTTTCAAAAACCCCAATTTAATGACAATTTCACATTTACGCAGCTGTCAAACAGTATATAGGTAGGCCATGAAGCTATTAAAACTAATTTGCAGTGAAATTTTTTTAGATTTTTCAGTAGTTCCTTTGGGTTTTTCTTATTTTTTTTAAACCACCCCTGTATTGAGGCGAGCCATTTAAATCTGGAAGTTGGTGCAGCCGAACCGTCACTTTTACAATTTTAGATAGGTGGGAGTATTCTGCGTACACTGATACCTTATTCATGAAAATAGGTTAAAGCGTTTCAATAACACTGGATGACATGTACAAATCTTAACAAAAAAATAAAAGGACCACAGCAGATAAACCGTTATTATTTCCAACCACCCAACAACTACAATTTTTGGTTTGTCTGACCAAAAACTATCAACAGCCGGCCACTTTGTATAATTAGCATATACAACCTGTTGTTATCTGGAGTAAATTTTTTTTATAAGGAGTTGACTCTTATATGTATTTCATTTTTGGATGTCAATTCGCAAAGACATTAATGTATACTGATATGCCACGATTTTTCACATGGAACAAACAGTCAAAAAATTGGCAAGCACGAAAGCGAGGCGTTCCAGTCGACATATTTATGGCAAATACTTTAGGCCGATTATATACAGTCCATCCAAAGCAACGTGAATGTTTTTTTTTGCGTTTGTTGTTGGCTAACGTTCCTGGACCGACATCCTTTCAATATTTGCGAACAGTCAATGGTATTTTGTACGACACGTACTTCAATGCGTGTCGCGAATTGCATTTATTGGAAGATGATAGCCATTGGGATCTCACACTTGCAGATGCAGTACTGAGTTCCTCTCCTCATCAAATTCGTCAATTATTCGCTATATTATTGACGACATGTTTTCCGTCTCAAGCTTCTGCTCTCTGGGATAAATATAAAGATTCGATGAGTGAGGACATTCTACACCGCATTCGGATTGCTGATCAAGATACAAATATCGATTTTTCGACGGAAATATATAACGAGGCCTTAGTAAAGATTGAGGATATTTGTATTCTCATTTCGAATATGCCACTCATTAATTTCGGCATGCTATCGCCTAACCGCCCAGCAGCACAAATCATTAACAGCGATGTTCAGCGCGAACAACAGTTCGATACCATAGCTTTGGCTACTTTCGTTGCTAATAATGAGCAACTGCTCACTGCTGAACAAAAGAATATATATGATCAAATTAATTTGTCAATTGCATCACAACAAGGCGGATTCTTTTTTTTGGACGCACCAGGTGGCACTGGCAAAACATTCCTCATCTCACTGATACTTGCGCGCATTCGATTACAAAGTCATATTGCGTTGGCAATTGCTTCATCAGGCATTGCAGCTACCTTGCTTGATGGTGGGAGGACTGCGCATTCAGCACTCAAGTTGCCATTGAACATTCACACAAATCCAGACGCAATGTGTAACATAAAGAAGCATTCAGGCATGGCTGAAGTTTTGAAAAAATGCAAAATTATTATCTGGGATGAATGCACTATGGCCCACAAGCATTCACTTGAAGCTCTCGATAGAACGCTGAAAGATCTCAATAATAATACCACCACATAACTTGCGATTGAAAATTGGTTCACCAATCATTTTACTTCGAAATTTGAATGCACCAAAGCTATGCAATGGCACGCGATTGATCATAAAAAAAAATCATGAGTAATGTTCTTGAAACTACCATTTTAAACGGCAAGTTTCAAGGTGAAGTTGTTCTTCTACCACGGATCCCAATGATCCCATCAGACTCGCCCATTCCATTCAAACGCCTGCAATTCCCAATTCGCTTGGCATTCGCAATGACTATTAATAAGTCCCAAGGCCAAACAATGTCAATTTGTGGGTTGGGTCTAGAAAATCCGTGCTTTTCACATGGCCAATTATATGTTGCGTGTTCAAGGGTTGGCAAACCATCACGTTTGTTCGTGTTTACCCCTCAGGGATTAACTAAAAATATTGTTCATCAAATAGTATTAAGATAAAATGTTTATTCCTGTTGATATTAAGATTAAAAATAAATATAAATATTTATTTTTTGTACATTAAAAAAAAAATAACCTTTCATGAAAATTACTTTTCCTTCTTACATTTCACAAATTTAATTCATAATTCCATCACAATTGCCATTGAACTCTAAATAACTGAAATAGATATGCTAGCCAACTGTTGCGGAAAAAAGGTTTTATGCCGGGTCCAACTAGTACTGTTATAAATATACAGGGTTATATGTAGGGCAATCCAAATGCGGGATCCCGCACCATTTTTGCGGGATCAGTTATGCGGGACTAGACATGCGGGATCCGCGGGATTTGAGCAGTAGAATGGCCTGTTAAAAGAACCGGGGCTTAGAGAAATACTATGTAACAATATTGCAAAGTATTAACAATTTGTGTGCGTGTATCTGAGCGTGATCAATATCGAGGTACACTACGGCTACGACAGGCCATTCTCAACGTGCATATGGGCGTACGGATATTACCTTTGCGGCTAATTGTGTAACAAATAAACAAAGTATTCAGGCCAATTCTGAACTACGCTGGAATTGATTAGGCTGGAGTTTTCTTACATCGATACCATAAATTCTGTTGGGGCCGTATTTGGTTTCTCGAGTCGATATCGATTTCTGCCGATAAATAAAAATTGCCATGTGGCAACACGATATCGACCACCTTATCGTGTCTATACGTGTGGATCAAGTCGTTTGACGTTTATTAAGGCCCGAATTCATCGACCAGGATATATTCTCGGTTATTTTTTATCCCGTATAAGTCTACGGATATTTTTTTTGCTATTCACGGACAGCAAATATCTATACCAATTTAAAATTTTTACAGAATTACAAATTCATTCATATTGATTCAATATTCGACACTTTATTCCATTTTTTTAATTTTCACAATTTTGAAATTTCGAAACTTCGGACGTTAGAAATCGGCGGATAAACTTATTACCAGTTATTAACTTTATCCAAGCCCCGAAAATCGCGGTCGGTGAATAGGAAATGATATTTATATGCGTGGATATATCCAAGCCCATGAAAACGGGCCTAAAATGCTCAATTTGGGCATACAAAAACCTTTAACATTAGATATAAGTGGTTTGCTGAACTTTGAGTATTATCACACAATTTGATGGTTTTGTATGGTCGCACTTATCTGTCGATTCGGTCGTAATGCCAAATATAAAACTTAGAGAAAATCGAGAAACCAAATACGGCCGTGTCCACACATAACAAACATTTGCAAAAAAACATTTGGCTAGGGAGTTTACAAATGTATGACATATGTTTGACAAACATTTGTCAAACATTTGGTGAAGTTTTAGCGAGAAAAATGTTTTCCGAAATGTTTGTTATTTCAGGTGTCTGTTCTGAGGGAAAAATAGATTCTTCATTTGCCACAATTTCGACAGGATTTTCTTCCTGATTTCTCACTTCAGAAGCCACTGTTATTGAATATCCCCATTCTTTTAGATTTTTGTCAGTGTGACCTAGAGTTGAGCCGGACTTACAGGAGGCAGTACATTTGTCCCTTACACGATGGTAAATTGTACTGAGCTCTCAATATTTTGAAATATACCGGTTCAAAAACAATGTCCTATACTCCTACTGGTATATAAGCGTGTATCGAGATAAACGAGGCGAGGTGTGATTGTAAATAGGTAGTGGAGAGACATGGATTTCTTCTTTCTTATTTCTTTTGGGGCAGTAAAATTCAATTTGAAATGAGAGGCGGTGGACTCTCCAGTTTGAAATGAGGCGGGGTGGAATTACAAAATATTAATATAGGTATATCGTGAAGGCATAGGTTTCTTACTCTCTTATACTTACTCTGAAGCAGTTTAATGCATATTAGAATCAAACTCGTGTCTTCATTGGTATTTATTTTCTTTCTTTCTTTAATTTGCTACATCATAAATTCATGAACATAACTACTTAGAACAAAATCTATGATTTTTTTTGCAGTCCCGCAAATCCCGCGGATGCGCAGGCTTTTGGATTCTCTAGTTATATGTAAAACTCTATCTTTGTACAGTTCTGACCGTATTACTCAGAACGGACAAAGATTTCGAACTAGGCGCCATACTAACTTCAACTCAAAAAAACCAAAGACGTATTACACATAGCTATTAGAAGTGGGTACCAAAATTTGCATTATTCTTTCTTTAGAGTCGATAAATGCCGTATTTCTCATGACACATGAAAAACAATAAAGAAACCTGAACAGATTTTAAAAAATATATACCAATGTTTACGTAAGCATAGGAGGGGAGTAAGAGCTTTGCTTACTTTTGCTGACAAGGGGGAGGGGGAGGGGGCTTAAAAATTACTAAAATTCTGCTTACGTAATACTTGAATGGCCCCTTATCTGGGCTCTTGCAATCATGGACTATAGTCATCAATCCAACTACACATCTCGAGTCGAAGTCGATTTCTATCGATAAATAAAAATTGGCATTTGGCAACACGATATCGACAAAGTTATGGTATTAGAATATAGAACTACAGGAAGGGCCCTCGTCGAATTTTAACGTAGTGAAATTCTTTTTGTGTGGGTGTTCACGTTTTGGTACTTGTTTGCCCACTACCAGCGGAAAAAGCGAGTGGAATAGAGGAGGGGCAAGAGCGAGTTGAAATAATAAGTTATTTAAAATAAAATCTTGCCCCTACAACTGAACTTTTCACACGCGGTCACTCAGAATTCTAACCAGCTGATCCCATTGAATTTTGCGATGGGTCAGTTAATGGAAACAAAGGAATCCAGCAAACAAAATTTATATTTTTTGGAGTATTTAACGCAGTGATTCCCAAAATTTGATTTATTAATGTAAATATCTAATATATGTATTGAGGAAGTATTTTAATTAGCACATTTACCTGAATAAGGATTTTTGTTGCGGAAATTTCGTATTATTCCTACATTCACAACTGCACACTTCATTGTTCTTTTTTTACAGAAAGCTCACTTGTAAGAACTTTAATTACACTAAAAACAATTCTTTAAACTTCCTTTCTTTTTTTAATCAGTTTTGAGAAAAATTCACTAAACTTTATAAAAAAAACTCGTTTCAAAGAAAGTATTTCAACTGAACGCGGGAAAACAATCAGTCAACTAACCCAATTTGACAGTTCTTTAGCCCCAGATTTCACTACGCTCACCAGTGACATATAGATATGGACTGCTTATTGACAATTTTCAATGGCACCATTTTTCTCCAGAAGTAGAAAGCCTTTTTTATGCAAACAAAAAAATTTTCTTCGAATTTAGGAGAAAAAACTAATAAGATGTCTATTCTAATTGATAGAAATAAATTTCCGACATTCTTTTTTATTTAGTAGCAGTTTTTTCATTAAATAAATGTATTTTCTTTAAGTATGTGAGGGTTGTTTCCCCCTATTTAAGGAACTAACGAAATAACGCGAGAGATAAAAAAGCTCTATACCTACAATCTATTTTTTTCTATTTATGTTGATATCACTGACATGCACTGAACAGTTTTTTTATTTTAAAATCAATTAAAGTTCATAGGAATTTAATGTGGGAGCGACACAACAATAGTTTTTGGTGCCATTTTTTTGTATGAGATTTTGCTTATTTAGGAGTCCATTTCTATATGTCAGTGACGATCGCATACACGGATTTTAACTAACTACACATTTGAGCACATAATACAACCCAGAAGGAACTTTGAGAAGAACTGAATCACTAATGCAAGAAATTATGTCTGATACATGTCACTACTTACCAATGTAATGTGTGGAAAGCGAAAATGTAACCTGCAATGACCTCGCAGGCACTTACCACCCTAGGACATGACAATGTAAAAGTAATCGATTCCCTCATCGGGCTCGTAATGGGTCGTGCTTGCCAAGTAGCGTATACCGCATTGATTCGGTATACATTACAGTTCCTACTGGGAAGAGTCCGAATCAACAAATATAATTTTATCTCCGTCTAGACAAACTATTCATCTACACACTACACTACATAAACTATTCATCCGCAAAGTTCACCCGAGAATTAGTTTAACACCACCAAAAACTTTTATAAAAAAAACTCATATAATCACGTCCAGCGAGCACTTTTACAGAATCAATTAAATAGAATTTCTGAAACAATGAAATACACTATTTTAAAAGAATTAAAAGAAAAAAACCGCTTGCTTAGGAAAACCTTTGATTTAAAAAAAGATAAATTTGAATTGAAACGGGAAAATAAATTCGAAAAACGAAAATTACGAATTCAAGAAATAGACATAAAAAGACTGACTTAAATTAGAAGTATTGTACCTGTCTATTTGGAATCCCAAAGTGGGTATCTACCAACGTTGCCAGACGTCCAGATTTTATCGGGACGTCCCGATTTCAAGCCCAAAATCAAATGTCAGGCTCAGTCCCGCTTTTCGGGGATTGCTCAATGTTTTTTTTTTGTGGCGTTCGTTTGTATACATTTCATTTTTTCGTTTAGAGCGAGATGTGACTAACTCTGGATGGTTTCCTCGAATCCAGGTACCTAAATAGTAAATATTGCATTTTTTTAGTTTTGTTCGAATGCGTAAGCATTGCTACAGTGAATTGCGTAATTTATGTCGCTAAATTGGAATCACGGTGAGCTTGAAGCAGTGTTGGGCATAATCAACTAATTTTTTAATCAGACTAATAATCATGATTAAAACCAATCATGATTGAATCAATCATGATTAAATCAATCTTCAATCAAGATTACTTCGAGTAATCTTGGGTAAAATCTAATCATCAGCAGACTAATGACTATGAAATCAAATCTTAATCATGATTGAATGATTAACTCTTTAGCGATTAATATGAGCTTCCCTGAATTTTTTTTGGAATTTTTTTTAGTATTTAGATGTTCACCTGCTCGCGCATAACTGATCAATTTCAAAATTGGCAAATATGTTTAGGTCGCGTGAAAATACAATCTGGCCATTTTATAACAAATTCAACATGGCGGCTCCAAAATGGCGGAGGAATTTTGCCAATTGTGTTCCGATTGCACTGAAAATCAATATCGGAGGCTTTAAGGGTTTCAAATTGCGAATTTGTGGTTAAAATTTAAAAATTCAAAATGGCGGACAAATTTTGACAATTGTGTTGCGATTGTACTGAAAATCAGTTTCGCGGGGCTTTAATGGTTCCAAATGGCGAATTTATGGTTAAAATTATAAAATTCAAAATGGCGGACTAATTTTGGTAATTGTGTTCCGATTATACTGAAAATCAGTATCTAGGGGCTTTAAGGGTTTCAAATGACGAATTGCACTTTTTAAAGTCATAAAGGACGAATTTCAACTAAAACCATCTTTTTCTCCAAAAAATAAATAGTCAACCGATAATTTTTTTTCCAAAACTGGAAAGCTTGGAGTATTTCCTAGAAATATTTTTCAGAGAATTTTTATGCTGCGGCCATTACTTTTGAACTGCGGGAAGCACAGCGTGGGGAGCCCCAATGAAATCTACTAATAACAAGCTCTCTCAATAGAGGTAAAAATAACAATATATAATTTAAAAAATCTAAAAACACGCTTTTTATAATTAATTAATAAAAAACAAAACATAGTTTTAAAATTAAACGACTTAAATGTAAAAAGCCTGGGCCGATTTTCAGTGCAATCTGAACACAATTGCCAAAATTAATCCGTCATTTTGAATTTTCAACTTTTAACCACAAATTCGTCATTTGGAACCCTTAAGGCCCCCGATACTGATCCGCCATTTTGAATTCAAAAACCTTTACCACAAAACCTTTATCGGATTCACATCAATCAATATTCAATTGCCATCCCACTTGAAAAGTTTTGCTTACAAACATTAGTTTTATGCCACTATCGATGTAAATAAAATATTAAAGAATAGAAATACAACGTTTGTTTTCTTAGGACAACAAACTTAAAATCTCGTGAAAATTTTCATTTTTAATCTAAAAATGTAATGATTACGGTTACAATTGATTAATCATCAATCGCCTAAAATGATTACTTTTCTGATTAATAATTTCAATCTCTAATCATGATTGCAGACTACAGTTTTTAATCGTAATCATTAGTCATCAATTAGATTGAATTTTGCCCAACACTGGCTTGAAGTAAGTTTTTATTAGATCGAAAAGTAACCCGGATTTTTGTGTTGGACTATGTTCTTTTACTTGAAAGAAGACATTTTGAGTCAAAACTAAAATCATTTATTTAAGCGCCCCTTTTCGAGAAAATCGATTTTTGGCCAAAAAACCACCCTCTACTCCGTTTTTGACTAATACCTCTTAAACAGTAAGTGTTATCATAAAATAGTATTAACAAAGTTTGTAGATTATGCGATTATCTACAAAAAAAGATATTATACATTTTCCCATACGATTTGCCGTTTTAAAGATTTAAAATACTCATAGAAACTCATTCGCGACGTGTATCAGGTCATCAGACGGTCAATAAATCTTTTGTTGGACTACGTGGCTAATATTTTCAGGGGTGATTCCTGGATGTATTTGTAGAAAAAAATTGTTCTAGAGAGGGGGCTATCCTCACTATCCACTAAAATACAGGGTGTTTACGAAAAGAAAATTTAATGTTTTTAAAATATACTTAAACCTTAATTGCTCCTAGACTAATTATCGTAAAGCAACAAAATTAGGCTCATCTTTTAGGTAAATGTGTATTCTTTAATTTGATATAAAGATTAAAAAGTTGAGTGACTCCGTTTAGAAAATATGTAGGTTTAAAGTATGGGAAAAATGCTGAAAAACGAAGAATATTGGGATTCTCTGTCTTCTTTTAAGTAAAAGAACATAGTCCAACAGAAAAATCCGGGTTACTTTTCGATCTCATAAAAACTTACTTCAAGCCTACCGTGGAATTCATAAACCTGAAAGTGAACTAAATTTTGAAATGATTGAGAATGCTGTATCTTGATTAAACTTGACAGGCGATGTTTCAGTAGATAACTTATATGAAGAATTTAACTTGTTGAAATCATCCTTGAACCTAGTAATGGGAAGTTGTAAGACACCACTTCACAGAAATGGCACCAGCTCTTTAAAAAGTTTCCAAATGATACCACGAATATGTTTAAAATTGTTTCCCTTCTTATTAAGTGTCTGACCAGTTCCGTCCCCATATTCAGCTGACTGACCATCACAAATTTTATTTATATACAACTAGCAAAAACCCGCGTGCGTTGCAACGCCTTTTAATAAAAAAACTAATGTGTGCACAGTCCGGGATAGGAAATAGGTATAATGAAAAAAATAACAAATTTGCAAAACATAATTTAGGGCACACAACTCGACTATAGAATAATCTCTCACAGTCAGTATTTCCGACCTCCTACAATATCCAAGAGTTCAAACGCAGGGTTAATCCGCACCTTCTTCAACAACCCCCCCAACCCCCATAACCCTAAACCTATTCCCCCCTTACTAAGCTCCCTGCTAGACATTGCGCCATGACGTCCAAACTACAACGGACTGGTAGTACAAAGGGTGATTCCTGAGGCACTGCCACATAAAACAAATAAAAAAATTTAAAGTTACTTATAAAAAATGTGTTAGAACTTTTTTAAAATGCGGTGTTGAGCGCCACCTATCGGAAAAATTGTGTGCTACATGCACAACAATCACATTCAGAACACGTGCCTCACCCTGTGCGGAACTTGCCCAATAGCGTCCTCAACATTTTGTTCCCATTTGTTTATTGAGTTCGATATATTCTCTGTTTTAATTTTCATCAGACCTATCGATCATTTGCGGAGATGGCAAACCATAATCTTCACAGTATTTCCGCAAATTGAAAGAACAATATCTCGCCGTGACAGCATTTCATTCGCGTTCCTTCGATTATCGAGTCATGTTTTCGGTCTAACCCGACAGTCGGATAATAGTGAAAAGTATGCTAAACGCCTAAGAAGATTCTGAATCATCCCGTTAAAGTCCTAAAATCGGATTAACCGTTCCGAGCTTTGAGGTTTACAATTGGAATGATAAAAAAAGTTTCCACTGGCTTTTCTGCGACTATCGCATCAAGTTTTCCGCCTGAATCAATAGTCGGAACCGAGTGAAGCCTAGAACATGCCCAAGAAAATACTGAATCTCCCGTGAAAATCCCATCGCAATCGGATTAGCCGTTGTTGGTACGTAGGTAGCTAGGTTGTTATTATATACTGGCTGGAGCAATAAAAACTTTACATTCAAAATTATTTTTTACTTTTTAGTTTATTTTAAAATAAAAACGTATTTTTTAGTTTTTTTAGACTATATTTTTTATTTTCTACTTTTTAGTCTATTATATGTCTTCCACCACTTTGTAGTGACCGTCATATTATATTTAAAATGACGGCACACCGCTTACTGCACTATACTCGCTTTCATTTGATGCCCATACCGAAGAATAATCCGCCATTTTGTGCTGGCCACCATTTTGAATTTTGAATGAGCCCACATAACTTATTGTAATCTACTTGTCTTACCCTGTCATTTGATATCCACGTCGGGGGTCCGGGAACGCAATTGCAAAATTCGGCCGCCATCTTGGAACCGTCATGTTGATTTTTTTCCAAAAATGGTTAAATTGCATTGTCACGCGAACTATACATATGTGCAAATTTGAAGTTGATCGGTTATATGGAAGTGGGTAAAAATCAAGTTGCAAGGTTCAAGTTTTCGGTCTAATCTGGTAGTCGAACACGGTAATCGGGCCCGAAAATCGGATCCGATAGTCGGATCCTAGTAAAAAATAGCCTAAAACATGCCCAAGAAAATACTGAATCTTCCAGTGAAAGTCCATCGCAATCGGATAAGCCGTTTCCGAGATTAGCCCGGACAAACAGACAGACAGACATACAGACATACAGACATACAGACATACAGACATACAGACATACAGACATACAGACATACAGACATACAGACATACAGACATACAGACATACAGACATACAGACATACAGACATACAGACATACAGACAAACAGACATACAGACATACAGACATACAGACATACAGACATACAGACATACAGACATACAGACATACAGACAGACAAAAATTTTAAAAATACTTGATTTCGTGTTAATATCGTGTAAATAACCATATGAACTTAGAAAATGACAATTATTTTGAAATCACAGACAGACACTCCAATTATATTTATATAGATATACAAGTTGTAAAACAAATTTCAGCTTTAGTAAATTGATTTTATTACCTCGGCAGGTACGACATCTTTGATAGCGTACCGGAGCCACCTGTTCTCAGTTTCGCTTGAATGACCGCAGTATGTTTGCGTACACAACCATTGTAATCATCTATAAAAAAAACTAGGCTTAGTAAATTCAAACAATTTTTTTGGCGCTGGCTCTCCGTCTATTCTTTTATCATCCCCATACACAAACCGGTTTTATAGAGAAGAGGGAAGTTTGTTTTTTCCTCATTTTGCCTCAGAAAATTTGTCAGAATCACCCATCCATCACACTAACACAATTATAACATCGTTCTCGTGGGTCTGAGAAAACTATGAGTAACTCTCCGTCTCATTCGCGTTTCGTTGCACGAAAAAGAGACAGAAAAATGAATATTTAAATGGTTATACCTACATTATACAAAAACTTGTTTGAGTTGAGGACCGAGTGATGGATAGTGTGATTTACCCCATTAAAGCATCTTTCATTTCAAATGCAGACTAAAAATTTAGTGTTCGGTAGGACACGATTATAAAATTAATTGGTAAGAGGTGCCTCTTTTTTCTTTTGAGCCAGTACAATGTCATACTTCAAATTAGGCGAGGGCCCATTGTAATGTCAAAAACCAGCAAATTAAAGAAAGAAGCTTATATGCATTAAACTGCCTCAGAGTAAGTAAGAAATCTATGCCTCCACAATCTATATTTATATTTTACAACCTCACCTCACCTAGTTTCAAGTTGGAACTTTTGCTGCCACAGAAGATGGAAGAAATGTCTCTCCAGTACGTATTTACAATCTTGCCTCGCCTCATTTCAAGTTGGAAATTCCAGTGTGTCAAAAGAAGTAAGAAATCCCTCTCCATTTCGTATTTAAAATCTCACCTCGTCTTATCTCAAATTGGATATTTTGCTGCCGCAACAAAATAAGAAATGTCTCTCATATTTACAACCTCACCTCACCTCGCCTCATGTTCAGTTGAATTGTACTGCCCCAAAAGAAGTAAGAAAGAAGAAACTCCTGTCTCTTCACTACGTAATTACCATCACACCTCGCCTCATTTATCTCGATACACACTCATATACCAGTAGTAAGACATTATTTTTGAACCGGGCCATTTCAAGATATTGAGGCCTCAGTAAAATTTACCATCGTGTAAGAGACTGTGCTGTACTGCCTCATGTAAGTCCCGCTCAACTCTAAGCAAATTACAAGTCCCAAGAAGGTGCGAATTGACTATTATGGACCGCGGAAAAAACATTACATTTATTTTGGCCCATGTTATAAAAAGGTTGCCCACACTTGCTATAGCCTACTGTCAAAGTTCTATCCTGGAGAGTAAACGTGCGTGTCCACCTTCAAAGTGATTTGAAGGTAGAGGAGTTTTCTTATTACTTATCTTATACCAGGCCCGGAAAGTTCCCGATGGAGGGTGTGGAAGCGTCCACACTAGTGTTGAGCCGGACTTACACGAGGCAGTACATTTGTCCCTTACACGATGTAAATTGTACTGAGGCCTCAGTTTTTTTAAATGTCCCGGTTCAAAAATAATGTCCTACTGGTATATGAGCGTGTAACGAGATTAATGAAGCGAGGTGTGATTGTAAATTACTTATAGAGAGATTTCTTCCTTCTTTTGCGGCAGTAAAATTAAACTGCGGCGAGGTGGGATTGTAAACACGAACTGGAAGGAGATTTTCTTACTTCTTTTGCGACAGAACAATTTCCAATTGGAACTGTGGCGAGGTGAGATTGTAAACACGCGCTGGAGAGACATTTCTCACTTCTTTTGCGGCAGAAAAATATCCACATTAAACTGAGCCGTGGTGAGATTGTAAATACGAACTGGATGGAGAGACATTTCTTACATTTTTCGAGGGAGTGAGGTTTTGTCCTGAAGCGACAATTCTTACATTTTTCGTGGGAGTGAGGTTTTGTCCTGAAGAGACATTTCTTACATTTTTCGAGGGAGTGAGGTTTTGTCCTGAAGAGACATTTCTTACATTTTTCGAGGGAGTGAGGTTTTGTCCTGAAGAGACAATTCTTACGTTTTCGAGGGAGTGAGGTTTTGTCCTGAAGAGACAATTCTTACATTTTTCGAGGGAGTGAAATTTTGTACATTTTCTTACATTTTTTGAGGGTGTGAAATTTTGTGCTGGAGAGACATTTCTTACTTCTTTTACGGTAGCAGAATTTGCAACTTGAAATTAGGCGAGGTGGGTTTGCAAAATCTATAATAATATTCTAGTTGTGCCACTTCCAAACATTTTTCCAAGAAATCGAACGAGTATTTTTTTCAGAAGAAAATTTTTTTATTTTCTGTTTTTTTTGTTTGATCGGGAGAGAATTTCGTTTTGTGTTTGATTTTTTTGCTATTTTACGGTTTGTGTTTAAACAGGGGTCCCCACTAGTATAAGTATATGGCCACGGACAACTAATTAGAAACAGTTACATAAAAATTGTATTTATACAGTTTTTATGTAGGAATCAAATTAAATAATTCCCATCATATCCTCTTAATTTTTTTTAAATAGATAATAATTGAAGGAAATCAATAACAATATCATAATGAATTCTTAAAAAAAATTCTTAAAAAAAATAATAAAAATTCATAAAAAATAAAAAATGTATAAATGCAATTTTTATGAAACTGTTTCTAATTAGTTGTCCGTGGCTGTACATTGTGGAGGCATAGATTTCTTACTTACTCTAAGGCAGTTTAATGAATATTATAATTAAACTTGTAAAAATGCACTTCATTGGTATTTATTTTCTTTCTTTTTTTTAATCTGCTGGTTTTTGTCATTTTGGCATTACAATAGCACCTCGCCTCATTTGAAGTATGACATTGTACTGGCTCAAAAGAAAAAAGAGGCCCCTCTTACAAACTCATTCTATAATCGTGTCCTACCCAACACTAGTACACACCCGGTTAGGGACGCCTGTGGAAATCCACACACCAAATCGAGCATATTTCAGCCGATATTAGTGATAGTTCCACCCAATCGGTAGGATGGATTTTTTAAAAGAAACTATGAACGTTTCTCTCCTAAATCAAGAAGTTCGTTAACACATCAGCATTCAGCTATTCAGCAGCGTTCTCGTGCCAGTATATTACAGTGATCTAACCTGCCGATAGGATGGAACGGTTTCTACTATAGCAAAGCAATATCTTAACTCTGGAAGTATCCTTAAGGCTGGAGTACAATGATTCCGTTCCGTACCGTTTCGTATAAATGTCAAAAGTCGGATTGTTAGAATTTTCATTGGAAGTGTTGGTGAAAACGGATGGGTGACTACAATGGACGGTTCGGAACGGTGCGGAATGGAAAAGATGAGCAAATTCCATCTTTTTACGAAAAGGTCGGAAGACATAACCTCATTTGGTGTCATTTGGTGGTCGGTAATTTAAAACATAAATATGGAAGACGAAAAATTAATTGAATTAGTAAAAACATATCCGGAAATTTTTGATAAAAAAAATTAATTCTATTTGGACACAACATTTTATTATTTCTGCACTCACTTCTTTTAAACTTAATAGTTGTCAAAAACGGAATGAATAGGCTGTATTGTAGCCAGTTATCAAACTCCACGGAACGGTACGCTTACGGTGCGGTTCGGAACGGAATCATTGTACTTCAGTCTTTAGTGGTTGTGATTGTGCGGGCATTCGACATTGCAGAAGTCGTAGTCTCAGATAATCATGGGTAAACATATCTCGCTCAGCTCATTGAACGTGTAAATCTGTGTTCACAGTGACTTTTGTGTATTGTTGTGCGCGAACGTATTTGTCTCCGAGCTTCGATTTAAAAACCAAATATCTGTCCAAATGGCGATGCGAATATATTTGAAGAAACCGCACGAAAACGAAGCCAGAGTATTACCTCAAAGTTCTGATGGTAATGATGTGGAGGTTACGTCAGCGTCTGGTCGAAATGTGGGTGATGCGATCGAGAATATTCTTAGTACTGACTTAGGCTAGTGCCAAAGCGGATTTAAATGAGGAAAAAAAAATAAATTAATAGCAGGGATGGACCGGCAATGAAATGTCGTTAAGGTCATAACTTAAAGAAAAAAAAATTTTAAACTCGAAAAAAAGGGAAATGGTTAAATGGGGATGCTATTTAGGGGTTGAAAACGATTTTTTGCGATTTGCGGTGAAACATGACCTCCTAGTGGAAAATGTTTAATACAAAAGTTGTAGATAATAAAAAGATTTAAAACTTTTGTATTTAACATATTTTGACATAACCTCAAATTTTCCAAGAAAATGGCGGAAAATCGATATTTCAGTTTTTAATTTTTTCTCCCGTAAAAATAATTCAATTTACATGAAAATTTGTAAGAGTATACCTTGTGTTGCGTTAAATAAGCATTTTTGTTTGGAAAACGGATAGTTTCCCAGAAATTAACATTTTTCGAAAAAAATACTCTTATCTTGCATGGACAACTTTATTGATGTTTTTTTCGAATTTTGATATTCAATAAGTGTTAATTTAACCATTGAAATGTCTAGTTTTAAATGGTATATACATTTTGATAATTTATTTTCATTAAACCGCTTAAAATTAAGAAAAACCGAACACCTGATTTTTCGAATACGTACATGTTTCACCGCAAATCGCAAAAAATCGTTTTCAACCCCTAAATATCATCCCCATTTTACCATTTCCCCTTTTTTCGAGTTTAAATTTTTTGTTTCGTTTAGTTATGACCTAAACGACATTTCATTGCTGGTCCCTCCCTACTATTAATTTTTTTTTCCAAAAAACTATCGGCACTAGCCTAACAGGCGTGTTGTTACTGAACATTTTTGGCTCCCCCCCCCCTTCCGAACACCCCTTTGGATTCACCCTTGGAAGCTCCACACTCGGAAAAATTACAAGTTTCCGGGCCTGTCTTATATTAGATATTGGTGATGGAAAGGAACAATAAATATTTCGAGTAACCTTTCGAGCCCCCGCACACTACATACTTTCCATCGGCCGATAGTTTGGTCGGGTTGGACTTGTAAGCGCGCACACTGGACCAACTGAACCGGCCGACTGTTCTCGAAGGATTTGCTAGCTCGTAAGCGGCTTTTGAAGAGAAGGGTCGTATAATGAGAGTTAATACAAATATTCAACTGAAAAGTTATTATTGCTTTCATACAACGGAGGAGAAGGACGCCAAAGTATGAAGCGAGCCGAGCTATAGGCCAAGTTAGCCGATAGGCAGTTGGCCAATAGTTTGCCGACAGTTTAGTTTGAAGGCAATCGTGTAGTCCATCAAACTTATTTATCGGCCGATACCCAAACGTTGTAATGTGCGCACTTGCTTACATCTTCATACTGATTAAGGGCGCGCGCACACAGAAAGCGGAGCGGAGCTGAGCTTATCAGCTCTGCGCTAACTTTACATTAAAAACCCCGGGGATTTTAATGTAAAGTTAGCGCAGAGCTGATAAGCTCAGCTCCGCTCCGCTTTCTGTGTGCGCGCGCCCTAAGAGCCCGACCAAACTATCGGCAGATAGAAAGTCTGCAGTGTGCGGGGACTCTTACGATATTGTGGGAGATCTGATTAGCGTGATTGACAGAATATACCCTAACGTTCATCAGGCTGGAATGTATTGCGCACTAGGCTGTGGCTGAGGGAAAGAGCTATTCTCATTTAAACTCTGCCAACAGCATCAACAACTTTCTGCTGGAGAAGCTGCCGACTGAGCATATGAAGTAAGAATCTGTGGACTCGCTTTTGGAGGTCGAGAATGCTGTACATTAAGAATTAGAAGCGGAATTATTACACACTTTTAACCCACCAGGAACTCCACCTCACGTCCTTGTTAAACATATTCCCAACGATAGCGGCAACACAACCAACAGCCGTTACTAACGTTTAATTCTTTCCCCTATTATTGTACTTATTTTCATATTAATTTACATGTTAGTCTAGAAATTGCATTCAAATAAATCAAACGTTGAATTGTATCGGGCTTTTTTATTTTTGAGTTCCTGCCGGGTCTTTAAACGGATATATATCTATCTCAAGGTTGGCGATCCAATCATGCTGTTGCTCAATATAAACCCTCCGAAACTGTGCAATGGTACCAGGCTGAAGAAACCGTCTCCGTCTCCCGAATTTCTGTGATCTCACCAAACAACCTACAAGAAGTGTGATATGGAATCAAGTCAAAACGTATCACAAACATCCATAAATAAATTTCCCCAAAAATTAATTTGGGTGAAACCCCCGATGTTTCTGAAAGTCCACATCCACCATTAACCAGAAATATGATACTATCAACAAAACTAAAATCCCCTCAACAACAGAATTACATTATTTTTAATACGTTAAACTCTGCTATCAACAATAACCATATTTTCCCCCACCCCTTTATGAAAAAACTATTCCAAAACTTTTTGAATAATTATTTCACTCACCCGAAAGTGGGAATATGAGAATCTGTGATCGCATTTCCTCAATTTCGTAAAATTAATTCACCAACAGTAAACAAGCCGCAAACCAAACACAAAAACCAAATTTAGTTTCTATTTATTAACCGTCCTGGCAGTGTGGATCCCTAGATCCTTCATCCCTGTATGTTTGCCAAACAAAACACTGTTTCCGAGCAAATATCATTCGGAGCCCTCCTTTATATCGTCGTCAAATAATCTTCTCTGCAGTCCTAAGTAAATTTTCATGAGGGACGTGTTCCCTTCATATTCGTCTATTATCCAGGACCTACTCAAAAAATGGCACAAAAAGCTCACAGAGTCCCGTTTTTTCTGTGCCGTCTCCTATTATCCTTGCTCCTGTTGAATACTGCTTTAGAACTTACCTCGGCATGCAAGTGTGAGTTCTCTCCTTTTTTAATGGGTAGCAGGCATCCTCGGGGCTCCTAATAGTCCACATTCCCACTATGGTGCGTTCCTGGTGATAGGGCCCGCTGGAGGAAGGAAGCCCTCTACTAAATATAAGCGAATTGAAGGACTCCATGCGTAATGAATTATTTAACGGGCTAAAGTATCCTTTTCTCTGTTAGCCATAGTTGTTGTTGCTGTTTGTGTTTATAACCGTGCGGCTGCCGCCTTCTAGTCCCTTTATGAATAGCAAACCATGAAGAGAAACAGAGAATGCGGGGAAGGGGCGCACAAGATAAATGGAAAGTGGAGGAAAATTCGGGAAAGTGTCCAGAATATTCAAAACATGCGGGTTGAAACATTTTCCAGATGGACCAGGATTTGAGAGTCGGGGGTGGGATCCTCTCCGCTCTACTAGCCGAAGTGGCTGGGACCGAGATTCTGGACGTGGATTTTAAGAGCTGCACGGGGAAAAGTCAAAAGGGGGAAGATATACAATTTTTTTGGCTGTGTGTAAGGGTGGACATGAACCACGACACCAAGGGCTTTTTCTGTCAGGAAAAATTATGCTAATCAAAGGTTGAAGGTGAAAAATGTGTTGGAAAATTGTTTTACATCAACACTCGAGAATTTTTAGGACATGGAAATGCTTTTCGCAAGGATTTTCCTGGCCAACATTTCAAGAGGTAAAAGTGTAACATTTTTTTATATATAATATATTTTTAGAATCCTTTAAGCTGAAGATAAAAAGAGTCAAGGTTTGATATGGATTTATATAAACAGGATGTTATCAAATTGAATGGTGTAAAGAGTGGAGGTGGATGACAGAATTGTTTCGGAATTTGGAAAGGGGTTTGACATAGTTCATTAAATGGTACTAATAGGGGTGATAATTCACGACTCAAGGATTTGACCAATTCAAACTCTCAATTGTGAGTTTCTCTGCCAGGTGAGAGTGCTCAGTTCCTCAAACCTCACTCCGATCCCCTCCCTCGGCCTGCCTGTCATGTCATTCAAGTCAATGGTGCAATATCTAGTAGTAAGCCCGATTTGAAGAATAGAAGAGAACAGGGTATCAATGGTCCTCAATGCACTCAATCCACAAAAAATTGAGGTTATCGTCTCCTCTTTCAGCAATTCGTGCAAAAATTGAAATTCGCAATTTTTCTGCTTTTCCGCGGTTTTATTGTTCCGTTCGAAAAGGGAGCTTTATAGGCCAGTCAAATTGTCGAAAAAAACCTCATTCTTTTTAGTTAACCGAGCCATCCGCAAGGTCCAATATGGAAAAAATAGTAAACATTCCGTAGAATTTAATGAACTACTTTTGGCGCTCGTAGACCTTTGGGATAATTTCCAAAATGGCGTCAAAAAACGCCAAAAACAGTTATCACCATCAGAGCAAAAGCGAGCTATATTTGATGTTGCAGCAAAAGAGGAATAAAAATATTTCAGAGCAAAAATGGGTCAACTATTATTCAGAGCAAGAACGGAACGGAAAAAATCTTAGAGCAAAAGCGGGTTAACTTTCTAAACCGTTTTTGCCCTCTAACGAAAACTTAAACCTCTTTTGCCCCCAGTTTGTATTTATACCGCAGTTGCTTACATTATTACTTGGAAATCTATATTTAGACAACATTTTCTTCAGTTTACTAAACAAGACAATGCAACTCAATTCATAATTTTGAATTTTTTGGAATTTCCGCGTTTGTAACATAAATTCTTTGTATGTGTTTGTAATTAGGATAAATTTTATAGCCCAGGCGGTGAAGTATATTTTCTCCTAAAAGTTAAAAAAAAATCCTGACACTGATATTTTTTTTTTTAGTTTGTTCATTGAATAGCGTACTTTAACCTCATGAAAAGTTATCACTCGCCGGGTTGGGGGAACCCCCTAAAAAACGAGCCCCTAAAAAAAATTCCGTTTTTGACTAATATCTCTTAAACGGTAAGTATTATCATAAAATAGTGTTTACAAAGTTTGTAGATTATGCAATTGTCTACAAAAAAATATATTATACATTTTCCCGTACGAATTGCCATTAATGAGATATCGCCGTTTTAAAGATTTAAAATACTCATTTGCGACTTGTATAGGTCATCAGACGTTCAATAAATCCTTTGTTGGACTACGTGGCTAATATTTTCAGGGGTGATTCCTGGATGTATTTGGAGGAAAAAATTTTTCTAGAGAGGGGGCTATCCCCACTACCCACTAAAATACAGGGTGTTTACGAAAAAAAAATGTATTTTTTTAAAATTTACTTAAACTTTAATTACTCCTAGACTAATTGTCGTAGAGCAACGTAATTAGGCTCATCTTTTAGGTAAATGTGTATTCTTTTATTTGATATAAAGATCGAAAAGTTGAGTGACTCCGTTTAGAAGATATGTAGGTTTAAAATATGACAAAATCCCAATATTCTTCGTTTTTCAGCATTTTTCCCGTACTTTAAACCTACATATCTTCTAAACGGAGTCACTCAACTTTTCGATCTTTATATCCCGGCGAGTGATAACTTTTGATGAGGTTAAAGTACGCTATTCAATGAACAAATTAAAAAAAATATCAGTGTCAGGATTTTTTTTGAACTAAATATCTCAATTAACTGGCCTATTATGTTTTTGCCATTTTCCCATTTATGACTACATTTATTTAGGGATTTTTGCATTTCTGACATAAATTTTTGTCATTTTTATCTTTTATCTTTATAGTAACCGGTAAAATAGGAAAAATAGCGGTACAAATTAGGTACAGGCTAAAATTTGGCAGAGAGCTTCCTTTTAGGGTTACTAATAAGGGAAGTCCTCTTTTTAGGGGCTTTTAGACCTCAAAATGGGTATTTTTCGATTTTTTTGCCATTTGTTAGTTAAAGGCTAAAAAGGGACAGAGATCTTCCTTTTAGGGTATTAAAGTCTCACATATTAAAGTCTCACGATTTTCCACCTCGGGAAACGCCTTTTCTAGGGAATTTTAGCCCCCAAAATCGGTATGTTTCCAATTTTTTTCAGTGTTTTGTTTTTATCCTAATAAAATTTTGTTATGCAATTTCAATTTTAAATGTTATGAGAAAACGAAGATTTTCTCTTTTTTTACGCCTTTTGTTAGAAAAATTGTATCTGCTGGAGTTATTGAATAAATAAATATATAAGATACACATGTGTTGGTACATATAGTTCTGGTTCTCGTAAAATCCATTTCCAGTTCCCAACCCCATTCGTTTGGATTTTTTTTGCATTCCCAAGCCAACATTGTACCTGTTCTTAAGCCCTAAATGAGTGAAACATTGCTTTCTCTTTCCGAAGGGACTGTTTAAATGCATTATATCTTTGTTCATTCAATGAATGTTTTCCAGTTTTATAAGAATCAAGTTTCACCGGCGTTTTGTAGATCTTCACAAGTGGATTCGACATTATTGAATACATCTGAATTTTTGGTTGGACTTTACCAGTTCTTGGCTCAAAAAATAAATATCATTTTGTGTTGGAGTTAATGCAGTTAAAATAACAAGTAGATCAACATCCTCTCCTAAAATAGTTGCTTGCATTGCATACGATTTTTCAATTGCAGTATTCACAATCAAAACCTGCAATTTTGTCTGACATTTCCATCATAGCTCTCCATGACTTTCGGCCAAAACCAAAAAAACCCGAAAATCTGCAGAAACATCGAAAAATATCCATTTTGGGAGCAAAACACCAAAAGTGGGTTGCCCTGGGTAGAAAATCGGTAGACTTTATAACCCCTTATTAAGAACCCTAAAAGGAAGCTCTCTGCAAATTTTCAGCATATATCTATTATTTCCGCTTTTTCGGCTTCATTTGCCTGTACTATTATTACTACCTTCAATTTTTGTAATGTTTGCATTTTATGAATTTTTTCAATTTACGTTTTATTACATAATAGTAGTAGTAGAAAAAATGTTCAATTTTTTCAAAAATTCTGAAATTTAAACTACATTTCAAAAATTGCAAACATCAAAGTAAAAAACTGCAGATATTATTGTCAAAAATGCAAACTTATTAATATTAAAATGAAAAGGGCAATCCTTTTGAAACTGAAACTGTCAAATCAAAAATTAAAGAAATATAGCAATTTTTTTTAGAAATTAAGGTCATACAAAAATGGCATGACTGAACGGAAAAAATGTAGAAATTACAGATAAAATTTCAGAAAGTGGACAAACTAGAACTAGGGACAAAATATACTATGTATAATTTCGAAAAATATGAAAAAAGAAAATTTCAAATATAACAATTGCAACTAATGTTGCAAAAGAGCAGGGATTCTAAATTCCCCACAAGGTTCCACTAGTCCATTGTGATGCTGCAAATACATATCGGAGCGCGTTGATCAGAAAATTCAGATCATATTTGATCTTCTTGGTGTTTTGAGCTAGAAGAACCAAGCTGAGGCTAGTGATCTCAACCCAAAAGGTCGGTTCGTTGACGCCTTTCCATATTTCCTGAAGGTTCTTTGACTAAGGATTTTTCGCTAAATAAATCCCTCATCCTATACCGATGGTTTTTTGACGCCTTCCACAATGATCCTACAACCATCCTGAAAGTTTTGTACTCATGATTTCTTGATTTCCGAATGAATTAACAACGAAGAAGACAAACATTTTTTAAGTATTGAATTAATTGAATTTATATGCGTAAATATTACCATATTTTTAATTGAATTGTAGTTGATATTTTTGCGTGAAAGTTATTTAAATTGATGTAAAAAATGATATCTGTAGGCAATTTGAAGATTTAATTTAATAAATATTGAAGCAGAATTGAAGTGAGTTATATTACGTTGTTTTAGCTTCCACTGAGCGTCCCGAATAGGCAAGGTACAGCCCATTCACCCTTCCCCAGATTGACTGGACTTAAAGCCTCGTTCACATTGGCGAGTACAAAGGGTTAGTACGTGTTGGCTACTGGTTATTGCCAGTGACTGGTATGCCAGTACACGCCTCGTTGGAACACTTATGCTAGTGTACTGTCTTGGTTAGTTCACTAACCTGGTGAGTAGTGCCCTTGCTAGTAGATAGCCCAGGGGGCTATTTACTAGCCCACTATCCTCCACTTCTCTAAACTAACTACTTAACTCGCCTCGTGCGAACTATGACACGTGGGTTAGTAAACAATTATTTGACAAGTAATTTACGATTTTCTGTGAAGTGATTTTTGATTTTTTGAAAATTGTTTTGTTTTTTTTTACTTGAAAATGAAGTGGGCAGAAAGTGAAACAATTAAGTTTTTAGAATTATATAGGGGCTTTGAGTGTTTGTGGGACAATGATTCTGTAGATTACAGAAATACTCAAAAGCGGCAGGCAGCAGTGGAAACTTTGGGAAAGCAAATTTTGTTTTGATTGATACCCACAACTAGTACACTAACCTGTCTACACTGAACTGCGTCTGAACATCTACTCACTTATAACTAACCTCAGCCTTGCCAGTACCTACTAACCAGGGACTAACCACTAGCCCACTAGCACACGCCAATGTGAACGCTGCTTAAAGCCTCGTTCACATTGGCGAGTACAAAGGGTTAGTACGTGTTGGCTACTGGTTGTTGCCAGTGACTGGTATGCCAGTACACGCCTCGTTGGAACACTTGTGCTAGTGTACTGTTTTGGTTAGTAAACTAACCTGGTGAGTAGTGCCCTTGCTAGTAGATAGCCCAGGGGGCTATTTACTAGCCCACTATCCTCCACTTCTCTAAACTAACCACTTAACTAGCCTCGTGCGAACAATGACACGTGGGTTAGTAAACGATTATTTGACAAGTAATTTACGATTTTCTGTGAAGTGATTCCTGATTTTATGAAAATTGTTTTTTTTTTTATTTTTACTTGAAAATGAAGTAGGCAGAAAGTGAAACAATTAAGTTTTTAGAATTATATAAGGACTTTGAGTGTTTGTGGGACAATGATTCTGTAGATTACAGAAATACTCAAAAGCGGCAGGCAGCATTGGAAACGGTGGTTAAGGAAATTTTGTTTTGATTGATACCCACAACCAGGACACTAACCTGTCTAAACTGAACTACGTCTGAACATCTACTCACTTATAACTAGCCTCAGCCTTGCTAGTGCGTGCTAACCAGGCACTAACCACTAGCCCACTAGCACACGCCAATGTGAACGCTGCTTAAGGAATGCCTTCGCCGTCAAAATAAACTGAAAAAAAGTGAGGAAACGGAGACATTCTGAAGGCCTATAACTCATATTTGTAGGCCAGACCGCTGGAACAAGTTCAGCAGCCTAGTGGCTTGACGCTTAGAGTCCGATCCAAAAGAGGTGAGGTTTCTCAAAAGTCGCATTTTGAATGCGCAGTGAGAATAACAACAGAAAAAAGAGAATAACAACAGATTTCGAAGGGGAGATGTGAAAACACATAAGCGCATGTCTTATCACGATGTGGATGTGCGCAATGTTTATTTGTGTGTAATTTTCATTTCCCCACATGCGCGAGAAAACCTCAACTGATTTGGATCAGGCTCTACACTTGGCTGTTCAAGCTTCCCGGTTTCCCGACCGCAGTCCTGCCTTCGGTCTGTTCGGTAGTAATTCAAATTTGGCCCTGCTTTCCTTGACCCTTTATGATTTGGCTTACGTCAAACAAAACAAGAACAATTGGCAACGTAAACAGACCCTGAACAGATATTGCCAGAATTACGGGCAAGCATTACCCGGTGCATTGGCCCAAAGGGGACCACGCTGTCAAGGTGAATATCTCACGCAACGTTTGTTTTCCAACTGCAACGAGATGAACGAGAGGGAAACACTGGTTCACTTCCTGCGTAAATTCCCGGCTCTAGCCGAACAGCGCATGTTCCTGTCTCAATTAAAGTTTCCCTTTAAGTCCAACTATATATATAACAACATATATTTTAAATTATGAAACAAGCACATCTATGCCTTGGCTTTTTCTGGAAATGAGAATATCTTTTTTAACTACCAGCCCAAGCAGCAAAGTGCAACTCGTATCCTCGACTACAGCTTGTACGAATCATGCAATACACCCTAGCATATGTACAATATCCAAAACCGTTCTCTAAATCTTATAAGGATGGTGCCATTTCACACGTCATCAAGCCGACATACAATAAATATGAAACAACCATGCCAAAATTCTATAGTGACGGATCACGGTATACAGAAACAAGGTAATGTAATGGAGAAATGTCATTTGAGTGCTGACGTCACTTGGCACGCTCTTCCAATATAAAATCGGAGTTGTGTTGTTGTTTCTGCATTAGTGCTGACGTCACTCGGCCCGAAATTTCTACGATATTCGAAGCTGTCAGTCTCTGTTCCATTACCTTGTTTCTGTATACCGTGGTGACGGATATTAATTTTAAACAAGTTTCAAAATTATTTTGTATGTATTTCACCAATAGTCCTCAGATAGGTAAGCACTTCCTTTTAAATTTTAATGACTACAAGTAAAAGAATTTTTCCAAAAATTTCCTGCTACTAATTTTGCATCTCTTTTAAAATATAATTCAAAATTGTTTAGCCTAAGAGTATGCAGAGTTAAATATGAAGTAAATTTTTTCAAATTTTTTCCTATAGCTATGCAATAAAAATAACCAAAGAACAACAAGAATATAACCGACCCACAGAGACGCTACGTCTTTACTCGATTAGATCGTTGCAATGATCTAGTATGTCTCAATTTTCCCTCGGCACTCAATCATTATACCATAAACCGTCTGACAAATCACTTGCAATAGTTAAAGGACAATCAAAACTGAAAGTAAGCAGAACATAAAAAAGTGCTTTAATAAAAATGGACTCCAGTTGGTACAACATTGCGTTCACCATCAACTACACTTAGTCCCATCCAACAGCCGTCAACCAGTGAGGAGCGCTCAGCTTCTCATGTCTCTGTATTTTCATTCATTTTATAAAATTCAACAAGGATCCGCACACCATCAGGACGAGAGGGATATGACTACTCCTGTGAACTGTTGTGTATATTATTCACCAATTTGTTGGAAGGCCTTGATGTATCCCAGAAAGTAAACAGGACTAATGACTTGAAAATGAGATTTTGATGCGAAGAAGATGAGCAGAGAAGGATAACAGAAATTCTTTTTGTGCTGTTGGTGTTTTTGTTGTTGTTGGTGTTTTTGTTATATCCATATACCTTCAGTCTGGTTGTTTTGTTTTATTCACCGGAAGGCACATTCTACAATTTTTTATCCCCACTTCTTTGTTGTTGCTATTTTTTTCCGTGTATAATATCCTCTTCATAGCGTACAGGAATTCCAGTCGTGTGTATGGGTAGTCGAGTGTGTGGGTATCTAAACTGAAAATCGTATATCTGCCACCTTCCCTATATCCTTGCATGTTCGTAGAGTGGGAGAGATTGATGGGATAATCGACATTTGATGATGCCAAAAAAAGGAAAAAAATAAATATGTATAGGAAGCGAGAAAAAAATGGCAGAATGACGAGATGATGTCTGAATGAAAATGTTTCTGCCAATGAAATGAATTTATGAGATAGATAGCTGATATTTTTGGTCATTTGTCACGTTATTGGTTTATAGTCAGCCGATAGAGTTTGATATTTCACTCGAATATTATTTTTACGATAGAGAGATAAACCGAATTAATTTTTATAGAATAGATGATTGTTTTTTGGGCCTGTTTCGTCTCATTTTTGGGGCCTTTTATATCTGTTTTTCTTTAGTTAGATGAAAGATGATTGATTATTTTTGTATTTCAGCGTAATAATAACGCTTAGATTAAAGCGGCATACACTTTAATATATCCAATGTAATCACTAAAATATGCCCAATAAAATTATCATTAGCGTGTCTCATGTGATTCTTTGTAGGAGTTTTTCAAAGTTGCAAAAATTGTTTGAAGGCAGAATTTTAAATTGTTAAACAGTTATTGATGGATGATCAACGCTTTACACTTATTCTTGAAATTGCCAAATTTTTGAAAATTGATTTTGACAATATATTATCAAACAAATGGACCGAAACTATCGTAAGCCAATCAGTCTTACTTGTAGCTGCTTGTGCAGAATGGTGGTTCCACACGATAAGAACTTTTGTCCGTCCGACTGTCCGTGCGGCGCCTGTACAGACTTTGAAGTTTGAATGAAACGGCCAACAGAATGTCTCCGCGGACTTTTTCCAGCGACTTAGCAGCAATTTGGGTAGGGGGCATAAAGCGAGGGGCGGGGCTTTATTCGGGACAAGAAACTTTTTTGTGGTGAGCTATGGCTGTAAGCGCCACCTGTGTGAAACTAGTCATGGGTGGGTTCTCATCCTGAGGAAGTATTGGGTGCGATATTGTGGGAAATGTTTATTTGAACTTCGCTGTATCTTGGGTAGGATCTTGCGGGGCATCTGATCCGGATTCCAGTTCTTGATGGGGTCGGTGCTTTATCTCCGACTGGATGAGTTTGGGTTTGCATCTCCGTTAAACTTATATGCAATACAATTAAGTTAACGATATCAATATTTTTTTAGAGCCCGTGGATTCTAGAAGGTGTTTCGGGCTAGAGGTATCCTGAATTTCCTTAAAAATCGCGACTTTCGAGTTTTAAGCAAAACACTCATTAACTTTAAAATTTCCGAATAACTAAAATTCATGCATTCGTGAAACCGAAAAAAATATATGCAATCAATTCTTACCACATAACGCCGTTGTTGTTAGGCAACATCACCTTATAATATTTGGTTCAAGACCGGCAGGGCATGGGCTGCACCCATTGTTGCAGTACGTAATACAAATGGGTCAACACGCATATGCGCCGACTTCTCCACTGAACTTAACAATGCCTAGCAAAGTGCCAGTCAATATCCGTACGCACTACCCACTCGAGAAGAAATTTTCTCCCATCTGACAATCAACACACTGAAGACTGTTCCATATTAACCGTAAAGACATCCGCCAAATCCAGCGAAGGCACTAGCTATTTCCCAAATCTCAGCACCGACCGATTTCCCCACAATTCGAGCATGCCTATGCGCCATCAATTTTTACAGCAAATATGCAAAGAAAATGCATGAGTTACGTCATTCTTCAAGGAGTTGCTGAAAAAGGACACGCAATGTTCCTGTATCCCAGAGTTCCAACGATCGTTCGAGACGTTTAAGTATATTTTCCAGTCAGCTTTGCTCCTCACGAACTATAAAGGTCAAAACAGAATTGCGACGGCGGACGGCGATGTCGGTCGTTTAACGCAAATGTAAAACAACGTTGTATAACGAAATTACAACTGCAGCGGTACTGCGCCGCGAAGCCCAAGTCGGCGTACAAAACATAATTTTTGAAGTGAAAACTTCTATAGGCACGTTGGGCACTTTTTGGCCTGGGGAAAAAACTAAAAACTCGCGTCACGCGCACTTTTTGTGTGCCATCACGCGCACGTACCATCACGAGAGAAAAATGTTTCCTTTGGGGGTTTTAGTTTTAATTATGTAGTATGAATTATATATTATATATTAAATATTATATATTAAATATTATATATTAAATATTATATATTAAATATTATATATTGAATATTATATATTTAATATTATATATTAAGTATTGTGTATTATGGACTATGTAGTGTACTACATACTATGAGCTATGTACTAATTATTATGTATTAATTATTATGTTCTATGTGCTATGTATTATGAATTATGTAGTATGTACTATGTACTATGCACTATGTACTATGCACTATGTACTATGCACTATGTACTATGCACTATGTATTATGTACTATGTACTACACACTATTTACTATGTACTGTATATTATGCACTATTTACTATGTACTACTATGTACTATGTATTATGTCCTATGTACTATTTACAATGCATTATGTATTATATACTATGTACTATTTACTATGCACTATGTACTGTGTATAATGCATTATTTACTATGTACTATATAATATGTATTATGTCCTATGTACTATGTACAATGCATTATGTATTATATACTATGTACTATTTACTATGCACTATGTACTGTATATTATGCACTATTTACTATGTACTATATACTATGTATTATGTACTATGTACTACGTTCTATGTACTATGTACAATGCATTATGTATTATATACTATGTACTATTTACTTTGCACTATGTACTGTATATTATGCTTATTTACTATGTACTATATACTATGTATTATGTACTATGTACTATGTATTATGTCCTATGTACTATGTACAATGCATTATGTATTATATACTATGTACTATTTACTATGCACTATGTACTGTATATTATGCACTATTTACTATGTACTATATACTATGTACTATGTTCTATGTACTAAGTACAATGCATTATGTATTATATACTATGTACTATTTACTATGCACTATGTACTGTATATTATGCTTATTTACTATGTACTATATACTATGTATTATGTACTATGTACTATGTACTATGTACTATGTTCTATGTACTATGTACAATGCATTATGTATTATATACTCTGTAATATTTACTATGTACTATGTACTGAATATTATGCTTATTTACTATGTACTATATACTATGTATTATGTACTATGTACTATGTACTACCTAATACGTACTATGTTCTATGTAGTATGTACAATTCATTATGTATTATATGCTATGTACTATTTACTATGCACTATGTACTGTATATTATGCTTATTTACTATGTACTATATACTATGTATTGTGTACTATGTACTATGTACTATGTACTATGTTCTATGTACTATGTATAATGCATTATGTATTATATACTATGTACCATTTACTATGTACTATGTACTATTTACAATGTATGCACTATGTACTATCCACTATGTACTATGGCCATAGAAATCTACACTTTTGAAAATTAGTATGTGGGTATAAAGTTTAATCGTGCATTTCCGAAGCTTGGTTTAGCCTTCCACGCGACTCATCGGATACCAAAAATGTATGTACATCGTTCATTATATTTATAGGAAGTGAGTAACTACTTTTGACTGCATTAAATTAGTTATACTAAATTGATGTTAAAATGTCTGTATCCATCTTTCTCATGTAAGTATAGTTATAATAAATATAAAAATATGGGTATATATTATGTATATATATATATATATATATATATATATATATATATATATATATATATATATATATATATATATATATATATATATATATATATATATATATATATATATATATATATATATATATATATATATATATATATATATATATATATATATATATATATATATATACATATATATATATATATATATATATATATATATATATATATATATATATATATAAACAAAATTTATTGATCCTTATCCTATTGTAATATTAAGATTGATTTGGAAATATAGACTGACCGGCCATAGAAGTTTTCACTTCCAACGTGTGGTCCTACGCACACTCATATTTTTTTCAAACACAATTTTGGAATATGCAAAACGTCCCGTCTCAATAAAAGTTGCGGTTGCAATTTCGTTATACATTAGCTGCGCCGTCCAACTATGACATAAATCGCAGTTGCAGTCGGCCGTCGCAGTCGCAATTCTGTTTTGACCTTAACCCTGCCCTCGAACTAAGAGCAGCAATTGACATATCAAACAGTGTCATTGCGCATGCATATAACAATTATTCAAGGACGAGTCAATTATGCATATTACATTGAACCAAGGACGGGTCAATATAAACAGTATACCATGCATCGAGAACACTAAAGTAGAGAGTAGAGAGAACGCCAAAAGTAGTTAAACCCAAATTGAAAAAAGAGGGATTTGCCTTTATTTTTGGTGTTACAAAATTCCACCAATGTGTGTGTGTACGACGATGACGTGTCATTCTCCAGTAGCAGCACAAACCACTTGGGGTTTTTTAGTTCGAAAAGAGCATTCCAGTCTACACAGCAAATCGCCTCCAGCGTTGGGCGGTGGCACTAAAACCCTACGATTTTACTATTGAATGCATTCAAACCAGTAGTTTTAGACACGTATAGATGTCTTATCGAGGCTAATCGACAAGCATGAACCAATTGAAGAAGACATCATCGTTGCGCCCGTCTTACTTGAAGAAGATATTATATCAACATTAGTCACAGTAATATCTACAATCCCGTTGGCGCTGGAAAAATAGTAGTCGACAAGACCGCAACGTGTTATTGAATATTTGAAAAATGGTTGAACAAACAAAACCGAGATTACTAACGACATTGTACCAAATCACTCCCCCAATTATCACTCTCAGTTTCCAACCAAATGTGTCATGTTTGGCGAGCGTGTAGTTATTCCAGAATGTTTTCATCCACAAATCCTCCAACAACTTCATCAGGACCACTCTGGCAGTTCCAAATGAAGAGCCTAGCCCGAAGTTTCGTGTGTTGCCCAACAGGCGCGGTTTTAAGGGGGTGTCACGGGGGTCATGACCCCCCCCAAAAGCGTTCGCTGTTTAAAAAACAAAATTGAACAAACTAAAAAAACAAAAAATAACCAAACGACCAAAACCGACCGAACTTTTTTGCAAATTAAAAAAAAGGCCTTAAAAAAATTGATTGATCTATACTCTTTCTATTATGTTTTGATTTGCAAACTCTAGTGCAGTAAAAAAAGGCCAAAAAATAAGAGATAGGTATAGTCTGGAGCAAGAGTGTATTCTTAAGTTTTGGGCCTCGAAAAACTTGTGCTACTTTTTTTATAAACAAATAAAGTTTTCTTTACCACGTTTTCCGAATTACTCCAGTTCTATAAGTCGGATCGGGGCAAACTATATACCAGTCTCTTCGTTGCCATTAAATCCTTGTTGGTTTCAAGTCTCTGAAGTAGGTACATACATAACCTACAAAACTGAAAAAACGAGAAAAAAACAGTATTTTGTTCATTTTAGTGACCAAGACAGTCAACTGGACCAATTTGCATCAAACTTTCAGAAAATATACTTTTTTCACATGTGCCCCGAAAGTGCCTCTTTTCATGCATGTTCTCTTGACCGAAAATGGCGTGACCTCTCTGAGAAAGCGGGTGGTAAAGTATCGAGGCGGGTGGTAACAATCTTTACCTCCCGCTTCGATTTACTATGTACTGGCTGCTCCTCATAGTTTTTTAACTTAGGAAAAAACCCAGAGCTTCTCAGATTGGCAGGCACTCTGTCACTAGGCAACGGAGCCATGCATACCAACAAATATAAATGGCGGTATAAACGCGACACTTTAATGTGTGTATATTCGGTGTTATTCAAAGTTTTTAACCAATAAATAAATATGGCTCGGAGCACTTGTAAAAAAAATACGGTACCTACATATCTCGGGCCGTCCTCGGCCGGGCTCGTCCGAAAAACCCTCCCTTTGGCTCTTGATATGCAATCTACTATTCTGATCTTATAAAAAGACCCTGAAAATTGGTGTCAAAATACTGAACCCGTTGGCCAAAATTGCATTTGTTATCTAAAATTTGAAATGCCCGCCATTTTATGCCATTAGGTCCAAAATGAAAATTTTTTTTTCAAAATATAAGTCCCGATGCCACCTTTCGAATGCAATTAAAAAAAAGAAATTTAAAGTAATTTTGGTTACTTTTTTTTCATTTGTTTATAACTCAAATATAACAATTGCATTTTTTATCAGATCTGGTAGAGAATTCTGGGACCTTTAATTTAAAAAAAAAGAATGTTGATTTTGGCAATTATAACAAGAGACTGGTATTTAGTTTGCCCCGATCCGACTTGTACAACCGGAGTAATTCACATTTTAAGCACGAAAAACGAGGTAAAAAAACTTTAATTGTTTATAAAAAAAGTAGCACAAGTTTTTCGAATTCCAAAACTTAGAAATATATAGTACGTATACATGATGAATTGAACTCAGGTTGAACCCGAGTCCAACTAAATGTAGACGCGAGTTGAGTTGAGTTACGGTCGACTGAACTTGACTCATCTCTGCCACCGGGGTTGAATCGAAATTATGCATATAGACGCGAGTTCAGTAGTTGAATAGTTGAATTTAGTTGACAGCAGCATCTCTGTGTTTTGTTTGTGATTTTTGTCGAATTTTGTCGATTGTCGAAAATTAAACTAAACCTCAAGTCAACTATTCAACTCAGCATGTATACGTAGTAATACTCCTGGTGATACCCCAAACAGGATAAAATCAAAAACTTGCTGTTACCAGACTGTGCCAATTGAAATGCTTTTTTTACTATACTACTCTGAAGTTCGCTGCACTCACAAGAAAGGGCGCGTCTTCATCAAAAACACATTAGGGTACGTTTTCGTAGGGCACGCTTGTGTTTAATCCACCAGAAAATTCGATTAGCTTTTTTCGTTTTGTTAATTTAGTTTTTTTTAGTATAGTAGACATTTTTTTCCGCCACTTTTAATTCCGTGAGCCCCCAAAACAAAATTCTAGATCCGCGCCTGTTGCCCAATATTATACAAACAAATCGAGGAATTATGTACGTCATTGCTACAAATGCATCGAAACCAAGCAATCACCAACTAGTGTACCTCTACACCCATAACACAAACCACAGGACCATGAACATGATACACATCGATTTAGTGGTCCAGTTATTGGGAACACCTTGCTCCATAGAAATTAGAATTTATAATATTTTATAATGTCTCGCAGATGTTGGATCGACCACTCTAGTACCTTAAAGCTTGGGCCTTTCTTCGTCGCTAAAAGATACAAGAGAGCTTCTCCACCTAATTGTACCCACGGCACTATGCAAGCACTAAAGGCCATATATATAAACGAAATTAATCCTTAATCATGATTTTGTTATAAACATCAAAGTAGATTACACGCAGGGGTACTTTGAATGTGAAATCTAAGAGCTTTTTGGTTTTGAAATCTTTTACTTTGCAAACGAGCAAGCATTTGCAATGTTGGAATGAGTTCAACGGTGAGATTATCTTTACATTGAAGTACATAGACGGCGGATATCTAAATACAAAGAAGAAGGTGAACGTCACGATAGAAAATCCCACCGATTTTCGTAAATATAAGAAAAGAGAATTCTCATATTTCACACTGGTTTTTTGGCTAAAAGTAATCCTTGATTCGAGATATTGAAAATCTCCGTTGATGTTAAAGAGGCTAACAGCTAGATACCTCTTAATCGATGGTCCAAAACCTTAAGGTAGGTTCAAACGCAATGAATTTCTTGTGCAAGCTGGCTGGCGCAAGTCAATTTGTGCAAATAAACTTTGTGAAAATGATGAGAGAAAATTACCTTCATTAACGGCCCCATTCACGCTCAGTTTATAACACAGTTTGAAAGGCGCAAATAAAAACTTCGCGGTTAAATCGGAACGTGTGTGTAAAGCGGCCCATACACTTTAAGTTTAACCGCGCAGTTTATCATGTGTGACGTCATGTCTGAGCGATAAATTGTGTGAACTGTGCTTTTTGAACTATTTTCATTCAGTCTTCAGACCTGAGCTTCTGGACCCTCTTTTGCTCCGATAACTGCGCATACAACGAACTGACTAACCCACAAACTTTCAGTTCAGTTTATTGTACATGTTTTTACAAAGCTCAACTGCCCAGTTAAAACTGAGAGTGTGTGGGCCGCTTAAAATCCGGAGTACCGTTCAGTTCAAATTTATGGACTGTGTAAAATCTGGGAGCCGTAGATTTTGAACTGCCCAAACTGGAACTGTCACCCTCAGAGCAAAAGCGGGCTATATTTGATGTTGCAGCAAAAGAGGAATACAAATATTTCAGAGTAAAAATGGTTCAACTATTATTCAGAGCAAGAACGGAACGGAAAAATCTTAGAGCAAAAGCGGGTTAACTTTCTAAACCGTTTTTGCCCTCTAACGAAAACTTAAACCTCTTTTGCCCCCAGTTTGTATTTATACCGCAGTTGCTTACAATATTACTTGGAAATCTATATTTAGACAACATTTTCTTCACTTTACTAGACAAGACAATGCAACTCAATTCATAATTTTGAATTATTTGGAGTTTCATAAATTCTTTGAATGTTTGAAGTGTTTGTAATTACTTAAGATAAGTTTTATGTTTTTGCCATTTTCCCATTTTTGACTACTTACTTATGTATTTGAGGATTTCTGACATAAATTTTCGCCAGTTTTATTTTTGTTTTTATAGTACATAACAGGTAAATAAGGAATAATAGCGGAAAAAATTAGGTACAGGCTGAAATTTGCCAGAGAGCTTCCTTTTAGGGTTATTAATAAGGAAAGTCCTCTTTTTAGGGGGTTTTAGACGTCAAAATGGGTATTTTTCGATTTTTCTGCAATTTGTTAGTTAAATGCTAAAAAGGGGCAAAGATCTTCCTTTTAGGGTTCTTAATAAGACATATTAAAGTCACACGATTTTCCACCTCGGGAAACCCCTTTTCTAGGGAATTTTAGCCCCCAAAATCGGTATTTTCCGATTTTTTTCAGTGTTTTTTTATCGATATTTTTTTATTCAATTTCAATCTTAAATTTTAGAAAAAAACGAAGATTTTCTCTTTTTTTACGCCTTTTGTTAGAAAAATTGTATCTGCTTGAGTTATTGAACAAATAAATATATAAAATATACATGTGTTGGTACATACATATAAGTCTGGTTCTTGTTGAGTTTTCATAGGCTCGTAAAATCCATTTCCAGTTCCCAACTCCATTAACTTGGATTTTTTTTCATTCCCAACCCAACATTGTACCACTTGGTATGGCCTAAATGAGTGAAACATTGCTTTCTCTTTCCGAAGGGACTGTTTAAATGCATTATATCTTTGTTCATTCAATGAATGCTTTCCAGTTTTATAAGAATCGGCCTTTTGTAGTTCTTCATAAGTGCATTCAACATTATTGAATAGATCTAAATTTTGGTTTGACTTTACCACTTCTTCCTGCCTCTCCATTACCGGAGCTATGCGGACCATCACACAGCTGCGATGGAGACAATCATTGGATTGACCCCATTGCATATTTTCATATGGAAATCAGGGGCCATAAGCGCCTTGAGACTTCAGATCTTATCCAAATGGCCCTATACAGTCAAAGGACACATGGATATCCTTGACAATATCCCAAAAATTTCCATTGGCCGCGTATCCGACCATATGGTTGGTGAACTGCGGTTCCAAAGGAAATTCAGGGCGATTATCCCGGAATGGTTCTGAGTGGGAGGAACTTATTCCTGGGGATCCAAAACATCTCCACTGGTTTACTGACGGGTCAAAGATGGCACATGGTACAGGGGCTGGTGTCGCAGGACCCAACACCAAGGTCTCGATTGCAATGGGGAAGTGGCGCCCTTTTTAGTCCAGTCAAAATAGACGAAAAAAAGCTAAAGAGTGAAGACAATTCGGAAGTTGCTGAAAATTGGTACACACTTTAAAAACATCATTATAAATAAAATGTCGAAACTGACACGCGATTGGCCGCCGGGAAAACTTTTTATTCAAGGTCAAAGGGTCAAAATATCTTTTTTTGCAAATATCTCTTAAACGGTAAGTCCTATCATAAAATAGTGTTCACAAAGTTTGTAGATTATGCGATTATCTAGAAAAGAAGTTATTATACATTTTCCCGTACAAATTGCCATTCATGAGATATCGCCGTTTTAAAGATTTAAAATACTCATATGCACTCATTCGCGACTTGCAAAGGTCATCAGACGTTCAATAAATTCTTTGTTGACCTACGCGGCTAATATTTTCAGGGGTGATTCCTGGATGTGTTTGGAGAAAAAAAATTTTCTAGAGAGGGCGTCTATCCCCACTATCCACTAAAATACATACGGGGTGTTTAAGAAAAAAAAATTATTTTTTTTAAATTTACTTAAACTTCAATTACTCCTAGACTAATTATCGTAAAGCAACAAAATTAGGCTCACCTTTTAGGTAAATGTGTATTCTTTAATTTGGTATAAAGATCAAAAAGTTGAGTGACTCCGTGTAGAATATAATAACTTTTTTTCTAGATAATCGCATAATCTACAAACTTTGTGAACACTATTTTATGATAGGACTTACCGTTTAAGAGATATTTGCAAAAAACAGATATTTTGACCCTTTGACCTTGAATAAAAAGTTTTCCCGACGGCCAATCGCGTGTCAGTCTCGACATTTTATTTATAATGATGTTTTTAAGGTGTGTACCAATTTTCATCAACTTCCGAATTGTCTTCACTCAAAAATCTATTTTGACTGGACTATGTTTTCCAGACTGAAATACATGCCATTGCGACTTGCGCTAGGCTCAACCTTGAGAAAAGTCTGAAAGGCGCCAACATTAAAATTTTTTCTGCCAGCCAAGCTGCCATCAAGGCGCTCTCTACGTGGAAGTTTTCTTCCAAAATAGTTGCAGGGTGTTTTGACGTACTCCAGAGCCTGACCAGAAGAAATAAGGTCTCGCTCTGCTGGGTCCCCGGTCATTGGGGTATCGAGGGCAATGAGGCTGCAGACAGCCTCGCGAGGGAGGGGTCTGAGACGTTGGTCCAGGGCCCAGAACCCTTCTACGGCATCTCATGTTCTACCTCCAAGTCCCTGATAGAGGAGTGGATTAGGGGACTAAACCTAGCTTATTGGCAATCAGTCCCAGGTCTTAGACAGGCTAAAGATCTTATAAGACTCTTTGCCTTAAGGGGCATCATCACCTTAAACAGAGCGGACCTAACGCTATTGGTAAGTTATCTGACTGGCCATGTAAGGCTGCGGTATCACCTCCACAACCTAGGACTGGCTCAAGAGACATAATGCCGACTCTGCATGGAAGGCGACGAGACTTCCACACATATTCTCTGTGAATGTCCTGCTCTGATCTGGCTTAGAAGAAGAACGTTTATCAGAGAACTTATGAGCCCCGCTCAAGTCCGGTCTTCTTCAATTAAAGACCTTCTTGCTTTCGTCCGGAAGGCTGATAGTCGGTTCCGTTAGTGGGGTACGTACACAATAGACCTAACTTGGCCGCAGTGTTCACCATATAGGTTGCCCCTCATTCCCCTAATAATAATAAAATCCCCTAATAATAATAAATTCCCCTAATGGCTCAAAAAATAAATATCATTTTGGGTTGGAGTTAATGCAGTTAAAAGAACAAGAAGATCAACCTCCTCTCGTAAAATAGTTGCTTCCATTGCAAATGATTTTTCAATTGCAGTATTCACAATGAAAACCTGCATCTGCTGTTGCATTTCTAACTTCGATGTGCTCTTCAGCAAATGCTGGAGTTAGCAATTGAATTATCTGTTCTCTCAATATGAATTTTTGTTGGCTTATAGTAATTGCCGTGTCGTTCACTATTTTAAAATGTGGAGAAGAGAATTTCTGCGTCGCTGTTCATAGACTCTTTAGTGCTAGTGTTATCATTATAACCATCAAAAACAATAGCACAAGATAAATTATCACTGTATCCCTTAATGTAGCTTGGTCTACAATATTGTAAATTCATCGTGAAGATCAGGGCTGGCTTCATGTAAGGTGATCGGTGATTGTCACCAATCACTTATACAGATTTCAGTTCATGGAGGGTGACTATCACCTCCCAGAGTGATCACCTTGGTGGTGACAAGAAATTGTTGTCACTTTCGTGATTCTGATGCCTGCATGGCTCAACTAATTAATCACCATCATCGGGAATAGTCTTATAGGCCCTTCTGGATGAATGTCAATTCAATTTAAAAAAAAAAATAAACTTAATGAAAATTACTTGGAAAAACTAAAAGAATTTTTATTTTATTATATAATTTATCAAGAAGATGTTTTTTTTTATTTTAGTGAATTTTTTTGTTATGTTTTAAAGAAGAAATATATATATGTTATTGGTTAAGTTCATGAAGAATTTTAAAATGAAAAAAAGTTTATGTTTATACACTAAATAAACTGTCTCTAATTCTATTTCTTATAACTTCTGCTTCTCTGTGGGTATTTTGTGTAGAACCTAATGCTGGTGTAGAATGGACTTCATCAATAGCATCTTCTGTTTCGTCCTCTCTCCTTAATGAAGGAACTTTATAGTGGCAGCAAATATTATGCAAAGCACAGCAAACATTTATAATTTTTGCCACTTTTTTAGGAGAATATCTGCACTTTCGCTCTTCTAATATTATTCGCCAACGACCTTTTAAAATTCCTATACATCTTTCGATAGTACTTCTTGCTCTTGAGTGGACTTTATTGTAATGTGCCTCTGCTGAATTTTCTGCTGCTCTGCGATATGGTGTCATTGTTATTGGTTCCAGTTTATATGCACTGTCCCCTACATAGGCAATATAGAAAATAATACGTTGTTTGAAACAGCAATTATCACATGATTATACCTAATAACCAACATTTTTTTCGTTGTGTATGCCAAATATTTTTCATGTATTTATATTCGGCACTTTGTTGCCAAATGAAGCTGTCGTGTCCACTACCACCGTACCTAGCATTTACAGCTAATATCTCATATTTTTCGTTACATATCTAAAAACAAATGTATTTTCACCATTTTTTATTAATTGCTATTAACTTACAATCATAGCGTTTAAATTATGTCTTCCTTTTCGATTATAAAATATATGCTCGTCCTCCCTAGGTCTATTAATCATAATGTGTGTGCCGTCAATAAATCCTACAACTGAAAACGAAATATGTACAAAAATTTTTTGTTTACTAATTTTTGAGGAAATACCCCCCGGTATGCCATATTTTTCATAACAATATGCTTGCGTCGTTGTAGAGTATAAAAATTTTATCCATTTTCCACAAAATATTCTTTCTATTTTGTTTATTACACGATTAAAAATTACAGAAACCGTGCTGGCTGCCATTGGCACAACTAAATCTACTCCTCCCTGCCACTGATAGGAACCTCCTCCTAAAATCTCCAAAGCAATAGCCAGTTGCAATATAGGTGGTATAAAAGTTGACCTTTTTCCTTCGGGTAAATTAATTTCCTTTAAAACATACTCAAAAGCACATTTCGATAAACGGAATCTCTGTATAACCCTACAAAATCAATTAATACTGAATTTCAGTTTTCTGAACAAAGTATAAACTTACATGTTTTCTGATAATTCTAAAGGATTACTTTCATCCCTTAACGTTTTTCTCATAATCCGCATGTTTAAAATATCCTCTTCTAAATTTTCAAATAACACCACCGATGGAAACATTTTATTTTTGCACATAAACTAAACGTTAAACAATTTAAGAAAATGCACACAAAATTTGACAGCACTATCACATTCCCAGTTTTTGATCTGAAGTTAGCTTCAGTTGATTTTCGGTGATTAATTTTAAATGATCACTTTACGTGAACAGTCACTTTGCGGTGATCACTCCTGGCAATCACCGAAATGACAATCACCTATCACCTTACATGAAGCCAGCCCAGATTTTTCAGTTTTACGCATTCCACTTTTCTTAATAAGGGACATAAGAAATGGATCCAGTTCAGTTCATACCGAAGGTTCCTACTCTTCAAGCTCTTTATCAGATTTTTTAACAGTAGCATTCTTTGATAAGGATCTTCTACTGTTATAATTTTTTATTCACTTTTACAGCAGAAAACATTGTGGCATTGACTGAACGTATAATTTTGATGTTTTCAAAAATTTTGTTTGACATTTCCATTATACCTTTTTCTCCATGACTTTCGGCCAAAGCCAAGAAAAACGAAAATCTTCTTTTTTTTATAAGATATCAGATTTTGTACTTAAAATTGGAAAAACAAAAAGATATTAAGCAATATTGCAAAAATATTGCAGAAATATCGAAAAATATCTCTTTTGGGAGCAAAACACCAAACGTGTGTTTCCCAGGGAGGAAAACCTCTTATTGAGAACCCTAAAGGGAAGATCTCTGTCCATTTTTATCCTTTAACTAACAAAATTGCAGAAAAAACCAAAAATACCCATTTTAAGGGATAAAACACCCTAAAAAGTGGGCTTCCTTGGGTAGAAAATTGGTAGACTTTATAACCCCTTATTAAGAACCCTAAAAGGAAGCTCTCTGCCAATTTTCATCATGTATCTATGTAATTATTTCCGCTATTTCGCTTTTTCGGCTTCTTTTACCTCTACTATTATTACTCCCTTCAATTTTTGTAATGTTTGCATGAATATTTTAATTTACGTTTTTTTGCATAATAGTAAAAGTAGAAAAAATGTTAAATTTTTTCAAAAATTCTGTTTTAACTACATTTCACAAATCGCAAACATCAAAGTCAGAAACGGCAGATACACTGTAGCAAATTCTACCCCCACTCTCATAAAGTTTTTATCAGCTCAAAAGTAAACGAACAAAGTTATTATTGTTAAAACTGAAAACTTATAGTATTACTCTTAAAATGAAAAGGGCAATCATTTTGTAGAATATTTACCCAAAAATTAAAGATAAAATTTCAGAAAGTGGCCAAACTAGAACTAGAGACAAACTATAACAATTATTGTAATAAAAGATTAAAAATTACAACAATCGTAAAAATGTACGTTAATAATTCCAAGTGAAAAATTCTATAATTTCAAAAAATATGAAAAACGAAAATTTCAAAAATAACAAAAATGTTTTATTGTTGCAAAAATTAATCTCAGAAATGAAAAAAAATTGTAAAATTGCAAGGGACTGTAAAAAATCCTCGAGTTATGGAAAATTCGAGTAAAGACGCTTTGGTTATGCTTTTATTGGTAAAAGCATAAGAAGCATCTTAATGAAAGCTGAGAGCAAAAGCAGTTCAAATTTTAGTTCCGCGCAAAAGTGATATAAGTTTTCATTAAGAGCAAAAGCGGAATAAAAAGTTAACCCTCTTTTGCTCTCGGTTTTTTGATACACCGTTCTTGCGCTGAAGTTTAGTTATACCATTTTTACTCTAAGAACACGAAGATATTCCTATTTGCGCTAAAAAAATTACCGAACCGTTTTCGCTCTCTTTGTTGTTTTAGCCCGCTTTTGCTCCGAGGGTGTCGTGCATATAAAAACTGAGCGTGAGTATGGCTATTGTGTATTTGCTCAGTCTCAGTTTTGAGCATTGAACATATCCAATCGGAACTTGAACCAAACTGTATAAAAACTGTGTAGTGAGTTTGATGAACTGAGTAAGCTCAAAACTGCACAAATTTCGTTACGATTTCCCCCAGAACACAATGCGGCCGACAACGACAACTTCTACGGGAAAACAACAAACTGGGAAAACCAGAACTGTGCGCTAAACTGAGCGTGAATGGCCATTTAGTTATTGCGCATTATATTTATACTTATCTACGCTCAATTATATTATATTATACAATATGCAGCGCGCTGTTATTAAGCGCGTTGGGCTTATTAATTCCATTACGTATAAGCAATTGTAATAAATCTATAACAAGAAAGATAAAAGTTAATTCGAAAGAATAAATTGATGACTGGTTTTGCAGAATCGAAAAAAAATGCACGAAAACTTTTTAACTCATATCGCAACTCCCGAATGAAGTGAATCAACAATGGCATTTCCTGAACCCTCACTGATTATATAAAGAAATGTCTTTTATCAGCATTAATTGTTCCAATCTCATAACCGACCACAATAGACTCAATTAAATCCCCAATCATTCTGCTAAAACTGCGTCAAATCTACCAACAAGCAGCCTACAACCCATAACGACCGCAATTAGTTCCATTTTCCAATTTTTTCCCTAATCCACAACGTCCTCCAATATCTCAATGTTAACTCTAGTACACGGGTCCGGACACTCCCCTAGATCATCTGTAAGTGATTACATTGCCTGGGTGTCAATTAGCCAAACACTAAATTACAAGCCGATTCTCGGGAGCTCCGTAGAGCATCTATGGCAGGCTCCGCCGGCTGGTGTGGGTGAGGGACTTCCTGAACTTCGATCTGATAGTGATTAGTCTTGACACGGGTCTGACAACAGCAAACGCGCCATAACTATAAGCCGAGGAGGCCAGCAGAGGCTCCTCTATCTTTGGTGTTTACAAACGTTTCAGCAGCATCGTTCCAGTAGGCTTGCCGTAATTAAAAGAGCCACCGACGAAATCAGATTGTCGCAGCCCATTAGAGATGGATGCTTTGCGGCTAATTAAAATGCAAACGACTGAGTCCCGCTGCAGAACAACTAGAAGACGTCTATGGCCCGGAGAATGGCGATGCTAGCGCAATATTGTCAATATTCGTAGTTGTTGCTGGTTTGCCGCAGAAGGGGATAATCTACGGGTGGAGGAATATGTAAGTCAAGGGCACATGCTTTTCGTATGGCGATGCCACAATGGATTCAATGGAGATTGATTCGTTTCGTTTAAATTAAGAATTATGTGTTTCGGATTATCAAAAACTGGAATAAACAAGGTAATTTGTGTGAAACTAGTTTCGGTTATTGATAGCAGAATTGTGGCATCGCCTCCATCGCAGAAATTTTTTAATGTGGCAGTCCTAAGCCCTTTCTACTACCTGTCCGTCACGCCGTTGGTCCAATCATGATACAATGCCTAGTAGTTAGCTTAGTTCGAGGGTAGAACAGGTTTGAGACTATGAGGAGTCATGGGGATGTTCAAGGAGATCGCGATGAGCCATTCGTTTAAATCTTGGATGTTATAGGAGTGGGAAATAAAGACTGCGGTAGATTGTTCCACAGTTGAGTTTTTCTATTTAAGAACGAATTCTTAGTTTGTAGCATGCACGAAACTCAGGTCTTTAAGCAATGGGAAGTGGAGTGTAGATCACTGAATTGAACTTTTGTGCGAAGGACATAGTAACGAAGCGGGTTGAAAATCAGTGGATTTACGCATTTTGGAGGTTAAAAGAGAATAGAATAAACGCTCGTTGCCAACCGTGGGAACCAAAAATTCCCTGACAGCCCTGATTCAAGAGGCCATGGTGAACGAGGCGAAGGATCCCGAAACTTACACGTTTAAAGTCGTGGTAGAAACAGAGTCAAAAGAGGCAGCTTTGAAGGCATCGATGGGGATGAATGAAGCGCAAGAACGGTCAAAAGCAGCGCAAGCACGCGCGTCAACAGAAAAGAAGGAAGCGCAAGAACGTTCAACAACGGAGATAAAGGATTAAGAGGCTTTAAAAGATGGACAGACATTTTCAACAAAAAGTATCACTAGCAAAGCTCAGAGTCGATGGAGCCACAGAGGAACCACCTGGAGCAGAAAATCGAATTAATCTGACTTTCTGTCGACAAAAAGCTGAATAACGAAATATAAAAAATTCGAATATTTCATGAAGGAAAAGGAGGAAAATGTGAAGATCTACAGTTCGTCAGAGCCGACCTAGAAAGGGTAAAGATTCATCACCCCAGAAAGTCATCGGACTCTGGAAACTGCAGCCTCCAACCTTCGACGGAAAAGGCCGATGGCCTAGTTACAAAGTGCCAATTCGAAGCAGCAGCTGGTAATTACTGGACCGAGGAGGAAAAAGCAATGACTTTGACGGTATCACTAAGGACTACAGCAGGTGAAATATTACAGTCAATGCATGCAGACAATGCGTTACGGCGATCAGCACGGAGAAACGTTGCAGGAACTGTGTACCGATATCGAAAGGGTAGGGCATTTGCATATGCTTTCGGTCAAGACTACATTAACGAGGTCAAGAGATGCTTTTCTTAAAACATTTTTACCGACCAGGATCTGCAGCAGGTGGCTAGATTAGCCGGAAAGAAGTATACCGCGGAAGTTTTGGCATATGTTCTGGCATACGACGCAGGGAAGGAAAGAAGAAGGTGTACAGTCCACCTCAAGGAACTCAATACCACTGAGAATATTTGCCACCGAATCAACACCTCGGAAGTACCTGGACGACTCCAATGCTGGAACTGTGGTGAACTGGCTCATCTACTCATCTGGCTCATCAATTGTCGAAAGCGAAGGAGAGTGGAATCCACAGAGTGTAAAGCTATGGTTTCCTAAGAAAGCGGTGCCGCAGGGGCGGTTTCAGAGGGGGTTGTGGTGACCGCGTATAAGTTTAATTACTAAACTTTACGCAATGTCACACAACAACTTCCGGCACGATCAGAACGATCGGTTCGAACACTCCCTCGATCACTGAACTCCAAAGTTCAGTGATCTAGCCAATTTCCGGCATCTTCATTACTGATTACTTCTCTTCTCTTGATGTACGACTACGGTTCCCTACATTGAAATCCGCGTGTAATTAAAAGGCGATATATATATATATATATATATATATATATATATATATATATATATATATATATATATATATATATATATATATATATATATATATATATATATATATATATATATATATATATATATATATATATATATATATATATATATATATATATATATATATATATATATATATATATATATATATATATATATATATATATATATATATATATATATATATATATATATATATATATATATATATATATATATATATATATATATATATATATATATATATATATATATATATATATATATATATATATATATATATATATATATATATATATATATATATATATATATATATATATATATATATATATATATATATATATATATATATATATATATATATATATATATATACCAACAGTTAAAAAACTTAAAATAAGTGATACCTAATACATTACATTATAGTGATTTATAACAATATGCAATTTTAATTAAAGAACCTATAACTAATATAAAACGTGGCATCATAGGCAACCATAGGGTAATTGGGTAATTACCCCCCCAAGAATTTTCGTTCGCTTATTTATTTTTATTCTTAAAAATTACCACAATTTCAAACAAACAAGATAAGTTATGGTGAATCTAGTCGGGGCAGTGGCGTACCTAGGGTAAAGGGCGCCCAGGGCAAGTATAGAAAAAGCGCCCTTTCGTAAAATCTTAAAACAAATAATAAATACACTGAATAAAGGCGGAAACACACTATTAAAACCCGACCCAACGAAACGTCTCAACACCCGACGTGGACTGTGCACATACCAACAAATAATATGGAAAATGTACGATTTGATTTGACTCAACACGCGTCGCATCACGTCGGTTCGCATCTCGTTTCAATAGTGTGCCGCCGCCTTAAAATTCTTAAATCTCACAGAACAGTTTTATTTTTGGTATTATAACTAGAATCATTTCTCTAAAGTGTTAATCTCACAATTGCACTTTTCTCGATTTTTGCGACGCAAATAAATTTATAATATCTTCAAAATCAGTTTTCTTCATTTCTTCTCGCTCTATACTTAAAAACGCTAGATCACACAACCTCTCTTGGCCCATGGTAGCTCTCAAGTATGAAAGGATCAATTCCAGTTTACTAAAAGATCGTTCGCAACTTGCAATAGATATTGCAATTGTAGGAAGAATTTGAATGGATATGCGCAAATTAGGAAACACGCTTTCATCTCCATATTGAACAATGAATTCTAAAAGCTCTGCAGGTTTTTTTAGGTTCACATTTTTCCTTGTGGATATTAACATTCTAATATCTAATATTTCTTCGTACAACTGCTCTCCGTTAACATCACAGCCATAGAAATCGCCAAATGCATCACATGTTTTCTTCAAAGTATCACAGTCGTCGGCACCGTAACACAATGTTTCAATATCGAGAAGAAATCCAAATCTTGAATCAGTTTCATGAAGACGAGTAAACCTTTCAGTCATTTCACATATAATACGATCCAAGGACCCCTTAATTACTCGACGCATTTCTTCTTTAGCAGTCGTTTAGCCGGCATCATATGCAATCTCTCCAGCCATATGTTTCTTTCTTTTGACGCGTTTTTCAATCGATACATCCCAATTCCTGACAAAGATTGCAACCTTTCTCGAGTGCATCATCAACTAGTTTTTATTTTTCGTTAGAAAAATGATCTCTCAGAGCTTTTACATCTAAGGCCGCATCATGGAAATTCATACTAGGATCTTGAAGTCGCTTTTGAACACGGTCAATAGGAGCAAGTACAGTTTTCCAAAATCCTAACAAAGTCAGGAAGTCGTAGGACAACATGCGATTATATAGAAGTCTTGCTTCACTTCTGGTTTCACTAGTTTGATTGTCATCTTCTGTCATGTCTTCAAGAAGTTTCAATATAAGCTCGAGATATTTTTCAACTGGTTTTACTGCTTCGACCCTTGCACTCCATCTTGTTTCAGACTCTGATTTTACAACCACAGGCACGGACTCCTTGAATTTTTCCCAGCGCAAAGTAGAATGAGAAAAGAAAACGTAAAGAGCTTCGATAGTTCCAAAAAACGTGACCATAACGGTATCCTGCTTAGCTGCATGTACACCAACCCAATTAAGAGAATGGTTATCGCAATTTACAAATATCGCTAGACTATTTTTCTCGCTGATTCTTTGTTGAACTCCAGTTATTTTCCCAGCCATCACTGGAGCGTTGTCATAACATTGTGAACGGCAATCCTGTAGATCCATATCGTCTTTGTCTAGCTGTTTAAAGATTACATCAACTAAACTTGCAGCGGCCTTTTGACTTATTTGAATAAAGCCTAGAAATGACTCTCTAATGCGAACTGATATTTGCTCAAAATCAACCACTTCATATCGCACTGCTTCTGACATCTGCTCACGATGGGCCTGATCAGGAGTTGAATCGAACATAAGACCATAATATTTTGATTTACGAATGACGGGGTCGAATTTGGCCAGAAGTTTTATTAATTCAGGAAAATTACCAACATTATTGGATTCGCATCCATCGCATGTACTGAGTGACTCTCTATGACCTCGTAATGCTAAATTTTGAGTGGCAAGGAATTTGATGCAGTGAAGGATTCGTGTTAATAATTCACGCCACTTTTGTTTTTCTATCTCGAACTGGGCTTGAAGTTCGGCGTCAATGATCCCTTTGTTTGCTGTGAAATTTCTTTCCATCTCTTTCCATTCTGTAAAGCATGTACGGTGGTTGTTCGCATTTTCATGTGCTGTAAGTCTTTCAGGTGCTTTCCAGTGGGTAAATCCATGTTCGAGCTCCAATGAAGAATGATTATCCGATTTTGAAAAAAGGAGACAGCAGAAACAAAAAGCTGACTTTTTAGACGGAGAATAAACTAACCATGAGCGAATCACTTCTTCACCACGATCTCCAATTTTTTTCTTGAACCAATGTTTGTTCATACAACGATTATTTGTTGGCAAGAAAGGACCTTCAGTATTTTGGAAATATTTTGAGCCAAGATTAATAAGATCTGTTGTTAAATCATCCTCTATAATTGATTTACCAGTTCCCTTATCAAATTGACTGCATTCAGTTGATGCAACGGGCAGCGCTAAGCAGTTCACAGCCACTAAGAGAGAAAGAAAGAAAGAAGATGCAACGGGCAAAATCGGTTGAATCGACGATTGTTTTTCCCGAGATCGCCATGCAAATTTTTCCAAAGATCGCCATGCAAATTTATTTCAAATGTCTAAAGTTTTATCTTACGAACAAATGTCTAAACTTTTATCATACGGATTCTGTGAAAAACCGCATAAACTGAATTTCCATGGTTTGTGATACAAGAATTTTGCGCCCCGCTTTGATTGGCGCCCAGGGCACGTGCCCTACCTGCCCCACCCTAGGTACGCCACTGAGTCGGCGATATATGACGGTGAATTTTTCCAAAACTGCTGGAGAGTCGTGGAAGGGACCGATACCCGAGACTCCCGCTAATATGGCACGCTATGGCTGATTCCACGCGAGCGTACACACGTCATGACAAGAGTCGGCTGCAAAGTGTTTTATAAAGAAGAGAGTGAGAGGACGATGGGGAGGGCACACAAATTTGAATGATCTTTTCAGCAGATTTTTGATCTGTGTTTGCTTGAATATCTGACCATTTTGTAAAAAAATCAAGAAGCGGTTCTAAAATGGCGCCCGATTTTTGCAATTGTGTTCCCCGACCCACCGACATGGGCATCAAATGGAAGGGCATGACAGATAGAATACAATTAGTTGTGTCGCGTCATTCCAAATTCAAAATGGCGGATTACTTTTTTCCTCACAACCCCCTCGGAATGGGTATCAAATGAAAGGGTATGACGATTGTAATGCAGTAATCTGTCTGACGTCATTTTGATTCTAATATGGCGGCCACCACAAAATGGAGAAAAACATATAATAGACTAAAAAGTAGGAAAGAAAATTTATGTAATATGTTTCATCAAATCAATATAAATAAATATATGGGTTCATTTGCTTCCTTTGCCTATCTATACTATTATATAAAGAGAAAAGATTTGATTGTTTGTTTGTTCCGGATAAACTCAAAAACTACCGAACCGATTTTAAAAATTCTGTCGCCAATAGAAAGCTCTATTATCAGCGAGTAACATGGGGTATACTCGTATATGATCGAAATTCAAAATGGAAGCAGAAATATGGTTGAATTTGCCAATTTTATTCCGATTCCAATAAAAGTGGGTATCTAGAGGTTTTTAAGGTCGCAAATAACGAATTTGCAGTCAAAAATTATAAAATCAAGATGGTCGACGAACTTGCAAATTGTGTTCCGATTCCAATGAAAATCGGTATCTGAAATTTTTTAAGGTACCGAATTTACGAATTTACGAAGGTACCGAAGTACGAATTTTGTTAAATTTGTTCCGATTCCAATTAAAGTGGATATCTAGGGGTTTATAACGTCGCAAATAACGAATTTTTGGTCAAAACTTATAAATTCAAAATGGCCGACGAATTTTCAAATTGTGTTCCGATCCCAATGAAAATCGATGACTGGGGTTTTTTAAGGTAGCAAATAACGAATTTATGATCAAAACTTATAAATTCAAATTGTGGGACCAATATACCGGACGAATTTTGCCAATTAAGTGTCATTTCCCGGTTAACTGTATGTAGGTTGTTCAATACATAGTTGGAAAATCGGAAAATCTTGACATTCTAGCTATAAATGGAAAAACATTGAACATAGTGTATCCTGAGGCTCTCTAAGCAATCGGTTCAGAATGGATCAACAAGGTTTTTTGGTGAGATGGTAAGGAGAAGCCGAAATGTGGGATTTATATGGGTTCCAGCTAGTTGTATATAATTTAAGACAGTCGTCGGAGCTGACATGCACTTTTAATTTTTTTTTGATGTTGATTGTTTTGTATTTATGGAATAAAAAAATATTTAAGTTTTTTCTTTTTTTAAAATTATCCCCCCTAAGCCAGTTGGCTGGAAACGCCCCTACGGTGCCGTCGGCAAAGGCGGCATCTCAATTTAAATGAGCGATGACACTCGCCAGAGGCGGCATTTTTGGCGATATTTAGATGAGCGCAAAAATTTAAATGAGCGGTTACGATAAAGAAAAGAAGACAAACATCAACCACAACGCTCAATAGATTACCAATAATTGGCACACGCAGCACGCACACAATAAACAAACGGACAAATCCAGTAGGACTTGTAAGCTAACAGAAGTACTGAAATGAGGACTTACTAGTAAGGGGTCGACCTTACCATACCCCTTACAGAAGTACTTATTTTTACACACCATGTCATAGGAGGTAAGGCCTTACTTTTTTACTTTCCTTAGAGTAGTTACATAAGTACTTACTTTTGAGTACGTACAGAACTTCTCATCTTAGAGCTGTTAGAAATTACAATTACAAAAATACAAATCGGACAAACTTTTAACTTGTTTGGGTCTAATTCATCATCAATTTTCAATATTTTGCCTTTTGCCAACTATGGAAAAAATGGCAAAAAATTGAAAAATTTAGGTTTTTTACTTTTTCAAAGTCCTAAAATAGACATTTTAAATAAAGCAACGAAGTATTGCGTATGCTCACAAGAAAGTACATAAAAAACCGACAATTTAAAAAAAAATATTTTATCGTACGATAATTTGGCAAAAAAATGGCGGCAATTTTAAATTTTTTTCGAAAATTGCCAATTGTTGCCGTAAAAGTCGAAAGTTTTCTTTGAAATTTCAACCACGTATTTATAGCGTCAAATTACATGTTTTCTCCAATTTTTATCAAAATCCGACTATTTTCCCGTTATTTATTTCATTTTTAGTAAAATAAACCAAATTTCATACATTTTGGTTCTCTGATATTAGGATAAGGCGTAATTTTATTTCAAAATTCTTCATTTTTTTTAATTAAAATTATGGCAATAAATTTATGTTTGTACTCCTTGAGGCAAATTTGGGCACTCCTTTATTGGAATTGCGATTTTTAACAACTGAAGAGGCAGAAAAAAATGCCCAAATGGGATCAGATTATTTAATACAAACGAGGCTGTCACAATAACCGCATTTTAAGTGTTGCGCAAGAAAAACTATTTCGGCAGAACACACAACTTTTCCACGGCTTATATTACGCAAAATGGGGCAACGTAGACTAGTCATGATTACTATGTAGTAAAACCGATTTTTAAGAAGAGAGAGGTGAAGGGGCGGCATGCTCACCCCGCCCCTTCACGTCTCTCTTCGTAAAACTCGGTTTTACTACATAGTAATCATGACTAGTCTACGTAGCCCCATTGTTCCTCATTGTTACTGCAGGCTTGGCTTATGAAACTGTATTTGTGCCGAATATTTTTTATATGATTACAACAAACATCGATGTATTTGATTGCTTAGCAAATGGCGCTGTTCATGTTGTGAAAGGAGAACTAAGTGTTATGTGGATTAATTTCCCAAACTCACTAAAGATTGGCCAAAAAATAAAGAAAAAAGTCCCTGGACATGTAACTGCAAACCAATTAGGAAAACTGCTGTACCGATAAGAAGAAGATCAGCAACTTTTCTACTTGAGAATAACAAAAAGATAAATGTTAACCCAGGGCCGTCCTAAGGTATTCAGCGCCCGTGGGCTACTAAAAATAATGCGCCCCTGTTCGTAAGAAAATACACGTGATGTCTGGGGGGCGCGGGGTGACCGACAAGTTATACAAAAGTGTCAAAACTAGACAAAGTTAATTGATTGGAATGGTAATCAATATAACATAAAATTCATACAAAATTATAAAAACAAAAACTGAGTACAAAATATATGGTAACGAGTGAAGGGAAGGAGTGAAAACCACTCCTAAATTGGCATAAATATGGAAAATCCAGAGCAATTTTCCATAGATCGCTTGCTCAATCCTTCACTTTTGGCACAAATTTTAATTCCAATTTCTGAGCTTTACTTGAATTTTAAGGCGACTTAGGGGTAGTTCTCACCTCTAGAAAGTGAAAAAATATTTTTCAATTTTGGAATCACCGTTATTTTAAACTTACAGAAAAAAGTGAAAAAAAATTTTGTGTCCACCATTTTCCATCTGTTAATTTAAGCATGGCTTTCACCCGTTACCAAACACTTTGAGCTCAGTTTTTATAGACGCACTAAATTTGCCAATTTGCACATTCCAGAATATTATTTCAGAGTCTCATAAACATTGTTGCGAAAAAAAACCTTAAAAATGGCGATTTGGCGAATTTAGAGGTGATCCAACCGTTTTAGAGCCACGGGACCCCGATTTTCGTGATCAGCGCCCAAAAAACATAGAGTGCAAGTATAGTCCGGGGAAATTAGCATTTTAAGGAGACAAAATTCCAAATTGGCTGAAAATTGGTCCACAGCTTCCTTGGGACTTTTTAAGAAAACAATTTCGGAATCGCAAAAAAAGAAACCCCCGCCGGACTCAAATATAGTTTTTTTCGAAATTTTTTTTTGACCGACGACTGGCGAGCTCGTTTCTCTTGTGCATCGATATCTTTAAGTAGGATAAATTCAAAGGACCATTGTTCATAACGAAAATGATGAAGTTCCCATAAAACACATTCATCAATACATTTGGGGCCGATTCATTTTTTGGCTCAAATTTCCCGTCGAATGCCCGTTTCTACAGCTCAGTACTTGGACTTTTAAATCTTTTGGTCAAATTTGGCCGTCGTGAGGCCGAATGTGCTCCCATTAAAAATAGTTAAAAACTCTACGTCCATCATATGCCCCTTAAAAAGCCAAGTGGCCGGTGTTCGCCCTTTGTAAGGCCGGTTTTTATTTTTACTCGGGTGGTCAGCGAAGGACGATGCCTTGCCTCTGCCAGCCTTAATAAATATTGGAACAAGCCGTTTTATGCTCTTGAAGCTATAAAAAGTGAATCTGACCACCAAAACGATTTGGTTAAATTTAAGCGACAAGATTATTGGCTCAATTAAATTCTCTAGAAACAGCCTATTTTCGGAATTTTGGGGATCTATACTAAAGCAATTTAATATAGTTTTCAAAATTCTTCAAGGTGTCAACCCAGCCGTAGATGTAATTTTCAGTCTCTGCGAGTAACTTATCACTTCCAAAGAAAGCAAATGGGAATATTTGAGGAGCTGGGGAACATAACCGGACTTGTCCACAATAACCGAATTTTTTTTTAAAATTTTTTTGTACTCTCTAAGCCTATGTCTAGGGACCCCTGGAATATTTTCATCCAAAAATGGTTCAAACCCATAGAAAACATTTTTTAAAAATACTGATTTCGTTCATAATGGACTTTTCCTATTAAAAAATGAAAAAAATTCAAAGGAAATTGTTTCATAACTAGACTTGTCCATGACAGTTTTCAATCAAAACCGGAGATGTCCCATACATATCCATCGTTGCCAAACAAAACCGGACTTGTCCATTACAAAAACGAAAAAATATATAGAAAATATGTATTTTAGTGACCAAAAAGTGGGCTATTGGTTATTTATATAATAAGCTATAATTATATTGAAACGCCCAAATTTCAGCTAATGTGTAACTATCGAATTCAGTATTTTTGCTCTAGTGTAAAAATCAATTATTGGGACAAGTCCGGTTATGTTCCCCAGCTCCTCATTTTGAAGTTTATGAAGAAGCTGGTAAGAAAAAATCCACAGAAGAATACACAAGCGATCACAAGAGAATTATTAAGAAGAAAAAACGACACGACTAATGTCGTGAGGGAGAAGTATTGTTAAAGGACGTGACACATTTCAATGTTAATACCTCTTCCCAATATACCACCAATTGTTGGAGGAGTTGAGGCAAAATTTTACAATAAATGATAATAATAGATATCTTGTAAACATTACTTTTGTCGCACCTACGATTCGGACCCATCGAAATGAGCACGGAATTTTTCATTATTTATACTGTGACGAAATCGGGGAATCCGCTTTCTTTAAAGAATGTATAATAATGACGTTTTGCTCATTGTAGCGACTGGCAAACCGTCTGAACTGACTTGCAGGGATTCCCCGTATTTTAATTTGTGCTTGGATTATTTATGACTAATATTCAACAAGAATGACTTCTATCATATAAAGAATAGTGTTCAATATTGTACGAGGGTCGTCTTAAAAGTAAGTTCCACTATTTTTTTAAATCCGTGTCGTTGGCGGAAGAAGTCTGCGAGTCTCAGGGAATTCGCGAGTACTGGCAGTACTGTAAAATGTCTATGCCCGTGCGTCGATTGATCCGACAGTCAGGCTTCAGCCACTATGGAGACTCCACTCGCTCCTACCTCCAATACACCAAATAAAGCGAAAGTTTTGGAATCCGCGGGAAAAAGGCAAACGTTCTTTTAAGATTCCAAAGGGGTGTTGTTGATCAGTTGCCTGCCACGTGGGACCACAATCACAGCTCCACGCTTTTGTGGGGTGTTGCAAAAACTCAGAAAGGCGATCCAAAGCAATGGGAGCGGAAGTTGACAAAAAACCGTCCTATCGCTCTGCTGAATCCAGAAAAAAAACTTTATTTGGAACTAGTTTCATTTCAACGAGTTTATTAGATATTAGAAAAACTATTCAAATTTAAGGTGCTTGTGACCCTTAGCCCAAGTCTTTCCATTTAAACAAAATAAAAGGCTTGACCGAATGTTATGAATTTTTTTTCAGAGCATGTTTTGGTTAATACGCGCCGATCGGCACCTCAACAAAGTCGGTATCATATTTGGTACATCACGAGCTTCGCTCAAACAAAAAAACGGCTCCACAGATTTTTATGAAAATATTTTCATATTATAACTTCGGTAATACGCGTCGATCGGCAGCTCAATGAAGTCAATATCATTTTTGGGTCGCGCGATATCGTGCAGGTACAAAAATCACTTACGTAGTCTAAACAAAGAAACCGCTCGACCGAATTTTATGAAAATCTTTTCAGATTATAACTTCGGTAATACGCTACGACCGGGACCAGTCGGTATCATTGTTGATTCGCGCGAAATCGTGCATGTATAAAAATCACTTACTTCGTTTAAACAAAAGAATGACTCGACCGAATTTTATGAAAATCTTTTCAGATCATATTTCAGTTAATACGCTTCGATCGGCACCTCAACCAAGTCGATATTTTTTTTGCGTTCGTGCATGAGAAAATGACCACATACGTACGCACACACACCCACGCATACTTCTTCTCAAATTGGGACCTTGAAAAATGAAAATACGTTGACAATTACGATTTCGACTTTGTGACCGATTACAATAACTTCCCTATAAACTGGGAAGTTAATAAGAGGGCGGCAAAATTTTCTTCCGCCCCGGGCGGCTGATACCCACGCTACGCCACTACCACCAATGTCGCATTCTTAAGGCCCAATTACAATGAGGGGAAGAAACTTTTGCCAGATGAGAAACTTGATTCGCTCCTACATAAGTAAATAAGGGTGGACATAATAAAGCTGCGTCAACAAAAGCTAAATCGAAATGAATTTTTGTTTCCTGGGGTTCCATATTCGTTTCATTCTCGTTAAATTCCCACTTGGAAAACTTTTTATTGTAAAAAGTTACGCAGAAAGATTAATGCTCACGAAAGTTTCTTGCTCTCATTGTAATTGGGCCTTTATGCAACTTGGATACAAAGCATGAAACGGAAGTTAGAGTCAACCGATCTACATATATCAGTGACAGCACGGTACCAATGCTATCCGTATCAGTGGCTTCCGTGATGAATTTTTCACTGACGTATACACAGCACTGCCTTTTCCGCATCAGTAGTCAATGTTCAATGGCATCAGTGCAAAGTTTTAGTTTTGGAATTTGGAAAGTGATCTCAAGTGAAGTGCATTTGCTGCAATAGCACAGAAACAGGATTGAGTGTATGTTTTTCAAATAAACTTCATCTACATTTCTGTTGAATTCTTATAAAATTTCCCGTTGTTTAAAAAACATTTGTTTCACGTCCAGGATAAATTAAAAAATATCGATGACAACGTATTTTTTGTGTTTTTCACGGACGCCTGAAAGGTACTGAGAACGTGTCGGTGCCCCTCTGCGTGTGGCAACATGTGGCGCCCTTCCCAATTTGTTTCCATGGAATAATATCGTGCCGATATTTTTTTCATTGATGCTCCCAGTACTGCGCTGTAGTCGTCGTCACATGTGTGGATGGTCCTTAAAACTCTACCCGATTGATCTTGTGGATGATCTACAAAAAGAATGTGTTCTTTCAAAACAATTCCAGAAGGATTTGAAGGAAGCATTTCTGTATACAGAAATAGCATTACGTATGTTGCTTTGCATTGATGCAGTGCAGAACGTCTGTTTTCGGTACTCAAAGGAATAAAACATTATCTACGTTCCTGGATAAGTGTAGAACGTTTGAACAATTTAGCCACCCTTAATTTGTGCATCGCAAAAACTATAAATATATTTAGTAAATGATGTTTATTATGTATGGCATTTTTTCATTATTAAAACATTTTTGCTTTTTTCCGTTAATTTATGGGGCGACAAATTGCTTTATCTGCTGCTGTACTTGATGGTAGTCCGAAATCTAAATGGCTGCATATTTCGAGGCTGACTCTCTCGACTCTCCTGGATTTCCATAGGAGCAATCTGGACGATGTGTATAATGCATTTTTGACGATCATTCACGGCACCATCTCGAGATTTGTTCCATTCTGCTCTTCTACTAAACTTAATCATCCGCCAGGCGCGGATCTAGAATTTTGTTTTGGGGCGGGGTCACGGAATTAAAAGTGGCGAAAAAAAATTTTTACTCCTAAAAAAACAAAAATAAAATTAACAAAACGAACAAAACTAACCGAATTTTCTGGTGGATTAAAAACAAACGTGCCCTACGAAAACGTGCCCTAATGTGTTTTTGAGGAAGACGCGCCCTTTCTTGCGAGTGCAGCTAACTTCAGAGTTTGCAAATCAAAACATATAGAAAGAGTATAGATCAATTAGTCCAGGAGAGATAGCGGAAAAATATTCAAAAGTTGAAATAAATCTACCCTGCGATTTTTCGACTCTATAATTAAGAGAAAAATCGTAGGAATTCAATGAATGTGTTTTGGAAAAAATCGGTCCAGGAGAACAGGTGTAAAAAAGCTAATAATGGTAGCGAAAACACGTTTTTCAACGTTTTAGGTGCGAAAAAAATTTGTTTTTGGAAAACAAAAAATAGTCCGTAATAGCGCTTAAAAAGACGAAAATTTTGAGTTTTGGACAATTGAAATCGGTCAACAGGTTTTTTGCAAAAAAAAACAAAAACCACGAAATATGGCCATTTTTTGACATTTAATTACAGGGACTTTAAGTATCATAGAGCCTTGTTTCAGGGCTGAAATTGTGGCTTCTGTTAGTGCCTACCTACAATAAAAATTTCATGCAAAAATAATTATAACTTTTCGCGTAAATCTCAAAAATGTAAAAACAGCCGTTTCAGGAAAAAAGTTTGAACAAGTCGCACGGTGGTACTAGAATTATTTTGAAAAGCCCTATTTATTCTCGAAGAGTTACTCTACCAACCCATTTTCATGAAAAGTTGGTGAGGTTCGATTTAATACCTCATAAACGCGTTTGAAAACAGGCACTTTTCTTGATTTTCAGAAAAAACACCTTTAAGCGAAGGGGAAGTGGAATATGGTGTGGATTTCTATTCAGTAGATTTCGAGAAATCAAAATTTTTTCCTGTCAGGCATATATGCATATGGAAAAGCTCGAAATTCCTACGATTTTTCTCTTAATTATAGCGTCCAAAAATCGCAGGGTAAATTTATTTCAACTTTTTTCTATCCCTCCAGGACTAAATCTGCTGTTGACCTTGAAGGTCATTTTTAAAGGTTGTCTTTTTAATTTGCAAAAAAGTTGGGTTGGTTTTGTGCGTTTGGTTATTTTTTGTTTTTGTTTTTTGAGTTGGGTCAATTTTGTTTTTTAAACAGCGAGCGATTTTGAGCAGTGCCGCTGCTGGCATGTGTGCAACTGCACAGGGCCCCGTGTGTTGGGGCCTCGCGAGCGAAAAATTGTTTTGGCAATAAAAATCATTTGAATTCATTATTTGCACATTTACTTCATCGAATAGACCACACAAATGAGTACGAGCCACAGAAATCAGCATATGGGCCATAGTTCTGTTACGGGTACGGGTAATTTTTTGGACTCTCTGGGACCCCTCGCTGAATTTTTGCACAGGGCCTCCCAATTGTCTGGCCGCGGCACTGCTTTGAGGGGGGTCATGACCCCCGTGACCCCCCCCCTTAAATCCGCGCCTGTCATCCGCCCTGATTTTGTAAGGGCTTATTGCGGTTAAATGCCAAGAATAAAATGCATAGGTGGCACATCTTAGGGAGAAAGGATGAAGACTATATTATTCTCTCCAGGTAGAAGATAGAATACAATTACCTGCACAGGTTTCTTTTCAACCAATACATCGTGTCCATTGAAGCTGACATTAAAGTCCCTTTGGTCCTTTCTGGATAGAGCCTGATCCAAATCAGTTGAGGTTTTCTCCGCGCATTCGGAAGTAAAAATTACACACAAATAAACATTGCGCACATCGGGATAAGACATGCGCCTATGTATTTTCACATTTCCCCTTCGAAATCTGTTGTTATTCTCACTCTTCTGTTGTTATTCTACGTTGAAAATGCGACTTTTGAAAAACCTCATCTGTTTTGGATCGGACTCTACCAAGCGCTCTTCATCAAAAATACCTCTGGCCATGCATTATAATGACGTGTCATCTGTCAGTTTAGAGGAAAGTGTAGAATTGTTTGCATCTTTTTTAGCTCTGTCTACAATCCTAATATCAATCACTGCCAACTTCCCTCATTTAGTGACAATTCTCAGATAGACATTTCTGTCTTATCTCTTAGCATCGACGAAGTATTACAAGGTTTGTGCAATCTGTCCGATGATGCTTTTTACGGACGACTTAATTTGTAATCTTCTACCAAAAAGATGTGCTAAAAATTTGGCTCTCCCGTTGATGATCATTTTTAATTACTCTCTAAGCCAAAGCCAATTCCTCGAGTGGTGGATACACTCCTTCATCAAACCACTGCATAAATCCGGCGCTGACAATGTTTCTAACTATAAAGGCATCGCCAAACTCTTACCTGTCCCTAAACTGTTTGAATCAATTGTAAAGGATAATATTTACTTTTGTGTTAAGTATGTTATTGATGATAGGCAGTAAGTCTACCGTCACAAACTTGGTTTTATTTAAAAATCATACTATCAATATTATGGAGAATGGTGGTCAGGTCGATGCTATCATGGCGGGTTTCTCGAAAGAGTTCGATAAAGTAAATGATGATCTACGGTATACGCATAGATACGCATACGGTTTTCATAGCAGTATGCTGCTATGGTTGGATTCATATTTGAGAAATCATAAGCAGACTGTTTTAATCTAGTCTACTGTCTCTTCATATTTCGAGACGCCTTCTGGGGTTTCCCAAGAAAGCCACTTAGGGCCTTTTTTATTTATCCTATTTGTAAATTCTGTCTCAACACTATTTAAGCATGCTTCAGTACTCCTTTATGCGGATGATATGAAGATTTTCGCCCCCATACCCTCTGACTCGGACTGTGTCCTACCTCAGGAAGAACTTAATGTATTTCTTGAGTGGTCTAAGAGCATCGATCTGGAGCTAAGTAAATCTAAATGTAATGCATTTTCTTAATTTCGCTCAAAAGACCACAGGGGTGCACGCTCCCGTCACAGGGATGCACGCTCTCGCCACAGGGATGCACGCTCTCGCCACAGGGATAAAAGAAATCGCCTGTATTGTTTTAAAAAATTGTAGAGGACGAAGAAAAAGGGCAATTATCCTGGTGGCCATAAAGGGTGCCAATAGCATACTCAGTAGAACGGTTCTCGTTCGATTGCGTAGGTCAAGCAGCATTGGAAGTGGTTAGTGCTTAGCTGGGGGACTGCTTGGTAAAACAACTAGGGATGTTACGAATGTGATATTTTTCACATTCGCGAATGCGAATGCGAACGCGAATGTTCAGAATGCGAATGTGCCAATGCGAATGCGAATACGAATGTTTAGAAATAGCATTAAAAAAATTTAATTAAATTAAGGCCTCATTTTTTTATTACAAACAATAGGATATGAAAAAATATTAGAACAATAGACCAGTGTTATATACGGTAATGGTATTCTTTCTTCTCGTATTTAATAGTCAAAGTTCAAGAGAGGAATATTATATTTCCATGAGGCAATTTCTAAAGGCTCCCATACCTATACAAGCCGCCGGCAAGCCATGGCCTGAAGGATTCTCGCCTTGAGGCCAAGTATAACCACACACTCACTTACCCATACCGTTAAGTGGATGGGGCCTGCAGTCCAAGAAAACTGACAAAAATCTGAAGATCTGAACTTCTATTCAGCTAAAATTTTCGTGAGACCATGAATATGTATGCACTTGAATTAACAACCTAGTCTGTGTGTATGTAGGGAATCATGGGGTCACCTGTAGTCCACGGCCTGTCAGACGTATGCCAGACTTAGTAATGTATGGCCTTCATCGGGCGGTACCTGCTGACCTAGCTTAAAAGGCTACGGTCTGCCGGCGACCTGTTGTGAATGGGGTCCTTAAGGTGCTCCTATATAAGGCCGGCTGCACTGAACAATTACTCATTCGGAACCCTGGCTGGTGGAGCGCTCAGATATTTGCGAGCCAGATCTGTGAATTTGTCGTATTTTAATTTTGTTTTCCACGAGGCACGACACGACCTACACACATTCGCATTCGCAAAACATTCGCATTACCTGATGCGAATGCGAATGTCGATGCGAATGTTTAAAATGATGCGAATGCGAATGCGAACATTCGTAACATCCCTAAAAACAACACTCGCCTTTGGAATGGTCTAAGCCGATTCGGATGCATTTATAAATGTTAATGCCTCAATTTTTAGATTTTTGTGCCAGTGGCGGGAGAGTGGATGCCTCTAGCGAACAATTTTTTAGGTTTTCGTGCTTGTGGCGGGAGCGTGGATACCTGTGATAGAAGCGTGCATACTTTGTGGCATGTCTATTTGTTCGCTATGCGTGCTAGCTGCTGGCGGGTGCGCGCTAGTAAGAAAATTAACCAAATAAATTATTTTTACTCGCGAAATAAATTCCTTTTTACACTATAAGAAAACCACTTGAATTTTACTAAAAAAACACGCCACGTACTATTATCCTAGAAGACTTGTACAGGCGAATTCACCCTAACTCAAATAAGCCCATCCTCACTTTTAGAATAGTTAGCAGTATGAGCACCGCTTGGAGATTATGATTAAAATCCTTCAGCTGTGTTTTTGGTGTGGTATGGTATTTTTTCGTATGAAAAATATTAAAAATATATTTTAGGCATTTTAAATATTCCTGGAACTTCTATCATTATTATTTAAACAAGAAAATATAAATAAATTCCAAACATGATTAATTATGCATTAAATAGAAAAAAAAGTAACCGAAAACAAGTGAAAGTAATTGATCAAAACTTTGCTGAATTTAATTTAAAGATTATTATGAATAAAAAAAATGAATTTAATCAAGGATGAAAATGAATTTAAAGACAGCAAACCAAGGAATTTTCATAACGAGGTTCTAATGAAGAATTATTCTAGCGTAAGGAACTCATCCTGCCCTTCTACAAAATTATCTCTGATTCTGTAGCAAGGAAAAAGAAAATACACGTTTTTTTTGTCGGACAACAACAATGACGTGAATTCTAATTAATTGTAGGCTTCATTTTTTTTGTGGAGGTAAATTTTTTTTTGGTTGCTTACTTGTTGTAAAAGACGTAAAACATCACCATCCCACAAGATTTTTAACTTCAAAGTATTCTCATAAAGCACGTGGCCGCATTCAATTTCTTGATTGAGCACTCAAACCTCGCCAATAATGCCGCCCACCCCCCGAACCTCCCCCGCCAACCGACATAAGAAAGGAAAATGAGAGCGAGACTTGGTCCGTGGGTAATTGAATCAGAATATTGAGGTGTACGACTGCCGCCAGTTCGAGGGCAAAGAGAGAAAGATAGAGCGCGGCTGGAAAAACTTCGCCTATAAGGAGTAACCGACAAAAAAAGGCTCTCGGAAAGGACTAACCAACACCGAAATACACCATGCTCCTCTTGTCCCACCACGACCATCTGTTTCGGCAGGCAAATAAAAGCAATTTTCACAAATGGGAAAATTTATGTTATAATGTACTGTGCTGGTCCTTTCTGTAGGACGAGCAACAAAAAAACGGGGAAAATGCAAAAGGAAAAAAATTGAAAAGGATTTGGTCGTCCCTGAAGAAAAGATGATTTTTCAGTTAAGTCTCCGAGTGGCAGAGCATCGCACAAAATCATTTTTTCATTATTCAAAATGCTCCAGGAAGCTTTGAAGGGAAAAAGTGTACGTTATACGGTATTTGTTGTTGTTGTTGTTGTTTTTGTTGTTAGTATGGCCCTTTTTCCCTGTACCGGTAAAGGAAATTCGAGGACGTCATTTATGTATGGCGTAACTTCCTTCTTTCATTCTGTCTGTTCGGCTCTTATCGTATAGAATTCAATGCTCCATTTTTTTCCAGAGGAGACGTGGAAAGTTCATAAAAAAATTGCTCCTTCTTATCCTTATGGTAAATTATCTCATTTCTTTCTTTTTTTTGCCCCCATCCTGTTTACTTATTTTTCTTTTTATTTTTAAATACGCAACTACCCTTTTTTTCTCGAAATGCTCCTTTATATACTCGTGTATACACATTTCGTTTTTTTGTTGTTGTTGTTGTTATTACTGCGAGAAAATCCGTTCAACTTGTATACACACGCTATATACATACGTACATATATATTAACAGGAGGCAATTTTCCTGGTCGTTTACTTTCTCCAAAGACAATACACAAAAATAACTGCAACGCAAAAAATAAATTCAATGTTTTCCTTGGCAAACCAACCGCCCCCAACTGCCTCCAGGTTATTTGTGAAAGAGACACAAATGAAAATGTCTTAAGGATAGGAAGGATGCGTAAAGGATAAGAATAAAATGGTTTTTCATTTTTGTTGGAAAATTAAAGGGAACAAAATTTTGTATAAGAATTTTCTCAAAAAAAAATTTGTTTGCTCTATTCTTATTCTTTTAATATAAGTATAACAATTTCGTTTTGTTGACAGGAAAGGACCCCGGTACAATGTATATGGAAATTGGCTTTCGGTGGAAAAAAAATCAAAGTGGATATTCTGATGCGGAAGACGATTCTGAACAAATTTCTTGGTGGGCACTTTTTCAAAAAACGTCACTGGAAAAAAATACAGAGGCTTAAGACAACCCGCACGCTACAGGCTTTCCATCGGCCGACAGATACTTATCTGTAGCTAACGCTAAAGGCCGCTGGTCAAATGGTCAAATTGGATGTACTGTACATCCATGCTGTACCATGATTTTCATCAAACCTGCACGCGCATCGAGTTTTGATCGGCCAACCGGCTCACAATTGCTAGTTTTGGTTGTACTTCCGCACTTCGATGTGCATACAATTTGATCGTGTATGGTGGCCTTAAAACCTCCCAGAATAACGCTTTAAAAACAATAAAAATATTTTTCTACGCCTCTGTTAGAATATAGGCATTCTGATATTACTTTTAGTTACGGAATTAGCAGCATTCCACACCCGCGTGGAATATTCATTCCATCACTTGTTATGGAATGACTACTATTGGCGACATCTGTTCGTCGTAATCCAAGAATATGATTTATTAATTAAAGAAAAAAAAGATTTATAAATTAAAGAAAGAAAAGGATTGTTTCAATAATAAACAATCAATGATGTTCCGCTAGAAAGATTTAGCTTTAAATAAACTATTCAATTATTAAATTGCAGAAAATAATAACATTTTTTTAATAAATTTTGCGGTGGCCATCTATTAACGAATTATTAAATTACAAAATTGTTATGAATGAACACTCCCTACTAATATGTTATTTAGGGTTAAAATATCTTGCTGTGCCTTATACATTATATTTTTGACATTAGCTTTTCAGAAGGTTCGTTTTTCTTTTTTAAATATTAATAAAAACTAATTAAAGGCGTAGAAAAAGTATAGTCTGCAACACCATTTGAATGGCATATTCCGCACTCGTGGACCGCCACCCTCGCCTTCGGCTCGTGTGCCAAAAATTCCACTTGTGCGGAATATGCATCATTCCAAACTTGTTACAGAATATACTATTCCGTGCGCGCGTGCGTGAGTTTTGTAACCTATTTATTATTAGTTTTAATCGCTCGAATTACATATATTGATGATTCAAAGAAAGATGACACTACTGAGGCTGGTTCACATCAAACTCAAGTGAAACCAATGTCGTGGTAACGGAAAAGCTTTTCCGTTATTCCCAGAATTAAATAAAATAACATTTTGTTAATTATTATTTTCTCACCGAGAAAAGATTATCAAATAATTTCCGTTTAAAAACATAAATATTTTCTCATCAAAAAGTCACGTCCAAAAGATATCAAATTATGTCTCGCCACCATGAAAATGCTTACCTTGTCAAAAAGACAATTGAAAATGTAAGTGCAACACTGAAAAGTAGAAATAGCATAATTAGTCTGTCGTAAAACTTCAATCCGTTACAATCGCAATAAATGTGTTTTCTTTTCTAAAAGTTCGTTTGTTTTCTTTTCTTTTGGTGTGAATATTTCATTCTATTTCAGATCGGTATAGTTCGATTAATTTATCGGTAAAAATATAACTGGCGCAGTCGGTTAGATCCTGATGATATAGGATCCAGTGATACGAGCTTATTAGTAAAGTGAAAACAAAATTTTTTTTTTGTGTGTTCTCTAATAAAAAAAAAAAAATAATAAATAAGTTCACTTATAAAAAACAAAAAAAAAACAAAAACGCAACAAAAAAGTGTAGAAAACGAAGCAGTGTAAAGTAACCTTTAGTGTACTGTGAAGAAACAAGCACAGTTGCAAAACAAGGAAAGATATTTTTATAAATAACTATACTGGAGCGAAGAAATCAACGAGAAAGGATCATCGACAATTTTAGAAGGATGGCACAGCCAGCAAATATAATGGAACAGTGTTTGGCTGTTCTAACGGATCTTTTGAATCGGCAGACTCAGCAGCCCTCCTTAAGATGTCGAATAGAGAAAGAAATTCGGTATTTACCAGCATTTGAGGGAAAACCAGGTACATTACCAGCATTTATCACATCGGTGGAAAGAGTTTTACTCGACTATGGAGAACAAGCCTCCCAAGCTTACGTTGTCATCTATAATGAGAAGATTCTGGGACCAGCAAAAAACTATCTGGATACAGCACCCCCAACAACTTGGAATGAATGCAAGGCAAAACTAAAACTACAATATAGGCCAATCAAGGATCAAGGAAGAATAATGCAGGAAATTAGTTTAATGAAAGTAAGTACAGTTGAAGAATTAGTAGACAAAATTAGAATATTCGTTAATGATATATCGGAGTGTGCTATGTTTAGCGAGTTTCGAACAGAGATAGTTAATAATTTAAGTAGTGTTTTGATATTGAAGATTAAAGAAGTTACTGCTGGTACATTAGCGGCAGAATTATATGATAAATTCAGGTTAGAAGAAATTAGAAAGGTTATTAATAAATACATTGGGCAAGACCAATACAATTTAAAATGGCATAAAATATACCAAGTTGCAAAAGATAAGAATTTTCAAAAACAAAATATACCAAGATCAAATTATAATAATTATAACAGCAGACAAATAAAAAATAATCAGTTCAATAATTACTCAAATAATAACTCGGGACAAACACGAAATAATAATTTTAACGATAATTCAAGACAAATACGACATAATAATTACCCCAATAACTACAGACAATCTCGACAAAATTTTTATAGCAATTCCACTAACCAAGTTAGGAATCAGTCAAATAACAACAATAAAGTGTTCCCAATGGAGGTAGACGCCATAAGTAGAGTAAATCCCAATGAAGTTAATGAAATTGGTGATAATGATTTTTTTATAAATTAGCCTCGGAAAACAAAAAAATATATATCGTAATAACCATAGATAAAAAGAAGTATATTGCTAAAATAGACACCCGTTCAACTATTAGTTTACTAAATTCGGGAAATATATTAAATAAAATTTATGAAGAATTAGGGGAAGTAAATAATCAAATTCATACTATCGATGGGGAAGTAAAAAAAAAGTCGGAATTAGTTAAAACAAAATGTCCTGAAGAATTTAAACAGGTTGAGAATGCCAGAATGAAATGGGTTAAAATTAGTCTAAACAAAAATTACGATTTCTTAATCGGAATGGACTGGGTGAAAAATAATGTAGAAGCAATAGATATCGTGAAACAAGAAATTGTATTAACCAATAAAGCAAAAATACCGTTCCTTAACAGAATAATTCGGGAAGAAGTGAATATGTTAGAGGAAAGTGATCTGGGAACAACCCAATTAAATCATTTAAATGAAGAAGAAAAATTGAGGATATTAAAATTATTAGGAAAATACAAGAGATTGATATTCAAAGAAGGAGATCAATTAACCAATACTAAAAGTATAGTACATGAAATTAAAACAACTACTACAGAGCAAGTCAATTCTAAGCTATTTCGCTATCCATCTCAACATGAAGCAGAACTAAGGAAACAAATAGATGAGATGGAGAAACAGGGCATAGTAAGAAAAAGCAACAGTAGGTATTGTTCACCGATATTTGTAGTTCCAAAAAAGGAGGACAATTCGGGAATTCAAAAATATAGACTGGTAGTCGATTATAGAAAATTAAACCAAATTACAATAGACGACAAATATCCTCTCCCAAACATAGAAAGTATCCTAGACAAATTGGGCAAAGCTCAATACTTTAGTTCCATAGATTTGGCTAAAGGGTACTATCAAATTTTGGTTGCCGAAAAGGACATAGAGAAAACCGCCTTTATTTCACCTTCAGGTCTTTATGAATTTGTAAGAATGCCGTTTGGGCTGAAAAATGCCCCCGCAACTTTCCAACGTTTAATAAATGAAATCCTTAGAGACTATATAAATAAAATTTGTGTTGTCTATTTAGACGACATTTTAATTTTTTCAACGACTCTAGAGGAACATTTAAATTCAATAGAAAAAATATTCAAACGACTAACCGAACATAATTTAAAAATACAAGCTGACAAATGCAGCGTTATGAATAGAGAAACCGAATTTCTAGGCCATGTTCTAACTAGTCATGGAATTAAACCAAACCCAAATAAGATAAAAGATATAATGGAGATCGAATTACCTAAAACCGATAGGCAATTGAAAAGTTTCCTTGGGATGACAGGGTTTTACCGCAAATTTATCAAGGATTATGCCAAGGTGGCATACCCTTTAATAAAATATCTGAAGAAAAATATGAAAATAAACACCAAAGATCCTCAGTATATCGAAGCCTTTGAACAATTAAAATTATTATTAATATCACATCCTATTCTAAAATTTCCTAATTACGAAAGACAGTTTGTTGTTACAACTGATGCCAGTGATTATGCAATTGGGGCAGTTCTCTCGCAAGACGGTCACCCAATCTGCTACGTTTCGAGAACGTTAAATAGTCACGAAAGGAACTACAGTGTAACAGACAAAGAATTCTTAGCCATTGTATATTCAGTTAATTATTTTAGACCATATTTGTACGGACAAAAATTTAAAATTATTACTGATCATGTCCCTATAAAATACCTTAATGCAAAGTATAAAGGTAAAGAATTTTCTCAAAGAAACCAACGCTGGATATTGAAATTACAGGAATATAATTTTGAAATAGAGTACTTGCAGGGCAAAGAAAACAAAGTTGCCGACTTTTTGAGTAGAATAGAAAATAGCCCTCAAATCAATGAGCAAAACAGCAGTGAATCCAATATGGACCTGTCTGATACTATTCACTCAGTAAATGAGCAACAATTAGATCATGTAGGCATAAAAGATGAGATAATAAATAAATATAAAACGCAGATAATTCTAAGTTATAATCCAAGTAAAGAAATGGAGATAATCTACGGAAGAAAAATCATACAAATTAACCCCCAAAAAGACGAAAATACAATTATAGATATATTAAAAAAGTATATAAAATCGGGTCGAATAGGAATTTATGCAGAAGTAAATGATACAGATTATAATAAAGTACAACAATGCATCATAAAATTATTCGCCGAGGATAAAAAAATCAAGTTTGTAAGATCAACCAAGAGAGCTAGAGAAATGGAAAGTGAAGAAGAATGCCATAAACAAATTTCATTATATCATACGAAAGAATCCTTGCATAGTGGAATTAACGAAACATACAAAACTTTAAAAGACAAAATATATTATCCGAAATTGCAGAAACAGATTCAATTAATTATCGATAATTGTGAAAAATGTCAGGCGATAAAATATGACCGAAATCCAATAAAACCAAAGCTAAATATAACTGAAACTCCAAAAAGTAAGAACGACATTATCCACTTAGACACATTTCATTATAAAAAGCAAACTTTTATTACAATTATAGATAAACTAACAAAATTCGCCGTCGTTTATCTAATAAATGACAGAAACTGGATGAGGAAAATTGCCATAATAGAAGGGTATTTAGCCACTTTTGGTAAACCAAGAAAAATCATAACGGATAACGAATTTAAATCAGAACAAATTAAGAAATTTTTACGGGAAAAAGATATAGAATTCCATTGGACAAAACCCAATAGCCACACTGGGAATGCAGATGTGGAAAGACTACATTCTACGATAATTGAAAAGATACAAGCCATAGAAGAAGATATATCAGTCGAACATAAAATACAAAAAGCTATAGGCAACTATAATGACAGATTCCACACTACGATTGGAATGACCCCGAGAGAAGCAAATATACTAACCGACACAACCGCATTAGTAGATAAAGTAAATAAAAAGAAGCTTGAATATATAAACAAGTTAAATAGAAGCAGGGAAACTTATATTGAAAAGAGGAACGAAGGTTTTATTAAAAATTATAAAAGGGTTAGGCATAAGGATGAACCTTATTTTAGGAAATATCCATTGCACAATGTACACTTATCTAATATTAAAAGAGTAACTAAAATTTCAGGTAATAATAATTCTAATGATGATGGTGAGCATAGTACAAGGGCGACTACAGGTACATCCCATTAAGGAAGAACATGGATTTGTCAGAATTAGGATTAAACAAGTAGAAATAGCAAACGAAACCGACACCATTTTACATATAATAGATCCGACAGAAATGGCAGAAATTTTAAACAAATTAGAAGATAATATAGAACACCTAAAATTAGAAGACAAAAAGGCACTTTATACAGAAATAAAATTAATAAAAAGTAAACTTAGAACAATTCAAAATCCCTTTAGGCAGAGAAGAGGATTAATAAATCTCATTGGCTCAGCTAGTAAATGGTTGTTCGGCACTATGGACGAAACAGACAGACAAGAAATCATTGAACATTTAGAGACTATTGACGAAAATAATTCTAGAGCTATCTATAATCTTAATAAACAAATTAAAATAAATGAACACTTTAACAAGACATTATTTGACATAAAAATTTTGATTGAAAATGACAGAGCAAAAATACTGGATTCAATAAATACAATTAATCAGAATGTAGAAGAATTAAATTATAAAGTCCTATTCTTAGACCTAGAAACTAAACTCAGATATCTTGAAAATAAAATAAATCAGATTTTAGACAATATAATAGCAACAAAAAATAATATAATACATCCAAGCATGTTAACATTAGAAGAACTAGAAACATACAATGTAGACTTCTATAAATTGAGATTGCTAAAATCTGGTATCATGAGATATAAAAATCAACTTTTGATCTTTGCCATCAAAATCCCAAAAAAATTATATTATACAAGAATTGCAATTAATTAAGCCAATACCCAATTCGGAAAATCTAGAAATTGATTCAGATGATGAGTTTATATTAGAAATAAATAATAAAATGTATCATTACGAAGAAGAAGTTCTTTTAAAAGATTTGAAATTAAGCCAAAATTGTGTTGCACAAAATAATTGTAAGTTGATATATAATAATATTACAAGTTTAGAAGAAATTGATAACGAAACAATTTTAATAAAAAATTCCTATAATGAGTCCTTATGGCAAAATTGCGACAAGAGAAAAATTGTATTAACAGGTAATTATTTGATCAATTTTATTAACTGTACCTTAGGAGTCAGAAGTAGAAAATTTTATAATAAAAAAATTTCATTCTTAGATAAATATTACTATCCTTCAAAAGAAGTTAACCAAACCTTTGTAAAACCAATAAATTTTGATAAGATTATGTTAGAAAATATTAGCAATATAAATGCAATTAAAGAATTTAAATATCATAAAAAAATTATGTATGGAACAAATGTAAGCATAATCATGGTGATGGTAGCAAGCTTAATAATCATAATGTTTTACATTTCGCGGAAATTTAAAAAGAAGACAATTAATATATTACATCCGAAGCCGGAGACTTCTGACCTAAAGCGGGGAGGAATTACATATATTGATGATTCAAAGAAAGATGACACTACTGAGGCTGGTTCACATCAAACTCAAGTGAAACCAATGTCGTGGTAACGGAAAAGCTTTTCCGTTATTCCCAGAATTAAATAAAATAACATTTTGTTAATTATTATTTTCTCACCGAGAAAAGATTATCAAATAATTTCCGTTTAAAAACATAAATATTTTCTCATCAAAAAGTCACGTCCAAAAGATATCAAATTATGTCTCGCCACCATGAAAATGCTTACCTTGTCAAAAAGACAATTGAAAATGTAAGTGCAACACTGAAAAGTAGAAATAGCATAATTAGTCTGTCGTAAAACTTCAATCCGTTACAATCGCAATAAATGTGTTTTCTTTTCTAAAAGTTCGTTTGTTTTCTTTTCTTTTGGTGTGAATATTTCATTCTATTTCAGATCGGTATAGTTCGATTAATTTATCGGTAAAAATATAACTCGCGCGTGTGTTTTAAGGCCGCCATACACGGTCAAATTGGATGTACATCGAAGTGCGTATGTACAACCAAAACTCTCGATTGTGAGCCGGTCGGCCGATCAAAATACGTTGCGGGCATGGGTTTGATAAACATCTGGATGTACATCCAATCTGACCGTGTATGGGGGCCTTTAATCTGTGTGTGTATTTCCATGAGTATAAAAAAAGACTGAAAAGAGGCCGAAACAAGGCGGAAATTTTTATCATTTTTAGATTTGGAATATTCTTAGGAGCGACTCTACATTTCTTAGTCTTAGAAAAACTTTAGAAATTTTTTAATAATTGTTACTCCATTCATCCAAATGTTTAAATGTTTCCGTCTAAACTCCGTCTGATATCCATTCACACTCTTCAGTCGAAATTACCTATCATTTTCAATGCATTTTCAGTTCCGTCTCCTGTTCACTACCTCAGTCTAGTTTCCGTTAGTTTTCCGACTGCCGACATTGAAAAAGTTAGTAATTTTTCAGTCTGTTTTCAGTCTTATATTTTCATTCGGGTTTTGAAGTAAACAGGAGCAGAATACACACACCTACACTACCCTTGTGGTAATTAGTGTTGGGTAGGACACATAAAATGAGGTTGTAAAGGGCCCAATACACGAGCGCTCCATCCGACCACGCCACGCCAAAACAACAACAATTTGTATGCACACGAAATTTCGAGTGCATACAAATTGTTGTTGTTTTGGCGTGGCGTGGTCGGATGGAGCGCTCGTGTATTAGGCCCTTAACATCACCGTCAATAGGTCCACAGCCTGTTATTGGCCTTGGCCTCCTGCAACATACTCATCCAGAATTGTCGGTCCCTGGCTTGAAGTCGCCGATTTCGGAAGCATGGACGATTACTAGATATGACCAATGACGTGTCAATGTCACGATCACAGGCGCAGTAAATGAAGAGGATATCTGATAAGGATAAATCCACAATCCGAGTGGATTGTCCGAGTTCTACCAAATATACAAAGAACCTGGTATAACCAAATGTATCAAGATCTCACGCCTACGCTAGATAGGACATGCAGTGAGAGTGCCCGAGGAAACGCCCCCAAAAATCCTGTTCGTTCAAACACCAGAGGGAATATAGCCACAAGGAAGACCTAAAAAGGGATATAAAGACGACACAAAAATGATCTTATGCACAATTGGGATTACCAAGAGAAGGGCGCAAGACCAGAGTTCAGAATCCGCAATAATGGGCAATTAAGTGTACCAAAAACAACGACAACTGGGGCGAAACAAAGGTTACCCCCTTTCACCATTACTCTTTATTACTGTACTTGACGAAATAAAGAAGAAAGCCAGCAGGGAGGCAGGAGGAATCCGATGGGGAATGTTAGAACGGCTCGAAGATCTCGAATACGCAGATGATATCGCACTTCTAGATCATTCAAGAGAAGGCATGCAAAAAAAAACTATTCAGCTTAGAAATATGTGTACAAAAAATAAATTAAAAAAACTTTTAAAATAAATAACTTTTATAAATAAAATGTACTAAAGAGTAAAAATGCTTCCTTGCCAGTGATATACACGAGAAAAATTTCATTGCAAAATAAGAAATGCTACAATTCAGCCTATTCTTAAAATTGAATGTATTAACAATATTTTAAAATAAATTATATTTTCTCGTTTGAATTTAAATGTTTGAACTCTTATCAATAAATTGTGTAAATTTACAGCTTTTCAAGTTAATAGAAGTTTCCTATATATATGTAAATAATGTCCAGACAATTTTTGTGTTACGGCCTTTATTCTTGAAGCAAAATATTAGTGTACGCTCACACCAATGGTGGCCGGATAGGCGGCTCGCTACGATAGGTGCTACGCTAAGATATATAATTGTTCACACCAGAGGATACCGGCTGGGCTAGGATATTAGAAAATGCTGCAGTTGGTCATCGTTGCCTAAATGAATCCTAGGAAAAACCAAACACGCCTGTTCGTTTGGATAGCCATCTGGTGACCAGCCACAGAGAAGCGCGGCCGGTATGAACAACGCAGCGCTAACACGTATAGTCCAAGAGCCGGCAGTATAAAAATGAAGGTATAAAATATCCTAACAATTTTTTGTGAGGGAGTAGTACTGCTGTACTGACTAACACAGCTAATTGTATTCAACTTCTCATAACCCTTCATTTGATACCAATACCGAGGGGTTGTTCGTGGTGGCGGCCATATTGTATTTAGAATGACGTCACATAGCTTACTGTGTTCTCCTCGTCAGACTCTTTCATTTGATGCCCATGGCGGGTGTTTGTAAAGAAAAAGGTAATCCGCCAGTTTATCTTAGCCGCCATATTCGATTTAAAATGACGTCACATAGCTTGCTGTGTTCTACTCGTAATACTCTTTCATTTGATACCCATGTTGGGGGGGGTTGTAAAGAAAAAGGTAATCCGCCATTTGTGGCCGCCTTATTGGATGTACCATATAATTGAATATACTACATTGCATTGTCTTCAGAACCAAAGGTTTGTGCCAAATTTGAGCATCACTGGATTACGGGAAGATTCCACCCCCAGAAATATCCGCCATTTAATGGTGGACGCCATATTGGATGTACCATAAAATTGAATATACTATATTGTATTGCCTCCAAAACCAAAATTGTGTGCCAAATTTGAGCATCACCGGACATCGGGAAGTACTTGAAAAATGGATCGTAAGATTTGTCCCAAACAAAGAAAAAAGCTTGTAAAAAAACTTTAATCGGGTGGTTTAAGCCTGGCACCCTAGTGTAATCTTAATGTACACATTCCAACATTCATTTGATGTAAATTTTATTAGGATATTTTATGACGTCACCAACACCAAAAATCGTAACCGGAAGTGACGTCAAAATTCCATGACGCGGGCGAAATTAGGTTATATAAAAGGTGGCTCCCTTTAGGTCTGTGGCAGTACTACTCCCTCACAAAAAATTGTTAGGATATTTTATACCTTCATTTTTATACTGCCGGCTGTCCGACTAGTACATTCGTTTGCTTAGATAATTCATCCTGCCACGTACTAGCCACTAGGCACTTACCCTGCCACTTATTGGCGTGAACGTACACTTATTGTTAGTGCGTTTCCATGACAGCTTGAAGCTTACTTGAAGCGTACTTCAAGTACAAATGTAAACGCAAGCAGCTCCACTGGTGTCGATCAAAAAGATTTTTCTGATCGGCTCGAGTGCTTGTCATGTAAACCGAGCATGAAAGCTTGAGTCCTCGAAATTGTAAAAGTTGGGCTTGAAAATATGTCTAACACCGGCTCCACACGTTGGTTACCAGCGAACGTTGGCGCAGATTCAGACACGCGACAGCCAATCCCAATGCTCACGCCAACTGCAAATTTCTCGATCCACACGTTGGACAAGTAGCATTGGGGTCAACCTTGGTGCCAACGTGTGAAGCCAGCCTAACAGCAATTTGTGGAATGAGGAGACTAAAGAAATAAAAGCGCGATAAAAGAAAGAAATATAATAATGACTTCAAATGTCAGCTCAAGAACTCAAGCTCATTTCAAGCTAATATGCCGCTTCAAGTAGGCAGAGCATATACGCGCTCGAGTTCTTGAGATTTTCAAGATTCATGGAAACATGCAATTAGCCGTGTATGTAGCCCGAACAGACCTAATACTATCTCATTTTCGCATAGTATTTTTAATGAAGCTTTGATCAAAATTAAAGAAATATGACAAACCATCTTCAACGAAGAACTAATTCAACTTAGAATGATAGCGCCAGAAAGCTCTCCTTTTGATATTTATGAGTTAGATGTATCGAGAGAAGAACAATTCGATGTTGAAGACCTCCGTCCATTTGCCGCAGTAAAAAAAACACTTTTAATTGATTTCATTTTTTGTGTTTTTATTTTTTAGATATACGGAAAAAATAACCTAACAAACAAAGAAATATTGACTGTAAGTGCTTTATTGTTATTCATGACACATAATTTTATGTTACAAATATAATCCTAAAATCGTCTTCTGTTTCTAACAATGAATAGTGAAAATTAATCACAGTGCCACGAAAGAAAAATTCAAAGTAGTCTTACAAGCCAAACGAGCCAGAGCTTCTACTTTGAGAATAAGAAGATCACGTGTACAACTTGCCCATGCACCCGAATGCTACGATTGGTCCAATGGATGATTTCAAATTTCAAAAAGCAGCTGGGATGTGCTGTTCCAACACGGTATACAGAAACAAGGTAATGTAAAAGACCGAATTTCGTTTTAGTGCGATGCCACTCAATGACCTCCTCGCATATAAAATCGAAATTGTTGTTGTTGTTTTTCGGCATTAGGTCACTGGGTGACGTCACATTTTTCTACGATATTCGAAACTGTCAGTCTCTTTTACATTACCTTCTTTCTGTATACCGTGCTGTTCCAATGGCAAAGCTGATTTGGCCCAACTAAATATTCCATCTGAGTCGCTTGTTGCTTACAAGGTTACAACGTTGTCCGAACATTTTTTACTACTTCCTTTATTTCGCTCTGATGGGTGCAGCAAGGCGGGTTCCACGGGTTCCAACTAGTTAGATAATAAATTTGGGCTTTAATTAAAGAATTTACTCATGGGGTGCTATAACGGACGCCCGGCTGAATCTGTAAGGTGGAAATGGGGAAGTTGCGCTGAACAGGTAAGCATCCTTCCGAGCTGAGCCATTTCCCAGACGAAATCACCTTTTGCCCTAACTAAAATCGCAAAAGGCAAATCAGAACCACCTTTTCCACTAAATAAATTTTCCCAAAGTAAAACTCCATATAAATCTATACACGCTTACTCCATCCATCCATCCATCCAATGGCGCTACAGCCCAAATCGAGCCTTGGCCTCCTCTAGGGCATTTCTCCACTTTTGACGGGTTGTTTTTGGGCATAAAAGGCTCTATTAGCCAGTAGTATTCGTCGAGTTATATCATCCTTTTCTTCGTTTCTTTTTGTAATTGTAGACCCAAGGTAGACTGTTTTATCGACTACTTCTAGGTTGTGTTCGTCGATAATTATATTTCTTCCCATTCTAAATCTTCCAGCTCTGGATTGTTGCATCACCTTTGTTTTCTCTTCGTTGATGTTCAGGCCTATGTTCTTTGCCGCCTCTTTTAGTCCGACATAAACTTCTCTTGCTGCCAATAAGGAACTTCCCACGATGTTCCGTCGTCCGCGTACCCAAGTAATTGTACAGACTGGGTTGCTGGGATGCATTTCTCTGGACTGACGTTTTCCTTATCACCCATTCTAGGGCCAGGATGAAAAGGGGGGCAGTCCATCCCCTTGTCTAAGACCTTGTCGCACTTCGAACTCTTCTGTTACTGCATTTTGGATCCTTACTTTTGCCAGTGAGCCATTTGTTGCGCTTTTGACCAGTCGTATAAGCTTTGGGGGACTCCTAATTCCGATAAGATCTCGTACAGCCTCTCTCTGTTTATTGAGTCATATGCCTGTTGAAAGTCAACAAATATCTGGTATATATCCACATTCCTTTCCAAGGTTTTTCCAGAACTTCCTTTAAGGTCAGTAGCTGGTCCGATGTTGACCTGTTTGTCCTAAAACCAGCTTGATATTCTCCTATAAGGCCTTCCGCTATAGGTTCTAGCTTTTGTTTCACAAGGATTGTGAAGGTTTTATAGCTGGTGCTGAGGAGAGAGATGCCTCTGTAGTTTTTACAGGTTAATTTATCTCCTTTCTTGTATATTGGACATACAATGGCTTTCCTCCAGTCATCTGGTATAGCTTCTTCCTCCCATATGCTGCATATCAGTTGGTATAGGGCTGCTAAGAGTTGTGGTCCTCCTTCCTTTAGCAGCTCAGCTGCTATACCATCGATGCCTGGCGATTTGTTGCTTTTTTGCCGTTTTATAGCTTCACGTACATCATCCAGTGTTTGTGGTGCTATGGTGATATTATCTTGAGGAATTACAAATGCCTCCGTCTGTGGATCCTCGTTTACTGTGCGGATCGGATTCATTAAGTTTTGAAAATATTCTTTCCACCTTTCTTTTATAAGATCCGGATCTGCTAACAAGTTCCCATCTATGTCTTTGCAGATGTCCGTTCTTGGCTGAAACTTATTGCTGATCTGGCGAGTTCCTTTGTACGCTTGTCTGATTCTCTCTTCATTGAAGTCTTCCTGTATCTGTATAATCCTCCTATTTAGGTATTCTCTCTTCTTCTTTCTGCAGAGCTTATCTGCGGTTCTTCTTTTTTGCTGGAAGACGTCCATCCTTGCTCTGTACTCCCGGTGGCTCTGGTTTCGTTCTTCTATTGCGGCTCTACAATCTTAATCAAACCAGTCAATTCCAGTCTGTCGGGTGGCCCAGCCTAGCGCCTCTTCAGCTGCTCCCTTACGCTGTTTTTAATTTGCTCCCATTTGTCGTTGATGTTGGGCTGTTCTTCTTCTATTTATCTCAGGTTTTGTACGAACGCAGTCTGATAGGCATATCTCTCTTTCTTCAAGTTTTAGCTTATCTATGTCGTATTTTGGTTGTGTTTGCCCTCTGTGAGTTTTTGTCGCTATACGGGATCTAAATTTCACTTTAATTAAATAGTGGTCCGAGCCACAGCTCGCCCCTCTCATTGTTCTTACATCCAGTATACGGGTGGCCCCTCTTCTCTCAATTAGGACGTGATCAATTTGACTATTTGTTACCCCGTCTGGTGACTGCCACGTCATCTTATGAATATTTTTGTGCGGGAACATTGTCGAACTTACTACCATTGAGTTCGAGCTAGCGAGATCGATCAATCTACTACCATTGACATTGGTAACGTTGTGTAGGCTATGCTTTCCTATGACTCCTAGGAACCCTTCTTCTTTTCCTACTTTAGCGATCAGGTCTCCAAGCACCATTTTAATATCGTTTGACGGTATTATTCTGATGGCGTTTGTTAGCTCTTGGTAGAATTCCTCTTTTTCTTTATCCGTCTTGTCTTCTGTGGGCGCATGGACGTTTATGAGGCTAATGTTATGTAGTCTTGTTTTGATGCGAAGCGTACATATTCTGTTACATACTGGCTTGAAGTCCACAATCAGTGATTTCATTTTCTTTTCCACGATAAAGGCAACTGCGAACTCTCTTCTTCCATTCGATGAACCACTGGAGAGTATCGTGTGGGTTCTGTGATCCGTAATGCCACTCTGAGTCCATTTAGTTTCCTGTAGAGCGGTGAATGCTATGTCGTATTTTTTCAGCAATAATAAAAGCGAACGCAGAGCGTCTGTCCTGTTGAGCGTTCTGGCGTTCCAAGTTCCAAAATCTAATTCCATATTCGGTTGCCTGGGTCGTTGCTGTTGAGTCCGTCCTATCCGAAGCCTGCCTTGAGCATTCGTGACAGGTGGGTTTTTACGGTGGAAGGTCGTCAGCCTGCCGCCCAATGCCCAACCTGGAGGACTAGTCCGGTATTTGTTTCGTTTTGAGGCGCGAAACACTCCACTTTCACCCTCCTCCGTCTGTTACTCTTGTAAAGACAAGAGCATCCAGGGGTCACCCGATGTAAGGACAACATCTTCGGGGAGGTGGAGGTAGGATTCGGTAGCATAGCGGAAGATCTTAGATCGCAGATGGCGTTACTCAGGACTTATCTCTTTGGTGTACCGGCACCACCAAAGGTCGCCGAAGCCGTTATTACGATTTGCCCCCCCCCCCAGCCCCCCCTTAGTAGCCTACTAATTTCACAATGACGTCACGAACTAACTCGCCCATTTAAAGGAATTTAGTCAAGAGTCTCTAAGTTTATAAAAGTTATTTAAAACACAAAATCAATGAAAAACAAACAGTAACCCAGTAGTAATAAAAGATAGTACAATAGCAGACGTAAGGAAATTCTGCTGTCGTGTCGTTATCTTTTGAAATTAGCGTGCCTAAATACAGGGTGTATTGCATAAAGTTACAAAGCAGCCGGCTGTGGATAGCCAATTTTAACGTCAAAATTTGCTAATAAAGACCGTAACAAAAAAATTGTCTGGACATTATTTATAGGAAATTGTCCACGCTTTCCAATTTTGGAAAAAATATTGATTAACTACGTATTTTTTGGAGAAAAAGGAAGTTGAAGTTGACATTTTTGTTAAAAAAACGAAAATTTTGAAGTTGGTAGGGTAGAACCTTCACTTTCACAATTTTAGATAGGTGGGAGTATTCTGCGTACAGTGCTACCTTATTCATGAAAATAGGACATAGGGTTACAAAACACTAAAAAAATTCAAAACGCCCTAGCAGCTAAACCGTTACGATTTCATCCCCACCCATACGATTTTTTGTTCGTCTATCCAAAACCTATCCACAGCCGACCGCTTTGTAACTTTTTGCAATATATATATTAGGGTGGGTCAAAAAAACCAATTATTTTTTTTTTACAAGTGACACGGAAAAATGGGTTGCTGGACACCTTACAAAAATTCTCACTCAACATGAGCTCTTAATTGTAATGGGAAGATCCTCCGCATCGCAGTTTTTTATTTTTTTCTCACTCCGATAGAAAAAAATTCATACCTCATCATTAATTGATTTTACAGAAAAAGGTTTTCGGAGAACTTTGTAGGAAATTTAATGCTCTACAAAAAAGGTATATTATATTTTTTCTGTAAACCTCACCATTTCGAAGATATTGAAGATTTAAGTTTGATTATTTTAAGACAAATTTCATTTTTGTTTCGGTAAATCTACAGTATACCATGACCCACCTCCGATTTTGATGAAATTTTCACACAATGTACAGTTAACTATGCACAAATCAACTACGTTAACAAAAAATATAGTTTGAAAAAACTAAAAAATACGCTTTTAAAATGAACTAAAAAGTAAAAAATAATTTTGAATGTAAAGTTTTTATTGCTCTAGCCAGTATATGGAAACTACCTACCTTTCAAAATGTACAAAAGCGTGGGCGCTAAGAATATAGATAAAGAGTCCCACGCTTTTTTACATTTCGAAAGGTAGGTAGTTTCCATATACTGGCTAGAGCAATAAAAACTTTACATTCAAAATTATTTTTTACTTTTTAGTTCATTTTAAAATAAAAGCGTATTTTTTAGTTTTTTCAAACTATATTTTTTATTTTCTACTTTTTAGTCTATTATATGTATTCCGCCATTTTGTAATGGCAGCCATATTAGATTTAAAATGACGTCACACACCTTACTGTACTATACTCGTATACTTTCATTTAATACTCATACCGAGGGCGTTGTAAAGAAAAAGATAAACCGCCATTTTGTGTTGGCCGAAATTTTAAATTTGGAATAACGCCACACAATTCATAGTATTCTAATTGTCACACCCTTTCATTTGATACTCATACCGAGTGGGTTGTACAGAAAAAGGTAATCCGCCATTTTGTGCTGGCCGCCATTTTGAATTCACAATGACAATATGGTACCCATATCGAGTGGGTTGTAAAGAAAAACGGTAATCCGCCATTTTATGTTGGCCGCCATTTTGAATGACGCCACATACCTAATTGTATTGCACTTATCATACCCTTTCACTTGATACCCATGTTGGAGAACCCAATTTCAAAATTCACCCGCCATCTTGGCACCGCCATTTTAATTTTCTTACAAAATGGTCAGATTGTATTGTCACGCGAACTATTCATATGTGCAAAATTTGAAGTTGATCGGTTATACGGAAGTGGGTTAGTTGCAAGATTTGTTTACATACTAGATGCAACATACAGGTGAAGCTAATATAAAGCGTATAAAAAGGTGGTCGCCATATTGTGTTGGCCGCCACTTTGAATTTGGAATTACGCCACAGAGCTAAAAGTATTCTACTTGTCATTTGCTTTCATTTCATACGCATATCGAGTGGGTTGTAAGTAAAGAAAAAGGTAGTCGGCCATTTTGTGTTGGCCGCCATTTTGAATTTTGAATAACGCCACGTAGCTAATTGTATTCTACTTGTCATACCCTTTCATTTGATACCCATGTCGGGGGTCAGCGAGCACAATTGCAAAATTCGGCCGCCATCTTGGAACCGCCATCCTGATTTTTTTACAAAATGGTCAGAATGCATTGTCACGTGAACTATACATATGTGCAAAGTTTCAAGTTGATCCGTTACATGAAAGTGGGTCAAAATCAAGTTGCAAGATTTGTTTACATTTACAACATACAACATACAGCATACAACATACAACATACAGGTCAACCTAATATAAAGCGTATAAAAAGTGTCCCTCAAGTCCCGTTTCGCTGTAATTCCACTTCAAAGTACCGTAATTCCAATAATTGAACAGGTGATATCACCAATATTGATGAAATTTCCACACATTGTGTATTTTGACGTGGACAATTTATTTTTTGGAAAAAAATTGGCACTTATGCACCGTTATCTTTTTATTTAACAAAAATGAAATTTGTCTTAAAATAATCAAACTTAAATCTTCAATATCTTCCAAATGGTGAGGTTTACAGAAAAAATATAATATACCTTTTTTGTAGAGCATTAAATTTCCTACAAAATTTACCGAAAACATTTTTCTGTACAATCAATTAATGATGAGGTATGAATTTTTTTCTATTGAACTGAGAAAAAAATAAAAAACTGCCATGCGGAGGATCTTCCTATTACAATTAAGAGCTCATGTTGAGTGAGAATTTTTGTAAGGTGTCCAGCAACCCATTTTTCCGTGTCACTTGTAAAAAAAATGCTCTGACATTCAACCCTGCCACGTCCTAAGATTAATGAAAGACATCTCGGACGTCTTCCTCGATGGTCACGAGAAAGTCATTGGTCGTCTCAATTCCTTCCCTGGCAATATCTCTCATTTTGAGATGTTAGCCGATGACGTCCAATCGATCAACGTCCGGCTCGACGCGTTGTCCGACACCCTTGCCTCTGTTGCGGCCAACTCGGGTTCTCTGTTGAACAAATTCCACGAAATCTCTTCCCGAGTTGCAACGGTCTTCGATTCTATCGATGACATACATTCGGCAATCCACAATCCAGTCGCCACCTCGTCCAGCACTGTCAACTCCTTAGCTTCTCTTCATCCTATATTGGATGACTTTAAAAGGAGTACGAGGCGTGTTCGGACTGATATTGAATCGCTGTCAACAGCAGTGGTTCAAAATCACAATGCCCTGAATTCTCTATCCATTAAATTTGAAAGCGTCTATGAGAGAACTAGCTCTCCCCCAGTGGTGGCAGTATCGGCTAGTGCCGTGCAGGTAGGAAAGCAGCTTCTTTCTGCGCCCTGCTCCACTGCTGTTTCTCTTGTGGAAAATGATACTGATACTCATAACTTCACAACCTTGAACGACCCGGCCATAATATCTGAAGAGGGCCCCTCGGTGGAGGTTGCCTCTAGGCAGGCTCCTGACCACCCGAAAACCCGTTGCAAGCATCGTAAACGCAGATGCAGTCGTAAAGCCACCGCTGCTGTCACTGCAAACACCTCTACTAGTTCGCCTATCCCCGCCCTCCCACTCCCAATGGGCTCAACCCATATCTCAGAACCGGATGCAGCATCAACCTCTTCTGTTAGAGTCACCGGACCCTTGGGCACTGTGAATACTGAGGCTTCAGTAACTGGCGCCGATCTGATAACGGTACCTAGACCACGTAATATTTTCATCTCGCGTTTCTCGCCTGAAACTACGTCCGAAGCAATTAAAGAATACCTAAGGAGAAATGCTGTTGACCCTGCGTTAGTCCCTTGCAGGAAGATCAGCAATGCTTCCAAGCCGGTTGCGTCTTTTGTTCTGACTGCACCGCCCAATATCGCTGAACAGCTTCTAGACCCCACGTTCTGGCCGCCTGGTGCCTTTTCAAAGAGTTTTGTTCCCCGCACACGTGTACATCGTACTCCTAACACTCGACAGGTTCCAAAAAACTTAAGACGCTTTCCCTCTATTACCAAAACGTAAGGGGAATCAGATCCAAAACCCATGATGTGTTTCTGTCGACTTCGGCCAGTGACTTCGATATAATCGCTTTTACAGAAACATGGTTACACAGTGGGATTCTTAATGCCGAACTTTTTGATACCTCCTTCCAAGTTTTTCGGAGGGACAGATACATTGACTCGGAGGTTCGTGGAGGAGGTGTACTACTTGCCTGTAGTAACCTTCTCAACTGTTGCTTAATAACGCTTCCTATTTTTCCAATTCTTTGGACATTGAGCTCCTCGCTCTTAAAGTCTCACTTGTCCATAAGAACCTATTTATAATTTGCTGTTACATCCCACCAGGTATGTTCAGCACTCTTGACGATAGAGGTCAAAACCTCTATGATATTCTAATATCTTGCATTAATCATATCCAGGATATGATGGACTCCAAAGACGAACTCCTACTTTTAGGAGATTTTAACTTACCCAATGTTCAATGGGTATCTTCCGATGAGGACGATAACTACCTACCTGAAAACATCCTTAATGATAGGGAATCCGACTTTCTGAATTCCTTATTCTCATCCGGTTTGAACCAAATAAGCGGTGTGAATAATATTTTAGGCAGGTGGTTAGATCTTATATTCTTTTCCGACTCAGACAACATGTATGTTGAGCCTAGCTCAACTGTCTTGTCGCCTGTTGATAATTATCATCCTCCTCTCTTACTCAGCTATTGCTTTGCCTTTAACAATAAGCTAATCCCAGAGGAGTCAACCTTTACTTTTAACTTTAAAAAGGCCAACCTTGAAGTACTGTCATCCAAGCTCACTTCGATCGATTGCAATAGATTGCTTTCCTCTAATGAATTGGATGACGACGTAACAAGTTTTTACTCCGTCCTGTATGAAACCTTCGCATCATGTGTACCTATTGCTCTAAAATTGACCAGATCATCCCACCCTGGTATAATAATGAGTTGAGACACACCAAAAACCAGAAGAATAAACTCTGGAAAACCTACCTGAAGAGAAAAGACACTGCTAGTTTTTATGCATTTCTTAATTGCTATGACCAATTCCATGCTCACTCCGAGGCTCTCTATAAGGAGTACCTTAGGAACATGGAAAGTAAACTGTATGGGGATCCCAGAGCATTCTTTCAATTTATCAACTCTAAGAAAAAAGTTGATAATTACCCTAACACCATGCAATACGAGAATTCTGTTAGTTCTAATTCATCCGAGATTTGCGATAGGTTCGCATCGTTCTTCCTCAAATCTTTCTCGTCTCCTGTCTTCCAACCTGATGAAGACAATTTTCGACATATCAACACGATACAAACGCCTCAAAACTTATCTCTGTCCATAACCAGGGAAGATATCTCGAAACATATAAATGATCTTCCACAAGATTTTTCGTCCGGCCCTGATGGTGTCCCTCCTGCTGTTCTAAAATCCTGTGCTGGGGCCCTACTGTCTCCTATCCTATGTTTATTTCAGAAATCCCTCAATACAGGGCGCTTCCCAACCTTATGGAAGAACTCTTTTATAATCCCTGTTCATAAAAAGGGTTGTAAGAACGAAATATCTAATTATAGACCGATTGCGAAGTTATCATGTATACCAAAACTTTTCGAATCCATTATTTATTCTGCTATTGCCCCTATCTGCAAGAGACTTATCTCAACTAACCAACATGGCTTTCTTGCAGCTCGTTCCACTACTACTAATTTACATTTACTGGAGTTCTCTTCTTACACTGTTCGAGGCTTTGTCACTGGCTGTCAAACTGACTGTGTTTATACAGACTTCAGTAAAGCTTTCGACATGCTCTCTCACTCTATTATAGTTCTAAAACTAAAAAAATTAGGCTTTCCGCATGCCCTGGTTATGTGGTTCCAGTCGTACTTAGCCGACAGAACCTACCAGGTTCTATTCCGCGGAGCCAAATCTAAAAACATCGAGGCATCCTCTGGTGTCCCGCAAGGAAGTCATCTTGGTCCTCTTCTTTTTATTTTATCAATCGATGACATTGTTATCTTGCTGAGGCACTGTAAAATCCTTATTTATGCCGATGACATCAAACTGTACCGCCACATAAGGAGTATCGAGGATTGCAAACTTCTGCAAGCAGACCTAAACACCTTCTATTCTTGGTGTTCCAACAACAACCTGGTCCTTAACATTAGTAAATGTGAGGTCATGACTTTTTGTAGAAAACGTGGCGTTATAACTTACGACTATACTTTTCTCGATAACAAGATCTCCCGCACTAACTCGGTTATCGATCTTGGGGTTAGGTTAGAAAGTAAGTTGGATTTCTCCACTCACATCAATTATATCTCTTCCAAGGGCAATTCAGTCCTGGGATTTATAAAAAGATGGTCCAAGGAATTCAACAACCCCCTCATCACAAAGCACTTGTACATATCTTCAGTTAGGGCTTTACTTGAATACGCCTCCCAGGTATGGTCTCCTTACTACTCCTCCCATGTCGATAAAATCGAATCGGTTCAAAGGAAGTTCGTCCGTTTTGCCCTCAGTCAGCTCCCGTGAGATGACCCACTTATTCTTCCGCCTTATGTGAACAGACTTAAATTGCTCAACTTGAGCTCTCTCCATAAGCGTCGCGAGGTCGCTGACGTTATATTCGTTCATCGTTTGTTGAATGACAAAGTTGACTCAGGCTTCCTACGAACCCGTACGTGATTCAGAATGAACAACTACAACCTGAGAGGTCCACCTCTCTTGTACATTAATTCCTCTAATACCAATTATGGGATGTACGAACCAGTTAACTGCATGCTTTTAAATGTTAACAAAAATGCGAGTGTTTTTAGCATGCAAACTAGCGAAGATGTCCTTAAAAGGACTCTTTTTAATGTGGCGTGACTCCTTGTGTGTCCCACGTTTTCATTGTCTTTGCACGCTTCTCTGTTTGATGTTTTGTGCTCTTAAATGTTGCATTGTTTTTTGTTTTGTGTTTGCATGTTGTTTGGGAATGCGACATCCAAACAGCACCAAGCCGAAGACGCCCTAAAATGAATTTAAATGAATTAGTTTTAAGTACATAAATATAATGTTTTTGAGAAAATGTTACTTACCATTCTTTTCTAAGAAATCAAGTCAGGAAAAGTAGCTAAAATAAAATAAAAGAAATTAAATGCACACTTACCTCGATATGAACACAAAAATAAACAAAACGAACAAACTAACAAACTACACAAAACAATTAAACTAGAACACTTGTCAGAGCTCAGTTGACACTTCAAAAACCAAAGAACCTGCCGTATCAATATCAATTTAAATAATAGTGGAGACACCTCAAATTTAAGCCGGGATCAGAACACCAGGGATCCTCAAACCAAACTTAAATAGTCTAATTAGAAGAGACGGCCCGAAGAGAATCTCCCCACTAGGTCCTGATGGAAAAGGCAAGGTCAAGGAGGTCATGGAGGTACTACTGAGTTCTGGACAAGAGATAAGAATCACTTTTCCACTTGACAAGGAACCCATAGGACACATCAGGGTGAGTGTGCAATTCTTATCAGAAGACCATATGGTGTGTAAGCCATCATTTTCTTAAAAAGGGAAATAATTTTTTATTCAATTATATGTGTTATCATTTTGTTGGATTTGATAATTAGACAATTTTTTGGAATAACAATTAGAATATGTGATGCAATCAATTTTTTTCTCAATTTAAAGTTCAAGTCGAGACATTAAATAATTAATTTCTATAGTGTAATGAATCATTTTTTAGGACATGAACTTGAGCAAATTTAATTATTTTCGTTAAAATGTTATTCATGGTGAATTTGTAGACAATAAATTATGAAGGATGATTTTAATGGATTGATTTTTATTTTTACATCCTTTTAGGAAATCAAAATTTATATATTTATTTCAGCAGTGACGATACCAATTTTCTTCATGGTCCTTCGAGCCGGATCCGGCAAATAAAATGTGCTAATTCTCAAAGTGTTTTAAAATAAAAATGGTGATAAAATTCATAAATTAAAATTTAAAAATGTGTTGGTTAACAAAGTGCTGAAAATTTAAAAATCGTGCTACATAATAAAATTTCTAACACATAACTAAAATCTGGTAAAATTAAAATTCGTACTATTCGAATAAGTTCCTAAACAATAAAAAAAAAATTTGATTTTGCGGAATAAAAGGGAAATCGGCGGTCAAGTGGAAAAGTCAAGGTGGAAAATAACGGCGTGAAAAACGGAAAATAAATTCTAACGGATGAAACTGTGTATAAAAAACGCTCGTGTAACGGTGTACCGATAAATGGAACAAATAGTGAAACCTAAACCTAAATTTAAATTAATATGAACGAAAGCTTGTAAACCTTACAAATGTTTGAAATTGAAATCGGAATTAAGACGGAAATTTACAAATTTTTTGAATTTACGTGAAATGAAAACTTAATAATATTGAAACTATAACCACATAAGCGAAATCGAAATTAACGTGATATCAAAATTCGGAATCAACTCGAAATCTTATCATAAAGGAAATCTTAATAAAATTGTGAAACCTATATCCGTGTTTAAATGCGAAATCGAAATCGGGATTAAACATCGAAATCTTATAATTCATGAAACCTAAGTAAATGTGAAACTATAACCGTTCTAAACGTGAAATCGGAATTAACGTCAAATCGAAATCGGAATTAAAAATCGAAATCTTATAAATAATGAAAACAATAACATTGTGAAAACTATAACCGTTTTAAATGCTAAATCGAAATCTTATAACTAGTGAAACATTAATAACCTTGTGAAATCTATCACAATATAAAGGCGAAATCGGAATTAATACTAAAAATCCTATATCTAATGAAATTTAATAAATTTTTCAATCTAAACAAGGTTTCAAAGTGACTTGAGTGGGAAGCGAAGTTCACCTCAGCCAACAACCAGATTACCTTGAGTCAACAATACTGGAACAGACAACCAACTAGAACCCAGCAGCCAACATCATAACGGAGCATCATCAACACTCACCAAAGTAAAACGTGAGTACAATTTAAGTTATTTATTACCTTATAAACTGAAAAGATATCCCAGAAATATATTTAAATATTGCAATCGATCTTGACTGAAATAAAACCATCGGAAGAGTACTTGATACAATCATTTAATCAGTTATCTCATCAACATTAAATAATTTCAAACTCCACATCCGCACACATTAACTTAATATTTGACATCTTTAATATATATTAATACAATTTAAAATATTTCGACCGATGGATACTGAAATGGAAACAATCTAAAGTATCTTAATCATTATTTCATAAATTACATATTACCATCAAATTTAAGTTCCGCAACCGCCCACATACATCATCAAGGTAAGATAATAAATTTAGTCTTCAGCCACTAGTGTCTCAAAATCACCTAATACATGAAATAAGTTAATCTTGGTATATTGCGGTCTTTCAAATAAATCAATACGTGTTGAAGGAGTAACGTTTTGTTTAAATCGGAGTTGAGGTTTCTCTGCATGGACTGAACCATCACCCGTTAATGCAATAGGAATAGGATATTAAGCAAATATTTGCGTCAATAGTCGATTTACCTCGTCAAGTCATGGATGCCTTAATACAGAGACAGGAAGTCCAACGCGAGTTACTCATCAAATGCATAAAAAATGTTGGGAAAGTGGGCAAGGAGCTGCGGACCAAGGGTTACTATCAGCGACAATTAAAGAAGTTCGAAGATCTATGGAGTGATTTCGACCAGCGGCACACGAAAATACGCATGCAGCAATCGGCGGACAAGGCTTTCGACCCAACCAAATACAGTTACTTTGTGGAAGAAGTATACGACCAAGTGGAAGAACATTTCATGACCAATGTAGAGGTGCTTGAAGAGCTTATTGATAAATTAATACCTTCGACGTCGAACGTTGATCCAGCTACTCTGATGACATCCTTCAGCATTCCTCAGGAAGGTTCCAAGAATGCTACAACAATAAAACTGCCCAAACTGGCCATCCCTAAGTTCTGTGGTGATTATAAGAGATGGACCACTTTCCATGATTTGTTTCGGACGATGATCCACGAGAACAGCTATTACGCCCCTGTACAGAAGTTACAATATTTGAAGCTTCTGTTGGAAGGAGAACCGGAGCGCCTTATCAGTCATTTACAGATTTCGGACGAAAATTATAATTCAGCATGGGCCTTATTACGAGAACGTTATGACAATAAGAAGACTTTGATCAATTCACAGTTGGAGATTCTGTTCAACCAACCCGTTCTACTCACGGAAACAGCCAGCGGTATACGACAGCTACTGGATACCACCACGGAATGTGTGTTGGCATTAAGCAACCTGAAAGTGGACGTGACAAGCTGGGACCCCATGGTGAACTATCTCGTTGTGAAGCGTCTTCCCTCAACAACCCATCAACTGTGGGAGCAAAGGTCAAGCGAGGGGAACGAGTTGCCAACCTGGAGAGCATTACAAGATTTTTTGAAAACAAGATTCAGAACCCTGGAAGCCATTGCCTCAAAGGGACCAATTCACGCGAGGACAGCGGCCAGGCCTGACCATCGGAAGGCGTACGTCAAATCCTTCCACACAACCACAAAATCCTCATGTCCGTTGTGCTCGCAACAACACAGCCTAAGACAGTGTCCAGCATTCTTAGCTTCAACTATATCAAGGAAAATGGAGATAGTCAAGGTTAATGGACGATGTATAAACTGCCTCGGATACGGGCATATTGCTGCAAGTTGCCCCAGCGAAGGAAGATGCAGACAATGCCATCAACATCACCATACAATACTCCATGGCCACCAGCTATCTGGTCAACGAACGCAGCAATCGCACCCAAGAGGACCAGTCGAGACCACAACTGCAAATAAGTATAAACCCATAACTTCAAATGATAAGCCATCAAGTGAAATCAACGTGTCAGTTAACTTAGGTTCTTTCGTCGAAACTAGGGATCAACCCAAACATGTACTACTAGCAACAGCATTAGTCAGAGTGGTGGCCCAAAACGGAAGGAAACAAATCGTTCGGGCGTTTATCGACCAAGGTTCCCAAGTTTCCTTCATCACGGAAACCATCGCTCAAGATCTACACATGGACAAAACACCAATCAATGCCAACATATATGGAGTAGAGGACTGCAGAACCCACGCCAAATTCCAAACGAAATTCATCATTAGGCCTCTAAATCGAAATGATTGCAGCGTTGAAGTCTCTGGATTAGTGCTACGGAGGTTGAGCGACGTAAGTGCAACGCCAACGGTTTGTCAACAGCAATGGGCACATTTGAACAATCTTGAATTAGCAGATCCAAACTACTATTGTCCAGGGAGAATAGACTTGCTACTAGGGGCAGATGTGCATGGTAAAATAATACTTGAAGGATTGATAAAGGGACCAGAAGGGAGTCCAGTAGCGCAAAACACTATCATGGGATGGATTCTATCCGGGGAAACATACAAGAACGATCAAATCACAATCGATGTACAAAATTTTCATATATGTGCGGATCTGGACAACCAATTGAAAAGGTTCTGGGAGATAGAAGAATTACAGGAGAAGCCATTGTTGAATGAAGAGGAAGCTGAATGTGAATCATTGTTTCAAACGACCACAAGTCGCAGTACAGATGGACGCTACGAGATCCAATTACCTTTAAAGGCAGCAAGCAAAAAATTCCACCTGGGAAAATCCAGAAGTATAGCAGTCTCCAGATTGCTGCAGATGGAAAGACGATTCGCTAAGGATCCTAAATTGAAGGAAGACTATCGTAAGTGTATCAACGAGTACTTGAGTTTAGGACACATGGAGAAGGTACTATAACAGGAAGAGAGTCATCATCGGAGACTAAATGATGTGGATACATATACTTGCTGCTATTTACCGCATCACGGAGTGGTGAAAGAAAGTAGCACGACAACCAAACTACGCGTTGTTTTTGACGCATCACGACCAACCGACAGTGGAACAGCACTGAACGACATGATGCTCAAGGGACCCATAGTACAGGATGACTTGACCACACTCTTAATTCGTTGGCGAAAACATCGTATAGCATTCACGGCAGACCTCGAAAAGATGTATCGTCAAGTGCGAGTTCGAGACACAGACACAGAGTATCAGCGGATTGTTTGGCGAGATTCACCACATGACCCGATTGAGGACTACAAATTGCAAACGGTAACTTTTGGCACGAAAAGTGCTCCATATCTCGCTACCAGAGTATTGAAGCAGTTGGCCCTCGACGAACGAGAAAACTATCCCAAAGGATCTGATGTCGCTCTATCCGACTTTTATGTCGACGATCTCCTGTCTGGGTCGCCATCCATCGATGAAGCCTTACAATTGCAACAACAGCTGTTGAACTTAATGAATGCTGGCGGTTTTTCATTACGCAAGTGGTCGTCGAACTGCAAAGAGCTTTTAGAAGCGTTACCATCAGACTATTGTGAATTAAACTTACCATGCGACCTGTCCCGCGATGATCAAATTAGAGCTTTGGGCACTATTTGGAGACCAGCGATGGATACGCTATCGTACACGTATGTGCAGTCCCCTGCACCAACAAGATGGACAAAGCGTTCGGTTCTTTCAGAGGTTTCAACACTTTTTGATCCGCTTGGATTGTTGGCACCCATCATACTCCAGGCCAAACTTCTCATCCAACGACTGTGGCTCAAGGGGGTAGATTGGGATGAGGAAATCCCACACGACATCAACAGTGAATGGCTAAAATATAGGAATAATCTGTCAGATCTAGCAAAAATTAATATACAAAGATGGGCACATTACACAAAAACAAACGGTAGAACGGAATTGCACGGATTTTCGGATGCGTCCATGAAGGCTTATGCAGCTGCGGTTTATCTCTGCGTCACCGACGAGCAAGGTAATAGGCATACAACTTTATTAGCTGCCAAAACAAAGGTAGCACCAATAAAAACGGTAACGTTGCCTCGATTAGAGCTATGCGCAGCAACCCTTTTGGCTAAACTAATGCGGTATGTAAGGACGGCACTTAAGTTAGAAGGTTCCCTTATAACACATGCATGGACCGACTCGGAAATCGTGATTGCCTGGTTACGCGGGCATCCCACCAATTGGAAAACCTTTATCGCTAACAGAGTCTCATACATTCATGAGGTTTTAGGAGAAAATGTATGGAGACACGTCCCCTCGAAGCAGAAGCCGGCAGACTGTGCATCCAGAGGCATAAATCCAAGCGAACTCAATGAACATATTCTGTGGTAGCATGGGCCAGATTGGCTACGCCATTCGGAAACACAATGGCCAAAATCAAAGGAAATCATACCCACCGAAATCGAACAAAGGAGAACCGTCAATCTGCAAATCAATACTGATAACGAGACGCTCGACGCAAGATGTTCCTCCCTTACAAGACTGCTTCGGGTGACGGCGTATTGCATGAGATTTATATTTAATGCTCGACGACCCGCTTCTCAACGTAATGTTACATATCTAAAAAAGGACGAACTGGACGCCGCACTACACTACTGGTTGAAGAGAACTCAAGAAATCCACTTTAATAACGAAATCAGAACCATCAAACAACAAAGACCATTGTCACGTCAAAGTCGCTTATTGAAGTTATATCCATTCATGGATGAAGCTGGCATCCTGCGAGTCGGAGGGAGATTGCGTCATTCCGAGTTGCCCTTCCATGAAAAGTTTCCAATCATATTACCGGATAAATGTCACCTAACAACGCTTTTAATTAACAAAATTCATCGAGACACCATGCACGGGGGACAACAGTTGATGATGCAAACTTTGGCCCAAACCTACTGGTTGCTGAATGCGCGAAATACCATCAGACTTCAAATCCACAAATGTCTAAGTTGTTTCAAACAGAGAATGGCTACACAGAAGCAATTGATGGGCGATCTCCCTGCACCAAGAGTAAGGATCTCCCGCCCATTTTCTCATTCCGGAGTGGACTATTGTGGGCCATTTGAACTGAAAGCGCATAAAGGTAGAAAGACTAAGACATATAAGGCGTACATATCAATCTTTGTGTGCATGGCAACTAAGGCTTTGCCTATGGAACTGGTCACGGACTTAAGTACGGAAGGATTCATTGCAGCATTTAGGAGATTTACTTCCCGAAGAGGCTTGTGTTCCGACCTATACTGTGATTGCGGGACGAACTTCGTGGGAGCCAATCGAGTCCTCAAAACCCAGTTCATCTCCACCTTGGTTCAATAATGAGCTCAAGCATCTGAAAAATCAGAAGAATAGACTATGGAAAACCTATTTAAAGAGAAAGGACACTCCGAGTCTCAATTTATTTATAAATTGCTATAACCGATTTCGTTCACTCTCTTCTGCTCTGTATCGAGAATATCTTAGCTGTATGAACGATAAAGTGTTTACTGATCCTAGAAATTTCTTTAAGTTCGTCAACTCTAAGAAAAAGGTTGATAACTACCCTAATGCCATGCAGCACACGAACTTGTCTAGTAGTGAGTCGCCTGCGATTTGTAACATGTTTGCGTCATTTTTTCGTCAATCTTTCTCACCTTCTGACTTTCAGCCTAATGACAATAATTTTCGTCACATATTTACTAACCGTGAGGCTAATATTTTACCCCTCTCAATTACCAGTGCTGATATCGCGAAACATATTAACGAACTCCCATTCGACTTCACCTCTGGCCCCGATGGTATTCCTCCTGCTGTCCTTAAGTCCTGTGCAGAGGTTCTACAGTCTCCCCTGAAAACCCTCTTCCAAAAATCCCTTGATAAAGGGTACTTCCCTACTCTTTGGAAGAATTCGTTTATAATACCTATTCACAAGAGTGGTAGCAAGAATGAAATATCGAATTATAGACCAGTTGCGAAGCTGTCTGTCATTCCGAAACTCTTTGAATCGATTATCTATTCTGCAATCGCGCCTATCTGCAGGAGGTTGGTATCAACGAACCAACATGGCTTTCTTGCAGCCCGTTCCACTACCACCAATCTTCTTGAGTTCACTTCTCATACTGTCGAGGGCTTCGTTTCCGGTTGCCAGACTGATTGTGTTTACACTGATTTTAGTAAGGCATTTGACAAGCTCTCTCACTCCATTATACTTCTCAAATTAAGGATGTTGGGCTTTCCGCGAGCCCTTCTAGTATGGTTCCAGTCTTACTTAGCTGACAGGACCTACCAAGTTCTTTTTCGTGGATCCAAATCAGTAACCATTGAAGCGTCATCCGGCGTTCCTCAAGGAAGTCATCTTGGTCCCTTGCTCTTTATTCTATCAATTGATGATATTGTTCCCTTGCTAAGACACTGTAGAATCTTGATTTACGCTGATGACATCAAATTGTATCGTCACATAAAAAGTATCGAGGATTGCAAACTTTTGCAAGCTGACCTTGACACCTTTTACTCTTGGTGTGTGAACAACAACCTGGTTCTCAATATTAGTAAATGTGAAACCATGACTTTTGGGAGAGGTCGTAGTCCTATAATTTTCAACTACACCTTCTCTAATGAGAGTGTCCGTCGTGTTAATTTTGTAAAAGATCTCGGGATTAGATTTGATAGTAAACTCGATTTTGCTGCCCACATTAACTATATTGCTTCCAAAGGTAGTTTAGTCCTGGGTTTTATAAAAAGGTGGTCCAAAGAGTTCAATAACCCCTTGATTACTAAACACCTTTATATCTCTCTTGTCAGACCATTACTCGAGTATGGGTCCCAGGTTTGGTCTCCTCACTACTCCTCGCACGTTGGAAGAATTGAGTCAGTTCAAAGGAGGTTCGTTCGATTCGCACTGAATCATCTTCCTTGGGATGACCCAATAGCTCTTCCACCATATGAATTTCGGCTTAAGTTACTCAACTTAAGCTCTCTTTGCAGGCGTCGTGAGGTTGCCGATGTTGTATTTGTTCATCAGCTCCTTAATGGAAAGGTTGACTCAGGTTTTCTGAGTCGCCGTGCGTCGTTTAGAGAGAGTAGATACAATTTGAGAGGGCCACCTCTCTTACACACCAACTCCTCTAACACGAATTACGGCAGATTCGAGCCTGTTAATCGCATGTTCATCAATGTGAATAGAAATATCGATGTTTTTAGCGTGAGCATTAGTAAGGACGTCCTTAAAAGGAGCCTTTTCAATCTCACTTGACTGACTTTCCTTGCACGCTTCTTTGTGTATTGCATCTATTATTGTTTTAAGTTATATGTTTCTAACACTTTTTTTGTTTGCATGTCTTAGCTGAGCCACTGTGCAGTGGTAAATGTGACCGCGTTTGTGTGCAGGGACCGGACCGGCTTGGTACCGGAGTGCCGGGGAGGGTCGAGAAGGAGCCTGCATTTTCGATCGCATGCTCGTTATGTGGTGTTTCTCTTCTTATACCTTTTTTGGTGCTTTCGGCTGGTTCGGTCCCTGCACATAGGCGTGGCCCGTTTCTCAGCCCAGCTGAGAAGTGTACCTTCTGAGCTAGAAGATAAACTCTATTATTATAAAACCCAACAACAACAATTGCTAAACCAGTTGAACGATGAAATTGGACAGACGCTGGAAAATGAGGGAGTTCATTTTCACTTCATACCGCCATCATCACCCCATTTCGGAGGGTTGTGGGAGGCGGGGGTTAAATCAACCAAATATCATATCAAACGAGTGATTGGAAAGGTCATATTCACTTATGAGGAATTCACAACAACATTAACGCAAATCGAAGCCTGCTTAAATTCGAGGCCACTCAGTGAAATGAGCAGCGACCCCCGCGATCTCACTCCCTTAACACCCGCTCACTTCTTAATTGGCGGATCTCTATTAGCCATTCCAGAACCATCACTTTTGAATCTACCAGAGAACCGATTGAATAGATGGCAATTAGCGCAAAGAATAATGCAAACCTTCTGGAGACGATGGTCTTCTGAATACCTGAGTCGTCTCCAGCAACGGCCAAAATGGCACAACGTAAAAGATAATATGAAACCAGGTGAACTAGTACTCATTAAGGAAGATAACTTAGCACCATGCCATTGGGCATTGGGACGCATTGTGGAAGTACATAAAGGACAGGACAACCTAGTCCGAGTCGTCTCTATAAAAACCCGGAACAAAATATTGAAACGACCAATCACGAAAATCTGCAGATTACCATTTAAATATAATGAAGATAATCTGATATTAAACTAAGTTCATTTAGACACGACATCTTAGAAATCTATTAATGCAAATATTCTGTCCACTCACCTGAGAACTATGATTCAATATTATTCCTACTTCTTATTCCTAAAAGCGAGGCAGGGCGCTATAACCCTTTCCTTCCCACGTCCTTTTTGTGTTTATTTCCAGCTGTTTTCTCCAACAAGGGGATGCCGCCATTCATTGAAGGAAGACATCCACTACACAAGGACGAATAGCAATAGATGCGCAGCCAGGTGAACGAAATTTTCTTTGGCATCTTAAGGTTCACAGATGCCAAGGGGGGGGAATATGTTTGGGAATGCGACATCCAAACAGCACCAAGCCGAAGACGCCCTAAAATGAATTTAAATGGATTAGTTTTAAGTACATAAATATAATTTTTTTGAGAAAATGTTACTTACCATTCTTTCCTAAGAAATCAAGTCAGGAAAAGTAGCTAAAATAAAATAAAAGAAATTAAATGCACACTTACCTCGATATGAACACAAAAATAAACAAAACGAACAAACTAACAAACTACACAAAACAATTAAACTAGAACTCTTGTCAGAGCTCAGTTGACACTTCAAAAACCAAAGAACCTGCCGTATCAATATCAATTTCAATAATAGTGGAGACACCTCAAATTTAAGCCGGGATCAGAACACCAGGGATCCTCAAACCAAACTTAAATAGTCTAATTAGAAGAGACGGCCCGAAGAGAATCTCCCCACTAGGTCCTGATGGAAAAGGCAAGGTCAAGGAGGTCATGGAGGTACTACTGAGTTCTGGACAAGAGATAAGAATCACTTTTCCACTTGACAAGGAACCCATAGGACACATCAGGGTGAGTGTGCAATTCTTATCAGAAGACCATGTGGTGTGTAAGCCATCATTTTCTTAAAAAGGGAAATAATTTTTTATTCAATTATATGTGTTATCATTTTGTTGGATTTGATAATTAGACAATTTTTTGGAATAACAATTAGAATATGTGATGCAATCAATTTTTTTCTCAATTTAAAGTTCAAGTCGAGACATTAAATAATTAATTTCTATAGTGTAATGAATCATTTTTTAGGACATGAACTTGAGCAAATTTAATTATTTTCGTTAAAATGTTATTCATGGTGAATTTGTAGACAATAAATTATGAAGGATGATTTTAATGGATTGATTTTTATTTTTACATCCTTTTAGGAAATCAAAATTTATATATTTATTTCAGCAGTGACGATACCAATTTTCTTCACATGTCTTAGCCGAGCCACTGTGCAGTGGTAAATGTGACCGCGTTTGTGTGCAGGGACCGGACCGGCTCGGTACAGGAGTGCCGGGGAGGGTTGAGAAGGAACCCGCATTTTCGGTCGCATGCTCGTTTTGCGGTGTTTTTTCTTCTTATACCTTTTTTGGTGCTTGACCTATCGAGACGTTTTTTTTTCAAAATTTTTGTTTTTTAATTACCTTTCTAGAAAAAAATACCAAAAAATTTTCAGACGTCAAATTATATGAAATTTTTCACTTTTTTTTAAAAACCGTTACTTTTTCAAAGTCCGACGTTTTTAATTTTTTTTTTCAAAAAAACCTTTGGTTTTTTCTGAAAATAGTCCCCGAATTCCAGAGTAGGCAGACTTTTTTTTATATTTTAGTATTTTTTTCTACGAAGGTAGAAGAAATTTTGAAAAAAAACGTCTCGATAGGTCAATTTTCGAAAAAGATATGGTTAATTGAAATTTTTTTTTTGAGTTGGGTAAAAAAAATTTAAAAAATTATGAAAAATGTTTTTGATTGGGTATAACGAAATTACAAAGTTTCAGCCAAATCAAAAAGGGTCAGGTTCAATAGTGGTCGATTTGAAGTGGAATGACCCATATCACAACCTTCTATATTACAAGCCATGAACAAGGAAAATATTGAGAGGGAATTTCCGCTCAATCGGACCACAACTCGGTGAAATCACGTTATGTTGTTAGTGTAATTTGGAGAATTTGGGAGAATTTGGTGGTCCGATTCTCTCAATTGAGATTCTTGTTCATGGCTTGTAATATAGAAGGTTGTGCCCATATCCATATGTATGTATATGTATATTTCTCAAAAACAACCATTTTCGAACTGCGGGTTGTGAAAATCATGATTAGACAACCCAAATCCTTCATTTGGCACCGGTCTCATAGCTGTGGGGAAAATTTCCAAAAAACAACGATTTTTAGACTAATTTGAATTAGCAAAATTGAATGGAGTTGCAGATTAATGTTATGTTTGTTTACCTGAAATCTACTCAATATCACTGCAATTTGGCTATAATAGACCTGTTCCTTTTCTATTTTTCAGTACTTGCGAGTAAAGCAGAAAAGGAACACCAAATTTGTTGATTTGAGTAAAACCTAATCTTACATTTTTGATGTTATTTTATTTGTATACAAATAAAAGGTTAGAATAATATACAACATAATTTATATTAATGCGGTAAAGGAGGATGCAAATTTTGGTATCCACCTCCAATAGCTATGTGTAATACGTCGTTGGATAGGTTTTTTTGAGCTGAATATAATTTACTATGGCACCAAGTTCGAAATTTTTGTCCGTTCTGAGTAAGACAGTCAGAACTGTACAAGAGTTTTACTTATCACCCCCTATTTTGAAGCGAGTGCTGGTAACCCTTCCAATGGAAGAAACGTCATCCGTGTTTTCACAAATAAATTATTAAATTACAAGTTATTCAGTGCACATAAAAATTAAAAAACAATATAAAATAAAGTTCTGTTGCTGCGGCATCTGGGGAAATTGAAGGATTCGCATCTATATAGCCATTGGGGCTTCTATTGGTGAGTGTCTCATTTACTCGTTAGCGGTGCAGCGGAAGCAGAATTGACAGCAGAAAGTACAAAGGTCAAAACAAACTTTTGAATCACAAAGCTTACAACCCACAATTAATCTTAGTGTTGACAACAACCAGATTTGGCAAGAGCTTTATGCAAAGCTTTTCTTACCAACTACTCGTGAATATCGTAAAAGAAATTCTACATTTTTAATTTTAATTATCATCATTTTTATTAAAAATGGGGGTTGACCGAACTCCTCCGCCAGGTGGTGGAGGCCTGTCAAACACTCGGAGATACGGGAAGACCGAAAACCAACCAAATGGAAGCAGTTCAGAGAGATCTAATGTTCAGTTGCAAGAACGACTCCATGAATTAGAGCTACTTTGTGCGCAGCTTCAAAAGGAAATATGCTCCCTGAAAGCAGAGAATGTAAAGCTTAAGGGGTCTTTCTGGTTACAAATTTTCCAAAAATTGAAAATTTTTTTTTACGCATTTTGCTAATAAATATATTCAAAAACATGATACAAAAGGTTTTAGAGCGATATCGTAATTCTAAAATTGTTTTTGAACGTATACAGTGAGACGCTGTGAGAAAGAATTTTCGACGCTCGGCTGTGTTTCGATAATCTCGACTCCCCCCTTTTTTAACATCTGCTTCGATCTGATTCACTCTATACTATGAAGTATTATATTATACCCTGCAAACGTTTCGATTTATGCTGCAAGAGAAGTATGAGCAGGAGGAAGGACTTATTTACGGCCCGGGCATGGCAGATTAAAAAGGTATATAGTTTTTCTTTAAAATTTTTTTTAACAAAACTTCAAACGCGATTATCTAGAAACTATGTTTTTTAAGGTGGCGGGCACGATTTAAGAAAAACTACTTGACCAATTGTTCTGATTTTTGAATATGTTATTGTATACATTTATGGCTATCGCATGAACCAGAATCGTTTTAATTGGTAAAAAATTGTCCGATTTTCAGCCGATTTTCCACCCTAAAAAATTGGTTTTTTTCGAAAAATGGCCGCCATTTTTTTATTTTTTGACAAAAACAAATTATTCTGGTTCATGCCATAGCCACTTCAACAAGGAATAATTTGCCTTTTTTTTGTTTTTTTCAGATCATCTATTCGCCCAAAATCATGCCCGCCGTCATTTTTTGATGTTTTTAAAAAAAAATCCGTATGTCAACAAAAAAAATTTTTAAAATCAAAAAAAATCTTTTTTGTAATACTGTTTTGTCAATAAACATACCTACAAATTTTCAAAACGATATCTCTCTTCTTTCTATGAAAAAAAAAATGTTTAAAAAAAATTTTTTTTTGAAAATGTAAGCAGAAAGACCCCTTAAGGAAGAAATAAAACATAATAATAATGAAACTTCACCAAAAAACACCCAAAAAGAAATGGAAGATTTCCAGACAGACGAAGAAGAACTAGCCAAAGAAACAAATTGGGAAATAAAGAAAAGTAGGCCCAAAAAGAAAAGAAAGATTTCGTCTTCACCAGAATTAACGCCACAACAAAATCCAAAACAGTCACAGGCCACTGATGAAAAAAAGAATGCATCCACTCATCATCGTCCGCCACCAATAGTGATAGAAAATTTCTCTAATTACCAACATTTGCACTCCTTATTAAAGGAACATATTAAGGGGGAATTTGTAATAAAATTAATTAAAAATGATACTTACAAGCTAAATTTATTCGATGCCAACGACTACCGGGGTATAACCAAGGCCTTAACCCAGGAAAATATTTGCTGGCACTCGTATGAAAATAAGCAAACCAGGCAAATTAAAGTTATGGTAAAAAATCTTCATCACTCTTGTGAACCGGAACTTATCGTCACAGATTTACAACGCCAAGGAATAAAAGCGATAACTGCGGTTAATAAACTTAAGTTGAGATCCAAAGAACCACTCAATATATTTATTATAAGCTTCGACCCAACAGAGGACATAAGAAAAGTATATGAAATTACAAAAGTATTAAACACAATTGTAAAAATTGAACCCATTAAAGCTTCTAAGCTTATTCCACAATGCAAAAATTGTCAAGGATTTTTGCACACAAAAAACTACTGCTCTAAACCACCAAGGTGTGTTAAATGTGCAGGCAATCATAGTACAACTAAATGTAGCAAGCCCAAAGAACAGGAACCCAAATGCTGCAATTGTAACGAACAACATCCTGCTAGTTACCGGGGTTGTTTAGTTGCAAAGGAACTACAAAAAATTAGAAATGACGAAAGAAGTAAAAAGTCAAAGGAAAATAATTTACCGACCGTCACACGACCGATATACTCCAATAATACAGCTAGTGGAAACTCCAATAGTTCTGAAAACAAGCTAAGCTATGCGGAAGTAACAAAAAATATATGTAGGCCAAACATACAAAAAGAAACTGGAGACAAACAATTACTAACCCAAATCCTAGAAAAGCTAGAAAAACAAGAATGCCTTATTACCTCAATTCAAAAAAGAATAGATAGTGTTGAAGAACATCTGCAAGAAAATAAACTTACTCAAAATAAGACCAATGGCTAAGTCACTAAAGATAATGCTCTGGAATGCAAACGGCCTGTTAAAACACAAAGACGAATTGCAGGCAGTGTTAGAAATTGAAAAAATTGATTTGTGCTTGATATCTGAAACGCACTTTACAAACCAATCGTTTCTTAAGTTCAAAAACTACAATATATATTACACAAACCATCCCCATAACAATGCAAGGGGCGGAAGCGCGATAATCGTCAAAAGCTCTATAGAACACTATGAGGAAGATAAGTTTTGCACAGCTGAATTTCAAGCAACAACAATAAGCATCAAAACCGAATAGTACCTACTTTCATTCACAGCTGTCTATAGCCCACCAAGACATAAAATTAGTTCTGAACAATATGAGGAATTATTAAAAAAACACAGAAACCGATTCATCATGGGCGGTGATTTCAACGCAAAACACACGCATTGGGGATCCCGTCTGATAACAACAAAAGGTCGTGAATTGCTTAAAGCAGCTCAACAAACAGGATGTGAGTTTGTTTCAACTGGCAAACCAACATATTGGCCAACAGATAAGGATAAATTACCTGACCTCATCGACTTCTTCATAACAAAACAAATATCCAGAAGCCTAGTACAAATAGAAGAAGGAACAGATCTAAATTCGGATCATTCTCCAATCTATATGGTCGTTAATGAAAACGCAAATTTTAAAAAACAGAACGTGTATCTCACTCACAAAAATACAGATTGGGATAATTTTAGGGAATTGCTTGAGCAAGAATTGAATCCTCATCCACAGCTGCTAAGCAAAGACCAGCTCGATGAAGAAACACTCGCCTTTACCAAACAAATACAAACAGCAGCTTGGAAAAGTACTCCTCCTATAAAAAAGAAAGCCATTGGTTTAATGTACCCAAAACGCATTATGGACTTAATATCTAATAAAAGAAAGATTAGAAAAAAAATGGCAACAAACAAGGTACCCTTACTTCAAATCGCAACTAAACCAACTCACTGCACTTATACGCAGTCAATTAAGAGAACTAAGAAATGAAAATATTAACCAATACTTAAGCGGACTCACCGCAGATAAAACAACGGATTATGCATTGTGGAAATCAACAAAATACCTAAAACGTCCTATACAGCATAATCCACCTCTTAAATCAGTAAATAGTGGATGGGCAAAAGGCAATTTGGAGAAGGCAGAGCTTTTTGCTGAGCACATGGCAAAAACAATTCAACCGAATGAAGGACCAAATGATAGAACTTGGCCAGGAACATCACAAAGGAGTGGCGAAATTCATCCAGTTACGGAGACTGAAGTCGAAGAAATTATTCGGAAAGATTTAAAGCTGAAAAAATCGCCTGGATATGATCTGATTACCGCAGAGCTGATGCAACAGTTGCCCCAAGGAGCCATTTGTAGACTAACAGAAATAATAAATGCCTGCTTCAGACTCAAACATGTTCCTTGCTATTGGAAAGTCGCTGAAATAATCATGGTCCCAAAGCCCGGAAAGGATCCTCATGAAGTGTCTTCTTATAGACCTATCTTATCTCTCAAAAAGATTCTTTCGCATCAAGCAAGAGGATGCTTACTCGCACCTAAAAGAAATAAAAGCTGGAGTACCTCAAGGAAGTATATTAGGTCCAATGCTATACCTACTTTTCACGAATGACCTTCCAGTCCCATCAAATAGTATAATAGGCACTTTCGCCGACGATACAGTAATACTTGCAATAGAGAAAAGCGAAGTAGAATCAACCCGTATCCTGCAAAACGCGGTAGATACTGTAGTCAATTGGACTAAAAAGTGGCGTATACATCTTAATAGCACTAAATCAGTACACGTTAACTTCACTAACAAAAAAACTCAGCCGCTTCCTATTACCATCTTTGGAATGCAAATCCCGTACTCCAATAATGCAAAATATTTAGGGATGAATCTAGATGCAAAACTTAGGTGGAAAGAGCATATAAAAAAGAAAAGAGAAGAACTAAACATCAAACTTAGAAAACTATATTGGCTTATTGGTAGAAAATCAGTTCTATCTATACACAATAAACTGCTTATATACAAGCAAATATTAAGACCCGTGTGGACATACGGAATTCAGTTGTGGGGATGTGCCGCTGAAAATAATATAGAAACTATCCAACGGTTCCAAAACAAAGTAATAAGAGGAATAGTGAATGCGCCATGGTATATAAGAAATACTGACCTCCATCGCGACCTTAAACTGAGGACTGTAGCAGAAACGATTGTGGAATACGCAGGAGTCCATGATCGAAAACTGAGGCAACACATAAATCAAGAAGCAGTGGAACTCACCAATACGAATGGACTAATACGTAGATTGAAGCGCACCAAACCACATGATTTAATTGGTGGCACCTCAATCATTTAAAATCTAAATAATTTTGAATTTTGAATATTAAATAACTTTGTATATTTTGTATATAATGTATAATATTGTTTTCCTTTTGTCTTTAATGTATATGTCAGATTTAAACTGCTCGTTAGTGTAAACTAGTTATAGTTTTATGAAATGTAAATACTACTGTAACATTTCAATAAATAAAAAAAAAAAAAAAACCCCCTATTTTTGTAACCGTTTAACCTATTTCCATGAATAACCAATACCAATGAACGCAGAATTCCTCCACATGGTAAAAGTGATAGTTCTATCTTACCAACTATTAAAGTTATGAGTCGTCAATTTTAGCTTTTGGAAAAAAAGTATAGGTTAATTACGTATTTTTTGGAGAAAAAGGTAGTTGAAATTGGGGTTTTGTCGCTTTTAGCATCCTTTTTTCAGAAGCATATCTTGTATTAATGAATTCGTTCTTTCCTATTATCCAAGAGAAGATTTTACAAATACAAAAAGAAAAACCTCCATTGTAAAAGTGATATTAATTATAGATTCTGCTCTGCAATCGCTTTAAGATTAACTGAAAAATTTATACCAATATGTTAGTGAACAAAATTATTATTAAAGCAGCAGAAAATGGTGCTAATACAGATTTTTTAACGAAGAGATTAGGATAATGTACACCATTACCAAATTACCTGGAGAAATAGACAGATTCAAAGTATTAGGCTAGTCGAAGAGAAGGAAGAATGCTAAAAAATAAATTTTTGGCCCATAGGCGAGATTATTGTTGGAACCCCTTCGTTTTAGGGTGTAACTGAACACCCTAAGTTTGCCCACAAATTGTTTAACCGCATAACTTTTTAATTAACTAATTGTGAATAAAATAGGCACTTTTTCTATACTTTTTTCAATATCTCCGTTCCTGATAACTTTTAGTTTGAGATATGCACTGGGAAAGTTATTCGTTATGAAACTATCTAAAAATGAGCCCCGATAGAGGTCGCTAGGTGCAATTGTGACTGTTATTTTCACTATTTTTTTACTCGAACACAGCTGAACATAGAGAGCTTGAAGATGGTGTTTTTGTTGTTCCGATAATGTACAAAAAAATCAGCCAGGCCGGTTCATCATGTTTGGAGGAATTAACGATCAATTATTTTTTAAGATCGCACAGTGGTCTGAAATCCCCAAAACCTGGACAAAAGTACCAAAACGAAAGTTTATATTTAGCGACTTTTTTCACGTGGGTTAGGTATAGTGGTCCCCTGGAGTATTTCAAGGCCCTTGGCAAGAGGCAGATGTTCGAAATCTCTTTTGTATTCCGTTTACCCGTTTTCTTTTGTGTAAAATGGATTCTTCTCCAGAGTAAGTACAATTATACTGTGTTATTGAAATGAACATAAATAAATAATTGTATTGTTTATTTATGATCAAATATGTAGTAAATTGTGGTATTTTAATAACGATTCGGCTTATGAATTGATGGCTAAGTACAAACTTCCACCGACTTCCACTACGAAATACGCATGTAATTGTTTATTAATCATCTCTGCAAAACATATAAAAAAATCAGCTGCTCCTGCTTGCTCCATGTCATTCTATCCCCGATATACTACATATTTGCTCAATGTATAGTTTTGAGCGTCCTATTCAGGGAGCTATATATTAACTTTTTTTTCATCTATATCATCTTATATTAATAAAAGAAAGATTCTGTATGTGTGCGCTATAGCGGGCGCACCAGTCCCATGAAACATCTCGAAGTCCGATTCTCGAAATTCAAAATGGCCGCTGAAAAATTACCGAAATGGCCACCCAAATATGAATTCGTAAATTGCGTTCCGATTTCAATGAAAGTGGGTATTTAGGGGTGTTTAAGGAGGAATTATTTTATTCCTACTGTAATGGTCAGAGTGAAACACCGTGACCTGGGTTAAATTTGATATGATATCAAACGGCACTTGAACCGAGATATCTTGACGTGTTGAAGGAGTTGCGATATCAAACGGCACTTGAACCGAGATATCTTCGTTGATAGTAATAAAACGCACTGCTTGGTGGTTACAATTCAACTCCGATTTATTGATTGATGATTAACGATTTTTATACAAAATTGATTTCAACAAAAAGTAATAATAAAAACAAAACAAACATAAGAACACAGGTAAAAAGTCCACTCAGCAAATCCGGTCATTGACATTAGCCGGTGAATGAATTGCTGAAGGTGCAAGCTAAGCATTGCGGATAAACACAAGTAATAAATATTGGCTAGAATTGCAATCAAAACAATAATGCAATGACCTTAGATTTTCAGAGTGGAATTTTTACCTTGTCATTAACCTAATTAACAAATGCGAAATTTACAAATTCTACGGCGGGCGTTAACAAGGGGTTTCTTACTCAGCGACCCCGAAAACCCCCATATACCGATTTTCATCAAATTTGCTTAATTTTTCATAAAGTTGGTCGCCATATTGGATCCGCCATTTTGTTTTTTGAAAATCTGATAACGGATTCTTACTCAGGGACCCCGAAAACTCCCATATACCGATTTTCATAAAAAAATAATTTTTCTCACGGTAGTAAATTAAATTTGTCCAGGTTTTGGGGATTTCAGACCACTGTGGATCGGTTTATAATTGGGAAACTCATTTAGAAAATTCAAAAAAGTATTGAAAAATGAAATCCCGGTGAAATTTTTGAAAAATCGCAATTTTAACCGATTTTTTGATGTTTTCTATGCGTTTATATTTATGTTTTCTATGCGTTTTTTTATATATATTAATTCTGCACTAAAATACAGTACAGTACAATGTTGTACATCCTGTGGTTGATTAATAAAAGAAACTAAAGTTACTATAAGTTATTTTATATCACTTGAATTAAGATTGCATCACTTAATCTTGATAAAGTTTTAAAAAGTGGTAGAATATTAAAATATTTTTTACTTGTCGGGCTTTTTACTCTAAAATCAGGCATTTTGTAGTTAAATGTCTGGTATGTCAAAACTAAAAAATGGTAACCCTAACTAAGCATGGCTTTTTAATATTGGAAATGACAATAATTAGCTCAATTTTTTTATTCGACGATTTCTTGAAACTTGATAAATTGAGGGCAGGAAATTGGAAGGTTGTTAAAAATCTATCCAAGGTTAAAGCTCTCAAGGCGTTTAAGGCTCCCATACACGAGCAACCCATTATGCCGATATTCCAATGTTGCCTATTAATTGGATCCAGTCCAAAATTTGGGCACACACACGCTAGCGCCTGAGCCAGACAGCCGCTTGCAGTCGGTTACGACGAACACATAAGTAATTAAATTTTTTTTTCACAAATGCAACCTCCGACAAAGTGATAATCGTTAAAAATGAATATAAAAAAAATATAAATGAGCACATCGAAATAGGAAAAACCCGCAAAAAAAATAAGGCAAAATGTATCAAATGCGTCACATTTGAAAATTCCTATGATTGTTGCATCGTAAAATTTATATGAAAAAGAAATTATATTTCAGGAACATTTTTACCTCCGGAAACTTCTTGCCTAGAGACATTTACATATATTGAGGGACATTCACTTGGCGCCGCGCGGTGGGTTTCAAATTAGTAGGGGAGCTGGCACTTGAAAAAATCGTGTCGTCCCAACCTTCTGCCGTTTGGTATATAAGCGTTTGAAGTAATTTTAAGCATTTTTTATAATATGACATTTTTGCGGGAAGTGGACCCATTTCGAGTTAGGGGTTTGGGGACGTCTCATTCACATCGGACGCGGCGCGGCGCGACATATTTCGAATTTTGATTTTAATTTTGTGGCTTATTTTGATCAAAACATGAGGTGGTCGCTTTAATAGCAAACGCGATTTCTTATTTTATGTTAAAATTCAAACTGATATTGTAAATCGTGTTTCTGAAAGTGAATTAATTTGATCAAAATGTGTAGTAGTTCCGACGACGAACTTTTATTGTTAGTGGCTGTGCTTGAAGACGAGGAGAGGAAAGCAAGAAAATACTGGCAGCATCCCATAATAAAGAAAAGGTAGGAGAATTTTCTAGACTTGTTAGAGAATTAAGAAGTGATGACGACCGTTTGCATTCAGTTTGCATTCAGTTTTCGAATTGGACGATCAACGATGACTGGAATTGTTTTGGATGTTTGCAAAAGTATATGGGAAAAACTACAACCTATTTATATGCCATATCCAAACAAAGAATTGTGGGAAAGGTCTAGTGAAGGTTTTGAATCCATGTGGCAATTTCCAAATTGTATTGGTAGTATCGATGGAAAACACATTACAATCCAATGTCGCAAAACAGTATTATTGGTGCTTTAAATATAGATTTTTGATAGTTCTTCTGGCGATAGTTGGCCCAAATTACGAGTTTATTGCGGTAGACATCGACGGCTATGGAAAAGACAGTGATGGAGGAATACTGGAGCGATCTCCAATTGGACAGAGACTGGCTGATCAAAATTTTAATATACCTGAGGCCAAACCTTTATATAAGGATGGACCTGCAGTTCCCCATGTTATTGTTGGCGATCAAGCATTCAGTCTCAAAACTTACCTTATGAGACCATTTCCCGAAAACAAAGCAAGAAGTAATGGACATCTTCTAGTTTTTAATAAGCGCCTTTCTCGTGCCCGTCAAGTAGTAGAAAACGCATTTGGAATTCTTACCAACAAATGGAGAATTTTCTTGGGTCCAATTCAAGTAGAACCCAAAACTACCATAAAAGTTGTTCAAGCAGCCTGCTGTCTGCACAACTTTTTAAGAGAGGAAAAGGTCAGCATTTGTCACGCCGACAGTTCGTTAGAGCGAGAGTACAAAGAAAAGACAACATCATCTTTGAGGCCAATTGAGGTTAACACTAGGGATGCAATGCTGCTTTTGCAGTACGAGACAACTTTGTGGCTTATTTTAATTCACAAGAAGGACAACTCCCGTGGGAAAAATAAAAATTTGTTATATTTTAATATGAATAAAGTATATTTTTAAAGAAAATTATACATATTACTTTCCCATCTATCCTCAGGGCTTTCAGTGGGAGTGTTTGCCGGCTGAACTGTGTTCAAGGCTGGCACATTGGGTTGTGAAGCAGTTGATACTGCAGTATATGACGTTGAGGTTAAGGAAATGTTCGTATCGTTTGAAAAAAAATGGAAACCGGCGAAAACGGTTCTCGTCCCTCTTCAGCATTTTCTTCGTACTCAGCATCAGCAAATATGTCCGCTATTTTTCTCTTTACCATTATCTGCCTTGTCTTCCTAAACGTCTTCAAAGTTTTTGCGTAACTTCGAAAAAGCATATCTGTGGCATCTATTTCTTCTTTTTGTTGATGCCTTCTCTCGAAGTAGTCCACCACTTTATCCATATTGCTGATGTTTTTCCGAGAACTTTTATTTTGTTGAATCTCACTTATTTTTTTTATGTTTTCTACTAAGGGTGGCGGCGTGTTCTGAGTGCGTGGTGGAGTGTTCTCTATAGATATAGAACCTCCTCTTCCCTGGTAACATTTGAGACAGTTCTACAAAAATTAATATGTGAAAAAATACTCTTACAATAAGTGCAATTAAGGGGAGGTTCTCCTGCTCAGGATCAAAAAAATCGAATTTTTTTTTGTTTACTTTTTTCACATCCTTAACATGTCTAGAATACGTCCCTAGAGCGATTTTGAAGTTACTCAATTTTTAACAAAGTTACAGCTCATTGAAGGCACCCGTGCACTATATAGTCCATGAAAAAATTACTCGTCTCCAAACTTTAAACGCGTTTTTCTCGAAACTACTTTTTCAAATGTTTGCGACACGATATCTCGAAAATCGCTTGTCGGATCGGCCTGAAATTTTGAGGAGTTTTAGTACACCATATTTGGGGTACCTTGACCCTTCATTATTAAAAACGGTTAATAATACATAATTTTTCAAGCCGGTCAAAGTAACAAAAAACAAGCGAAAATGAAGGTTCAAATTTCGCAGTTGGACCATTTCAATTTGTAGCTACATATTTTCTTGAATAAGGGTCAAGGTACCCTAAATACATTGAACTAATTGGTACTTGCACGATTTTTGTTTCCAATGAGATTACGAGCCTCTACGATGTCGCAAAGTTATTTGTGCGCAGGGCGCACGGCTATACTGCTGCTTGAAGGAAGCAGCCATTTTGTATTTGTTTTTTTTTTGAAAAATTGATTTTAATAGTTTTATATCAAACAAACATTTTGCAAAAAACCGCATTTTGATATTTTATTTCTATGTGTCAAAAAAAATTCTGAAAATCACCCATTTTCATGACCTGAGCAGGAGAACCTCCCCTTAATACTCTTGGGAAAGAAGATCACGTTTTAAAAAACTCATCATTTCCATGTACGCCCACTTTCTCTTTCTCACATTTCCCTGCCCAGTGGTTGGTTTTTCATTTTTGGAAATTTTAACGTGTCTCTTAAATTTTTCCACTTACTTTTTGCTACTCCTGCGTTCAAAAGGTTAAACTTAAAGATATTTAAAAATAGTTTTTGCATATTACCTTCATCCAACCCACACTCCTCTGCAACAAGTTGCCATGACTTTTGCTTTTCTCCGTTGTCTTTGTACGATTTATTACCCACATCGTATAAAACAGGCTGCCTTTTTACACTTTCAATTAATTTTTCCATCACAGACCTCGTTTTCCTTCAACAAATAATAATGAAATGTGATATTCACCGCTGGCGTCGACGGCAAAATTTGGTTTTGAGTAATCACGAATATTGCCGCGCGGCGGAATTTATCCTTGCCGTCCCGCGCCGCTTCTAGTGTTAATCACAGATTCATTTTTCATGTAGAAATCGCTAAACGGCATTCGCGCCGCGCCGCGTTTGGTGTGACCGGACCTTTAAGCCCGGGTCACACCGAACGCGGCGCGGCGCGGTACGGCGATTTTTGTATGAAAAATAATATTACCGCGGCGCGCCTAAAATTATTTTTCATACAAAAATCACCGTACCGCGCCGCGCCGCGTTCGGTGTGACCCGGGCTTTAAGCCCGGGTCACACCGAACGCGGCGCGGCGCGGGGCGTTGCGACACGGTGGAGCGCAAAAAGACGCCGTAAGGCGTCTGATTCACATTGGACGCGGCGCGGCGCGACATATTCTCCATTACAGACCTTGTTTTCATTCATGAAATAATAATGAAATGTGATATTCACCGCTGGCGGCGACGGCAAAATTTGGTTTTGAGTAATCACGAATTTTGCCGCGCGACGGAATTTATCCTCGCCGTCCCGCGCCGCTTCTGGTGTGAATCACAGATTCATTTTTCGTGTAGAAATCGCTTAACGGCATTCGCGTCGCGCCGCGCCGCGTTCAGTGTGACCGGGCCTTTAAAGAGCTCATCCTCGGTTCTACTGGCGATAAGCATCTCATCCAGATAGACAAACGAAGTGGAGGTCTCTCATAACTTCGTCTATAAACCTCTGAAAAGTCTGGGCTGCATTCCGTAGTCCGAATGGCATATGCGTAAACTCATATAGGCCGAATCGCAAAATGAGGACAGTCTTTTGCATGTCCTCTGGGGCAATTGCCTTGTAATGATATGCAGGTACCAAGTCCACCTTTGAGAAAATTGTGCATTCGCGAACATTCACGTAGAAGAAGCATCGCATATCTATGCGGACAGTGACTACATCAATGCGACGGTAGTCTCCGCATGAACTCCTATCATGTGAGTCCTGTTTAAGGATCAGATGAAGTGGAGATGCCGCGGGGGACAACGAGGGCGACAAATCACCAATTGAACCATATGATCAAATTCTAATTTTGCCATAGTTAAAGCAGCCCTAATGAAATTCTACATTCGCCTAAACTGATAATGAAAATATCATCATTCCCCTTTAAGCAGTGCGAATTTTGTTTCCACAAATCCCGTTTTTTTAACTTTATCTTCTATTTAAAAACATAAATATCCCTAAAGATTACAGAATGAAATTATCTCAGCTTTAAATTACCATGAAAATAGCTAACGTTACTAATTAGGAGCGACTATTTATCAAGAGTTTCTAATTAATTTGTGCACCTCGCAGTTCGCACCATCCATTTCGTTTATCCCCCCTCACCACACCCGCACGATTCCTTCCCCCAGTTAGAAAATCATGTTACAGAATAGCTGTGCTCCCCTTTTGCACCCTTGTAAGTATCCTTGGTATCCAGTACCAAGCGCCGTATAAAGTCACCAAAGCAACCATCCAACACTGACGACACCATGTTTTGCGGAAAAGTTAAAAACTTTAAATCAACTCAATTCGCTTAGCATTGTCTATATCGCCGTCGTTGTGTTAGAAAGAGAGTATAGGATACGAAAATTGTTTGATAAAATCCACTTTCGAGTCGTTCGCATCCTTTCATTCATTGCGAGGTTGTGTTAGTAGATAAAACCACACACAGCAAACATCCTTTTTTGGTATGCTTCGGGATAATTGGATTTTTGTGCTGTGCACATGAGCATAAATTAGCACTGGAAGAAGAGATTCAATAATCCTCTCATCCCCCTCCGGTCGCCTTCTTAAGTCAGTCTGGTCGTCGGTGGTCCTTTTTAAATGTGCATACACACCAGAAATATCTAGCGTATACCACTGTCGCCCACCTTTGCGGAGAGAGAGCTTGAATATACATTCGGTCCTCTAGTTTAGAAATGAGAGTTCAACCCTCTGGCACCCCAAGGAAGAATTATAAGGGAAGGAAAATCTAATTTTACTCCTTAATAGCGTAGCTAAACAAAAACCTTTACGCCCTGCCCCAACATATATGAGGTTTCAGTGACGAAGGTGTTTGCTATGCATGAAACTAAAACTCTTTGTATATGTATGGGGCCCCATATTCCATTCGAGTCCCTGTTGGTCGGCGAATATATCTCTGTACGTCGTCCTTTTTGCCAGATTGTCGTAGGACGTTGCCTGGCCCTGGCCATTTGAAGTTCATAGAATGAATAACAGAGGAGTCTGGATATCATCTTTGACACAAAGTAGACACACTGCGTGTCCCTAGGTCCTTCGAGGAGCATAGTCATAAAGATGAATCTACGGTAATTCATGACCAATTTAAACCCTTTCGCCTCTTATGAGGAATTCATTCTGTAAACTCAGCTAAAATTGGATTTAACTAGCATCCAGATAAGAGTAATCAGGATTTATGACCTGTACACTTACATACACCGTCATCGGTGTCCCGGATTGTTGTGCGAAATATGTCCACCCGTTAACTTTAAAAGGATACCAAGAAAAAAGGAATCGGGGCGAAAGACGGGGCATCCTTTCTACACTATACTTATCCCAAGGAAATTTATCATAACACAAACATAATAATACCATATCAAAAATGTTTTACCAAAAGGATACTGCCGCACTGTACACGATGGATAAAAGAAAATGGCTGGGGATGAGATCGCTATAACGGTGTTATAACTCTCTGTCTCCCGGTTTTTGTTAGTAATTTCAGTTACGATAACCAACTTTTGATTAAGTGGAGAATTTTAGCTTTTATGATATCCTTGTGACATAGGAGACGTAATTTGTAATGTGGCTGGGTAAAGTAATGATCCTTTAGTTCTTCACTGTACTATAAAGTTTCGTTGTTCTTTGTCTTTTTAAATATGGGGTTCAAGAGCAGTTTGATGCTGGAAGCAGATATCTTGCTATTTTTGGGGGATTTTTCAGACCATATATTATATGACACTGGAGGATTAAGAATGAAGATAATTTTAAATGAAATCCTTATGCAGTAGTATAAAGAGATAGTTATAGGGGTATGTGTTGCTATTGTATTAGATGGAGATGAGATGAATTATTCTAACCAATTAAATTTGTAAGAGGATGGATTTTTTAGACGATTAACCTAATTTTTTATAACCAGCAATCATACACACATATACTGTACCCGGAATCTATATATATATAAAAATGAATGCCTAGCGTTAGTCCCGCAAAAACTCGAAAATGGCTCGACCGATTTCAATAATTAACTTCCCAGTAGGAAGTTATTGTAATCGGTCCGAAAATCGGATTCGAAATTTTCAATGTATTTACACTTTTCAAGGTCCCAATAGCATTTTAAGCAAAAATTTGAGAAGAAATATGTGTGTGTGTGTGCGTACGTATGTGGTCATTTTTTCCTGCACGATTTCGCGGGAACCGAAAAAGATATCGACTTCGTTCAGGTGCCGTTCGAAGCGTGTTCAAGGAAATATGATCTGAAAAGATTTTCATAAAAATTGGTCGAGCCGTTTTTTTGTTTGAACGACTTAAGTGATTTTTGTACCAGCACGATTTCGCGCGAACCAAAAAAGATACCGACTTCGTTAAGATGCCGTTCAAAGCGTGTTAAAGGAAGTATGATCTGAAAAGATTTTCATAAAAATCGTTCGAGTCATTTTTTTGTTTGAACGAATACTGCGAAGTTAATCTTGTGGACCGAAAGGGTCAAAAGCCACATCCCAACTAGTTTTTTTGTGGTTTTGTTCGCCTCACTACAGGGGTGGTGTAACGGTCGGTTATTTATTAGTAATTTCTCCCTTTTGATTATTCCCCCATCTCTCGGAAATTTTCGAAAGCGTTAATTAAATCACTTCCCGAACAGATTAAATAAAAATTTGGAATGAAGTATGCGAGGAAAACAAAAATTTTCTTGGAATAGAAAAAAATAGAAATTTTTGGAAGTCTAGATTTTGAGGTGACGAAAGTCAGTCGATTTTTGTTTAAGCTTGAACAAACGAAAGTTTTTGTTAATTTTGGAAGACAAAAGGGAAACTGACGAGATTTATTAGAACTTGGCTGAGGGGGATGGACGTTTTGTTACATGAATCCGTTTTTGTGAGATCAATTCATTTTCTCGAGGAAGCATCTTTTGGCGACTGCTGAATTCGAAGGAACAAACTGAGAGATTGCACGGGAAATTGTCTGAATTTTCCGGTGGATGAGGTGTTCTACGAAAACTCCGCCTGGTAAACTGAGGTGTAATTCCCCAAAGCCAGCGAGCCGGTTAGATTTAAGTCCTCTGAGAAGACTCCCGCACCTGCTCTGCCGTCAATCATGGATCCATCCGTGAAGATATATATGGCTTCCGGCCTCCCTTCCGGGAGCGTTCCATTTCCTATGAGGGTTTTGTGATACCTTTCGGTCACCCTCATTTTTGTGATCCCTTCCATGGGCATCATGAGCTCCCTAATCCCTTTGATACGATCTAGGATCTTCATGTGCCCATATAAGGCTCCTGACGTCTGCCATACGGCATCCCGTCTCATCCGGATCGCTGAGGCCGCCGCAGTTTTCACCACCTGGAGATCTAACGGCAGCAGACCTAACAGCGCCTCCAATGGCGCGGCGGGTGTGGTGCGGAAAGCACCGCTCACACCCACGCAGGCCTTTCTTTGCACCTTGTCCAAATGCCTCTTGACGGTTTTCTGTGTAACTTTAGTCCACCAGATCACCGAGGCATATGTTATGATGGGTCTCACCATCATGGTATATGTCCAGTATGCTAACCTTGGTGAGATACCCCACCTTAGTCCACATACTCTTCTGCACTGGTGAAGCACCCTTTTCGCCTTCTTGATCTTCTCCTCAACGTGGTATTTCCAGGTTAGTCGTGAATCCAAGTATACACCCAGATACTTGACCTTCCCCGACACCTTGATCTCCGATCCAAAAAGCATGAGGGGCTGAAAATCCAGATCTTTAATCTTCCTAGTGAAGATTATAGCGTCTGTCTTGTTGGCGTTTATGGTGAGGCCTTGTTCCGTACACCACTGCTCAACCACTTGGAGTGCATTCCTCATGATATCTGCAGTAGTGGTCATAAACTTGCCGCGTGCCACAATCGCTACATCATCTGCATACCCAATGGTATGCACGCCCATTTCCTCTATCCGCCTGAGCAGAGTGTCCACAGTGATGTTCCACAGGAGGGGTGATAAGACCCCGGTCTGTGGGCATCCCTTGCTGACCCTCCCTCGAAGCCGCGAGTCTCCTGTCTGAATCCTTACTGCTCTGTTTTTCAGCATGCTGTCCACCCACCTTACAATCATGGGGCTGACCTCGCGCCTCACCAGAGCATCTTTAAGTTTGCTGAACTGTATCTTGTCGAAGGCACCTTCGATGTCCATAATTACGGCCATCGCTATGCCTCCGGTATACAGTTCCCCCTCGGCTACTCGCACCAATTGGTGAAGTGCCGTTTCTGTAGATCTGCCAGCCTGGTAAGCGTGCTGGCTTCTACTTTTATCGAGTTAATCTTCTAGCTCAGAAGTACACTTCTCAGCTGGGCTGAGAAACGGGCCACGCTTATGTGCAGGGACCGAATCCGGCCGAAAGCACCAAAAAAGGTATAAGAAGAAAAAATACCGCAAAACGAGCATGCGACCGAAAATGCGGGTTCCTTCTCAACCCTCCCCGGCACTCCTGTACCGAGCCGGTCCGGTCCCTGCACACAAACGCGGTCACATTTACCACTGCACAGTGGCTCGGCTAAGATATGCAAACAAAAAACAAAAAACAATGCAACATTTAAGAGCACAAAACATCAAACAGAGAAGCGTGCAAAGACAATGAAAACGTGGGACACACAAGGAGTCACACCACATTAAAAAGAGTCCTTTTAAGGACATCTTCGCTAACTTGCATGCTAAAAACACTCGCATTTTTGTTAACATTTATAAGCATGCGGTTAACTGGTTCGTACATCCCATAATTGGTATTAGAGGAATTAATGCACAAGAGAGGTGGACCTCTCAGGTTGTAGTTGTTCACTCTAAATGACGTACGGGTTCGTAGGAAGCCTGAGTCAACTTTATCATTCAACAAAGGGTGCCTCCTTAGCATAGTACTCTCCAGGTGGTCTGCCACCACTCTTTCCATCGTTTTCAACAGAAAGGATGTTAGGCTGACCGGCCTGGAGGACTTCGCCTCGGTGTAGTCCTTCTTACCTATCTTAGGGAGAAATACCACTTTGGTTTCTCTCCACACCGCCGGAATGTATTATGTTGCTAGACAGGTAACGAATATTCCCCTAAGAATGGGTGCAATGATTTCTTTGCCCCATTGGAGCAGCGCAGGGAATATTCCGTCACGACCCGATGTCTTGAAGGGAGAGAATGTGTCTATTGCACGTCTCACCCCTTCCTCTGTCACCACCCCGTTAGCCTCCTCTCGGTTCATCCTTGTAGTCATTCTGTTACGAATAACCCAAGATTTACCCGAGACGTAGCTGCCAGGAAAGTGAACTTCTATCAGGATCTTGTTGTTTTCCTCCAGCGTCTCCGCCATCTTCTCCGACGAGTCACGAACGAGTTCGACTTTGAAGACCGGGTCCCTGGAGATCATTTTCTGAAGTCTGCTGGCATCAGATATGCTCTCCATTCTCGAGAAGAAGTCCCTCCACGACTCTCTTTTTCGTCGTCGCAGAGTTTGCTTCATTTCTCTTTTCTTGGCTTTATAATTCTCCTAGGCAACCGGGTCATTGCACCTCATCGCTTGGTTGAAAGCCCTTCTGACGTCTTTCTTCAGTTTCTCCAGTTCCCTACACCACCAGGGTGTGGGATCATGGTCATCCACTAACGTAAGAGGGCACGCCACTCGAAAAGCGTTCTCTATCGCTGTCTGCAGGATATGCAACTGAGACTCTGCTTCTATTGTGGTTTTCGGTACCCTTGGCACGCTCTCCCCGAGATTCGTGTGCAACATTTCAGTGTATCTAGACCTGTCCGTGTTGCGGGGAATTCTCGTGGTTCTAGTTCCGTCTCCCCTGGCCGGGGTTCCGTACGCTATCTCAAAAGAGATGGCTATGTGATCTGACATAGTCGCCCGATCCATCACCTCCCAGTTGGTCAGTCTTGTCAGCATCCGGTTGCTGCATAGAGTTATATCTATGACTTCCCTTCGTCTAGCATCAACGAAGGTTGGGTCTGCCCTTCTATTTGCAATAACCAGATTGTTGCATCCCACAAATTCGAGCAAAGCCTCTCCTCTGTGGTTGACGTTGGTGCTTCCCCACACCGTGTTGTGTGCGTTTGCGTCGCAACCAACTATTAACCCTGTGCCTTTTTCGCCACAGGTAATAACCAGAGTTTTCAGCTCCCTGGTGGGCGGAGGATCTGGCGAATCGTACGGAAGGTAGGCTGAGGCTAGAATGAAAGCCCCACTTCCAGTACCTACGCGTACTGCTGTGAGATCTGGTGTGCACAAGTGCGGCAGTAAGACCACCTGCAGTCCGTGTTTCACCAGCACACACGTCCTCACTCTTTCATTCGCGTTGGGAACGTACAGAGTGTCAAAGCTCCCAGATAGTCCCCTAATCTTACCCTTGTAGATCCAGGGTTCCTGTATGAGAGCAATATCCAGCTTCAACTCACCGAAGCCTGGCGTCATCATTGCTGATGCTGCTCTGCTGTGGTGTAGATTCAACTAGCAAACCTTTAATTGCCGGAACTGGCCCACCTCCCGCCCAGCTGACGAGGATTCCATTGCACTGGTCCCCTCATTCAGCTGCCTTTCCTGCCGACTCTTCCATTTCCTCCGGCTTGTCCTTCTGGAATCGCACGTTGGCAAGGTCCAGCCCGCAGTTGAGTTTCCCCCCTGCAAGCCTGACCGCCTCCGCCTCCTCCTTCGGACACCATACGGTGAAAATGGAACCGCCGTTTTTCGCGTCACCATATCTGCCTGAGTGACCCTCCACTTAGAAGTGTCCGTCACGCAGGCATTTTGACGACGCAATCTGGCTAGGATGGTTTCCTTGCTCTCCGGCAAACCGGGAACTCGGATGATCATCCTTCTCACATCCTTAAGGATGTGAAGGCGCTCCACTCTCAGGTTGACTCCTTCCCATAGGTCAGTCATCTTCCTGACAGCTTCGTACAGCCACGCCTTGGATTTTTGGTTCACGCACCTGAGTGCAATGACCCCGTCCTCCAAGTCTACCGCGGTAATACCGATGTCGCCAGCGTTGTCAGGCAGAGAGTCTAGTGCCTTAAGCAAGGCCGCTTTAAAGGCAGTTAGCTGCTTTTTGCCCAGACCCCCCTCCCTGCCATCGTCGGCCACGCCCATACGGAGGTCATTGCTTGCTATGCCTGCGTAGGTATTCCCCACACCAGGCTCCACACGCACGACTCCCGAGACAGGAGGGTTGGCTCTCTGTTTGGCAGGTTGTCCACCCTTCCTCTTGCTGGCCTTGTCCGCTCCTTCGTCAACAGAACCCACAGCTGGGGTGCAGAGACTTTCGCCTCTGAACCTCTTCGCGGGTCCCACCTCCTCCGGAGTGGACTCGGCCGATCCCCCAAACAGAGGAAGTTGCCTTCTTCTGTCTTCTGCGCTCCCTCTTCCTCTTCTGCTTCAGCTGCTTTTGCAGCCTCTTTTCCGAGTCGGATTTCTGCGCCGCAGGCCCAGATCCGGCTGACCTCTTGACACATTGCTGCGTCGCATTGTCCACCTTCTCTGAGGATGCCTCCAGGTTCAGCTTCACTAGCTCGCTCGCCGCCGCTTCTACGCTTTCCTGCGTGACTACGTTGACATGCGAGCCGTCCACCTCCCTGTCCTTAATAAGCAATAGATGGCCTCCCCCAGAATCCATGAGGCCGACCTCCGTAGAGGGTGGATTTCCCTGGCTTGCAGGCTTACCACCTGGGGTACAACTTCCGTTTGTTGCTTCCATTGCTTTTTACCCTCCTCCTTTATCCGGGCTTGGGACTGGCATGCAGATGTACAATTCAACTTTATCATACTACTGTATACAAAGAGTATAGCCTCGGCCACGATACGAGCGAAGAGACGAGAAATTAAATTTTTCTGGTGCCACTCGCCGCTCTTATCGTCGACGAGGCTTAACACAACGTAGGGAAGCTGTAATATCTCCCGCTTCTTTGGCACCGAAAATCAAGGTGAAAAGTCCAACACATTAAATTTAATTTAAACTCACACTCACGCAAAGGTATGCGTTGATACAGTTCCCTCAGAAGCTGCACTAAACGCACCTTCTTCGGAACCGAACAGCGTTATGGCATTAGTCCATTCAAAACGCGGGAGGCGGTGTTCCAACATAACACCGTTAAGAAAATCGAACCCTGCAAGGATTTTGGGTCGCTGATCACGAAAATCGGGGTCCGGCGGTCCTAAAATATGGGCGTCACCCTTAAAATCGCGAAAAACCCTTAAAAAGGGGTAGGGGTAATAATGAAAAATAATCCGATAAAATGCACTTTTTCATTATTTATTCCCGAAGGTGATTGATTTATCAAGCAAAACTTTATGATAAAGGATGATCCTAAAGGGTTAAAACCACCCCTAAATCGACTGAATATAAAAATTTGTAAAAATTCACTAGTTAAACCAGTGAATTTTTACTAATTCATTTTTAAGGAGAACTTTTCACTTGTTCAATCAGTAAACAGACGCGAATGCACTGGTTTTCCATTGAAATTATTATTTACTGGATGAACCAGTGAAATTTTCACTGGTTCACTTTTAGAGAGTGGGAGCCGGCTTGGAATTCGCCTAGTAAACTTTCTGAGATAGGTTCCAGTTTACTTTTTATGGAGGTTGTGGTTGTTTTGACTTCGCCTTTGACTGCCTGATGTTATTGTGCTGGAAGCTGTCATGAATATCTTGAATTTGCCTGTTAGATATTTCTCTTTTCTTTTTTCTGCATAATTTATCTGTGATACGTCTTTTTAGTTTCGCTCTTGTTAGTCTCGATAAGTATTCGTATTTCTCTCTGCTTTAGCTGTCCTGCAATCTACATTAAATCAATCATTTCGCACTCTTCTTGCTTCCACTCCTACTGCCGGTTCAGCAGCCATTTTCAAGACACGCTTAATAGACGTACACATGCCATCAATATCGTTGGACAGAGAGCATTCTCGTTTGTGTTAACTCTCTGTACCGTTGTTCTGTTTCTGAGACTTTTAACTTTATCAGTGTTAAGTTTTGGTTCCCTGGGGGTTCTTTGTAAACTCTGAACCTTGCTTTCACCATGTAGTAGTCAGAGCCGCAGCAGACGCCTCTATAGGATCTCACATCCAATATATGTACTTGTTGCTTATCCCTTTCCAATGAGTACATGATCGATCTGGCTGGTAGTCCTTCCAGCCAGTGACGTCCAGGTCGTTTTATGGATGTTTTTATGTGGGAAGAGCGTCGACCTTACCACCATTCCTTTGTTACTGATGACATCGATAAGCCTGCCACCATTATCGTTGGTGGTTGTGTGAAGGCTATGGTTGCCTTGTTCCCATATACTGAACCTCCTTCCGATCTAAGCGTTGAAGTCACCCAACTTCATTTTTATATCATTAGAAGGTGTATGGTCGAATATCCTCATAAGATTCTGATAAAATTCGTCCTTTTCTTCTTCAGGATTTTCTTCCGTGCATGTGCCTTGATTATGATATGTACAGTTGCGAAATTTTGTCTTAATTCGCAGTGTGCACAATCTCTCACGGATTGGCTGGAAGTCCAGAATTTGCGGCTTTAGAGATTTATCGACTACAAAAGCTATTCCGAATTGACGTGTCCCTGTTGTGCTTCTAGTAGGGGAGCTGGCATTTCAAAAAATCGTGTCGTCCCAACCTTCTGCCGTTTGGTATATAAGCTTTTGAAGTAATTTTAAGCATTTTTTATAATATGACATTTTTGCGGGAAGTGGACCCATTTCGAGTTAGGGGTTTTGGGGGGTAAAAAGGGGGTTAAAATTAAAAAAAATTTCTGCCGCTGCGTATGTAGGTTCTACTAGAGCTAAATAACCGTTAAATACTAGTGGCAGAAATTTTTGACTATGGGTCCACTTCCCGCAAAAATGTCATATTATAAAAAATGCTTAAAATTACTTCAAAAGCTTATATACCAAACGGCAGAAGGTTGGGACGACACGATTTTTTCAAGTGCCAGCTCCCCTACTATTCCACTTCAGCGGATTGTATGAGATTCATCACTTATATGTTTGTTGGTCCCTTGTTTCTTGCGTGCTGCGAGTTTTACTTTGCACCTTTCTAAATAGAATAGGTCATAGGTTTACAAAAATACAGGGTGATATGCAAAACTCTAAAAAAAACTTCACAACGTCCTAGCGGTTAAACCATTACGATCCCCCTCCCATAGGATTTTTTGGTCGTCTAACTAAAACGTATCCACAGCCGGCCGCTTTGTAAACTTAGTGTATATGACGAATGCCAACCGACTGAAAGCATTTTTTTTTTGAAATATTAGCGGCAAAAATATCACATACAAATGAAAACAAAATTATGTACCTGACGTGTCAAAAAACCTTCATCTAAACGACAGTTGACCCCAATACAATTTTTAAATCCACCTCGGAAGTATCCAATTTTGGAAATTGCTTCGGAAGCTAAACGACATCTTTCATTTTCAATCAACTGCTTTCTCATAAAATCCCTCATAATATGCACGTGAACAAAAATCCTCTTATTTTTCATAAAAATTTAAATTAAAAAACATCAACGGCAGTAAAAAAAGTCAAGTAATAAACAAATGAAAAAGAATGAGAGCATCAAAGCACAAAAGAATTCCATTTTCCATCATGTCTCAATAATTGTCATTTGAAGTGAATTTTATGAGAACGAGGACGACAAGAAGCATCCTTTCCCATGAAATTGCGAATCCCTTAACGTTATCCTTCCACCACCACCACCAGTGTCGCCGACACACAAGCAGCACGTTGGTATCTTCTCATTCATTCGTTGCCATCCGTTGTTGTTATTGTTCTATGGTTTATGATTGCGAGTAGATGAAGATTTTAAATTGCTGCGAGATTTTTCGTTTTTATTGCTTTCTACATTAAATCCATATTCAAAGGTAATTAAGCGGCCGAGATAAGAGCTTATTTTGTAAGTAGCGCAATTAGGTCGGCCATTTACGCAACACCAGCGCAGTGTGATTATCGCCGCGGAATCAATTAACAATGTCGTTGCATACACTTAGGCGATGCAATACCTAGTGACAAGTAATTGCACACATTTCAGAATGCCTAGAGTTTTTTAATTGTTCTAAAATAAATTTGAATTGTTCCAAAAGAGCTTCTTTTTTAATTTAGTGGGAACATGTAAACCCTAAACTCAGGTATTATAAATATCTTCGTGGAGAATTTGAGCGTTAAAATAGCTTACGAGTCAGTTACTACATAATGGTTTAATACTTGATTATTAATGTATACAGAAGCAGCCAGGTGCAACCAAGGCAATTAAACTATTATAGCACTAATATGTAATCATGTTTTACCTGATAGGGATGTAAATTGATATCAACTGGTGAGATACAGCCTAGTGCACAACTTCTCTACCCGGACTGCGGACTTTCATACGGAAACAATTATTCAACAAGAACTGCCCTACGCAGGATAAGAAAACTCCATGATAGTGAACGCTACAAGTGAAGATCCCCCACAAGCTCTTCAATCCTTGCATGAAGAACGCAATTGGGAGAGTTGCAGAAACTCGCTTCTATGAGTAGTAGAGCAATAGGGCTATCAGCACAGTGACGTCATCGGTTGTTGTCTTGGCTATGCATGTGGGTCTTGGGTGTTAGATGGATGTGTCTTGGATGAGCTTTCGTGCCTGACGAGCTTTTGAAATTGCTGTGCCTTGGCTGAACTTCCATGTGCCTCGGATGTAGTCTTGGGTGTTAGTTGGATGTGCCTCGGATGAGCTTCAGGAATTAGATTGAACTTGCATGTGCCTCGGATGAACTTGGGTGTTAGTTAGATGTGCCTCGTTTGAACTTGCACGCTGAATGAGTTTTTGAACTTGCTGTGCTGTGCCTCGGATGAACTTATGTGGGTGATCGAATCTGCAGTTTCGAACTTCGCAGTGCTTCAAGCGGGGTCTTGCTATTCAGGACATTAGCTTCGAGTTTTGCTTTGCACTCCTACTAAACTTGCGCAAGGGTCCGAGAGACGTAAATCCATTTTCCAGCTTCAAGGATCCTAGAGACTCAAGATATTCATACCCCATTTCAAATATTTTTTTAATAACTTTCCTAAGAAATAAATTGTCCCACAATGCAAAATATTCAACTTACATTTCAAATATCCTAAGAAATATCCCTAAGAAATAAAATATCCTCATTCAAATTTCACATAAAATCACACCATTATATTAGGAAAGCACATAAATTAACAGAAGCACAGGCCACGCTTTTTTATATGAATGCTGTGCGTACCGATCGCGAGCCATGCAGCCTTAAGCAAAATACACATCAACTTAAATCACCGAGCCGAAAAATGTCTGAAACTGAAAATATTCCCAATCAGGCCTTATAACATAACAATAGCAACAATACGACACTAGCATATAATTTACAGCTCAAGAAAGGATGACGTATTTCAAGGGTTGAGATCTCCAGCAGATCCTTCATGCAAACAAATATATATGCCAAGCGTTGGATGTTTCCAATTAAGAGTCCTCGGGGTGCTGCGGCTTATCAGCAAAAATTTCAGGCATCGTGGCTACCATTAATTTGAGACACATGCGATTTACTTATTATGGGGTTTAAAAAATTATTTCTTTTAAGGGCTTGACATTTAGGATGAAGAATTGAAGAATTTTCTAGGTCCAATCGTTTAAGAGTTTGAGTTTGAATTTGAAGTGGAGAATGTTTCTGTACTTGAGAAAATGCTGGGATGATTCACTACGCAGGACTCAATTACACTGAAGCCACCCAGACATGATTGAACAAGTTCAGCTAAAATATGTCTCAATGTAAAAAAAGTTGGCTATATCAGCATATTTGGAGTGGGAAATCTCAATGTGATGCAGCTGTATAAACAAAGTTAGATTGAAATTTCATGCTTTTTGAGCGCCTTGGACGGGGAACTCGGATGGGAGCGTGCAAGTTCAACTGAGGCACATCCAACTAACACCCAAGACTACATCCGAGGCACATGGAAGTTCAGCCAAGGCACAGCAATTCCAAAAGCTCGTCAGGCACGAAAGCTCATCCAAGACACATCCAACTAACACCCAAGACCCACATCCACAACCAAGACAACAACCGATGACGTCACTGTGCTGATAGCCCTGTTGCTCTACAACTTCTATGGACTACATCTAGAAAGGAGTTTGTGTGACTGGATCAACTGCAGTGGCGGCTCGACTTCAGGGGCTAGTGGGGCTTAGCCCCACCAGAAATTATCGAGCAAGTCATATTCATACATTTTTTAATTAATTGCATTTTTACAAAAATCGTAACGCAAAAAAGCAACGCAAATTTTCTTTACACTTGATTACAATTTCTAAAAAAAAGTTCAAAATAATACCCCACAAAAAAATTCGAAGTAGAACTTCATAGGAGAAGTATACAAAAGAGCAAATAAAAATACAGGTGCGGTTAGGGGATCCCCGTCAGGAACGAAGTTCCTTACGCTTTTTCTTCAACTGGGAATGTAATTCCAATATGAAGGCATATGAGCAACCTTTGTCAATACCATTTATTTCATGAAGAAGGCATAAGCATCTATTCTGGATAATGAACAAAGGAAAAAGTGTCCATGTTCCTTAAGTGGCCCAGACTATCAATAATATTGTGCAATAATATTGAGCAACATACTGACGGTTTCCTTCTTTGCCCCAGATAAGACAATCTTTCAATATCACCCACAGACCGTTAATAATATTGCGCAAATCAAAATATTTCACAATATTATTGATAGTCTAAGGGCCCCATTAGTGGAATAAAAACACAGTGGAAGTAGGTTTCCCGCTTCCCGGTAGTCGGCGCCGATGGGTGTTTAACTGGCCACAACACAATCGCGGCAGGTTGAGACTTGGCGGTGCCGGCTGTCGAAGCTGATGAATTTACTGGAATGAATATTTAGTTTTTTATTGCCGGACTGGAAATGGATACTGAAACTTTAAGAATCTGTCGTTATGGTGTCTTAATTTTTGGAATCTCTCTCCCGATTCAGAGGATGAATACCTATTTTATTTGGTTTTATTGTACCAAGTACACAATCTAGCGCAATCAAATCATCATGGGATGAAGACGACATCATAGTTCCAACGTTACGAGCACAACTGATGAGTGATTTTCTGCTTTCACCGGGTATGTTTTAGGTTGCCACTGTGTACGACCTAGGCGCGAGTAACCTGGCGCTGGTTTTCGCCAAGCAGGAAACCGCCTACCACAGTGTTTTTACCCTTATGCATGACACTTTGCATTACCATTTCTTTCCAAAGCTATCGGTTCCCATTACTTCCAATTTCTACAAAGAAACTGCATTCTGATTTCATGAATTCATAAATTGCCTACTGGAAAATTGCCTACTGGGATCGATTCTCGCACGCACACACATAAATAATATCGCGTTTTCTTACGTGACGATTTCTACGAATTCACTCTACCCGCAAGCCGCGTTAAGGAACTTCGTTCCAAAAAAAAATAGTTGGGATGTGGCTTTTGACCCTTTCGGTCCACAAGATTAACTTCCCAGTATTCGTTCAAACAAAAAAACGACTTGAACGATTTTTATGAAAATCTTTTCAGATCATAAGTCCTTTAACATGCTTCGAACGGCACCTTAACGAAGTCGAAATCTTTTTTGGTTCTCGCGAAATCGTGCCGGTACAAAAATCACTTAAGTCGTTCAAACAAAAAAACGGCTCGACCGATTTTTATGAAAATCTTATCAATTTATATGTCCTTTAAGACGCTTCGAACGGCACCTTAACTAAGTCGATATCTTTTTTGGTTCGCGCGAAATCGTGCTGGTACAAAAATCACTTAAGTCGTTCAAACAAAAAAACGGCTCGACCAATTTTTATGAAAATCTTTTCAGATCATATTTCCTTGAACACGCTTCGAACTGCACCTGAACGAAGTCGATATCTTTTTCGGTTCGCGCGAAATCGTGCAGGAAAAAATGACCACATACGTACGCACACACACACACACACACATATTTCTTCTCAAATTTTTGCTTAAAATGCTATTGGGACCTTGAAACGTGTAAATACATTGAAAATTTCGAATCCGATTTTCGGACCGATTACAATAACTTCCTACTGGGAAGTTAATAAATTGTTATCCGATATACACAGGGCCGTCCTAATTATATTCGTCGCCCGTGGGCTACTAAAAATAATGCGCCCCTCTCGGTAAGAAAATACACGGGATGTCTGAGGGGAGCGGGGTGGCAATTTACACTAAATAAAAACAAAAATTCATACAAAATTAAAAAAAACTACATATAGTCCGGGGAAAGTAGCCAAAAAACGCACGAAAGGAGACAAAACTCCAAAATGGGTGAAAATTGGTCCACAGCTTCCTTGGGACTTTTTAATAGCCTGGACCCACGGCAATCAAAATATGACGACAATTCCTAATTTATGACGAACGCCCTTACGGGGTGACACACGTTAAAATACCTCATTATATTATGACAATTGTAGTGTGGTGTAGTGAGATGTCAGGGAACGAAAAATAAAAAAAAAAAAATGGTACGTTGTTGCCCCAATGGAAGGGAAACAAGTAATATTTAATTTTTTTATATGGAGACAAGTAAAATTTTCTATTAATTTTCAAGAAAAATTAAAATCAAAATCAGCTGACTCTGGAAAAACGCTTAAAAGCGGGCTCTTTAACATGATCTATTGTTCGACAGATGGCCCTCTTTTGAGATGTCGTACTAGAAAAACCAAAATTTGCCTAATCGGTTTTCCCAATTGATGAGGTTCATATTCCTCAACGCCAAAATTGGAAGAGAGAACTGGCACAGACCGACCATTGGAAAGGAAAGTCTCCACGAAACATCCAACGATAACGGGCAACGTGTTATCGACTTTGCAATGAGCAAAAATATGATCGTCAGCTCAACATATTTCCCAAGGAAAGACATCCACAAATACACCTGGCAATCTCCCAGCGAAAGATACTGCAACCAAATAGACCATATACTTATAGACAGAAGGGCAGCCTCCAGTATCCTCCAAGTAAGATCATGTAGAGGTGCTAATTGTGAATCGGACCACTTCCTAGTTAAAGCTAGATTCAGATGTCGGCTATCCACTCAAGGAAAAAGAAATAACAAACAAAAGAAATTTGATGTTGACCGCCTCCAAGAACAGGCTGTATTGGAGAGGTATCAGGCAACACTAGCAGAAAGGATAGGTCCAAACATAAATAATTCAGACACGGTAGAGGGAAAATGGATAAGTCTGAAGACGACACTGACAGATGTCACGAAGCAAACTGTAGGCTACAAACGCGCAGGCAGAGCCAGTGAATGGTACGACGAGGAGTGCAAAACAGCTATAGAGACCAGAAATAAAAATAGAAAAATATACATAGAGAGACCGACGAGGAGCAAGAAATTGAATTACGAGGAAACGAGAAGAACAGCGAAAAATATTTGTAGGAAGAAGAAAAGACAATTCCTCAACAATTACATCCTGAGGGCAGAGGAAAACTTTAGACAAAACAAAACATGAGAAGCATACAAGGAAGTAAACTTCTTCAAAAAAGGCTTCAAACCCTCCTCCGGACTGTGTAGAACAAAAGAAGGCACTATAGTCACAGGCAGCGAGGATGTAAAGAAAAGGTGGAAGGAATTTTTCAGCGAGCTGCTGAACGGAAATGAAAGCATCATACGTGTACCAGAACCCCGTCTACAACATAACGATGACACCAGAGAAACAAATGTACCAACCATGGAAGAAGTACAAAGTGCCATAAGAGCCTTAAAAAACAACAAATCTCCAGGAATTGACAACATCCCAACCCTGCTTAACAAATCAAAACAGCTGGCAGGATATGCCGATGACATAAACTGCCTTGCCAGATCACTGTCATACCTTAGAGAAATCTTCACAGAATTAGAAGATGAAGCTAAACATATAGGGCTGCAAATAAATGCAGACAAGAGCAAGATTCTAATTCAGTCGAGGGTGGAAAGAAGAAGAAGAAACCACAATACCACCTGGGGAGAATATAACTTCGAACGAGTAAACCAATTTAACTACCTGGGGTCCACAGTCAGCGAAGACAACGATGAGACGATAGACGTGCAAAGAAGAATAAACGCCGCAAATAGAACATACTTCTCACTACTGCCAGTAATGAAATCCAGAGACATCCACAGAAAAACGAAAATAAGAATCTATAAAACGATCATACGCACAGCAGCTACGTATGGGTGTGAAGCATGGAGTTTCTCCCAAAAGTCCGCAGATAAGATGGATATATTTGAGAGGAAGGTTCTCCGAAGGATATACGGCCCAACCAATGAAGATAACGCATGGATAATACGCTACAATCACGAATTGTACGATCTATACAATGAGTGTAAACTTTCAACACATGCCAAGCTACTGCGCTTACGTTGCGATACCAAAGAAAGCCCTATATTTACTACCAGATGGCAAAAGACCAGTTGGCAAACCACGGTCAAGGTGGGAAGACAGTGTTAAGGCTGATGCAGCAAAACTCCTAAACATCAGAAACTGGAGGCAAGCTGCGCAACAGAGAGAGGTCTGGAGGAAGAAGCTGATGGAGGCCAAGGCTCGAATTGGGCTGTAGAGCCATCGAAGAAGAAGGTTCATATTCCTAATTAATGCTGAACTTTTGTCATAAATGCGTGCGTGTGTCGAGGCCATAAGAAAATAATTTCGGAATAACAAAAAAAACATGGCCGTCGGAGATATTGCGTTTTTCCCGTGCTTTCCTTGTATCTCAGTTTCTATAGGTCGCACAACCCCGTGCGTGGGCCCAAAATGTTGACACTGAAATTCTCTACACTGAAATTCTCTACAACGACCCGATTAACCCTTTTAAAGTTATTCAAGGTCAAAGTTATCAAAAACCACTTTTTGGCCAAAAAATCGCCCAAAAACTTTTTCGAAAAATATTTTGATCTGTCAATACGAAACGTTATTGCCTACAAAATACCCCTCTTGTCATTTTTTCAAAAACCTTTCGAAATTTTGCAGTAAATAGTAAATACATTTTAAAATAAAATAACTTGATTTGACGTTAGTTAAGCAGCACTTTGTAAGGATGTTTCCTTTACTGCTTTAAAAGTAATTTTTAAAATATTACAAATTAAAACAACTCAATAATACTTTCAGTTACAGTCAGGCCCGCCTTTCGGGACCTGGGGCTAAAATATGTTTGGGGCCCCTTTAAGGGATTGAAATTACAAAATATCTTTTAAAAAATATACTTAATACTTTTTAAAATCCGTGGTAAGAATTAGTTCATTCAGAACGGCCGCTTCTTGATTTCCGAATAGGCCTTAAGTTACTTAGCGCAGCCAGGTCCACTTTTTGGCCTGCTATCCATTTTTGGGGCCTATGACCTGGGGCTCGGGTAATTCGCCCCATTGTGGCGGGCTTTGTTGTAGTAGCAACAAGTGATAGAAGCGATATATTAGTTTTATCTATGATTTCTATATTTCGCCCCAAAATGCTACCATAATAGCAGTTTCCAGTGATTTGAGCTCACTTTACAACCCCTCAGCTTCAACTTTTGTTACAGGCTTTTGAAAGTTATATTCGTGAATTCTATCCAAAGAATCTTTAAAATTTTCATAACCAATTCTCATAACGAATAACCAATCCTTAGAAAGTGTTATTTGATTATTTCTGTAATGAAAAGATTTTAAATAAAAATAACATAACTAAAAATAACAAAAAAAATATAAGACCAACAAAAATTGCCGCCCCGAAATGGCTTGCGCCCCGGGGCTACAGCCCATTTAGCCCTGTGGTTAGGGTGGCCCTGGATATACATTGTAGAGATGTCTCATTATTTATTATAATACATACTACTATTTTATAATAATTAAAATTAATTTAAATTTTATTGGCAAATGAGATTGGGCTACTACACATAAAATTTTGCGACTTTTAGCCTCAAGTGGCGCTACTTCCACTCGAACTTTCTGGCAACCCTGTGCCAGTGCTGTCGGTTCGTTCTTTTAGTTCTGTTTATTATATTTCTAAAGTAATTTTGCCTGCATTTGCTACTAATTCGCCGAACATTTTGATACTTTGTTTACACTTATGGATTTTATATACCTGAGGGGCTGATTTTATTTAGCCCGTAGCAAAATTTTGGATAGAAATATAGTAAAAAGTAGTAAAAAGAGACATTTTTATTGGAAAAAGAGCTAATTGGAGATTGAATTTTAACTGACAGTTACAAGTTGATTTTTAAGTGAAAAGTGTGTGTTTACAGAAATTGCGGTAGATACTAAATGTACTATATTTTGAATTAATCGCCAATAAATATTATTAAATTATTATTTATTAAATTATATGTAATAAATATATAAAATTTTTTAATATACAATTTTCTTAAATTATATTTATATTTGTTTAATTTTTGTTTTTGGTTAAAATGAATCACGTAGATAATTTATTGAAGAAAAATTTTTCTTTGTTGTAATTAGAAGAAAAATTAGAAATTAAACGTTTAGGGCCGCATCAACCATTTGATTTTAAATTAATTTATACTAAAAAATCCCAAAGTAGAAAATTTTCATTGGATTGGTTTTCTAAAAAGAAATGGCTTACGGTTAGTATAGAAAAAAATGAAATTTTGTACCTGTTCAAGCTGATGAAACTACGGATATTTCGTGTAAATTACAAATAGTTTTAATTTTAGTTTCGTTAAAAATAATAAGCCTGTTGAACGTTTTTTATCATAGTTGATTTGATTCAGAATGCGCTGAAATGCTACAATTCAGAAAAAACATTTATTGCTCAAACATAGCTGTAATGAGTGGGAGTACAGCCGGGCTTCAAACTTTAGTAAAAAAAATTGTATTCCATTTGCCCATCAACTAAATTTAGTCTTAAAGCAGGCATGCTCAATTATTAAAGAAACACGAATATTTTTCGCAAATATATCTGCTTTTACGTCATTTTTTTCATGCTCTCCCAAACGAAAAGATTTATTAATCGAAGCTTTAGGCCAGTCAAATTATCGAAAAAACCTCGTTTTTTTGCCAACCGAGCCATCCGAAAAGTAAAATATGTGTAAAATATGAAAAACTCCGTAGAATTCGATGAACTACTTTTGGCACTCGTAGGCCTTTGGGAAAGCTTCCAAAATGGCGCCAAAAGAGGGCCAAAAACAGAATTTCGCGTTTTAAAAAAAACTACACATTGTTCAAAAAAAAGGTTTAAATAAAGTTTGTAGATCTTCTTCATACTAATAAAATGACACCAGTTTGATGTCAATACATGAACAAATAAAGGAGTAATTGCAAAAAAACGCTAAAAATCACTTTTTTTTAAATGCTCATATCTTTTACCAAAAAAACGATATTGTAATGAAACTCCTGGAAAGTGTAGCCCTTAGGGAGTGCAATAAAAACGTTTTTGTAAATTTGCAAAATAATAAATGATTTTTGCAAAATACGGCCTTTTCGAAAAAAGACCTTTGTTGTCGAATTCGATTAGGTCATAGCCATCAACACCTACAGAAATGTTTTTGGGCTCAAAATGTTCTGGAAGAGTTATGCTAATAGTTGTGTTTTGTGCGCACTTTGCTACTTCATTGGAAAATGCGAAAAGATGGTCGGAAAAATGAAAAAAACTATTTTGGTCCCGAAATTCTATTAATTGCCTATCGATAGGAGTTAATTTTCTATGATGGTCCTAAATTTTGTTTTGCCTATCGGTAGGCAATTAATCGAATTTCGTGAGCAAAATAGTAATACCCGCAAACTTCTATTTTATTAGAAACAATATTAACCACACCATGGGCCAGTGTCGGTTGAATTCATTACCGGCATTATGAATATGTGATAAATATATTTCCGAGATTCCAAATTTTAATGAAAAAGTTATTGAATTGTTCGCGCAGCAAAAAGAACGCCAGTTTAATTTCTCGTTTTGCTTTTATTGATTTGTTGAATTTTTGTTTTGTTTTGTTAAGATTTTGTTATTCGTTTTTCAAAGAAGTTGAGTTTATATTTTTAAAATTAGTGGGATAAGCCTAAATTTGATAGCAACGAATATAGCCCAGTTGTCAGAGCCTTTAGACCGAAAGCTCGCACAAAATGTGATCTCGCTGAAAATTGGAACTTAGGTACTTTTTTGGGTGTAGAAAACGGTAAAAAAATCTTTGCTGCGCTAAAGTGTATGCTAAGTTCACAATTTCGAAAACAAAATCGAAAATTTGGTTTTTGCTTTATATATCGAAAAATAAAAAAAAATTCGCAAAACTAATAGCGCCACATGAAAGAGCGGAAAATTTCACTAAAATTTATATTATAACTTATTTTAAAAAAAATTGTTTTATTATTATAAAAAATTATTAAAAATAAGAAGCAAATTCGAAAAATCTAAGCGCGCCAAAAAGCTGAATTAAAATATTCTAGCGAGGCGTTCGGGGAAAAACTAAAGTATCCTTGCCTAAAATGTACGCAAAAATAAAAATAAAAAAAGCATTTTAAAGAGGACACTCTAAGCTTTCTAAGAAAGCCATTAGTTTTTAATTTTTGGTTTTTTTTTTCTCATAGAAAACTTGACTGGAAGTTATAACTTGTAAAATTCTCACTGATGCTTATAAAATTGAAGATATATATTAATAGAGGCGTACGAAAAAAAAATTCTTGTACATTTATCATCATTAGACATTTACTTTTGATGTAAAAAAAATTAATATGATAAACATTGTCTCTGTTTAATAAAATCTATGTTTTAAATATTCAACTTTTCTTACAGCATTCATTCGACGCAATTTTTAATTTCAAAAACAGCCGGCACCAGAGGATAGAAGTGAAAGTCTGGCGGCGACCCGGGCGCGTCTTTCTTCTTCATCATATTCTGTGTTCCGGCTGTTTTTGAAAATAATAAAAAAAACTAAAAAATACGCTTTTATTTTAAAATGAACTAAAAAGTAAAAAATGATTTTGAATGTAAAGTTTTTATTGCTCCAGCCAGTATAAGAAAACAACCTACCTTTCGAAATGTAAAAAAGCGTGGGGCTCTCTATATTCTTATTTTATAACACCGGAACTTTTAGCTAGCGCCCCACGCTTTTTTAGATTTCGAAAGGTATGTTGTTTTCTTATACTGGCTGGAGCAATAAAAACTTTACATTCAAAATTATTTTTTACTTTTTAGTTCATTTTAAAATAAAAGCGTATTTTTTATTTTTTTTAAACTATATTTTTTATTTTCTATTTTTTAGTCTATTATATGTACCTATGTGTTCGGCCATTTTGTAGTGACCGCCATATTAGATTTAAAACGACATCACAAAGCTTACTATACTATACTCGTCATACACTTTCATTTGATACCCATACCGAGTGGGTTGTAAAGAAAAAGGTAAACCGCCATTTTATGGTGGCCGCCATTTTGAATTTGGAAAGACGCCCCACAGCGAAAAGTATTCTATTATCACATCCTTTTATTTGGTACTCATACCGAGTGGGTTGTAAAGAAAAAGATAATCCGCCATTTTGTGTTGGCCGCCATTTTGAATTTGGAATGACGCCACACAGATAATAGTATTCTAATTGTCACACCCTTTCATTTGATACCCATATCGAGTAGGTTGTAAAGCAAAAGGTAGTCCGCCATTTTGTTTGCCGCCATTTTGAATTTGGAATGACGCCATACAGCTAATTGTATTCTACCTGTCATGCCGTTTCATTTGATACCCATGTCGGGGGGTCGGGGAACACAATAGCAAAAATCGACCGCCATCTTGGAACCGCCATCTTGATTTTCTTACAAAATGGTCAGATTGCATTGTCACGCGAACTATGCATATGTGCAAAATTTGAAGTTGATCGGTTATATAGAAGTGGGTCAAAATCAAGTTGCAAGATTTGTTTACATAGAACATACATACATACATACATACAGGTGAAGCTAATATAAAGCGTATAAAAATAGCGTCGAATGAATGCAGTAAGAAAAGTTGAATATTTTAAAACATAGATTTTATTAAACAGAGACAATGTTTATCATATTAATTTTTTTTACATCAAAAGTAAATGTCTAGTGATGATAAATGTACAAGAATTTTTTTTGTACACCTCTATTAATATATATCTTCAATTTTATAAACATCAGTGAGAATTTTACAACTTATAACTTCAGTCAAGTTTTCTATGAGAAAAAAAACCAAAAATTAAAAACTAATGGCTTTCTTAGAAAGCTTAGTGTCCTCTTTAAAATGCCGTTTTATTTTTAACCGACTTCAAAAAAGGAGGAGGTTATCAATTCGACGCGTAGGTATTTTTTGGTCCTGTTCACGCATAACTTTGTAACGCAATGACTTTTTTGCTTTTTTTCTTTTTTGTTTGAAAGGGTAGTTTCCCACGGTGGTCCCGTACAATTTTTTTTAAATTCTGATAAAGGAGTTCGAAGGTAGGCGTAAAAAACTGGTAAAATTAGTACACCTTGAACGGATAGAAGTATTTTCAAAGGCAGCGAACAAATTACTTTATTGTCACGTGCTCGAGAAGAGGCCGATGGATGAATCGGCAAAGGCGTTGACCTGCAAATAAAAATTGCGGGTTCAAACCCCGGAGGGTAGTTCGACTTTTTTTCTTTTTTTCTCTTTCTAAAATCGATTCTGATTGGATTAATGTTGTAAAGAATTACAAACTCTTCGGTGAGAAATTTCATGCATACTCTACTCATGCAGACTGTAAGAGAGTATTCCTTTGGAATGAAATTCTATTTAAAGCATTTATTTACGTATTTAGCCATCTTGTTGTAACAATCTCCCGTAGCACAACGACTGAGACGCTTGCCTCTCGTCGTCCTGGAGGTTGCGAGTTCGATTCTTTGACCTGGAGCAATTTTTTTTTCAATCGACACAATAAATATTTCTTTTTAATTTCCTTTGGGGAATTTTGTTTCATATTAAATAAGTTTATTTTAAATTGCTCCGAAAATACGCAAATTCATTACTGCAAAAACTATTTAGCTACTGACTCAATTCTTTTCGACGGCGCGCGGCTGAGTGTCATGCTTCTCGTAATAAATAATTTTTTTATATTACCCCCGAAAAAAAATTAACGGACTAAAAAGTACGAAATAAAATAAATTTTTAAAAACCGACTTCAGCAAAACCAAAAATAATGCACAAAAAACCAAAAATAATGCACAAAAAAAAGGATAAAATAATTGTTTGAAATTTTTTACAACATTAATCCAATCAGAATGGATTTAATAAGAAGAATCACTTTTGAAGACGGTGCCAACACCTGTTTTCGGGGTGATGTATTAAGGGCATAAGGCTAACAAAGAAATGAATACAATTTTCGCAGCAATAGTTAATGCAATGAAAGTCAACTACTACCTGGCACCGTCTTCACAAGTGATTCTTCTTATTAAATCCATTCTGATTGGATTAATGTTGTAAAAAATTTCAAACAATTATTTTATCCTTTTTTTTGTGCATTATTTTTGGTTTTTTGTGCATTATTTTTGGTTTTGCTGAAGTCGGGTTTTAAAAATTTTTATTTTTGCGTACATTTTAGGCAAGGATACTTTAGTTTTTCCCCGAACGCCTCGCTAGAATATTTTAATTCAGCTTTTTGGCGCGCTTAGATTTTTCGAATTTGCTTCTTATTTTTAATAATTGTTAAAAGAATTTAAAATAAAGGGAACATTTATTCAGATTTTAATTAACAATAATCATTCGACTACTAAATTCAGAAAAACAATGCAATCAACGAAACAATACAGTTCAATGCCTAATCATCATTCATCCTAGAAGGCGTTTAAACCGTAAATGCTAAGTGTTATTACATACAGTGCATTGCATTGGTATAAATACTAACAATAATAAAACAATTTTTTTTAAAATAAGTTCTAATATAAATTGTAGTGAAATTTTCCGCTCTTTCACGTGGCGCTATTAGTTTTGCGAATTTTTTTTTATTTTTCGATATATAAAGCAAAAACCAAATTTTCGAATTTGTTTTCGAAATTGTGAACTTAGCATACACTTTAGAACAGCAAAGATTTTTTTATCGTTTTCTACACCCAAAAAAGTACATAAGTTCCAATTTTCAGCGAGATCACATTAGGCCCCCATCCACGGTCACACATGTGTGACGAACTTCTTTCGAAAAAGAACAATTATTTACACATACATAGAAATTTTGTCAATTTTAAGCCATCAACAGCGAAAATTAAATGATTTTTTATGAAACAAATATTTCTCGTAACTCAAAAAATCAAAACTAACCATGTTTTATATGTTTAATATTTCAGTGTTGCGCCTTTTACTACAATAGTAGCAGATCTACTACATTTTGCGTTTTCAAAATTTTACTACATTTGGCTTCTTATTTGCTACATATTTCGCGTCATCAGGGCTAGCTGTCAAACTGTAGATAAATTCCGACTCCAGAAGTTTCAGTCCAGTTCAACTGTAGATTATTTCTTGAATTTCCTCATATCGAAGTAAAATTATAAATTCTAAATAACTAATGGAGAGGTTTCATAGGAGAAACATATATTATTGAAAAATGCCAGGACAATGACGTTGTAGAATTTTGGATCAATTTAAAGAAAATTAAAAATGGACTGAATGATGAAATTTATGCTGATTTGGCTGATTATATGTTAAACCTTTCTACATTACCGCAAAGCAGTGCACCTGCTGAACGGAAATTTTCAACTTTAAAATTAATAAAGGACCCGAAAGGAAACTTGTTACAAACTGAAACAATAGATAATATATTGCTTTCTAGAGAATTAATTGAAGAAGAAAATGATATTTTCGAACCTGATTGGACTTACTTAATTACTCTACTAAATTTGTATACAAGTCGTGTATAAATATGTGATCTATATTTGCCAAAATAAAAAAAAATATTTATAATTATTAAAAGTACAAATGTATATAAAGTTATTTATGTTGAAATAAAAGTTGTTTTGTTGCTACTACATTTTTTTCAATTATGCTACCATTTTTTTACATATTTACTACATTTTTCAAATCACCAAGACGCAACACTGATTACATTCACAAAAATTTCCACATACATTGAAGCAGGTATGAAGGAAATATTAAACCAGACGAATATTTTCTTCATACGGTGGCCAACTTCGAAAATGTGTATCTTTACACATGCATACAATGAAATAATTTCGATGTTCGCCGTATGTCTCATACTTGTGTGACCGTGGATGGCGGCCTATTTAGTGCGAGGTCAAAGTCTCTGACAACTGGGCTAATAGAGTTACTGCAGGAACAGAATGTGTCGCTTGTCGCTGCCCTGCCGCTGTCGTCGTCGCTGTCGCCGTTGCTGTCGTTATGCTTGTCGCTTTGATGAACAGAATGATATAGCAGAGTGAAGCATTCAAGTCGTAATTTTTGTTCGGAGTGCTTGTTTTGGTATTTCACTACTTTCCTTCAACGCAATCCAAGAACACGACTGCACACGTTCTCGAATTTATAATTTGTATACTAGAATTTCAGCTGTACATGTACTTGAATCGTAGCAATCCCCCGAGCTGTCATTTGTCGCCCGTAAAATTTCAAATTTCCGAAAACCTGGAGACCGCGACTGCGGCAGGGTTAGCGACAGCGGCAAATTCTGTTCGTGTAATAGGGGTGAAATGGTTTTAATATTTCACGGTGACGGCGACAGCAACCGCGGCAGCGACAAGCGACACATTCTGTTCCTGCAGAAGTTCCTTTTTATAAAATCATTTCTCCTATTTTCTTTTTTTAATTAAACGGCGCTATTCATTTTGGGGAAACCGACCACATATTTTCCGTTAATGCTCTGAATGCAGTACCTCTAATCCGAACGCTATTCTACTTGAATGCTTCACTTTAGTAAACACGAGTGATTCAGTTTATTTTCATCTTACACAGTTATAATAATATCAGATAAGAAATAGATTGGGCAATTTTGAACAGCCAAATTCAAACAAAATTTAGAATAAAATTATATCAATTTAAAAAATTTTAAAATTAAAAGGCGCGTACATTTAAAGTATTTTTAATGTAAAGAAATACATGTAAAATAAACTGATAATCCAATTATATAAAATATATTGCTGTGGAATGTTTAGTGCAGTCGGATGTAAGGTGGAGTGGAAACCTGCATGAAAAAAATTATATTAATAATTAATATTTTTTTCAAGCCCCACCAAATTTTAGAGGCAGGAGCCGCCACTTCAACTGGATGTTAACAATTCGTAGACTAATGCTCACTCATTTTGAGAAGTGGTGCCTTGTCGAGGATAAATTCCTAGAACTACTCGATGTTCAAAACTTTTTCACCGGTGAAGGTAGCACGAAGTTAAAGAAACTTAGTCTCCAGCTAGATTAATGCCAATCACGAGAAAACGATTCTGCTACCATTAACTAGAAACAAATAATGATGGGATTGACTGACCTTGTCCTTGCTAGCTAAGTTTTGGGCTTCTCCATCCATGAAATAACGCTGCAGACCAAATCGAGCCTTGGCAATTTCTCCAAGTTTAACGGTCCCTTACAGCATGTCTCCAGTTCCGAATGTTGAGTATTGTCTCTACGTCAGCCATCACAGAGTCGATCCATCTCCTTCTGGGTCTACCTACTGGTCTATTTCCCAAAATTTCTGCTACCGTAAGGCGTTTTGGGGTACGGCTGTGCTCTATCCTGATTACGAGTTCATTTTTAAAAAGCTTGAGAGTTCTGGGTCATCAAACATTCCATTCAACTCGCTATTGTATCTCCTTCGCCATATTCCATCCTGGAAGTTGGGGCTATTATGCACCCGAGAACTTTTCTCTTAAACCTATTGACTCGTTCCTCTATAGGGTCATAGTCCAGGACTCGCTACCATACCACAGTGAATGCCTTAGCTACTCTTTTTTGCTGCATATGGAAAAGCTGCAGCCTTTGACCGAATTGGGCATCGAGTTGCCAAATGAAATTGAGCTAAAAATTGCCAAAGAGTGCACACTACATAGACGAAATTCGTGCAAAGAATGAGAAATTGAACAATTTGAAAAGGCCGAAAGATAAAAAATCAAGACTGTGGTACTGTCCGAGTTGTATAAGGTGCGCCAAGGAATGGAAAACGTGTACAGCCTTTTTCCAGCAATCGAAACCTTCTCGTCGGGAACAGCAGTAGGCGAATCATAATGTTCAGCCTTGACAGGAATCATGCGGCCTCAACGTATTAGCATGTCGACTGATCGATTAATAAATTAATCGTTTCTGGCATTCGAGCACAAGCGACTTGATTTTTAGGCCCGGTCACGGTTCTTTTATGACTCAATGAATTTAAAGTGGCTATAAGGTGGATTTCGACCAGGGGATAAGCCCGCCGTGGCAACCACAGGCCTACAATCCCGACTCGCGAGGGGGTGCGGAGCCGAAAAAAAACCAACGTAGGGTTACTGGTGTATCCCCCATTAGTATCCGGGCCGGGTATACTCGGCAGTCGTTGGGGGATCTCCCGGAGGGAAGTTTTGAGGAACGGCGACCTGACCGAAGACAATACCATATTGCTCCCTTCCGAGTCCCTTAAAGCCTCAACTTTCTTTTCCAGTATCGATTTCATATATGAGAAAAGCGCGTGGCCCTGAGCACAATACAGTATTACTGTTTTGTAGAGTAAAGGTTTAGTTTTTCTGTGCACAAATCTTGGGTGCAGCATTTGTTTTTGGGCATAAGGGTCTATTAGCTAGTACTATTCGTCTCGTTATCTCGTCCTTTTCTTTGTTTCTTTTTGTAATTATTGTAGACCTAAGGTAAACTGTTTTATCGACTGCTTCGAGGTTGTATCAGTCGATAGTTATATTTCCTCCCATTTTAAATCTTCCTGGTCTGTACTGTTGCATCTTTTCTCTTCGTTGATGTCCAGACCTATGTCCTTTGCCGCCCTTTTTAATCCGACATAAACTTCTTTTGCTGCCAAAAAACACCTTCCCACGATGTTCACATTATTCGCACATCCAAGTAATTGTACGTGGCAGGCGTGTACGCAGGGAGGGGTTACTGCGGGTTAACCGCCCCCCCACTCCAATAATAATAGCAAAAGTTATCTATATATATAAAAATGAATGCCGTGTGTTAGTCCCGCAAAAACTCGAAAATAGCTCGACCGATTTCAATATTTTATTTTTTGTTTTTTTCGCCTCAATACAGGGGTGGTTTTAGAAAAAAAACCGTTTCAAAAAACCAAAAGGAACAGCTGCAAAACAAAAAAAATTGGTAATTTTGGTATTTTTCACCTCACATTAGTTTCAATAGCTTCATGGCCTGCCTATATATTGTTTGACAGCTGCGTAAATGTGAAATTGTCATTAAATTAAATCGGTAAATTCTCAAAAGCCCCAATTTAATGACAATTTCACATTTACGCAGATGTCAAACAATATATAGGCAGGCCATGAAGCTATTGAAACTAATGTGAGGTGAAAAATTCAAAAATTACCAATTTTTTAGAATTTTCAGTAGTTCCTTTGGGTTTTTCTTATTTTTTTTTAAACCACCCTTAATTGAGGCGAGCCATTTTCGAGTTTTTGTGAGACTAACGCACGGCAATTGAGTTTTATATATGTAGATAATTGAAAATTACACTTAAACATTATCTTATTAACATCTTTAAGGTGCAAGATCATATTCTCCATTATTCTCATCTGGATTACCTTCAACATTTGTAGTATTTGTGAACATTGGGAAACCTGTAAAATATTAGCATCCATTGTTCTTTATATACTTCCACCGAAAAATGCGTAAAAGCTTTTAATTGGTGCGATTAAATAAAGTGTTAAAAAGAAAATATATAAATGTCGAGTTTTTGCATTATGCCTCAGATTGCGGTACACCTGGAAAACGGTCAACGTGTATATTTCACTGAAGAAAATGCTCTCCCACGAACTTTCCAGCCACCAAAAACTGCACTTGCTGAATTTTTCACACTGTGCCAAAGACCTGATATTTTCGGACAATTCGCAACAGCATTGTTATATACCGACGTCCTTCGCTATTATACATGGAACAAATGAGGTAAAAACGGAAGCCACGTAGAGAAGGCGAACCACATCCAACCATCGCACGCGTATTGAAAGCAAAGACATTGGGACGACTTTACACAATACATCCAAAACAACGTGAATGTTTCTTTTTGCGTTTGTTGTTGCTGAATGTTACAGGACCAACGTCTTTTGAATTTTTACCAACAGTCAATGGTCAAATATTCAATACATTTCAAGATGCATGTCGCGAGTTGCATTTGCTGGAAGACGACAATCATTGGGATCTGACACTTTATGATGCAGCATTTGCATCCACCCCGAATAACATTCGTCAACTGTTCGCAATTATATATTGACGACATGATACCCAACAGAACCATCGGATTTGTGGGAAAAATACAAGAACGACATGACTGAAGACATACTTCGCAGAATTAGACAAACAAACCAATATCCAAACTCTCGAACTTTTATAGGAATAATTGGTTTTTCGTTAATGGTTATAAATATTTGTTGAAGAGTTGAATTTTGAAGATTTTGATTAATTTTAAATGTCTTAAGGTTGGGTACAGCGAGTCGGAAAGGCATCATCTTTCTTTATTTACGCGCCGGAAAACAAAACCAAAAACATAGTTTACCAGCAAGTTTTGTAAAAGAATGCATATGTACATAGATAATTTTGGTCACACTTAATATGAAAGTATATTGAATCTAATGTCTCCAAATTTTACAGAAATAAGTATTGGTTCTTTTCTTAGATATTGCGAATAGTTTGATTGAATATTTGCATTAATTTCACATGTTTTGACGAACACAATTTCGCAATATAAGAGAAAATAAAAGTTGGTTTTTTTGCATTGCTTTTTCCAACTATAAAATATTTGTTTCATTTTTCGATTTTGTTTTATTGTTCTCGAAAAATTTTGTTATTTAAGACTTCTAGATTTAAATTAAAAAAAGCTATAGAAAATGGCCCTCGAATTTCGAGTGCTGAATGCTGCTATTTGCACTAATTTTAAATATGTTAACGTTCTTTTAACAGAATACACAAGCAATTTTGGTCATAGTTCAAATAAATGTGTTTTGAATCGAATGACTCCAACTTTTATAGGAATAGTTTTTCGTTAATGGTTAAGAAGAGTTGAATTTTGAAGGTTTGGATTGATTTTAAAAGTTTAAACGTTGGGTGCAGCGAGGCGCACCGGGTCCCAGCTATCCAAAATACAGAAAATAAGCGGTTTATTGACACTTCATCTGTGTATGAAAATTCATATCTCGAAAAATGCTATGTCAATGGATGGTTTTTATTGTCTCGATCAAAATGTCAGATCACTAATAGTTTCACATTTTGTTATTTTGAATCAAAAATACCAAAAAATTGCCTTTTTCAAACTCTTCTGCTGTATATTAAAATTCACATCACCTGATTACTACTATTGGCTTATGGGAGCAGCATAGGTGCGCCGGGTCCCAACTAGTAATTAATAAATATATCAACTTATTAAACAATTAAAAAAATATTCCGAATACCGATGTATAATATATGGTGGATTCTTTTCAAACGGGATAGCAAAAAAATAAATATCTCTCAAACTTTGGGAATATGTTCGTGAACTCGATGTGATATACCAAAATTTTTTTTAGCGCAATTGAGTGCGCCGTTTCGGAGTTACAACTGTTATTGAAAAAACGCGATTTTTCAAAAATCACGTATTTCTCATTTATTTATAGCTCTCGACAAACTCTGACTTTCTGGATGGCCATATAGATTTTTGTAGGAAATTTTCCATCTTTTCAGATGAAATTACGCAAAAAACAATATGGATTTTTTGGCCTTTTTTGCCCAAAATTTGAAAAAAAAAGGAATTTTTAAATTTTTTTTTAATGTCACCAATCGATTTTCTGACTCAAAAACTACCCGCCACCAAGTTTTCAGAGTAGTTCCCTTCTTTTCGGTAAAAAAATTGTAAAAATGCCCTAAATCAAAGTCTAAAGTCTTGCGCACATCACGAGACCATGATTTTTGGAGAAAAACAAGACATTTTGTGATATTCGAAAAATGGTCAAAAATTATTATTTATGTTTCTTCACAATTTTCAATAAAAAAATTGCGATAAAAATATACCTATAGGTAATTATTTTTAAAGTGAAATAACATAAAATATAATATAAGTACATAGTCCTATTACATGAGACATTTTTTTTACCCAATATGTGTACAAAATATGTTTTGTGAAACCCCCCCATGGGTTCATCCTGCGTACGCTACTGGTACGTAGTGTATTCCTATTGACGCATTTCCCTTATCTAAGACCATGTCGTACTTCGAACGCTGCTGTTACTGCATTTAGGATCTTAAACCCAGTGAGTTATTCGTTGCGCATTTGATCAGTCGTTTCAGCTTTAAAGGAACTCCTAATTCCGATAAAATCTTGTACAGCCTCCCTCTTTTTATAGAGTCATATATGCCTCTTAAAGTCGAGAAATATCTGGTATATATCTACATTCCTTTCCCTTTTTACAGCCTCACGCACCTCTTATCTTGGGCAATTGCAAATCTCTCCGTCAGTGGGTCTTCTTTATTATAGGGATTGGATTAAATAAGTCTTAAAAATATTCTCCCTACTTTTTCTTTAATCCTATTAGGGTCTGCTAATACGTCCTAATCTATGTATCTGCAGATGTCCGTTAGTGGCTGAAACTTATTGTTGATCTGGCGCGTTTCTTTGTACGCTTGTCTACTTCTCCCTTCATCGGAGTCTTCTTGTACCTGTAGATTCGTCCTGTTTAGAAACTCTCTCTTCTTTTTCTGCGCAGCTTGTCCTCGGTCCTTCTTTTTAGCTTGAAGACTTCCATCCTTGCTCTTGAGAGCCTTGCGAGGTACTCCCGATGAGTCTGGTTTATTTCTTCAATTGCGGATCTGCAGTAGTTTCGAATCAGTCTATTTTAGCCTTCCTGGGCACCCAGAAAGTATGTCGCCTAGGCCTGCTGCCCCATTTATGCTGCTTTCAATTTGTTCCCATTTGTTGTTGATGTTGGGCTGTTCTCAAGTTATGTACGACAGCATTCTGGTAGGCATCTCTGCTTTCTTCAAGTTTTAGCTTATTTATGTCGTATTTTGGTTGTGTTTTGGTTATCCGAGCCGCAGCACAAATCCAAGTTGTGGCCGTGACCCAATACCCAATTAAAAGAACGAGACAGAAATTTGATAAATCAAGATAGGATTCTGACAAGAGTATGGTCGGTCTGACATACCTCCCCTTCTTTAGTGGATACATTCGCTCTTTGATTCCTTAGTTCGTAAGACAATGCTGCACAAGATTCTTTCTTCGCGATCGAGCCATATTGTATCTGGAACCAAAATAACCCAAGCACCACAATTTGGTTAGAATCCGGTTAATTAACCAGAAACTAGCCAGAGTAAAATACTTGACACCACGGCACTTACGGTTATTTGGCACACTATTAGATAGAATATTGCTATCGATCTGGGATCAATAACAGCAGCGGACAATCTTTTTCTTTCTTCTTTCGCTGTCGCACCCCATAGACCTTACCGCAGAGAACTTTCCGAGCAGGTTCACTTATACGAGCTAGATGCCCTGCCCACCGGAGCCTACCGAGCTTTATTTTCTTCACAAATTCTATGTCTCTCACATAACGGGCCAACAATTCTCCGAAGGATTTTCTTCTGGAACACGGCTATGACGTTATACTGCTTTTAGACGGATGCATATGTAAGTACTGGAGTAGAAGGTTGGAGCCTTGAGCGAAGGTGGGTAAACAATTTTACTACTTTAAATTCGCCCTCCTCTGTCAGGTGTTCTTGCTTAATGTGGGTGAAATCTTGCTATACAACTCTGGATGTTCTTCCAATGATGTCAATGTCGTCTACATAGGCCAGTAATTGGGTGGATTTATAGAGATTGCAGATTACTTTCTTCCAGGGCGAAAATCTGATCAGTTGTTGATTTGCCTAGGCCGTAGCCACACTAATATTGGCCTATGATGTTTCTGGCGTATGGGGTAATATAGGATAGCGGAGAATATCTTATGCGCGGTAATCAACAACCGCGGGCATTCATCCACGTTATGATATCTCCTTTTTTGTGTACCGGAAAGAGGATGACTTTTTTCAAGTCTTCTGGCAACCCTTCCTGCTCCTTTGAGCTAACTTCTTCCAAGCTTGGTGATGGCAGCGAAGGATCATCATTAGATATTGGTGGAGCCTGCAACTCCTCAGTTAGCTCATTTAGCAATTCATGAAAGTGCTCTTCCCATCGTCTACAGATGCCTTTGCCTATATGCGTCATAGTTCGCACTGTTTGGTAGAACTCCCGTGCCTGGTGCGGGCTTCGCTCTCTGTATTGTTCCAGTTCACAAATGCGATTTCTCTCCCAGGCTTCCTGTTGTCTGTGTATTCTCTTTTCTTCTTTTCTGGGCTCTTTGTTTCTTTCGTGCCCACCTTCTCTGCGACTGCTGCTTTGCTCGGTTCTGTACGCAGCATTCTTACTATCAGTTGCCAGCTTGCATTCTTCATCGAACCAGTCGATCCGATCTCTACGATTTCTGCCTAGGATGGAATCAGCAGCACTAATTACAGTATTTTTAAGGCGTGTCCAACGCTCGTCGAAGCCCGGCATCTCGTCTCCAGGACTTAAACTCGAGTTCTAACACATAACCATAGGTGTTTTTGGCAATTTCATTGCTTATGCAGCTGTGTTGATTCGAGTTTGATTCTCGGATACAAAGCTTTTCTGCGTTGTAATGCGCTCTCGGAGCACCATACCAACAAGATAGTGACCGAATCGAAGTTAGCCCTCAGCTGGTTCGTACCGTCATCAAGCCGGAAAGGTGGGAGCGGTCTATCAACTCATGGTCTATGGTCATCTCTTAAAAATACATGGTATCTATTCGAGCTGCCAACCTTGCCGCACGCTGCCGTCATCACAGTAAGCTCCTTGTTGGCGTTCAGGTTCTCTAGGGTCCTTGGACGGTTGACATTAATGCGGGATTTCAAAAAATCGCAAGGAGCCAAACCGGGATTGCGGGCTGGCCACTCCAAATCACCTTATTGAGACAAGGCGCCCCGGGAAGAGTTCTTCAATATTCTCAGCTGTCCTAATGGGCCGACGGACTCCAGTTCATTGTCTTGTCATACTCTCGGTTTATCTGAACGCAGCGACCCATGTAACAATCGATTTGCTGTCTTGGACAGGGCCGGCCGGAGCTACATTGAATCAATTTCGAAAGGAGCTCTGAGTTGTGATCACAGAACATCCATTCGAAAAGTACGCCTCGACGGAAAACCCATGCTGCTCACTGCGGGTGGGGAACAAAACTTTAGAAGCGCGCCCGCCGAATGAGATAACTCTCTAACTAATTGTTCCTTTAATCCCTCATGGGACATAGGGCGGAAACAGTTGCCCTCCAGGGGACTCTGTTTTGCGCGACAGCTCTCAGCTCTGACGAGGATCTCCCGGTTGTTGCGGCCTCTGCTAATAGGGTTCTCCTCCAGTCGAGGGCCTGTTTGGCTAGATTCTCATTTTCGCGTCGCAAGGTGTGGCCAATCCAATTCCATTTCCTTCGCCTGATTTGGTCGTCTATCCTTTCTTGGCCGGCACGACCGATAGTTCCTCATTTGTAATTCTATCTTGCCAGCGGGTTTTTAGGATACGATGTAGGCATCTGTTGATGACAACTTGTAGGCGCCCTGTGATGAATTGGGTGACTTTCCATGTTTCGCAACCGTACAAAAGAACTGCCTTAACGTTGGAGTTGAACAGCCGCAATTTGGTGTTAATTGAGATCGCCGTCGATCTCCATATGTGAAACAGGCATGCATATGCGCTTCTTGCTTTATTTATTCTGGAACTGACGTCTTCTTCTGTACCGCCGTTTTCGGTAATAATACTACCGAGGTAACAGAATTTATCTACCAGTTCCACGTCGCGGTTATTTAGCGCTGTTCGTTCAAGGATGTTTGCATTTATCCGCATTTCTTTGGTTTTAGTCGGATTTAACCTTAAGCCTGCCGAGCTACTTTCTGTTGCCAAATTGTTTACCATGTTTTTGAGGTCCTGGTGTCTGTGGGCCAGCAAACAGATATCATCCGCGTAGTCGAGGTCCTTAAGGCGGTCTAACAATCCCCATTGTATGCCACCTGTTGTAGTATCTAGAGCGCTGACAAGGATGTCGTTTATTACTATAAGAAATAGTAATGGTAAAAGTAGGCATCCTTGCCGTACTCCTGAGCTCACTTCAAAGCTGTCGGATAGTTTTCCATTGTGAAGAACTCTGCATTTGGAATTGTTGTATAGAGCTTTTATCAGTTCTATTATTTTGTCCGGCAGTCCACGTTGCCGTAGAGCTCGCCATATAAAGCTCCTTTTAAGCGAGTCGAACGCTTTCTCATAGTCTACGAAAGCAAGGTAAAGGGGGATCGGAATGCAGTCGACTGCTCCACTATGATTCTCAAGGTGTTAATGTGGTCTATGCAGGAGCGGCCTTTTCTGAATCCAGCCTGCTGTCTTCTAAGCCTTCGATCTACTGCCTCTCTTATCCTTGATAGTAATATGTGGGACAAGATTTTTCCTACAGTAGATAATAGACAGATGCCTCTCCAGTTGTCACATATTGTTAGGTCCGCCTTCTTTGGTATTTTGGCTATGATACCTTCCGTCCAATCCTCCGGAAAGGTACAGGTGTTCCATGCTATTTCCAGGATTGGCTGTAGCGCATCTGCTATGAGGCTTGAGTCGGCTTTCAACAACTCTGGCGGGATGCCATCTTTTCCAGCTGCTTTACCATTGGCCATTGCATGAATTGCAGTTACTATTTCAGTCTTGGATGGGGCACGAGCCTGAATGGCGCGCATTTTAAAAAAAGGAAGTTGTGATGCCGCTCCCTGTACTACCAGAACGTCATGTCGTTCACGTCAAGGTGCAATGTCAAGTGGTTAGCTTAGCTCGAAGGATAGATGCGGAGAAGGCGGCGAGCCTTGCTTTTGAACACTTGGATGTTTTATCAGTCGTTTTTAAGCTTCTCCATAGTTTGCAAATGTTAGCGTAGACCAAGAAACACAGAGCTTAGGAATTTCAAACGGAATGGCAAGGGCTGGTCATCAAAAGCAGTTAAGAAAATCCAGGACCGGATCCCATTTGTAAAGCCGCTTAAGATGATATAGAGATGATGCTGAAAACTATATGAGTGTAAAAATCGTCAATTTGTTGAGTAAAACAAAATATGAAAACAAAAATGGATTTTAAATGAAAAATGTGTATATATAATTACAAATTAAATTCTCTACGTTTTAATACATATATATTTCACATAACCCCTAATATAATGCTGGGCATTATTAATATATTAAAGCTTCCAACTAAATAAATACGTATTTTAATATCTTAATCTATAAAAAAATAATTTTGCTAATTACAACGTTTGAGCACAATTTGGAAGTTTTCTGTTACCAAGTAATCATCCTTAAACATGATGACCAAATTTACCTCAAATTCTAAATTAAAAAAAATATAGTAAGAAAGGTTGTTAGCTTTTTGGAAGTAAAAATCCACTTACCTATTTTAAAATTTTTAGTAATAAGAGTTGGACATGTAAACAGACGTGGAAATATCATAAAAATTGGAATTTGTAATTTTGGGCAAACATTTCCATCAGCAATTTGTATATTTTGGATTTCTGTTGCATCTCTCGAGTAGCCTTCAGCACATCCACATGTTTCTACACGGACTAATTGAAGTTCTATTGATTTTATCGAGACTTCTGTATGCTGAACTGTGAGCTAAAAGAAATTAGCTTGTAATGGCATTTATCTTACATTATATATTAAGAAAATAACGCTTACATTTCCAGTAAAAGGTTTTGTTACACAACATTCGGTTTGATCTAATTTACCAGTTATTAAAAATCTAGGAATTGAAATTCTTTCTTTAGCAGTTTTCTGTAAAGTCTCTGGGCTAATACTGAAGTTGACTTCAGTCGAAGTTTTTGTCTGCTGGACAGGCTTATATTGCACACAAAATTGTTGCACTTTTTGTAAACTTTTCGCTAGGAAATTACGTTTTAAATCACATTTTATCTGATAGTTAATATTAACAAAAACACCATGATAAGTTTCATACAATATTTTTGGTTCTTTTTGGCAAGTTAATGGAAATTCAAAATGAAACTCAGATAAGCCAGCTGATAATTTACCAGGTGCACTCAAATCAAACGTCGAATTTAGTAGCTGTATTGGCTTAACCGAATTATAAAACGCCTCAAATATACCAACATTTTTATTACTTAATTGAAGATTAACAACACCTTCGAGGGCCAGTGTTATGCCCTCATGTTTTGTTTCTGTGCTGGAGTTTATTTGCACGACACCGGTTAAAAGTTCCTGAAAATTAAATTGTTTATTATTCGGTAATGAATTTGGGTTAGTATAATTTCATTTACTTACGCCTTCATGGTATATTTTATTGGCATTTTTTAATTTTATCTCAATTGATATCCACCCCATAGTTGTCAGCTGTCGGTGTGTCAAGTGGTTGTCAAGGTAATTCGGTTGGAGGGGGCGAAATTGTGGAATGTGGAATTTCATTTTGAGTAATGCCAAACACTTAAAATGGTAGTGTTCAATTCCTTACGTTACACAGTGTTCAATTCCTTTCGTGTTCAATTCCTAACGTAACAGGCAACTACAACTACATAACGACAGCTAGTGGGTGCCTTCCATTTAGACACAGAAAGACAATTGTGTCCGACACAAGCCCAAATGGAACACATAAGTTCATGAAATATCCGCCACAGCGCACTTTCCTCGTTTTTATTTTTGTTTGGCAAGTAAATCGTAAATTTTATGTTGATAATTTCTTTAAATTAATTACCCGACATCTTATAAATGCTGGGAATCTTAAAAATGAAACAATATTGTTGTAATTATAAATTAACGATCACATTTCAATTGGCGAGGGTTGGTAGCATTGTCTTAGTTGTGTCCGGCTGTGTCTAGCTGTGTCGTTGATGGAACACTTCTGTGTCGGACACAGTGTAACACTGTGTCTCTCTGTGTCTAAATGGAAGGCACCCAGTATTTCTTTGTTATAAAGATCCTAGAACGCATGCTAGACCGATGCTTCCGAAATTCTATAACACAGACTCCCATGGCTTCCTCCCTTTATGCTCATTGTAAGAAAATCGACAGGCACAGTACTTCACAAGTAGGGCGTACCGTAGAACTATTATGCTATAACCACAATTGGGGCGACAACTACGGCGACGACCACGGCCACGGGGGTTATCGCGGCGAAAGTAGTCGTGTGAACACAATTAGGGCGATGTCGCTAGCTACAATCACTGAAGTTTTCCATCGTTTTTCACATATCACGGCTAAAAGAAACAATAAAAATGATTTCATTTCAGCATATATGTACACATGTATTTATAAGCTGCTATATACACTTATAATATACTATAGTTCCATGTCGAAAAACAAAAATCACAAAACAACTTTTGACAGATGACGGCTACGACTTAGAATTTTAATAGAGTGATCGTGCTCGTCGTCGTGGCCGTGGTACAATTTTGGGCAACATCATAAGAATCGTGTGTATTATAAATGTGTTTGACAATAGCCCAAAAAAAGCAGAGGGAAAAGAAGGCCAGCCTAACTTTCTATGTCGGTAAGAAAACCTTCAGCAAGAGATGGAGCTTGAAGCCACACATTTTTTTTATGTGAAAGAGGTTTAGCTTAGGTGTCACCCTTTATACTACTTTTCGTCATGTCGTTTACGTCATGGTGCAATGTCTAGTAGTAAGCTTAGCTCGAAGATAGAAAAAGGATATAATAGGTCTGGAGGATGCATGAGGAGGAGGCAGTGAGCCTTGCGTTTGAACTTTTGGTGTTGTTTGAGTTAGTTATTTTAGACAGCCTCGTCGGAGTGTTATGCCTCTTGAAACAAGAGAATCCCGCTAACCAGCCGACAAAGGCTGTGACGCAGGCAGTACTAGACTACCAGGTGAACGAAAAAGTGCACCGTTCGCTATGTGAAGACCAGACCTAAGCGGAACTTTGGTACCCTATTACTAACCCGTTAAGCCGGCGGGATGCCTTATTAGGACTACCTAATGGTGCGCTGCCTCCTGTACAGCAGTGATTGGGCATATTCACACGCTGCCATAATTGTGGTGAGTAAAACCGGTTTTATTCAACTCCTAGCAACTCAGACGGGGCGTAAATGAGTGTAGTAAATTCGAATGCTATACAGGAACCTTTAAATGTATTGCAGATGAAATTTACTTGTTAGAGAAAAACAGAGCTAAAGAATGCAAGAGATAGAAGTAACTTTTTATATGTGTGCCAGTTTTCACGCCTTTGCTTTTGCGTGAAAAATATTTCGTTAAGTTCTTCCGCTCCCTTCCCTCTCTCATCTATAAAACCGGTTTTAGGCGCCATGAATGTGCACTGTGTGAATATGCCCATTGGGCATATTCACACGCTGCCATAATTGTGGTGAGTAAAACCGGTTTTATTAAACTCCTAGCAACTCAGACGGGGCGTAAATGAGTGTAGTAAATTTGAATGCTATACAGGAACCTTTAAATGTATTGCAGATGAAATTTACTTGTTAGAGAAAAACAGAGCTAAGGAATGCAAGAGATAGAAGTAACTTTTTATATGTGTGCCAGTTTTCACGCGTTTGCTTTTGCGTGAAAAATGTTTCGTTAAGTTCTTCCGCTCCCTTCCCTCTCTCATCTATAAAACCGGTTTTAGGCGCCATGAATGTGCACTGTGTGAATATGCCCATTGACCAGTCCTAACATACGGCTCTCCCGTGAGGTACCTCGCAAAAGTATATAACAAAACAAGACTAAACCGAATGCAAATAATGACATGTTTCAGGGTATATGAGCCTCGACTGAAGCAATAAACGTACTTCGTATACGGCCCAATCAATGAAAACAATGCATGGAGAATACGCTACAATCATGAATTGCACGACTTATGCAAAGTACTGTAGACTTTCAACATAGGACAAGCTACTGTATTTACGTCCAACGAATGTATGACTGAAGGATACCGAAAGAATCCCTTTATCTAAACCAGATGGGAAGAGACCAGTTGGCAAACCAAGCTCAAGGTGGATACACATTGTTAAGGCTGATGCAGCAAAATTTCTCAACATAAGAAACTAGAGGCAGGCCGCGAAACAGAGACGTCCGGAGGAGGATCGCACGGGTCGCTTTGAGGCGCGACAAAGCGAACGAAAAAGCGAACATTTGTTTACACGTTTCGCTCTGTGTCCAGTCGTTTTTATGATAGGTGGAACAAAGGTACGGGAACAAAGTTTGTGATTTTTATAAAAGTGACATATATTCATGGCTGCTTCTACAGTTTTACAAAATAAATTTCTCACGAAAACAAAACTGAAGCCTGAAAATTGTCCTATCACACGTCTGCTCCCACTGCGGGTGAAACGAAAATAAAATGGAACAGTAAGGTGATACAAAATGAAATTAAAACAGTCAGCTGGTCAGAAAAAGCGAACGTGAGTCGCTTTCAAATCGAGACGCACTTCCTCCCCACCCGAACGCCCCCCGCACCGGTAAATTTCGTGTTGAAAGGGCGTGGCAACCACCCGTGTGAACAGCCCCTTATGAGCACAACTTGTATAGACGCTTTCATAACGTGTGTTGGGTATGGTATATTTTATGTCATAGCCGAACATGCAAGTAAGTATTAATGGATGTTATTTAAAGATATTAAGAAATTATCACCTTTGCTACTTGAATTTCAATTAAAATGCCATGTTTCCTGTTGGGTCCATCTTTAGTTTTCCAAGATATCTTTATTATTGGCTCTGGCTGAGTGTACGGTTTCTGCTAACGGTGACAGTTGAAAATAGATGGAAACTACATGCCATTTCTCCAGCCTAAGCACAAACGACATTAGCTTGATTCGACTTCATTTACAAGGATCTGAACGACTGTACACACGTTTTTATACGCCATATATTATAGCCATTTAACAAAACTTCAATAAAATATAATTTCGGTTGACAAGCTGAAGGCATTGCTGCAACTTATACTGTAAACAAAATTGGAACCGCGACCCCGGCGGGCGGCGACGGCAACAGCGATTTCCGGGCTGAAATTCGTTGTGTCCACATAATTCAAGAGGGTGAAGAAATATGTTTTGATATAATAATGTGTGCGTGAAATCAACGCGAGAAATAGAATCCAGAAGCGTTGATTTCCCCTCTAAGGAAGCGCCTCTTCCCCCTTTGCCCTAAAACTCGTTCAACGACTGCAGCAAGCTCGACTCGTGTCGCCAGTCGTCAAAAAATGTCCTCTTAAAAGTGATTCAAAAACCCCCTAAAATCAGACCTAAACCCCCTAAAATTAATATTATGACATTTTGTAGAATAGAGAGAATGCGAGAAATGTAAATATTTTCATTCTATCAAATTGTAGTAAGTATGCAGTATGCAAATTTCGGCATTGCTAAGTGCTAACACAGTGGATCTTACATTTTTTCTAAATTATAATATTGCATATAGCAATATCTCACTGGGGCGTAAGTAACAGAAGAGTTCGAGGAGGAGGTCTTAGACAAAAGTATGACCTGGCCCCAATGCTTTCCAACCTGGCCTAGAATTTGTGATAAGGAAGAAGTCAGCCCAGAGAAGTGCATCAATAGCAACACAGTCTGTACAATTACTTGGATATGCGGATGATGTGAGCATCGTGGGAAGGTCCTTTTTGGCACTAAAAGAAGTTTATGTGGAATTCAAAGATACGATGTTATGTCATGCGAGACTTGGACTATGATCCAGGACATACAGGAACGAGTCAATAGTTTTGAGATAAAAGTTCCCAGGTGCATAATAGGCCCAACGAGAATATGGCGAAGGAGATACAACAGCGACTTGTATGAAATTTTTGACGACCCAGAACTCTCCATTATAATAAAAATTAACAGACTTGCCGGTCAGGTAATCAGGATGAAGGACAATTGTATCCCAAAACGGCTTATGGGAGCAGAAAATTCGGGAAATAGACCAATAGAGCGGCAGAACTCGGAGGAGAAGGATAGACTCTGTGACGGTTGACGCAGAGGCAATACTCAACATCCAGAACTGGAGACATGCTGCCGGCAAACTTGGAAAAATACCCTAGATGATGCCAAGGGTCGATTTAGGCTGTAGTGCCATTGGATGGAATGGAATAATATCTCATGATATTTTCTTGCAGTTATGAAATTATTTCAAGTCAAAAATTAAACATCTTCAGCGTTAAAATAGAATTTAAAAAAAATAGCTTTACATATTATTCTAAAATATCATATAAATCCCCTTAAAAAACCCCTAAATATTTTTACCCCGCAAAAAATCCCCCCAAATACGTTTCCCCCCCTAAATTTAGGGAGAAACCCCCTGAGTTGGGCACACTGCGTGTCGCATGCCTCATTAAATCACAATGGGGCTACGTAGACTAGTCATGATTACTATGTAGTAAAACCGATTTTTAAGAAGAGAGAGGTGAAGTGGCGGGGTGAGTATGCCTCCCCTTTACCTCTCTCTTCGTAAAAATCGGTTTTACTACATAGTAATCATGAATAGTCTACGTAGCCCCAATGGCTTTGTTTAATCAAACCTTAGAATATAGAACTACATGAAGGGCCATCGCGCATTTTTAGCGCAGTGAAATTCTTTTTGTTTGAGTGCTCACGTTTTAGTAGTTGTTTGTACCAGCGGATAAAGCGAGTGGAATAGAGGAGGGGGCAAGAGTAAGTTGAAATAATCAGTTTACTAAAATAAAATCTTGCCCCTACAAATGAAATTTTTACACGCCAGTCGGTGTTGCTGAACCCAGCAGAGTTCAAATGCAAGGTTCATCGACATCTACTCACACACCCTCCAGACCTCTTACCTATCCCTTCTCTTCTATCCTTCTACTTTACTACTAGATATTACACCATGACTTGAACGACATGATGTACGACCCTTACTGGGTTTCCATGGGAGTCGAGTTGAGTTGTCGTTGAGTTGAAATGACACTTCAACTCAACGATTAACTCTATGCGTTTCCATATCTGCCTTCTGTCTTCCTCTATCTTTTTCCATAAATTAATTTTTTTAGAGATTTTTCTTTAAAAGTATTTATTAAATATAAAGTCTCTTCTGTCGCCCAAGCGAGGCGCGACATTTTCACTTTTTGTACTTTGCTGTTTTTAGTTGTGTGCGCAAACTCAGTTCAACCTACCTATTTTCGTTGAGTTGAGCAGAGTTGAGAATCTTTAACGAAAACTCTTAACTGTGTCTGTTTCCATTACTGTGGTTTCATGAGCCAGGGTAGAGTTTTCGATAAGTAAACAGAAAGCTTTTTCTCTCAACATCACTCGATGCTGCTTCCATGGCAGTTCTGGGTTGAACTGACAGATAAATAATTTCATATGAATGTCATATGTGAAAGTGAAATTTAATTTTGATTTATATATATGTATATATGTAGATGAACAAAAATCACTTACTCTACCAATAAACAGCAATAAACATAACCTTGCTTTTCCTAATATCATGTCAAGTTCGACCCAATTCGAATTCATTATGTTTAACGAATGTTTCACGAAAGCTTTTATGCCGTGTTATGTCAAGCGTAGCCACCTTCATAACAAGTTCTGTTTCCGAACTAGACATATGCGCTTATGCCATGCATAGTTGGGCCTTAACTCGGATTCAACTCTGGTTGAACTCTCATGGAAACTCAGTATATAAGTAAATACGTAATAATGGGCCATGTGCCGTTGTCGTGGTTTGATGTTTGGCGGCGCTGTCATCTTTTTCTTGATTCGGGTTGTGTTTTTTGATAAAACTTGCAAATACGGTTTGGAGTTTCGATAATAAATAATAAAAAAAGCTAAAAAGCGACAGCTCGATGATATATACCCCGTTTATGACTGGGTTCAACCTAGGTTGAACCCAGGTTCAACCCACTCATAAACGGGGGCGAGTTGAAACTGGGTTCACTCAACTCAACTTAGCTCTCCTACCTGGATCGAGTTGAAATTTCGACTCATATATGCGGGATGAGTTGAAATTGGGTTGAAATGACATTTGTTTTGTTTGTTTAGTATCCGTGAAGTTCATTTTGATGGAAAACTCTATAGGAAATCAGAAATATTGAAAAATATAGAAAAAAAATTTAACAAAAAGGGGCTATCGTATCTAAAAATGAGAATTTCACACAAAAATGTGAGGTTATGTTTTGATATCAGTTTGACTCTATTTCAACCCAAAGTGAACTCAACTCGACATCATATACGCTGGTCGGAATTTCAACTCAACCTCGACTCAACTTTTCAACCTCATCATAAACGGGGTAATATACCCCGTTTATGACTAGGTTCAACCTAGGTTCAACCCAGGTTGAACCCAGTCATAAACGGGGAGCGAGTTGAAACTGGGTCCACTCAACCCAACTCAGCTCTCCTACCTGGGTCGACTTGATATTTCGCCTCATAAACGCGTTTTGAGTTGAAGTTGGGTTTAAGTGACATTTGGTTTGTTTGTTTACCATCCGTGAAGTCTGCTTTCGGCGTTATTTTTGTGTTCGGTGTTTTTGTAGCGCGTTAATTATTTTATATTAATTATATATGTAAAAACAGTGGAAATTTAATTTTGACAATGGCTAAAAGAAATGTTTGGGAGCATTAGGAAACAAAAACTATGTTAGAAATAATTCGGGAACAAAATTCCTTTCACTATTTTGATGGAAAACTGTATAGCAAGTCAGAAATATAGAAAAAGAATTAACAAAAAGAGGTTATGTTTTGATGTTAGTTGATGTCAGTTCAACCCGATTTCAACCTAAAGTGAACTCAACTCGGAATCATATACGGTGGTCGAAATTTCAACTCAACCTCGACTCAACTTTTCAACCCAATCATAAACGGGGTAATTAATAATGTAACTTTATATAAGGAATTTTCTTGGAATATTTAAATGAAATTGAATTTCTTTTGGCGGCACCGTGACAAAATCGTGTGAAAGATAGATATAAATTCGAGATTTAATCCTCTAAGGGCCGTTTTCACCATCTCCGGTTAAACTGTCAGTAAACTTGCAGTTTCTAAACTTGTAGTTAATTTAACTGTGACCGTAAAGTACCAGTAAAAAAATTTCGTTTTCGCCAACGAGTTAACAAACTTGAAGTTAAGGTTAAAATGTACTAGTTGAAGTTATACTTCTTTAGACGACAGTTTTTGAACGCCAAAAAGTTATGCTCGTGGTTATGTGGCAAAAGTTTATCATACCAAGTTTATAGCCGCAAAATTAAATCGATTTAACTCATGATTACGCCAAAATTTCGAATTAACGTATAAACGGGTATTTAATATCGAGGATTCTCACAATTACATTCTTATAACTTTGGCTTAAGCCGAAAAATTTCGGTTTAAGCCATAATTCTAATTATCCCGTTTATACGACACAAAATTGTGGATGATCCATAATTCGAATTATCTTTGAAGTAGCTATAAACTAGGTAATTGTTAACAATGGTTAACCATTGTAAGGTTTTTGAACGCGCTCCTGGATAAAGGTAGCCCACGTTCCACATTTCTTACAAACGTCAAATTTTATCAACAAAATCATTACCTAGAAAACATTTTCCCATTATATAAAAATTTTACAATATAATTTTTATAAAATGCCTAGAAATTTGAACGCGGAGAAAGAAAATCCATGTCTTAGGGTATAAACGATAATTTAAAGGCGTTCGTTACTAACTTAAATCCTTTATAGGAACAAGAATTGTCTTATAAATGCCTACACAAAAATAATTTTGACAGAGAGAAATGCGAAGTTTATTTTGCGAATTACAATAATTGCAAGGAATTTTGGGTAAATTTAAGATAATTGTTAAGAATCTATAAACTAATTTTTCAATCCCTAGAACAGGGTTAGGTCAAATCGCAGAGCTCAAGGAATAACACCACATTTACCAAATATTGAAGACAGAGAACAAATCAAGGAAGAATATATGAAAACAAAGCCAAAATCTTGATAAATTAAGATATTTATTTTTTCGAGATTTTTATTTATAATATAACATATACTTTAACCTATGAATGAATTTCGCCAGCGGCACATATACGCAACTTTGGCATACAATCCTCTAGCAAAGCGCAGGTTAATTCAAGTTCTTTTGATGATGTTGGATCATCTAAAATAAGCAGCTTTAAGCTATCCATTCGATAAACACAACTAAGACCATTATAAGTAATATTTGTCCCTGATAAGTCCACTACCTCCAAAATAGGATTTTGAGATCCAGACAGGCGGTCCAAACACCAATCATCAAACGTCTTAACATTATAGAATGAAATAAATTTAAGACTTTGCAAGTTCCTAATATTCTCTAATCCTTCGTAATAAAGTGTCATATTATCGCATCGTACAGCTTCCAATTTATATGCACTATTGTACTTATCCGGCAGTTCGTACTCAAAGTTCTCATTAGCCCTTATCCACATTGGGTTATTCAAGAAACGCACAGCTCCGCCTCTATGAACAATAAAATGTGCTGTTGCTAGATCACTACCAAGAATCTCGTGCCTTTCAGGAATATACTGCTGCATATGACGCTCGATGCGCTCCTTCCGTTTTGTCCACCACTTTTTTACTGATTCCGGATTTAAATTGATGGGCTGTTGCATGATTGTAATGAAATCTGAATTTTGCTCTAAATCTGCGAAGGATTTCAGCTTACTTTGCCATGCTCCTGGCTTTTCACTTGGGGGCGTTCGCCATTGAAGTTTCTTTTTTGACTGCTCAATTTCTTTCTTAATTTTGTCTAAAGCTTCATCTTTATTAGCAGAGGGATATGATGAAGCAGTTTGAATCGAACGAAAGATTCTATAAGATGTTCTAAATCGACATAGCAGCATTTCCAGTGCTTCAAATTATTACTCAATTATCTCGATAGACTATATTTACTTGACCTCTTAACAAATTAGCATATTTTCGACATTATGTACAGTAGCTCGCGATTAACCTAAAAATAAGTATAAAGGCAACATTACAGGTGAATAAAAGGTAATTTTTAGATGTATACATACATAAGAATCAAAACTAGTATCTCACCGGCTTTGCTTGATGCTACAAAAGCTAAATAATTTTTAATAAAAATTTTGAAGTTTTTTATTAAAAAATCTAGCAGTACCTATTCTTCTTCTTGTTCAAAAAAGTGTACAGACTAAAGGCTGAACTACAATGAGCCGCTGGCGCGTGGTGCTGGCGCTGTATCGCAAGCTGTCAAAAGTAAAAAACGTAGCCCACCCGAAGTGCAACTACAATGTGTAGCTGGCCTTGGCGCGTGGTGCTTGCGCTGCCGCTCACTTTTGACTACTTTCTACTTTTGGTGCGCGCCAGTACACCAGCCAGTTGGGAATTTTGATAAATGAGGGCGCTGAAGTCAAAAGTATCCCAAAAAACATTCGTATTTAATCAATTTTTGGTTTTTCCTGTAAAAAAAATAATTTCCAATGAATTTTTTTTTGCATTGCCCCATTTCCACTAACTTAAGCCTCAAACAGAACCAATCCGCTTCATCCGTTTTTAAAATTTTGACATGACTTAGCGCCACGCATTGTAGTTGCACTCAGCTACATGGCGCGCGCCAGAGAAAAAGCCAGCGCCAAGAAGAGCGGCAGCGCCAGCGGCAGCGCCACATTGTAGTTCCCACTTTAAGTGGGAACTACAATGTGGCGCTGCCGCTCTTCTTGGCGCTGGCTTTTTCTCTGGCGCGCGCCATGTAGCTGAGTGCAACTACAATGCGTGGCGCTAAGTCATGTCAAAATTTTAAAAACGGATGAAGCGGATTGGTTCTGTTTGAGGCTTAAGTTAGTGGAAATGGGGCAATGCAAAAAAAAATTCATTGGAAATTATTTTTTTTACAGGAAAAACCAAAAATTGATTAAATACGAATGTTTTTTTGGGATACTTTTGACTTCAGCGCCCTCATTTATCAAAATTCCCAACTGGCTGGTGTACTGGCGCGCACCAAAAGTAGAAAGTAGGCAAAAGTGAGCGGCAGCGCAAGCACCACGCGCCAAGGCCAGCTACACATTGGGTGCCTTCCATTTAGACACAGAAAGACAATTGTGTCCGACACAGCGTGTCGTTCTGTGTAAGCCCAAATGGAACACATAAGTTCATGAAAAATCCGCCACGGCGCACTTTCCTCGTTTTTATTTTTGTTTGGCAAGTAAATCGTAAATTTTATGTTGATAATTTCTTTAAATTAATTACCCGACATCTTATAAATGCTGGGAATCTTAAAAATGAAACAATATTGTTGTAATTATAAATTAACGATCACATTTCAATTGGCGAGGGTTGGTAGCATTGTCTTAGTTGTGCCCGGCTGTGTCTAGCTGTGTCGTTGATGGAACACTTCTGTGTCGGACACAGTGTAACACTGTGTCTCTCTGTGTCTAAATGGAAGGCACCCATTGTAGTTGCACTTCGGGTGGGCTACGTTTTTTACTTTTGACAGCTTGCAATACAGCGCCAGCACCACGCGCCAGCGCCTCATTGTAGTTCAGCCTTTAAGCGGATATTAGTAAAAGAAGGAAATTATTTACATATATGTTAAGGCAGAAACAGATAACACTTAACAACGCGGAAAAATTTAGGCAACGCTGATTTGCATTGTACAACACGAATTGATTGCGGCACAGCAATGCGTCAAAATATTTTGCGGCGTAGTCATCTCTAATCCTAATTTTGCCGCACAACTTCAGTGCTTCTAACCAAAAAATTTAACTTTAAAATTAGGGGTACCAAAGAAATATATTGATACCGTATTAACCGAAGTGTCAAATATAATGCCGCTTCCATGTGCAATCTGGTACCCCGTTTATGACTAGGTTGAACCCAGTCATAAACGGGGATCGAGTTGAAACTGGGTCCACTCAACCCAACTCAGCTCTCCTACCTTGATCGAGTTGATATTTCGGCTCATAAACGGGTGTTGAGTTGAAATTGGGTTGAAGTAACATTTGTTTTGTTTGTTTACCATCCGTGAAGTCTGTCTTCGGCGTTAGTTTTGTGTTCGGTGTTTTTGTAGCGCGTTAATTATTTTATATTAACTATATATGTAAAAACAGAGGAAATTTAATTTTGACAATGGCTAAAAGAAATGTTTGGGAGTATCAGGAAACAAAAACTATGTTAGAAATAATGCGGGAACAAAATTTCAGAAATATAGAAAAAGAATTAACAAAAAGAGGTTATGTTTTGATGGCAGTTCAACCGATTTCAACCCAAAGTGAACTCAACTCGGAATCATATACGGTGGTCGAAATTTCAACTCAACCTCGACTCAACTTTTCAACCTAATCATAAACGGGGTATGGGTCACACCGCAGCCCTGCCGCCGCGTGCCGCCCAATTTGCCGTGTTGTCGCGCCGCGTTGTTAAGTGTAATCTGTTTCTGCCTTTACTTTTGCCTAGACAAGAGCGTCAAATAATAAGGGTGGTTCTACACGAGCGTACACCGAACACATTTTTGTGTTTTCGAAACGTGAGTTTATGGGGAAGAGGCATTGACATATAATAATGGACTGCTCATCAGACATTATTCCCATACAAACTCATGGCATCAAAAAGTATACAAAAGTATAGTCCTCCCGCTTATCCATAAGCCCCTTTTGTCACCGAACTCAAATTTTGTTAAATTTCGTGTTAAGAGTTCAGTGCATTCACTGGCAGAAATAAAATCAGATAGAATCACTGACATTTAGATGAAACAGGGCTAGAGAACTCGCATGGTTTAACATAAATATTTGTAATTAATGAAAAAAGGCATTTTAAAAGGGAAATAACATCAAAATTGCATTTGTTATTTTTTTAACAAAAATTTAATTTGTTCCCATCCTGATAAGCAGTCCCTTCTATATAGGCCTACCCTAAATGGAAAGTAAAGTGAAGTGAAGTTAGGTACCATGGCATATAAATGTATGAGAGTGACCAAAATGGAAGTGAAGTGGAAGTTTAATTTCGAAAAATTTCGAAAAGTCATTTAGAGAAGTAACAGTGCGGTAAGAACCGCACAAGAAGTAAACAAAAGTTAAGAAATTAAGGCTGTTCACTTGCTACACTTCTTATGAACTTTTTATTTTGGTTTATATATCAATTTTGAAATAAATTGCATCTACTTCACTTCTACCTTACTTCTGCGTTACTTTTCATTTAGGGTAGGCCTTATGTCAGTGGGAAGAGGGTGAGAGAGGAGGTGGAATTCCACCATCCCCTCTCACCCTCTTCTCCACAAACGACGTTTCGAAAACACAAAAATGTGTTCGTTGCACGCTCGTGTAGAACCACCCTAAGTTGGTGTAGCGAATCTCGGCAGATATTAAATAAAATGAAATTTATGGTCCAATTTGAAATTAAGATTAGCTCATCTTTGACCTCTCATTTTAGTATGCAAACCGTAAATGCAGTTGACACTAATTCCATAAACTTTTTTAAAAAAATAACTGTATATTGAAGGGGCATGGCTAAATCCTTCATGACAACAAGCCTCTCGTCTTCAGCCTTGAAGATAATGGAGAAAAATATCGACACGATAAGAGGTACTGCTGATCTTTTGCGCCAATCACTTATTCTTTTCAGCACGAGTACCAGGAGAGGAAGTTCACTGGGATTGCTCTTCACGATCTGACTGACCCTAAAACTTCCTCGATATCGAGAAAACACGTTCTTTGACATTTTAGCAAGAGCCCTAAAAAGAGGAGCTCTAGGCCGCATAAAGGGATCGACTTAATGTTGAGAACTCGCAGATTTATGAGGTCTTGGAAGGCACTATAGAAAAAACAAATCCGTAACGAGAATTTAAATCTCCTAACTTATATTGCCTTTCCGTAAATGGACTGGTAGAACTACTTGCTGCCGAAAGATTTTTCCCGAAGTTACGCAGATTATGTCATCGTGCTAACCAGTCAAACAAGTATCCCACAAGCAGTATGCGCTTCATTTAGCGTCCACTGCTGGTAGGAATTAGTGTCGAACCGGACAAAAAGTTTTAGGCCTCTTACAACAAGCGAACTTAAGAGTGAAAAGATGCTAAAATTCATTGGAATAAGCATATAGGCAATCTGATGAGCAAGCCTTGCAGATGTCTGGAGCTTGTGCATCTACAACGATCTTTAACAAAAAACCATGTATTACATGTACACCACAGGTCACAGAACCAACTTTAATAGCTTTGCTACAATATAAACCAAGATTGAAAGAACGGCCTAATATTTCATCATGGGAGCTAATTGTACATTGTCGACAGCGGCGCTAGAGACTACAACCAATTTAATACCGCATCTTGAAGTATAGAAATCCGGTATAAACGACAGGGCGATGGTCTTTAACGGAGTCATGCTAAAATTGCCTGTATTTTGGAACAGATCTAAGAAACGAAATGGTATCATTGTATGCCGACCAACAGTGCCGGATTTATATATTGCGGGGCCCCTAAGCACAACATCGTGATGGGGCCCCCTAAAATGACCCACCCCCATCCACCACTTGACATAAATAAGACAGTCTTAAAACAGTGCTTTTGGTATAGATTCGATCACATAGTTTTCTGGCTGCTCTTCTCTGCAGAAAATTGGTCGATGATCACCTGGAACTAAAGATATCGCGAGGCCCCTGAGGGTGGGCGCCTACAAGCAATTGCTTGCTTTGCTTGTTTGTAAATCCGGCATTGCTACTGTCTTTATAGCAGAGGTGTACGCTATGTTGGCATGCACGTACGAAAACTTAACAATGGCCTGTCTTAACAAGCGATTTCTTCCTATATAAAAGCAATCAATGGTAAAGGAAGATCAACTCAACCCCAAATTAGTTTAGGGGTGCCATATGAATTAGGAACTCTCAATGGAATCACCCTTAACCAACTAAGTCTGAGCGAAAAATCTTTAGGCGTTCATTACAAGTTCTTGCAAGCGTCAATCAAATCCATCTGATGGAAATCAAAATATTCAGATAATTACATCAGTCATTACCTTAGGACGATAGGTTTTCCGTCAGTCATAGCAGTGGCTGTGGCAAAACTGATAGCAAACCTACCGTCTAATGGACCCCTTAGGTAGACTGCTGAGCCTATTCAAGCGGACTGGCCTACAAATTTAAGGCGCCCATTACACGATAGGTTTTGCTGTCAGTTTTTCCACAGTTTTGCCTACGACTGACGGAAAACCTAACGTCTAAGGTGTTGACTGACGTAATCCTCCGTATATTTGGATTTCCATTAATCATGACTGGTGGAATTGATTGCCGCTTGCAGGAAAGTGTAACGGCCGCCTAAGGTATGCTAAGAGCACAGCAGGTCACAGTTGCGGTCACGCTACCGCTAAAAGAAAGAAGTGGAATTTGAAACTCATTTTGGTATTAAGGTTATTTGGCAATATTTATTCAATTATATGTGTATTTATTAAAAAGTGTTCAGAGCAATCTCAGAGTCTACAGCAATGCCAAAAAAGCGAAAATGAAAGACCTTTGATAGATGCCGATAAACAAATTTACATATTTTTGTCGTATATGGTGAGCAAAGTAACTTTTCGACAATTTGGTATAAAATTATTCATCTCGAATCTTGCCGCCCCAATCAAGAATGAGTTTGTTGACCCTGTTAATCGAGTTGGACAAGAGTTCTTGATTCCGAAGGACAGGAATGTGCTTACATTGTCGAGGCTGTAAGAGTAATAGCCTTATGACACTGGCTTTATCGTAGGCCGAAAATGCTGCCTTGGCTAGGCTGAAACCTGAGAGAAAAAATTCAAAGGAGATTTTCCCATATGTAAGAGTGAGAGGTGTTTAGAACCAACAGCAATAATTAAATATGTCAAGTTTGAATCAACATCAATATCAAAACTAGGGACCGAGAGCTGGCAACAAGCCTAATTTTAAGTCTGAATTTTAGAACAAACCATAAACTGTACTTTTGATAATTTGCATTTGATTCTCTCGAAAAAACTTTACTTCTCTTCCGTGCCGTGCTAGAGGGCACACGCTACAGTGTTCGCGACTTAAATCTTGTATATACTTGCTATCTGAATTAATTAATATTAAAGTATTATAACGTAGTGCAATTGCTAGTGTTGTTATTTCTCTACTAAGCCCCATCCGGATATATTAACTGCTAAAACGTAGCATACAATTTATCTAACTTTAACATACATTTCTGGTCCTTCGAGCCGGATCGGGCTAGTGATAACGGATAACGGTTCATACTTTCGGTTAATGGTTCGCTAGTGAATCGCAGTTTCTTTAAAATTTGATAAATACCTAATCAAATTAGCTAAAGCGAAACGTTTTTCCGACAAAACCCAAAGTGAAATTAGCTTTAAATTCTATTCTAACTCTTTAGTGGTGAATATTCCCGTGAAAGCTTTTATGGTCCACACGATGTGCTTATGCAGGAGCGCGTTCAAAAACCTTATGGTTAACCATGGTTAACTATGGTAAACTTTTGTCGTTCAAAAACTCTGTGGTTAAGTACAACATAACCACGAGCTTAGCTTTTTGGCGTTCAAAAACTCTCGTGGTTAACCATGGTGTGGTTAAATTTTAACCCTGCTCGGGAGCATGGTTAGCGATAGTTAAGAAGAAGAAGAATAAAAACAACAACAAGTAAATTTGTCGGAGTGATGTACAGGAATCGGTATTAACTTGTATAAACGATATGATTCCGTTTTTAATAATGGAATTCGAATGTCAAATAATACCCTTGTTTCTGTTATTCTCATTCTCACATGCATTATGTTATAGATTTCTAATAATGAGGATGATCCGCCCTCTCCAGGCAATCTTATGTCGTGCGGTAGGTGCTCTCGGATGAATTTTATTTGTTCGGTGAGCTGCGATGGTGTCAGTAGCAATGTGTTGATTCGTCCATGTTTGGTATCTGTTACAATCGATAGGATGTTCCTTTGTATCTGCTGGAAGCTCATTATGTTTAGTGTAATTAGAACAGCAGCAGTAGTGAACGTTTGAGACACCATGAGCTATTGTTGTGACTCATTCATAGAATTAGTAATTGCTTCGAAATGACGTTCGACTGCGTGAAACTGATTTTGTATGGTATCGTGATTCTTCTTAAGCACATTTAGGGAATTCTCTACAATAGAAGTTTGGTTCCTCAAGTCGCGAAGAAGTGTTTCATTTTCATTTATACTATTGATTTGTTCTTCAAGGTTTTTAGCGTACTCCTGGTCCAGCATTCCGAATAATTTATTTGCTATGGTTCCGACTATTTCTAATGGAGCTCTCTTACTTCGAGTACTTCTCTTCTCATTTTGCTGATAGAGTACTTCATTTATGTGCTCTGATTCCAGAATGTGATGGTGTAGTTTCACAATTGTGGCACTACATAACTGTTGAGATGTATCTTCCTTTATCGTCCCATTGCATAGTTCTGAGAGTCTCCTTACTGATTTTTTCAGGCCAGTGAATTCCTTGAAATATGTGGGGAGGTCGTAATAGACCAGTAGGTTCCATTCGCTTGTGTATAAGTTCAGTTGTCCTACGTCGTCGAAGTAGATCCCTTCTTGACTTTTGAATCGTGTTATGTTGTACGGCGACTGTGCATCCTCCCCACCAACTATGAGGAAGAATAGAGCCAAAATCACCAAGTAAGCGATGCTGTTTGTGTTGATACTTCTTGCGGGAGGTGATGTAGACGTTCCTTTTTTGCGTTTTGGCTGATTTTCGTAGTGTTGTGTTAAGGACTCTTGGCTCGACCTTTTTCGCGTGTCTTGCTTTCCTGGTCGTTGATTTATATTGCCACTGTCATGTGGTTCTTGAGTCTCATTGTTATCTCCGTCATCTTGCTCTGCAGGCGATGTTGTGACTTCCACATCAACATTTGCTTCCTTCTTGTTATTGCTTACTGGAAGCAATGAGAGCTTAGTTATCGGCCTGCGAATTTTGCCATTTTTAGTCTGTAACGTCACGACTCTCGTTAATCCATCTGCACCTGGATGTATCTCTATCACTCGACCCAACGCCCAACGAGATGGTGGCAGCTGCTCGTTTTTAATGAGAACGAGATTCCCTTCTGTTATAGAGGGATTTTCCTTGGTCCACTTGGGTCGGTACTGAAGACGTCCGATGTATTCAATAGACCATTTCCTCCAAAAGTCTTGGTGCATTCTTTGGATATGATCCCACCTTGTCAACAAGCTTGGCTTGTCATTCAAGTGATTTCGATCAGGCACAGTGAGTAATGGTGATCCAGTGAGAAAGTGACCCGGCGTGAGGACATCTAAGCTTTCTGGATCTTCAGTTAGTGGGCATAGCGGGCGTGAGTTAAGGCACGCTTCAATTTGCGTCATCAACGTGCACATTTCTTCGTATGTCAGTCTCGCTTCTCCTACCACTCTTCGCATATGATGCTTGATTGATTTCACGCCAGCCTCTCATAAACCTCCAAAATGTGGAGATGATGGTGGAATAAAATGCCATTGAGTTCCTGTTTCTTGTAGAGCTTGGTTGACATCGGATTTGTAGGACTGTTGTTTATGGAGGTCAGTGATTACCTTACTCGCTCCAACAAAGTTTGTGGCGTTATCACTGTAGAGATGAGCTACCGGTCCTCTTCTGCTTACTAATCGTCTGAAGGCAGCAATGAATACAGCAGAAGTCAGTTCGGTTACTATTTCTATATGTATTGCCTTTGTAGTTAGACAGATGAAGATTGCGATGTAGCCCTTGCGTGTTTTCTGCCCTCGTGCCCTATCCAGTAATAAATCAAAGGGTACAGCATAATCAACTCCGCAATGTGTGAATGGTGGACTGGTAATGACCCTGGCCTTTGGTAACATGCCCATCATTTGTTGTGACATTTGCGCTTTATAACGGTGACAAATGACACATTTATGAATGTGTCCCTTTACTGCCTTGGGTCCATTAAGAATCCAAAATCGTTGCACGTCAAAAACAATTATTCCTATAAAAGTGTGAGACATTAGATTCTATATACATTTATATGATATATGACCAAAATTACCTATTTATTCTTTAAAAACCACGAACGTTAAACCACTTAAAATTAACCCAACTCTTCAAACTGCAACATGCAACTCTTCAACAACTTTTCATAAAGCCGAACCGAATATTAAAAAAAAAATCAAAGAAATCTGTTGAGCTATTCGTGAGTTATGGATTAACTAACAAACATTTTTTCATTTTTATCTATCTATATATATAAAAGTGAAAGTATGTCTGTAAATGTTCAATAGACTCCGAAACCGCTCATCCGATTGGCCTGAATTTTTGTATATAGGGGTTTTCGGGTACGGCGGGTGTTCCTACGAGGTCTATTTTGCTCTATCTCGAACACTTCGGGTGGCTATAGTGTACCGATATCCGTAAAATTCGAACTTTTGTATGGGAGGTACTCTTCGAATTACTGCTAAAGAGCTCAGATCTATATTATTTGGTTTTTTCCGAAAAAAATACGATTCCCAAAGTTTCAGATCGATCGGTCCAAATTTAAAATGGCGGCCAACACAAAATGGTGGATTACCTTTTTCTTTGCAAGCCATTCGGTATGGGTATTAAATGAAAGGGTATGACAAGTAGTATCACCTGATTACTACTATTGGTTTATGGGTGCAGCATAGGCGCGCCGGGTCCCAGCTAGTTATATATATACGTATCGTCTATAGGACATTGTGCATAGTAGATAGTACATAGTGCATAGTACATAGTACATAATACATAGCACACAGTATATAGTGCATAGTACATAGTACATACATAGTATATAATACATCGTACATAGTGCATAGTGCATGGTACTTAGTACATAGTATCAGTCAACTTTAAAATCAACCTGAAAATATAACCGTTTTTTTATACATAAAAATTGAAATAAAATATTTTTTCGCACCGCCAACTTAAATTTTACTTAATGTACATAGTAGAAAAATAATTTTTTTCATATAAAAATACCATCGAAATTTCGGACTTTTCCCGTGTATTTTCCAAATATTTTCTTTCATATGAACCTTGTCCTAACAATAACGAACACAACAAAAAAAGAATCAGGCAAATCGGTCAAGCCGTACTCAAGTGATGCTCAGTCATACATGTGGCAATTCATTTTTATATATATAGATAGATAACATACATCTTATTACTTATTTTCCTCTAAATTCAAAAAAAAAATGTTTACATAGAAAAGGTCTTCTTCTGGAGAAAAATGGTGCCATTGAAAGTTGTCAATTAGCAGTCCATATCTATATGTCAGTGGGGCCGTCCATCTCGCCACTTGCGTTCGTTTGAACCACTGACATATAGATATGGACTGCTAAATAAGCAAAATCCCATACAAAAAAGTGGCACCAAAAATTATTGTTGTCCTGCTCCCCCGTTAAAATCCTATGAACTTTAATCGATTTTAAAATAAAAAAACAGTTCAGTGCATGTCAGCGATATCAACATAATTAGCATGGAGGATATACAAGGAGACAAAACTCCGTGTTGTCAATTTTCGTTTGATTATTGGTGGCGCTGTAGTCAAATGTACCCCAAAAAACATAGCCGATTGTATTTATCCGGTTCATGGCAAAGTTCGTTTATTACTAATATATTCTACGTTTAGCAGCTTACAGCTGTTTACCAGCTTCTAAATTCGATTTTATATCAATGCGATTATTCGTAATTAATCAATTTTTGATGTTTCCAATGAATTTTTATCACATAGAGGCTATACAAGGAGATAAAACTCCGTGTTGTCAATTTTCGTTTGATTATTGGTGGCGCTGTAGTCAAATGTACCCCGAAAAACATGGCCGATTATATTTATCCGGTTCATGGTAAAGTTCGTTTATTACTAATATATTTTACGTTTAGCAGCTTACAGCTGTTTACCAGCTTCTAAATTCGATTTATATCAATGCGATTATTCGTAATTAATCAATTTTTGATGTTTCCAATGAATTTTTATTAAATTCATGTGGGGTACATCGGACAAAGGTGAAATCTGTGGCCAAAAATGAACTTCTAGTTTAGTTTCTTCTACCCATCCATTTCCTGTCATTTTCCCCATAAAAGTTTTGTCTCCTTGTATATTCTCCATGTTTTATCAAATTCATGCGGGGTACATCGGACAAAGGTGACATCTGTGGCCAAAAATGAACTAGAAGTTTAGTTTCTTCTACCCATCCATCACGGTATACAGAAACAAGGTAATGTAAAAGAGAAATGTCATTTGAATGCTGACGTCACTCGGCAAGTCTTCCCCATACAAAATCGAAATTGTTGTTGTTGTTTTCTGTATTAACTTGCCGGGTGACGTCGGCTTTTTCTACGGTATTCGTACGATATTCGAGCTGTCAGTCTCTTTTACACTACCTTGTTTCTGTATACCGTGCCCATCCATCACGGTATACAGAAACAAGGTAATGTAAAAGAGAAATGTCATTTGAATGCTGACGTCACTCGGCAAGTCTTCCCCATACAAAATCGAAATTGTTGTTGTTGTTTTCTGTATTAACTTGCCGGGTGACGTCGGCTTTTTCTACGATATTCGTACGATATTCGAGCTGTCAGTCTCTTTTACACTACCTTGTTTCTGTATACCGTGCCCATCCATTTCCTGTCATTTTCCCCATAAGAGTTTTGTCTCCTTGTATATTCTCCATGATAATTAGAAAAAACTAGACAGCTATAGAGTTTTTTCTTCTTTCTCAACTTTCGTTATTTTTAAAAGTTCGTTAAACAGAGGGAAAGAACCCTCACATATTTAAAAAAAAAATACATTTATTTAACGAAAAAACTGCTATTAAATAAAAAATAATGATGGAAAATTATTTCTATCAATTATAACATACATCTTATTACTTATTTTCCTCTAAATGCGAAAACAAATTGTTGTTTACAATCTTCTGGAGAAAAATGGTGCCATTGATTGGGCTCACACGCTGCCATAATTGTGGTGAGTAAAACCGGTTTTATTCAACTCCTAGCAACTCAGACTGGGCGTAAATGAGTGTAGTAAGTTTGAATGCTATACAGGAACCTTTAAATGTATTGCAGATGAAATTTACTTGTTAGAGAAAAACAGAGCTAAAGAATGCAAGAGATAGAAGTAACTTTTTAGATGTGTGCTAGTTTTCACGCGCTTGGTTTTGTGTGAAAAGTGTTTCGTTAAGTTCTTCCGCTCCCTTCGCTCTCTCATCTATAAAACCGGTTTTAGGCGCCATGAATGTGCACTGTGTGAATAGGCCCATTGGGCATATTCACACGCTGCCATAATTGTGGTGAGTAAAACCGGTTTTATTCAACTCCTAGCAACAGTTGGAACGAACGGTATGTGCCTTTTCACACGGGTGGTCACCGCGACCTTTCAACACGAAATTTACAGGTGCGGGGAGCGTTCGGATGGGATGGAAGTGCGTCTCGATTTGAAAGTGCCTGTTCACACAGGTCGCTTTGAGGCGCGACAAAGCGAACGAAAAAGCGAATATTTGTTTACACGTTTCGCTTTGTGTCCAGTCGTTTTTATGACAGGTGGAACATACGGTACGGGAACAAAGTTTGTGATTTTCATAAAAGTGACATAAATTTTTATAAACTGTGATTACCTGAATATAATTAATTTTAGTAAAAAATCTGTGCAACAAAACTGAAGCCTGAAAATTGTCCTATCGCACGTTTGCTCCCAATACGGGTGAAACGAAAATAAAATGGAACAGTAAGGTGATACAAAATGAAATTGAAACAGTTAGCTGGTCAGAAAAGCGAACGTGAGTCGCTATCAAATCGAGACGCACTTCCTTCCCACCCGAACGCTCCCCGCACCTGTAAATTTCGTGTTGAAAGGTCGCGGTGACCACCCGTGTGAACAGGCACAAAGCGACTCACGTTCGCTTTTCTGACCAGCTGACTGTTTCAATTTCATTTTGTATCACCTTACTGTTCCATTTTATTTTCGTTTCACCCGTATTGGGAGCAAACGTGCGATAGGACAATTTTCAGGCTTCAGTTTTGTTGCACAGATTTTTTACTAAAATTAATTATATTCAGGTAATCATAGTTTATAAAAATTTATGTCACTTTTATGAAAATCACAAACTTTGTTCCCGTACCGTATGTTCCACCTGTCATAAAAACGACTGGACACAAAGCGAAACGTGTAAACAAATATTCGCCTTTTCGTTCGCTTTGTCGCGCCTCAAAGCGACCTGTGTGAACAGGCACTATGGGAACAAAGTTTGTGATTTTTATAAAAGTGACATAAATTCATGGCTGCTCCTAAAGTTTTACAAAATAAATTTCTCACGAAATTAAAACTGAAGCCTGAAAATTGTCCTATCACCCGTCTGCTCTCACTGCAGGTGAAACGAAAATAAAATGGAACGGTAAGGTGTTACAAAATGGAATTAAAACAGACAGCTGGTCAGAAAAAGCGAACGTGAGTGGCTTTCAAATCGAGACGCACTTCCCCCACGCGAACGCTCCCCGCACCGATAAATTTCGTGTTGAAAGGTCGCGGCAACCACCCATGTGAACAGGCACTTAGAATAGAGAAGAGAGGGAAGCGCAATTAATTAAAATCGGGGAAGCATTTCGGCAACCCATATTCACAGCACTCCCATAGTAGTTGTGCAGTTCCCGGACAATGGCGGTATCACATTTAGTCAAAAACCGGGAGGGATTGCGTTTCTCAGCAACCATCCAAATGAGAACACATCACTTGGCTGAAAATGTTTGGAGCAAACGTGAACGATTTCGGTACGCCTCTGTCCGGGAACTGCATGAAACCTATGAACGTACGGTTGTGTCTTTTCTTTTAGAGCGAGAGGTTCTTTAATTTAAGTGATTCCCTCCAATCCGTATACATGCACGCTATTTTCGGTTCCTTATCTTCTCTATTCTAAGAACCAACCTACGTAAACAACTTTGCAGCTGAAGCTAAGTATGCTGTTCCTAAGTACGGCGGTCAAGAAAAATTTCCCCATATAAACTTTATGTAAAAAAACGCTGAAGTAATCGGTCAAGAAATGCTCTAAGAATTTTTGCTCAAGAAATTTCTGTACCGAGTACGCTGTTTGGTCAAGAAAAGTGCTAGTACTATTCTGACACGTAGATGGAGCCTTTTCCTGATGCGGTAAAGAAAAAATTGGGAAGACAATTTTTTCTTGACCGAAATTGGCATTTCGTTTGTGGCGGAAAATAGATTTGGCTGCGGGAAGTGTTTTCATTATTTTTTAATAGTTTTTATAGAGCTTAATATAATTAAAGGAGAATTTAAGTGATTATTCATTATTTTAGTGTTGTTTTAAAATACGTTTCTGAAGAAAATCCTTTTTTTATTATGCGGAAGGACTCTAAAAAACATTTCCCGCAGCCAGATATTATTTTCCTACACAAATGCCAATTTTAGTCAAGAAAAAAAGTCTTCGCATTCACTTGTCAAAATTTTCTGTACCGGGGTCGAGAAATAATAAGAGCATTTTTCTTGACCGCCGTACTTAAGAACAGCATACTTAGCTTGACTCTTTTCGTGGCGTCGTGTACGCTCGTGTGGAATCAGCCATACGAATAACACCGCTGCAAATAAATTTTTTTAATTTTAACTTCGCATTTCCACACAATCCAATACACTATCCACACAAGTTCGTTGTTCGATGTCAGCTGCCTCGCGAAGTGTCAAAGCGACGAGGAAAAAACGTTTTAAAACGCATTTAACTCAATCGTATTTACATAAAACATAGTGGAAAATAGGTTTAAAGCACTCGTAAATAAAATAGGATAATAATTATAACAAAAGTATACCTTGATTACTTAATAAAACACAATATAACTTCGCATTCCAAACATGAGTCACTTGGATAACTCTGGAAGCGAAGATGGCCAACTTCGAAGCCCTGGCGATGACTTACAATTCAGGTGGGTGCATGTTTTGTAATATTTTTTTAAAAAAAATTAAAATGCTAAAAGAAAAAAAATCTACCCCCTTTTTATATCCATTTAAATAGATTTAAAAAAATTAAATACAATTTTTTTTTAAATAATTTATTGGATTTTCTCATATTTACTTGAATTTTTTCATTGACAATAGGCCAAAAAAAGTGTGTACATGTCCAATGACCGATGCGCGCGATGGCCACACGATTAATGATCGAAAAAATGTAATTAAAATGAAATTGCGCTCTAATTATGATTATTCATAAAAAAATAATTAAATTCCTTACTGTTAAAATACATTTATAAAAAAAAATACGAAAAAAAAACATTTTTAATTTTTTTTGAGCAAAAAAAAGCATTTCTACGATTTTAACCAGTTTTCCAACTGTGCTCTGTTATTTGGTAAATTATTTATCTTGAAATTTTTTATTTTTTATCAATGAATTTTAGTTGTAAATTTTTATTAAAAAAAATTCAGGATCACACTCTGAAATTTTCAACAATTTTATTTGGGGATGATTTCTGAGTCCATTTTCTACACATTTTTTTCTTAATTTGTCCGATGTTTAACGTCGAAAAATAAAAAACAAAATACGTTTTATCTACAAAATACTAGCTGGAGGAGGAAATTATTAAAATAAAACATCGTGGGATCGGAATATCAAGCTTAATCTAGTTTTTCTACTTTTAGTAAAGAAGTAAAAATTGGTGAGTTCTTGATTTAAAGCAATTGTTACTAAACTCGTTTCTTTCTATCTGTGAAGAAGCAAGCAGGAATGATGATCCAATTACAACGGAGCTCATAATTATTAAGGTGAGACAATTTTTTCTATTATAATATATTAAGGGCGTACGTAGTATATTTTCAAATAAATAGTCTATATATCGTTGTCACGTCTTTCTGTTAGTTAAAGCTACTGTTAAATGTGAAACAATCCTAATTTGTCCAATGTTGTACATTATTTGAGATTTCATAATGTAAATAGTAAAATTTTATGAGCTCTTTTCAGAATGTTTAAAAATACCATGATAAACCAATTTCTATGTATCTTCTTTAATTTGTCAAAGCTTGGATTAATACTAATTGTCGATTAAACTTCAATTGCGATTCTTCCTTTTATATCCAGTTTCTAATACCTACTGTACTTTTCCTCAGTCACTCTCTACTCCTTTTAGCCCTCTGTTCGGCATACGTGCGATATGGCTATCGCATGAGTGCCAATGAACAGATTGTCTGCGCATGAATTTTAATAAACTTAGCACATTTTTGGCTGCAATCGAGTTTTCTAATTCTTGGTTGGATCGTATTTAAAATTCTCCATTAGTTGAGGGCGATACACTTTTCTGTGCCCTACCCACGTCCATTTTATTTTCTTTATCGGTTTGATAATTAGTTCTTGTTTTGTCAAATTCCATTATTTTGAGTTTGATAGTTGCCTGGGCCACAAAATTTGACATATAATGCGTAGAGATTTATTGACGAAAATTTGAATTCTGTTTATATCCGCTTCGTTTATAAGCCTGGTTTTACTACCATAGAGTAATATGGATTTCACGCAGGGGTTGAAAATACTTAATTTTAGATTTCTAGATAGTTGTGGCGATCTCCACACCTTCCATAATCTGTTGACCTCTAGCTTTTTTAATCCTATTCAAAATATCCTTCTTTGCACCTCCTTCCGTAGTAATTATACTACCGAGGTAATTGAACTCCTTCACGTCCTCTATTGTACTGCCTTTTATTATTAATGGGATACTATTTGTAGTATTAATTCTCATTGATTTTGTTTTTTGTACATTTATTTTAAGACCTGCTTCCAATGCACATATTTCTAAGTTGTCTATCTTTCTTTGCGTGTCTTATCTTTTATGAGTTAGAAGTGCGATATCATCTGCGTATTCGAGGTTTTCTAGCCGTTCTACCATGAATGATACCCAGGTCCGATGTGTTGCTTCTTCTGTCCATATTGACTGCCATTCACTGATCTCTCTCTGTGGGTTTCGCTGGGTATAGTATTGACGCCATCTTCGTATCTGATCTTCCGTAGATGTAAGTAAGCGTCCTTCTGACTCCAACCAGGGCTGTCTTCGTCTCAATCCTTTATTTGATAATTTCCTGATGAGGGGTCGTATAACTGATGCATATTGCTGTTGTTTGCTGCTAATTCTTCTTCCCTGGCAATATTTTCATAGAATTTTCTTTTATCTCTTCTTGCAGCAAGTTTGACTTCTTTGGCTTTATGTCGATAAAGCTTTTTCGCGTGTTCTAATTCACGGTCTCTGGTAGTGAGTAGTTTTGTCCTTCTCACGTTTCTTTCTTGGATCTTTTTGCATGTTTCGTCTGAGATCCATTCTTTCCTTTCCGCTCGAGCAAATCCTGGGACTTCTTCACCTGCTTCTCTAAATATTTCGTGTATATTTTCAGGGGTTGGGGTGACATTTGTGAACTTTCGTTGTATTATTAGGTGTGTTCGATGACTGCTCCATCTCAAGCTGGAGCAGAAAAAATCATCAATTTGCGTTCATTGAGACTTTTTGACAGTTCTTTTCTGCTCACAATTTCACTGCTCTGTGTTCTTTGAGCCTGCTCTGGGTTGAGAATTCTCACTTTTTCTGCTCCACGAAATTTGTAGGAGCAGGCAGAGCAGCAAAATTCTTCTTCTTCTTTTTCTTTTGACAATTGTGAAATCGAAAACAGGAAAAATCGGAAAATTGATTTATGAATGATTTATTCGGAAAATACTTGGAAATGTTAAAAATTAAACATTAATTTTAATAAAAATAACATTTTGATATTGTTCAGTTGTTTTTATTGGCATATATTTCTTCTTCTAAAATTGTCATTCGTATCTAACCTCTAAAAACGGAATTTAGAGCAAAGTTGAGCAGAAAAGTGTTTTTTGAGATTGTTGCTATTTTCTGATTTTTTCTGCTCTGACACCAATCTGTCAACTGCTCCCAATTGAGCTGCTCTGCTCTGCTCTGAACTTTTTAAGCAGTCATCGAACACACTTATTGATAGCAATTCACATGTTGTTCTTTTTTCAGCCATTTTGGTTATGTCTAGCTTCTTCTTTCTTGCAATCTGTCGTCTGCTATATGCAACAGGTCTCCGCCTTATATCTCCTGTAAGAAGTGTATGGTCGCTATCAATACTTTCGACTGATGCAGATATGGTCTATTTGATTGTGGTACCTTCCGTTTGGAGAGGTCCACGTATATTTAAGTATCAGCCCTATCGGGAACTCCGCTTTAATTCGATTCTGTTTCGATTCCATTATTTTCTCATCGGCATTGATTTCTTAAAAATGAAAAATTGTATTCTTTCTGAAGCATACAAAATGTAATTTTGATATACAACAGCTAATTTCGAAAACCGAAAGCGGGTTAACACATGAGAAACCATATTTGTCACTCCAGCGGAATTCCCTATGAGTTACTAATTCGGATGGAATTTTGTCTCCGTTGAAATTCGATTCCTTGCGGAGTTCCCGATAGGGCTGTATATCTTTATGGGGAAATAATGTTCCACCAATGACCAAGTTATATTCTTCACACAGCTCTATCAGTCTCTCTCCATTATTATTAGTTGATGTGCTCAGGCCATGACGACCAGTTGCTGTACTCTATCAAATGCTATTTTTGCGTTGAATTCACCTATCATGAATATTATATCTTCCCTTGGGATCTCATTTAATACTGTTGTCATTTGCGAATAGAAGTCATCCTTTCTCTCATCAGTTGTCACTTCTGTCGGGGCGTAGCAAGTGATCAGTGTTATCTTCTTTAGTCTCGTATGAAACCTGGCGGTAATAATCCTATCGGAATGAGCTTTCCAACTCATCATACTGTTAGCTACATTCCGATGTATTATAATGCCTACTCCACTTTCGCTTGCTCCTTGTGGCTACCTGAATATATGAGCTTGTTATTGTTCGCTGTGTTCATTTCGCCAGAGTGCGGCCATCTCATTTCACATATTCCAAGTATCATCACTTTGCATTTTTTCATTTCTTCTTCGACTTGAGCGAGTCTAGATGCTTCTCTCATTGTCCTTACGTTCCATAATCCTATTCTAGTCCTGTTTCATCTTCCAAAATTCGTTACCATGTTGTCCGTCCGATTCCGAGGCTGTGCTTCAGTTTCTGTAATCGATAGATACTATCGTGCAGGAAATTAGCCTACAGCGATAGTTCATTGTATTATACCCCAATCAAAGGCCGATCTAGCTATACCTCCAGGCACTAGGTCCATAGCTCCTGTTAGCCGTAATAAATATACGTTGCCCAGCTCTCACGACGTGGACGAGGTTATTGAGCGCTGAGAACTCCAGAGGGCGAGTGCTTCATTTGTTTTCTTCAGAAGTTTTCTGAAAATACACGGAGCAACAGCGATGGAAGCAGCTTTTGTGTTGCTACGTGATATTTGTTCGTATTATTGAGATGTCAAATTTTTTATTAAAAACAAAATGGAGGTTTTTTCGCTATTATGAAATAATTTATTTGAAAAAATTCACTCACTCCCTTTGAATTCTCAATAATTAAAAGTTTTTTTTTATATACAAATTTTGACCAAATTTTACTGTTTGAAAGATTTTTTTCATCGCCAAAGCATTGATTTCTTATTGGTGTGAGTGCATGCTTTCCGTATTCGCAGGCCAAAGGCAGGAGCACAAAAGTCTCCACCGGAGCACGAAACTCTCCACTTATTGCATCTCCCCACGCCTCCCTTGCCCGAAAAAAGCTTTTGCTCCGGAACCATGCTCCCTCGTGTATGAATGGCCATTGGGCCTTTCCACACTTGTATTCTTTTTGCAGTATGCAAACCGGATTTACAACAACCCTGATTTCCACACCCGTATTCTTGCAACGGGGCGTAAGCATTCATATTCCGATTAAGTACTTGAATGTGTGCGTGTGCTTTTCTGATCATTTCGAATTGGGTGCTTGACGTTTCTGACCCTGCAAACTGTTTCTCTATTTGTGTTAGTGAGTTGAAGCCCGAGAAATAGGTTTAAAATGTGGTGCACATTTCTCTCCAAGTTCCTCCAAGCACTTTTTGTAGAGAATTCTCCTTGATTCTCTTACCCCTTTCCTAAAAAACCGGTTTGAATGCTGTTGCAAGAATACTAGTGTGGAAAGGCCCATTGAGTGGCACCCTGACTGAAAAATAAAAAATCGTGGCGGTGGCACCTTAGAATATAGAACTACAGGAAGGGCCCTCGCCGAATTTTAGCGTAGTGAAATTCTTTTTGTGTGAATGCTCACGTTTTAGTAGTTGTTTGTCCATTACCAGCGGATAAAGCGAATAGAATAGAGGAGGGGCAAGAGCGAGTTGAAATAATCAGTTAACTAAAATAAAATCTTGCCCCTACAAATGAACTTTTTACACGCCGTCACTACGCATTCTAATCAGCTGATCCCCTTGATTTTTGAGGGGGCATTAGTTAATGTAAACAAAGAAATCCAAGCACACAAAATTTACATTATTTAGAGTATTTAGCTCATTGATTTCCACAATTATTAATGGAAATATGTAATATATGTTTAGGAAGTATTTGAGTTTACCCACTTACCTGAAAAAGGATTTTCCTCGCGGAATTAGCGAATTATTCGTACATCCACAAGCTGCACACTTCATTGTTCTTATTTCACTTAAAATTCACTTGTAACAACTTTAATTGCACTGAAAACAAATTCTTTGAATTTTCTTTCTTCTTTTAATTTAGTTTTGAAAAAAACTGGAAGTAAATTTAATAAAAAAACACTCGTTTCAACGAAAATGCACTACCGAACGCGGGAAAACAATTTATAATTTGACAGTCAACTAACAAGCAAATAGCCCAGTTTGACAGTTGTCTGATACCGGATTTCACTACGCTCACGTACAGGGATTTTACACGCGAGGGCCTTTCCTGTAGTTCTATATTCTAAGGGTGGCACCCTTGACCGGCGGCGGATCTTTTTTTATACGAGGGAGTGCTGGGAATCTTACATCGGTCTAGCAGCAGGGAATGTGTGCGACTGCCTGTCTAAGGCTTCCATGCCTACTAAACTCACCCACCTTTTTGCATGACGTTGAAGTCCAGACAGGTACGAGCCGTGACGGCATTACTTCAGCCTGGAGTCGTCAGCATGACCCTTAAAAAGGGATCCCTCAAAAAGTGCTCACCAGAGCCGAAACAGGATAGCCGTCGAGCTACCTAGTTGCCATCTCTCCTTGCATTTCTTTGCTTCTCTCTGTTTCTTTGGGCTTCGTAATGCTTAAGCTTCTTCTTCCATCATTCTCCATACATCCTTTGACCTTATCATATTGTTCAAGATATTCTCAGGTATTAGCTGCACTTCAGCAACTTCTTCCAACACAGTCCTGTGCTCCGCAAACCTCGGGCATTTAAAGAGGCCATGCTCCGCGTCCTCTTTATCGTCCGGGCAGAACGGTGAATCGTCCAACCTGAACCCTGCGAAGGTATGCCCTATAACCTCCATGCCGACTCAGGAACTGCGTGAGGTAATAACTAACTTCCCCATGGTCCCTCATAACCCACTTCTCCACATTTGGTATGAGTCTATGGGTCCACCGGCCCTTAGTAGACTCGTCCCACACCCGCTGCCATGTTGCAATGGTCAGGCTGCGCGCCAGCCAGAGTCTGTCGCACTTCCTTGGACTCCCCTCTTGCATATTCCGAGTCAACCTGTTGCCCTCCAATGCAAGAATATCAATGGGGATCATTCCTTCTATCACGCATGCTGCTTCGTCGGACGTAGTACGACATGCAAAGCATGCCCAAAGGACGCTTAACCGATACTCAGGGTTTATTTTTCTCTTATTGTCCGTTCTGTCCAATGCCGCTGCCCAATGCCGCTGCCCAGACTGGCGTTGCATACAATAGGACAGAACTTACCACTCTTGTGATGAGGAGGCGTTAGCTTGGCCTGGGACTCCCTATATTTGGCAGCATTCTTGCGAGGCTTACCTGGCTTCGGGATGAGCACTATCTTTTAGCGCTCAGAGAACAATTCTTTCCTCAGGTACGCTGTGAATACTTGGGTGTACTCACCTTGTGCCACCCTGGCTGCCAGATTCCCCGCTCTGTTCGGCATACCGTCCAGCCCAGGGGCTTTTTCAACGGCAATCCTCTTCGCGGCTTCAACAATTTCTTCCTCCCTTATCTCTGGGATGTCTGTTTCATCTACGTTTACTGCAGGCAAGCTATCTATCTTCCTGTTCTCTGGGAACGGGGTCCATACTATGTCTTCCAACATTACAGGGCAGGTAATCGTTGGGGAACGCTTGCCTTGAATCGACGACATCACTACCCTGTAAGCAACTCCCCATGGGTTACTCTCCGCTTCCTTGCACAGGCTCTTAAAGTTCTCTGTTTAACTCTTTCGGGTGGCATTTTTTAGCCCGAGCGGCGGATCTAGAATATGAATAAGGAGGGCCATGGGCCAGATGAATGTTTTGCGAAAACGAATATCACGTGCAAAGCTGGGGTGGGGCGACGGGTCACCTATTTTGTGGTTGAAACCACACCCTTTTCAAAGCACAATGCAATGCTTCTTAAAGTATATACAAGACACAAGTGCCCACGTTGTTCTTTTCTGCTAGTTGGCCTGTTACTGGTACTGGGAAAGTGAAGGCCAAGCAGTGTGCTTTGGGCGAACGCGATTAGCCATCGCTACTTTGCTTACTACATAACTCGTATCAAAATACAACTGACAATGAGTTATCTTGAACTACACTCAAGTGAATTTCCAAGAAAAAGCCTGAACTTTGAGGCACCCCAATCGTGGCGCCGTGGCACGTCGGTTGAAAAACACTGCCTTATATATATGAATGTTACATGACATACTCAACACGAACTGAGTACAATTTTCGGTTCGGTTTGAGTCATGTAACTAGCAACCGACCGCAAGAATTGTGCCGAACGTGTTTTGAGTGGGTTCACAAGTTTTTGCTTGGTTGAGTACACTTTTCGGTCGGAATGTCATGTAACTAGCGATTGAAAAGCCGAGATTGCTTTAACAAGGTGAAAAACTTTTTTTGTTGGAGTATTATAATTTCATTAAATTCATAAAAAAAATTTCACTGACGAACTGACAATAATAAAACCAAAATTACAACTAAAAACTCAAGTTCGGTATGTCATATAACACTCGACCGAAACTGCAAGCTCAGATCGAGTTGAGTTCGGTTTACTTTCGGTTTGTCATGTAACTTCCATAATAATTCCCCTATTGCACCTTGCTTGCTTTTCAGCACATTCAGCATACTCTCTTTTTGTTGTGTCATGGTTAATGATTCACAACTATAAGTATCTTGCTCTTACTGACGAAGATAGTCCGTAATATTGAGTATATAGAGTAGAAGGCTTTTTTTCCTAATGGATTTCTCTTTGCATTTCTTTCTTTACGCACTAGTTTTGCGTTGGAATTACCAATCGTCAGATTATTATTAACTCTGCTTCTTTTCAACCGAATATTTATCATTGTTTTTATTGATTACAAAAATATCAAATATTTCCAGCCACTTCTAGTTCTTTTGTTCGCATGTGCAGAAAAGCAATGGCATCACTGGCGCTCCTGCTTCGCCACAAGCAGCTGATGCGCATTTCAGGTACTGCAAAGAAAAGTTAATGCAAGTCACTCTTCGTGCGCTTAAATTTCCGTTTTTCCAAGTGTCAGAGGTGCGGCACCACTTTACTACGTGTACGTTTGCTCGTACTTTATGCACAGAAAAAGGATTTGCTGCGTTTTTTACTTCATAATCTGCTTTGTAGGATTTGTTTTTGAGCAGCATGCATTTCGCAAAGCTTGAGTCATACGTTTTCGAGCAAGCCCTTCTTCAGCATGTCTTACAATCTGCGTTAATATATTAATTATAGTTCTGTTTGCATAGGTTGATAAGTATTTATGGCGGCTTCCAGGGTCGGGTTGATTTTTATCAGGTGATTTAAATTGTGATTTTAATCATAATTTAAATCACTTGATTTTTTCAAATAAAGATCATGATTAAATCAAAAATTCAGCAATTGAATCTGATGCTTTTCAGCTGCTGTTGTTCACATTACAAAACTGCTCATAGCAGGCTAGTTTTCACATTTTTTTTCTTTTGAGCCGATTCAGTAGTAGGTAGTTGGTGTCAATGCGGAGATGGAACTCGTAGAAGGTAATCTCAATGTCAAAGCAGAACTTCCAGCGCAGTCGAGCAACATTTGCTCCGTATTTGTTTCCTGCTGCGTTTTACAAATTTCATGGTGTGCCTTCCGTCTCTAAACACTACCTTGAATTTCTCTCTTGCACTTCTTACATGTCACTCTACATCCTGATCTATTTGAATTTGTCGTCTTGAGGAAAAACTGTCATACTGTCTTCTTTTCTTCCAGCCATTACGTTGTTTTCAATTTCAATTACACACGCACGAGCAAAATCGCAAATATTTTTATCCACTCTCATTAACATATATTAACCAAATGCGCCAGGCCTACCAGACGACGACCGCCTTTTATAAATTACGCAGGATTATGAAAAATCGTGTTTAGATAGAAGTACGCGGCGACAGGAAATTACTTGTAAGAAGTGCATTCTGAATTCTGGAGGCTATGAATTGCTCTATATCTTTTAGACCAATATCAAAATAATTTTCAATGACTTAAAAAAACACATTATTGATCATGATTTTTATGATTTTTTTGAAAAAATCAATGATTTTTGATTTTTTTAATTAAAATCAAATTTTGCCCAACCCTGGTGGCTTCTAAGGCATAGTACACATTGGGCGTTTTGAAGCGCGCGCTTTTGAAATGAGCGTTTTAAGAATCAAAGAGTTCCTATTAGGTGTACACATGGAAACGCGCGCTTTTAACCAAAAGCCCGTGAAGCGCGCGCTTCGAGATTTTCATTAGAACGCGCGTTTCACGGGCGTTTGCCGGGCGCTTTGAGATGCATGCGCCGCTATCTTGTTGTACATTCTAACGCGCGCTTTCATACAGAAAAAACGTATTTAACTGGAAAATAAGAAAATAGTAGGCGAACATTTTGATACTGCTAACGCTCATTAAACGCCGAGCTACACGCTTGGTGTGTACACTACCAACGCCCGCTAAACGCAACGCCGAGCGCTCAATGTGTACTTGCCTTAAAACAAGATTGGATAGTATTGGTACTACTCTATCGCCCTATTTTAAAGTTAGTTCAATCACTTTCTATTCTCACTTGCACACCAGTGCGTTCTATCGTTGTATCGTTCTATCAAACGAACAAATTTAAGCCCCTAAGCTACTCTTTTCTGCTTACTGAGTTTATATGCCATTTTTTTCTTCTCGGCGTTTCTCTAACAGTGGAAAACTAGTAAGGCTGACCTTCTACTGGTGCCAGATTGATAATCTCCTAAGATATTTGCTGCTGTAGGTTCTAACTTCTGACTTAGTATATTGGTGAAGATTTTATATCCAACGATGACGAAAGATATGCCTATAATTATTACTTTTTTTGTGCAGTGACAATATTATTTATTTACACCAAACATTAGATATGGTTCCTTAGTTAGTGCATTGTTCTTACAAGCTTTTCTCCTCCATGGTAAAATAATTCAGCGTATCCTATCACTTTTTGCTGTCTTGTTCTTCAGCTTTCTGTTTGTATTTCCTACTTCAACTGTGGAAGGGAGAATGTGTCGCTGTGTCGAATGTGTCGGAGAATGTGTCATCTCATGCTCCCCCTCCATATTCCTGATAGAAGACTGGGTTAAGGGACTGAACGTATCCTATTAGGAATTGGTCCCAGGTCTTAGTCTGTTTGATTTCGGCCGAAATATATACCGAAAAGTTGATAACAGTTTGATGAAACAAATGTGCTACCATCACTTTCATTCCCGTAGCCGCCTACATCAATGGCAAGAAATTGACGATTTACGTCTCCTACTGCTTGAAGAACAATTGAAAAATATTTTTTGTAATTGTGAAACATAGACCCACTATTCGCATATGTTTTAATATAGATATGTTTTCCCCGTCGATACATCCAACACTGTGCGGAAATTAAGTTTTGTTCAAATGTTTTTTTTCGATGTAAATCTTTAGAAAATGGAAAAGGCATATGAATTTTTCAGCTGTTTCCAGATAGCATCACATGTTTCTTCGACTATTTTACCTATGGGATTGTTCCCTAAACGAAAATGAAGTGCTAGTGCTCGATCATTAAAACAAGATTTAAATTCGTTTTCTCCTTCGTTGACTACTTTGTCCGTGTTGTTTGCCACACACTTACAATTAGACTCAACCAAGTTGATCAACATGTCTCGTCGTGTACAGGGCGGACTTTAGGCTGTTGGTAAGATATTTGACTGGTCATGTGGGGCTGGGGACTCTGCATGTAAGGCGACGTGACGTCCACACATGTTCTTTGTGATCTCGTTTAGAATAGGAACGATAATCAGAGAGCTTCTGAGCCCTCCTCAGGCTCAGTCTTCTTCAATTAAAGACCTTGCCTTCCTCCGAATGCCCTACGGTTCCTTTCGTTAGTGGGGTATGTGTACAATAGTCCTAAATTGGCCGCAGTGCCATTATATGTATTTCCCGCACTTAAAAAACTGGATTATTCAATTGCTCGTTGTGGTCAATGTTTCTGTATAGGTTTATTTTCTGGATGAATTGTTACCTGACAAATTTCATTTTCTGAAATGCTCATCTAATGTTGTCAAGAAATATATGAATATGTCGAGTAAAGTTTTCTGTACCATGCTATTCTTACGGAAAAGTGAAAAGCTCGCTGAGCCACCAGTAAATATTAATCTTATGAACTCTCGTTTTCATAGAATTTTCCTTTCATGTACCTGCAACAATTAAACCTGTTTGAAAAAAAAATACCAAAGAATTATCACCCTACTCCGCAGCGTTCTATAACTCTCTCACAAGTAGAATAGGTGGTTACTAAACAAAAGATTTGCTGTTGCTATGCAAAAGTCAACTATTGCCCGTATTGTGCGTACGCACTATTGTGTCAGTTAAATTCAAATTGAGTCAGTTGAAAATCTCATGGCAGATCTAAGAAGAAAATGAAATACGACACTGGAAAAGACTCTCGCACAATTAGGTTTACAAACGGGAAAAGTAAAGACCGAGAAGAATTGAAAAAAGCAGGAAAGCAAGAAAGGGATCGTAAGGCCCATTTTACACGATGAAACACGAAACGAAACAAAGTTTCCTGCAATCGCTGATTCCCTTTTGGAGTTTAAAAGTTTTTCGGTGTCTACACGGGTATACTCTTGCAGCAAATAATACGTCAAAATTTATTGCTCATTTCTCTTTTGTACTTTTCGTATATTTAGCCGCTTTGTTTTGAAAACTGAGTGGCCATATACTTCATTCCCTACGAAAGGGAATCAGAGAACCAGAGAAATCAGAGAAACAACAACCAACCTGAAGCCCTCAAAACTGTTTCCTGCAAAGTTGCTTCAAAAGTTTCATGGGCCCATTTTACACGATGAAACACGAAACAAAAAGTTTCATGCAACTTTGCTCGGTTTGAAGGGGAGACGAGAGAGAGGGTTTGAGGGAACACGTGTTCCCTCCAGCCCTCTCTCTCCTCTTCCCTTCAACCCGAGCAAAGTTGCATGAAACTTTTTGTTTCGTGTTTCATCGTGTAAAATGACCCATAGTATTGTTTCGTGTTCCCTCAAGATCTTTCTCATCCCTCCCCTAAGCTTACAGGAAACTTTTTGTTTCTTGTTTCATCGTGTAAAATGAGCCCACCGGTTTAGCCGCTAGGACGTGTTGAAGTTTTTTTTGGAGCTTTGCATATCACCCTGGATTTTTGTAACCCCATCATCTATTTTCACGAATAAGGTATCAGTGTAAGCAGAATACTCCCACCTACCAAAAACTGTAACAGTAAAGGTTCTCCCCTACCAACTTCCAGAGTTATGCGTCATCAAAGTTAGCTTTTTTTTAACAAAAATGTCAACTTCAAGTACCTCTTTCTCCAAAAAATACGTAGTTAATCAATATTTTTTTTCCAAAATTAGAAAGATTAGAAAGCTTGGAAAATTTCCAATGATGAATAATGTCTGGACAATTTTTATGGTTCGGCCTTCATTTTTGAAGTTATAAGCAATTTTGATGTTAAAAGTGACATTATTTGCTGCTTTTTTAATACTTTTTCCCCTAAGCTTTGTCGAAATCGTAAAGACTATATGATACAATAATTATGTTTGATGTACATTTAATTCTGCTATTAGTTTTTCTACGAAATCCAAGCACGCAATAAAATACGCAGAGGTGTCTTCTGTCACAAAACCATACCACATTCGGAAGATTTTCCAGTACCTTAGCCACCAAATCAAATTGAACTTTCAAGTACTACTTCAGGTTCTTATTAAGAAGGTGAAAACCTCCAACTGCCTAGTACATCTCAATCATCACATAGTCAACCAAGCTAAGCTCGATGATCTTGTCAGAGATTTGGCCTTGTCTAAGGAAAAATCTGAAATATTAGCTTCAAGATTAAACAGTGGAATCTCCTTCAACCCAATGTTTCCGTTACTGCATACCGTAAACGACATATACTTCGTTCGTGGATCTCTACTCTAAGGACGGAGATTTAGTTTATAGCAAAAAAATTGTGGGTTTGTTGGCTAAATTTGGTCATCAGCATGTAGCAGATAAATGGAGGCTCTTCTTCGATCCATCTAAAACTAGCATAAAAGACGTGCTTCTCCACAACGGAAACCAATTTCCATCTATACCTTTGGCGTATGGTGCACATTTTAAAGAAACCTACGACGTTTTGAAGCAAGTATTGAATAAACTAGAATATAGTAAACATCATTGGCCAATATGTACCGACTGAAAAGTGGTTGCTTTGCTTCTAGGATTAGAAAATACCTGCGTTTAAAGTGAATGGGATAGCCGTGCAAGAGCCGAGCATTATGTCCGTTTATAAAGAATTGGTTTGTATTGTTAATAAATCGTATAAAAATACACTTTCTGCACTCACACCTAAACTTTTTTTTAAAGAAAACCTAGGTGCGGTGAGTGATGAACATGGAGAGCGCTTCCACCAAGATATTGCTACAATCGTTAAGGGAAATGGACCCCTGAAATGCTTCCAGACTACTGCTGGTTTTTGATTAGGGCAATCAACCTCTTCCAAAATAATAAAAAAAAGTTTATTTTTTACTTCCAAATAATTTATTTACTTTAAAATAGTTGCAAAAATCTGTGAAAACTGAAAACCAATTTCTCTTAAAATCTATACGTGACTGAGATATTTTATTTTCTGTCTTATGTAAGTTGTCTGTAGCATGATGATTGTGAATCACATAATCAGATATCTGAGGAATAAAAAGTATTTTTTTTGTTGCCTAGTGTTATCTGGTGCCCATTTTCTATCAATCCTATGTTTCAAACCCATTCATTTTTGTAGCACCCTCTGCATTAACCTACTAACTTTTTATTTATGTACAATTGTATATATGAAATTTTAAAGCAAAAGAATCAAAATTAGCTTATTAAAATATATAATAAAATGTTTCAGCTCTACAACATCTTCACTACTGCAAACAATTCCTCCGCTACCAGAGGTAAATACAAAAAACATCGCAAATTAAGAAAAAAATGGTATCAAATAACATGACAAGAAATAATATTTCGTGGCCATACTAAAAATTAATCAAAAAATAATTATTCGTGCAAAACATTAATACTAAAAAACGCGAAAAAAGAATACATATATAAAAAAAAGTAATGAGCGCCATCCACGCCCCAAAAAAACATTATGACTCAGCACTCGAAGAGGTTTCTACCCAGAGAAACGACTCTCAAGCGATGGCTGAACCGGCACCGGAGGTGGCTGTGGTGTGGAAGAACGAATGATAGCTATCTTCAGACCCCTTTTCTAAGGCTGGAGTGGTCATCACCAGAATCTCGTCTGGATGTCTCATTTTTCAACTATAATTTTGGCATCTTTTTTTCTTTGTCATTTCAGTGGAAGCGAACAGGGCGATACTGCAGATTCCTTGGATATAAAACCACCTCAAGCAACACAACGTGAAAGCAGAAAAAAATCTGGAAAAGAGAAGAAACATTCTAGGGAGCATAAGCATAAGAATAGGGATGATCGGGGGGAGCGTTTTGTTCGAGATTTCCCTAAGAAACATGATGAAGAACGAAGGCGTCGCCATGCAGCATTTGGAAGAGGGGAGCAACGTGAAAGACACAATCATCGTCGTGAACAACATTATGAGCGTCAATTTGACTATCATAACAGACACAAGCAGCGAGAGCGAGACAAACGAATGGACCGAAATATTCGTGATCGAGAAAGGCGGAAATATATGGAACAACAATATGAAAGTAAATCAGATGCCGAAAAGGCTTTAGAAGATCTCAGAAGCCGATTACTAAGCAAACGTCACAAATACGAAAAGGATTCCGGTCGCTATGAGGAAGCGGGACACTATGAAAGCGCTAGTACTAGATCATCAGCACACGAATATCGTAAGGAGCACAAAGAACGCAGAGAAAATATAATTGAAGTTATAGATAGTCCAGAGCATTATTCTGATTTTTCTGCATCACGTAAAAAAGAAAAGAAATCTATTGAAGATCCGGAATTAAATGCTCGTCGTGCTAAATTACTAGAAGCTGACAGGGAAATGGCACGAAGGAAGGAAGTAGCCAGAGAAGAACTAGAAGCTAGACGTTTACGAAGAGGTCGAGATGATCAACCTTCTCCTGTTGCGTTAAAATCAAAATCCAAAAAACGGCATGCAGAAGATCATAGATCACGTAGAAAAAAATTAAGAATATCACCAAAAGAAGAAGGCGAATATGATGAAAAGATTCACGATATTTCTGATGATACAGGTGATTCAGCTGAAGAAGATGATAAAGTAATAGATTCTGAATCGGAAGATAAATCAGATAGCGATTCAGATGATTCGAAGGCATCTGAGAAAGACAACGAGTCGCCTGCAGAAGAAGAGCTTTTACCTGGAAGCCCACTTTCTGCAGGCGAACTTTCAAAATCAGAACACCGCCGCTCAACATCACGATCAAGAACAAGATCACCATCAGTACCCTTAAGAAGTCGTTCACATTCCGAACGTAGTAAATCTGGTCATACACATTCTAGTAAAAGTAAATCAAGATCGGTAACTCCATCAGAATCGGAAAGATCAGGTTCAAAATCCAGATCTAGATCAAGATCAGTATCAAGACCAAAATCTAGATCACGATCAGTTTCAAGATCACCATCAATATCAAGATCCCGGTCACCATCCCCATCAAGTTCTGATAAGGAAAAGGATAAGAAAAGTAGACATAATGAAGAAGACGACGATGATGATGATATGCTGGAAATAAAAGATGGCGATGAATCAGAAATAAAAGGTACCGAAAGTAAGCCATCATCAATAAAAGGCGATGATTCACCGAGAGATGATAAAGGAGAAAAATTACCAAATTATTTTCCAGGTATTCAGGGTTGTAGATCAGTTGAAGAGTTTCAGTGTCTTAATAGAATAGAAGAAGGAACATACGGCGTTGTATATAGAGCTAAAGATAAAAGAACAAATGAAATAGTTGCCCTTAAGCGATTAAAAATGGAGAAGGAGAAAGAAGGATTTCCTATAACATCACTGCGTGAAATTAATACACTATTAAAGGGTCAACATCCAAATATTGTAACAGTACGTGAAATTGTTGTTGGAAGTAATATGGATAAAATTTTTATTGTTATGGACTACGTAGAGCATGATCTTAAAAGCTTAATGGAGACAATGAAGCATAAGGAACAATCATTTTTTCCAGGTGAAGTTAAATGTCTTTTACAGCAATTATTGCGAGCTGTTGCCCATTTGCATGATAATTGGATATTACATCGTGACTTAAAAACATCGAATTTATTATTATCACACAAGGGTATTCTTAAAGTTGGGGATTTTGGTTTAGCTAGAGAATATGGAAGTCCACTTAAAGCTTATACTTCTTTAGTTGTTACATTGTGGTATCGTGCACCTGAATTGTTACTATGCGCTAAGGAATACTCAACACCAATTGATATGTGGTCGGTTGGATGTATATTTGCTGAATTTCTTCAAATGGGTCCATTATTTCCTGGAAAATCGGAGATTGATCAACTCAACAGGATATTTAAGGTATGTTAAATAAAGTTTTTGCAGTATATATATATATTTGATAATTAGTAATTTATCTATCAACCCTTTATTTTTGACATTACGTTAACAAAATATATATTTTATTAAAAATATTAATTATTATATTTAATGTATTCGACATACGCAATTGATGACAAACAATTTTCTTTTATGCAAATTTTAATCGAATATGTATATTTTTTTTGATTATATTATATAGTCTTCTTTATAAAGAGGCCAATCGGATTGGAGTGGGATTTTCACGGGAAGATTCAGTATATTCTTAGCCGTTTTTAGGCTCCTTTTTCACTCTGACGGACGGATCACCCCGAAAACTTGATTCGATAATCGAAGGAAAGCGAGTGTAAACCTTTTTTACCTTTTTAATTGTAGTCCTCAAAGAGCTCTATCTTTGCATTCTTTCAAAAATGGCCTCTGATTTTTGACGGTCGCCGCTCGGGCTAAGAAGGGTTTTTATTGATAATAGGTACGATGTCTTTCTGTCTGTTTGTAGGGAGTAGTTCCGGAAACGGCTAATCTGATCGGATGGCACTTTCACGGGAAATATTTTCTTGGGGATTCTTTTTCACTCGATTGAATCCGTTAACAGAACAATGCATGATTTATCAAGTAGTAACCAATTTTTGTAACTGTTTTATTCGCAGGAGATTTCAGGTAGAAGGTACGCGGGTCGATGAACTAAATGGATGTATAAAATGATCAGTCATTGGGACAGATTGGAAAACTTAATTTAAAACAAAATAGAGAGCCCAATCAGAAAACTCAGAATTCAGTTCTATTCTCCTCAATATACAGTACTGATTAAAATATTAAGACCACCTACTATTCGACATCAAACTCTGACTTCACTTACTTTTTAAGCTATAGGTGTATTTAAAAAAACACTCAAAATTTAGCTTGTATCATAATGTATTATTATTAAAAAAATTTAGTAATAAAATGAACAGTAAACTCAGTAGAAAAAAAAATAAACTTCGCTATTGATTAAAATATTAAGACCACCCCCATGAATAACTGCAATACTTTAAAAAATTTTATATGAGAAAGTACTTCTACGTATTGAGTTATCCCATTACTAAGTAAGAACGAAACATCCTCTAGTCTAGAGTTCATTCGTATTACTTCTGGCACCGTTAATTATGACTATTACCGTTATTTTTGGGGTGGATTTTGTTATGTTCTTCATTGCTGTGAAAAATGGGTAGATAATATCGATGTACGAGATAGTATCGATGTACGATGTTAGGATTCAAGCTAAATTTTGAGGTTTTATTTCTTAAATACATCTACAGTTTAAAAAGTTATAGTAATTTGAAGTCAGAGTTTTATGAAAATAGTAGGTGGTCTTAATATTTTAATCAGTACTGTAGAAGATGGAAAATATTCTGAGATTAATAATAATCATGACATTGAGCTGCCGGCTGCTATTTCTAAGGTCGTAACAGACAAGGAAACTTTGATAAGCGACATTTATGACAATATGCAAAATATCAACTCAACAGAACTTTCGTGGTCGTGCAAAAGATATATAATGGCGTCGATAAATGATCAAGTGTGTTTTCAATGGTCATACGTTAGAAAAGATTCCTGGTCAGTCAACATCAACAACGTATCTTTCCGTAAATATCATAAATCCAGATGAAGCAGCCCATTATCCAGTAGAATTCTTGAAGATCATCACTTAACCAAGCCTTCCGGCTCATAAAATAGATCTAAAAGTTGGTGTTCCCATAATGCTGGTTTGCAATTTGAATCCACCTAAACTATGCAACGGTACCAGATTAAGAATAGTTCTATTAAAAAAATGTAATCAAAGCTGTGACCATAACGGGCACGGTAAAGGCGACTCAAATTTCATACCAAGGATACCCATAGTTAGATCTAATTATTCATTTCAATTTAAAAGATTCCATTCCCTATATATATACATATGTAAGTTTTGCAAAGATAATAAATAAATCCCAAGGACAAACCGATCCAAGAGCAGGCGTAGATTTGACCAAGGAGTTGTCCTACACACCGACAATGTAATATATGTACTTACAAGTGAAAATAAAACACCTAACATCGTTTATAAAAATTATTATGCACATTTTTGTATTGTCAGTGCCGTGCGGGTGGTATGACGGGCAAGCTGCACAGGGCGTCAAAGCCAATTGGCGCCGTAAAACACGAAACGACGAAACACGAACACGAGAAACAGCAAGACCCTTTTCCGGATCAAATTGATAGAGTATGGAACCAAGATCTGTTATATAAATTTCACGCTTTTGGTATTGACTTAATGCTAAAAAACTGGATTGAACGCGTCTTTTCTGACCTTTCAATCAATGTCGGAATAAATGTTGTCGAATGTAAATCCCATGCCAACTATGTCAGTGGTCCCAGCGCTTAATTCTATCACTTGATTTATTCCCGATCTTCACAAACGACCTGTCCTGTTACCTACTTTGGTGCTGTCGATACTCTGCGCTGCTATTATGCGTTCAATAACACCAGACGTTCTCTTCATATTGTGAATTTAAAATTAATAGGGATGTATCATATATATTAGAGATACGCCGAATGTTCGGCTGAATATTCGTATTCGGTATGTTCGGCGTATCTTCTATAATAATATTCTAGTTGTGCCACTTTCAACATTTTTCCAAGAAATCGAACAAGAATTTTTTTCAGAAGAGAATTTTTTTATTTGCTGTTGTTTTGTTTGATCGGAAGAGAATTTTTACAGAAGAGAATTTCGTTTTGTGTTTGATTTTTTTGCTATTTTACGTTTTGTGTTTAAACAGGGGCCCCACTAGTTTTTTTATGTTCGTATTCGGCCGAGTATTCGGTTAGTATGCCGAATAATTATCGACAGTGTTTCCAAGTTAGCGCTTTAGGCGCTAGATTTGGTGCTATTCAATGTGTTTTGACGCTTAAAAACTGCCGTTAGCGCGTAAGCGCTAATTCAGTGCTTTCAAAGAACTCTTAGCGCTTTTCAACTTCGAAATAATTTTTCAGCAACAACTTTTAAAAATTAACCGACTATTTCCTTAAAACTATATAATTATAAAGAATCCTGTGGCATCAATCCTTTTAAAAATGTTGCGGAGCTCGATATTCTCCTTATTTTTTTCAAATGCCGATATTGAAAGAGTATTCAGTCAAATGATTATAGTGAAAACAAAATTGAGAAATAGGAATATTACCTATGTTGGAATCTATTTTACACATTAGATTTGGCTTATCGCTTACAAATAAAAGCTGCCATAATTATAAACTTCCTCCAGAAATCGTGGAAAGGATAGGAATTTTAAACTCTTACAACAATAATGATATGCAATGGAAATCGATGAATTGTTACGTTTTTAGAAATTAGAATTAACGTAAAGTAATGAAAAGTTAGAATAATATTAAAAAAAATGTTTTTTTTATTTAACTGCACATAAACGTGTTTCTAGAATTCACGTCGCATCATAAAACTGCAAAAAATTATGCCCTATAGTTAGACCGTTTCATTAAAATAGAGCGCTCAATCTTTTAGCGCTCTTTCATTTAAATTGGAGCTAAATTTTAGCGCTCATTCATTTAAATTGGCGCTAAATTCTAGCGCTTTGCTGCTAATAAAATTGGCAACACTGATTATCTAAGATTTAAATAGTATTATTTTAAGATTTACATATGTTAAAGAGGCTTGATTCTCGAACCGTACATAGGTAGTATTTGTAAATGAAATAAACACTACATTATGTAACCATTATTTATTCACAAAATCCAAAATTAAAAAAATTACCGACTCATTTATATGCACAATCACAATTCAAACAGGCTCCTATTCCCATAGTCACGTCACCTATCGGAAAATGTGACAAACCAGTTTTCGTGACAATTATTGTCACAAAAGTGAGAGTATTGCATTCCCGAAGTCAATTGTAGTTGCATTTCTCACGGATAATTGTCATTTATTTTTAGGTGACGCGGCCTTAATGGTTTTATTTAGCTTCACCTCGTATATTTGTTTGTTTGTTTGTTTGTTTGTTTGGTTCAAATCTTGCGACAGCTTTTTCGTCTACTTCTACTGAACCGATTCTTATGAAATTTTGCCCACACATTGAGCTCCCGTGACAATGCAATCTGACAATTTTGTACAAAAATCAAGATGGCGGTTCCAAGATGGCGGACGAATTGTGTTCCGATTCCATTGAAAATCGGTATCGGAGGGTTTGTAGGGCCACAAATGACGATTCTGTGGTCAAAATTTGAAAATTCAAAATGGCGGCGCCAATATGGCGGATGAATTTTGCCAATGTGTTCTGAATCCATTGAAAATCGGTCTCGGGGGGTTTGTAGGGCCACAAATGACAATTCTGTGGTCAAAATTTGAAAATTCAAAATGGCGGCGCCAATATGGCGGATGAATTTTGCCAATGTGTTCTGAATCCATTGAAAATCGGTATCAGGGGGTTTTTAGGACCACAAATGACGATTCTGTGATCAAAATTTGAAAATACAAAATGGCGGATGAATTTTGCAAATGCGTCCTAAATCCATTGAAAATCGGTATTGGGGAGTTTTTAAGGTTAAAAAAATCAAACTAAAAACTAGAAAATAAAAAAAATAGGTAAAAAAACTTTTAAGTTAAATGGTTTTATTTGAAATCATAAGCTGTACCAAAAACTAGAAAATAATTAGAACACAAACATGGACCTTCTTGAGATTCCGACGTCTGGTAAGAAATCATGCAATAGTAGCCGTGCTGTTTTCTTATGTCGTATTCCAAGGTACCCTTTGTGTCGCTGCGTCAACGGATTAAGTAATATTCTGGGACTTTTAACAGACTAAAATAAAAACATGGGGCGCATTTGAAATATATTGGTGGGCTTGGAAACACATTCTTCTAGACAAGTCGTTCTTATTTAATTATACAGTGGTTATACAGGTTTTTATGCGCCCCATGTTTTTATTTTAGTCTGTTAAAAGTCCCATTTTCTAGTTTTTGGTACAGCTTATGATTTCAAATAAAACCATTTAACTTAAAAGTTTTTTTACCTATTTTTTTTTTAAAATAAAAAGAGACGAGAGAAAAACCAGGAGATATCGAAGGGCGTAAAATTTAGCCAAAGTAAAGCAGAGTTTACTAGAAAGTGGACGGAATGTTCACTGATGCTGTATGGCTTAGCGTTTAGGTCCACCGTCGAAGAAAATTTTATTACCAAAGGACAAAGTTCCCTCTCCGAGTACTTTCAACATCGTTGGCTGTGATAGACCTATATTGAAATCATTACCACTACCTTTCTGGTTGGTATGATCCTTCCGCCAAGTGGGGCAAAACAGCGGCCAATTTTATTATTGGAAGAACCGATGTTGAGCGGATTTTTTTTATATTGCGTTCTAAAATCTCAAGAAAAAATACGAACAGTTCCTTGTAGATCCTGAAATATTGTCTAAATCTGAAGAAAAATAAATCTATTAAATTGTTAAGAAAAAATGAAATGTTCGGTTACGTCAAGCCAGGCAGCTCCAAAGGATTTGATTTATCCCTTAGGGGTTATCCATAAATTACGTGAGGCGTTTAGTGGGCGGACGGGGTCGAGCTGAATCTCTCCAAATCTCACGTGGGGAGGGCCTCGGCAAATATCACGTAATTTAACCGCAAGAAACAGTGTAAAATTGCAAGAAAACTAGGTTAAATTAATAGTACAGGTAAATTAAGCCGAAAAAAGCGTTATAGTGGAAATAAGTAGGTACAGGCTGAAAATTGGCAGAGTTCCTTTTAGGGTTCTTAATAAGGCGTTATAAAGTCTACCGATGTGTATTTTACGATTTTTCTGATTTTTTTTGCAATATTTCTTATCTTTTTGTTTTCTTCAATTTTAAGTACAATATCTGTAAATGAGAAAGTCATTAAAATCGTCTTTTTGGACCCGCACTTAGATTTAATTCACGAAAATCTTGGTGCAGTAGCATATGAAAATGGTGAAAGGTTTTGTCAATAAATATTGCACATAGAGAGACGACAAACCGGAAAATAGTCAGAAGGAATAAAAAGTATACGTGATACTATTACTACATATATTCCGACTAGCAATTGGCTGTAAAATGTAGCTACTGCCGTTTACACTGTATTTGTTCACTGAACCTAATGGTCTCCTAAGTATCTCAAGTGCATAACGTACCTAATCCTACTGCAATTATAGGGATTATATTAGGAATCGGCTATTTTCACATCAGACACATGCTACATATCTGTCACTACACAAAGCAGACATTTACACCAGGCGACATAATTAGTCATCTAAGCATCTACAGGATTCGAATTTTGAATCGACGACCATCTGCTCTGACATACTAGAGGCCAAGATAGATTTTGAAAACCTTTTGTTATGAATATCGAGAGATGTGAAGAATAGGGCTAACTACAATGGTCTTAAGACTATTTACTATGGGGCTAGAGCAAGCAACCACAATGGCCTTAAGACAATCTTTCGTTCTCTTTCGCAAACTTTCGTTAAGTCTTAAGGCTACGCTCAGAATCGTAGAATATTAAAGAATGTTCAAGAAAGTGGCGTTTGCGATTGATATTTAATTTGGCGTTTTACAAAAATTAAATTATCAGGGGAAATATAAGAAAAAAGATTATTTGAAATAAGGTGCTCTGTGGAAAAGATATTTAATAATGGAATATTTGGATTTATTAAAGGATTTAACAACATTAACTAAATTAGTGAGCAAAGTGATGCGAAAAAAAAGAAACCAGTATAGCTTTATTAAACTAGACGTCTTTATTTACTCCAGACTTGATTTGTTGTGATTACCTTTTACAAATGTCAAAACGTTTTAAGGCTATTATAGCTGAGCTTATGATTCGTTAAGATTTGACAGAAAATTAAACAGTCTTAAGAGAATTTGACGAGAAATCTTAAGACCATTGTAGTTAGCCCTAATGGAAGCCTAACAGATCCGCACTTCTTGAATCTATATCCTCGTGTACGGGCGGCTCAAACGCCAATTTGACGGCGGCAGCTGGCTGTGACTTCAGACTTCGCCTTTCTAAGGCCCGGGTCATTCAGTCACAGGTTTTTATACGCTTTATATTAGCTTGACCTGTATGTTGTATGTTGTATGTTTCATGTAAACAAATCTTGCAACTTGATTTTGACCCGCTTTCATGTAACTTGAAATTTTGCACATTTGTATAGTTCGCGTGACAACGCAATCTGACCATTTTGTAACAAAATCAAGATGGCGGTTCCAAGATGGCGACCGAATTTTGCAATTGTGCTCCCCGACCCCCGACATGGGTATCAAATGAAAGGCTATGACAAGTAGAATACAATTAGCTATGTGGCGTCTTTCAAAATTCAAATTGGCGGCCAACACAAAATGGCGGATTACCTTTTTCTTTACAACCCATTCGATATAGGTATCAAATGAAAGGAAATGACAAGTAGAATACTATTACCTCTGTGGCGTCATTCCAAATTCAAAATGGCGGCCAACGCAAAATGGCGGATGGCCTTTTTTTAACAACTCGTTCGGTATGGTATGGGTATCAAATGAAAGTGTATGCCGAGTATAGTACAGCAAGATGTGTGACGTCATTTTAAATCTATGATGGCGGTCACTACAAAATGGCGGAAGACATATAGTAGACTAAAAAGTAGAAAATAGAAAATTAGTTTAAAAAACTAAAAAAAAATACGCTTTTATTTAAAAATGAACTAAAAAGTGAAAAATAATTTTGAATGTAGAGTTTTTATTGCTCCAGCCAGTATATGGAAACAACCTACCTTTCGAAATGTAAAAAAGCGTTGGGGGCCTTACGAAAAGTTCCAGTGTTAATAAAATAAGAATATAGGTAGAGTCCCACGCTTTTTAACATTTCGAAAGGTAGGTTGTTTCCATATACTGGCTGGAGCAATAAAAACTTTACATTCAAAATTATTTTTCACTTTTTAGTTCATTTTTAAATACAAGCGTATTTTTTAGTTTTTTTAAACTATATTTTTTTTACCCTCTAAGGTGAAATCTATAGAAGAATTGTATATCTCCAGAGTCATAAATGGCTCTACCGTTACTATTCAAACAGTCAAGCCGTTACTCTCTAAAAACGAATCAGTGGATGCCAGTCAACCTCCGTATGTCAATATAATGTAAAATTCTAATTTTTTTTAAATTCCATATATGCTTGCACTACAAATACACGAGTTGAGCTCAAACTAGAATTGAAATTTATCTGTTCTCTTGTTATGAAATCATTATCCCTGTAAGGCATCATGAGATTGGTTTCCAAAGAATAGGCAGAATCACCTGCTAAAGGGTAATTCACAGGTATTGTAGTTTATATTGGGTGCATGCCGAGTTGGTGATGGGATGATTTTGGGGTACTGGGGTGGAAGCACGTAAGTTGTTTCAATCGACCTCTTCATACAAAAATTCTGAATTTTTGTATGAAGCGGTCGATTGAAACAACTTACGTGCTACGACCCCTGTTCTTCAACACAAATTATGTAACAGATTAACGTATTTACACTGCATAATAGTGTAAATACTATAATTTTTTTAAAATTTTAAAAATCTCACGTGTGATTGAGGAGGGGGAGGGGGTCGAACCAAATTTCACGACATCTCACTAAGTGGGGAGGGCGGGGCGTCGAAAAATCACCAAAAACACCACGTAATTTATGGATGACCCCTTATTGGTAATGGTTTTCTTACTACTGGAAGCCTTAAATTCCTCTCCCCTCATCGCAATCAAACTACATTTCCACAGAGCTCAAAAATGAACCGAATAATTCGGCCGAATGTTCGGTTCGGTACATTATTGACCGAATATTCTGCCGAAGATTCGTATTCGGTTGAACCCATATTCGGCGCACCTCTAATATATAGGTACTATACACATATTTGATTTTTTTTGGGCGCTAGAATCGAATTGAATTTAGCGTATCCAAAAACGAAGTACTGTCTCTTGTCTAATAAAATCAGAACTACTCTTCCTTTGTTTCAGTGGACGGACTAGATTCTAGAACTAACTCGAACCACATTTTAATATCCTAGACATAATATTGCGTTTGAATAACCACATATTCTAAAGGTGCTGTCAGACGTTGCAAGGAAAGCGCTTGCAGCGAGCATTTTGCTTGCTAAAAGTTATGCTAGCCACGTCTGACTAGCTTGCGAGCACTTTATGAAAGCATTTTACAACTTTCATGCGAGCACTCTCACTTGAAGTGCTTTCTTCGTGTGACTGGCACACATAGTGAAATTTAGCGAACTCTCTCAGAGCGAAATGCTTGCACGAGGGGCTTTCATTTGCATTTGCTGGACGTTTTCACTTTTAGCAGTAATAGTCCAGTCGAAACAAACTAAAAAAAGCTAAAGACTGAAGATAATTGGGAAGTTGCTGAAAATTCGCACATCCCTTAAAAACATCATTATAAATAAAATGTCGAGACTGATACCCCATCGGTCGCCGGGAAATATTTTTATTCAAGATAATCGCTTAAACTGCATACTTTGAAAAAAAATATTGTATGTTTAAGACACCGTTTATGAAGTAGTAGGTAGTTGCAAAAAACTGCTTTTTTCCTTTGATATTGAATAGTTTTTTTTGCATAAGTCGGATTTTTGGGGACCTCTGTTGTTTCATTTATAATGATGTTTTTAAGGTGTACACCAATTTTCTTTCACCTGTATTAGAATTATGCCGAGGTTCAAGGACGACTAAATTTTTAACTGTTCACGATAAAACTCACTATAGCTAGAAAACTATTTGAAATACACCATCATTGTGTGTTAAAATATTTTAGGTAATAGTTTGATGCATCAGAAAAGCCAAAACAAATATACTGTTAATAACGCATTTTTCTGAGAAAGAAATCTGCCAGGTCAAGATGCAAAGCATCGATTTGAACCTACATATCTTCTAAACGGAGTCATTCAAGTTTTTGCTCTTTACTTTTAAGTAAAAAAAAAACCTGTATCGTAGTGGATAGTGGGGATAGCCGTGTTCTCTAGAACACTTTTTTCTCCAAACACATCCAGGAATCACCCCTGAAAATATTAGCCACGTAGTCCAACAAAGGATTTATTGTGAACGTTGGATGACCTTTACAAGTCGCGAATGAGTACATATGAGTATTTTAAATCTTTAAAACGGCGATATCTCATGAATGGCAATTCGTACGGGAAAATGCATAATATCTTTTTTTGTAGATAATCGCATAATCTACAAACTTTGTAAACACTGCTGCATACAATAGCGCACGCTGGCGTCGCGTCGTAAGAACGCCAATGGGGCTACGTAGACTAGTCATGATTACTATGTAGTAAAACCGACTTTTAAGAAGAGAGGGGTGAAGGGGCGGGGTGTGTATGCCGCCCCTTCACCTCTCTCTTCTTAAAAATGGTTTTACTACATAGTAATCATGACTAGTCTACGTAGCCCCAATTTCATTTGAACTTGTTGAGACATATCCACCGATTAACAACAGATTTCGAAGGGGAAATTTGAAAATACATAAGCGCATGTCTTATCCCGATGTGCGCAATCTTTATATGTGTGTAATTTTCATTTCCCCACATGCGCGGAGAAAACCTCAACTTATTTGGTTCGGACTCTAGCTGCTGAAAGTGATTTGCCTCCTTGTTTGATCGACTCTGCTGGGATGTTATCAATTCCTGGAGATTTGTTGTTTTTTAAGGATCGTATAGCACTTTCTACTCCTTCCAGTGTTGTTACTTTTGTTTCGCTGGTGTCATCGTTATGCTGTAGTCGGGGTTCTGATAAGCGTCTGGTGCTTTCATTTGGTTCACCAGCTCTTTAAAAAATTCCTTCCAATTCCGGTTATGCGTTTTGTTTTATACAAAGATTTCCTCTGCCTCCAGAATGTAATTGTTAAGGAATTGTCTTTTCTTCTTCCTACAAATGTTTTTTGATATTCTTGTTTCCTCGTATTTCAATTTCTTCCACCTTGTCGGTCTCTATGTATATTTTTCAATTTTTATTTCTGGCCTCTGTGCTTTACATTCCTTGTCGTGCCATTCACTGTCTCTGCTTTTTTGTTGGTAGCTTACAGTTTCCTTCGTGGCATCTGTCAGCATGGTCTTCAGATTTATCCATTTTCCCTCGACTGTATTTGCAATATTATTTATATTTGGACCTATCCTTCCTGCTATGGTTACATGATATCTCTCCAATAGAGCCGAATATTTAGTTAGATTATAACATGTTTTTTTTATCTTATCTTGTTCTACCTGAATGGTTTTTGTACACATTTTAATTGTGGGACGGTAGGGAGGTTTTGCCTGGCTTAAACTACTTACTTGTTATAGGTACTGAGCCAATCTTAAATTAAGATTAAAATTGACTGAGCCAATCTCGAGCATAGAGCTTTTAAGTAAGCAAGGAAGATCTTCATTTAAATAAATTACTATTTATACTAAAGCAGCGTTTCTCAAATTTCACACGATAATTATTTCTTTTTAACTAATACTTTGTTTTCTTTCTCTTTCAGGAACTTGGAACACCAAATGAAAAAATTTGGCCTGGATATAAAGATTTGCCTGCTGTACAAAATTTGCTCAGTCAAAATTCACATTTTACAGAATATCCAGTGTCTAATTTACGCCGACGATTCTTTAATAAGGCAAGCGAATTAGGTATATCATTATTACAAGGATTGCTCACATATGATCCAAAGCAAAGACTGACAGCTGAACAAGCATTAAAAAGTCCATATTTCAAGGAATTGCCATTACCAATAGATCCTTCAATGTTCCCAACATGGCCAGCTAAAAGTGAATTGGGAGCACGTAAAGCACTAGCATCCTCACCAAAGCCACCGTCTGGTGGGTCACAGTTTAAGCAATTGGGACGAGATGAAATGACAACTACAACAACCACAAATAAAACTGGTTTTGTTTTAAATGCTGGTATTGAACAGAGGCAACTAGCCATGGGCCCCGGATTTAATTTGAAATATTAACATTCGGGGATTGTACATAAGAAAGAGGAGGGCGAAATTAATGTAGTAACGTAAATAGAACAATAATTTTTGTTAGTTATTTTTTTTTCTTTTTGAAAAAAATGTTTTTTCTTATATTTCTTTTATAAGAGACGTCATACAAATCTATATATATATATATATAAATATACATTCATATCTATAAAATGCATACTTAGACTCTGCCACATAACACAAATGAAAAAAAACAAACAAAAATGAAAACCCCTGAATGTGATTGTAATAAAACAAAATTTTAAGGTGTAAAAAATTTATATTTTTTCTGTAACAGTCTTCTTTTTCTTGTTAATGTGTAAGAAGATTAAGATTTCTTTCAAAAACTATGTGTAAAAATATAAGGATAATATAAGAATTTTTTTGAAAAATTTTGGGCTTTAACGATTTAAAAAAAGAATATGCGGTTTCTGAGGTAAGGACTCATTAGTAGATATGACTTCGCCAATTGTGCTTTTTCAAATTTGGATTTGAGAGTAATTGTTTTTCCGTATCAGATTATGAGCTATCAGTAGAAAAGGAGAAAGGATTCGCATGTATGTGGAAATATTCCCTTGCCGTAACGATTCCAGATTGAAGGAAGTGCGATCATAAACCGCAGCTGTGCGCGAGAGTCAGTTACTATAATTGAACAAAGCCGTAAGAATCCAAATTGAAACTTCCCAAGGCCGTTACATTGGAAGAAGACGAGTTGTTATGGGCCAGACGAAATATGCGATAACTGATGAGCAAAAAAATGTAAACTACTTGTGGATACCTCGTGGGAGTTATTTTCCCACAAGATCACTTTTTATTATAAATAAAGAGACGTTCATGTTCTTATTAATACACTTTTATTTATTTTTATTTTCTATATTCAACTTGAAATGTTTCCGAGTCTCCATGCTGATCACGACCCAGGTTTCACTGCCAGGCATTGAGCCAGGTTTCGCTGTCATTGGGCGCGTTTAGGCCCGAGTAATTTTAACTCTGTTAAATTAGCTCTGTTAACTTAGCACCGTTTCTAACATGTCATTGGACAATTCTCATTTTACAGCTAATAACAGGCAAAAATAATAACATTTCCCATTTTACAAATAATAAAAAGCTAAAAAATGAATAATAATAATAAAATCTTCATTCTGTATTAAAATATTTCTAAATTATTTGCTTATAACAAAAAATTACAAGCAAACGTCAATTCATTTTGGCTGTGCTAAATTTTAGCTAAGCCAAAAAGCAGAAATAGGTTTGCTAACAGCGCTAAAAAAATTGCTGTTTATGCCGTTGTTAACTTGCCTAGCTCAGTTAAATTAACTTCGGCCTAAACGCGCCCATAGAGTAATATGCATTTCACGGACGAGTTGGAAATATTTAATTTAACATTTCTAGATAGTTGTGACGATTTCCACAGTTTCCATAATCTACTGAATGACCTTCCGGCTATTTTAATCCTACTTTAGATATCCTTAATCTCACCTCCTGTAGCAATTTTATTACCGAGGTAATTAAACTCGGTGAGGTCTTCAATCATTCTCTCTTTGTTTCTAGTGTTAATTCTCATTTATTTTATTTGTTATACATTTATTCTTAAGCCCGCTACACACTTTGGCCTTCCGCACACTTGTCCATAACATCAAAACCAAAACCGGTTTTATAGGCAAGGGGTCGCAGGGAAGACAACTTTTCTTCCATAATTTTCCATCATTTGTTCACCCAAACATTTTCTGGTTTCACCGTCCATTACACTAACTCAAGCATATTTTCGTTTTCAGTAAAGCTGCTTCGCTCTGCTTGCACCCCACACTACTACATAGGCATTACAATCGTTACACGAAAATATGGAGAAAAGTGAGTTCCGAGTGTATTATTGAACTCATATTAAAACCGGTTTGAAATTATGGACAAGTCTGCGAAGGGCCTATGGCCCTTCGCACACTTGTCCATAATTTCAAACCGGTTTTAATATGAGTTCAATAGTACACTCGGAACTCACTTTTATCCATCATTTTCGTGTAACGATTGTAATGCCTATGGAGTAGTGTGGGGTGCAAGCACAGCGAAGCAGCTTTGCCGAGAACGAAAACATGCTTGTGTTAGTGTAATGGACGGTGAAACCAGAAAATGTTTGGGTGAACAAATGATGGAAAATTATGGAAGAAAAACTGTCTTCCCTGCGACCCCTTGCCTATAAAACCGGTTTTTGTTTTGATGTTATGGACAAGTGTGCGGAAGGCCTATCGTCGTTTTACTCCGCGTTCGTCGGACAGCGTTGTACGACGATAGTGTGGATGAAAACTGTGTGTCGTCGTTAAGCAGTGAAGTATGTACCTGTTGGGCACAAAAAAGGGTTTGCACCATACGCGTTTCTTTCCCTACAATTTCTTCCAGCAAGAACCGCCGCTACTGCCAACAAAGGGCCTTATTCTCGTTGTCGAATCACCTAAGTGAGATTTGTCTTAGGCGGTGTCACGCCACTTTGAATGTGGTATTCTCGTTGGCGAGTGACGGGGCTAATAGGAACGTTGTGAAATGAAACACATTTTCATTTGAAAAATGAGTTTGACATATTTAACAGTGCGATGTTTGTTGTGAAAAAAGCAAAAAAAATTGTAAAAATAAATAAATAAAACGAGTTCATTTGCGTTTTGGTTTTCGGATTCCGAATTTTGCAGCATAAACTCCACCATCACTTTGAATTATTTTCTTGTTATTATTTTTACATTAAAATATTAAAATTTATATATTTATTTTAATTGTCTATAATTTTTTAAGGAATATACAATAAAAAGAATTTTTGTTTACATTTTTTTCTGCTTCCATTTTGCTAAAAATAGAACTGTCGATACCTACAAAGGTATCGAGGAAAATGTCACTTGATACTTCCACCTAGTGACAATTAGAATTCGACGTTTGTCGATCTAGTCGCCAGGTGTCACTTAGATTGACAATGAGAATACCAATTGAGGGTCGAAGTGACATCTGCCACGGCACTCGACAACGAGAATAAGCCCCAAAGTATCTTCGTTCATGATACTATGTTAACTAAACGACGAGTAATGTGTATAGAACAGAGACGTACGTCGTTCGCGCAACGCGTTTCGACGAACGCGGAGCAAAACGACGATTGTTGTAGCGGGCTTTAGACCTGCTTTCAATGCACATATTTCTAAGCTGTCTATTTTCCTTTGCATTTGTTCTATTAAATTTGCTAGAAGTGCAGTGTCTGCGTATTCCAGGTCTTCTAATCGTTCTACCATTCGCCATCTGATTCCTCTTGCTCCTCTGTCTGCTGGCTTTCTTCATTATTTTGTCGAGTACATTAATGAAGAGTAAAAGTAGTAGTTCGACACCAACAACTTTCTTGGAACGACATTGACATTAAATTTCCTTCCAACAATTCTCAGTTACATGGCAGTATGTGGCTGCATTTGAAAATTCAGCCAGGTGCGCAGAATTGGCAGTATCGCAGTATCGGCTGCAGGGCATATGTGCCCGGCTATAGCGGTTTCGATTTTTTAATGATGTGCTGCCAATTCTGGGCAGCTGGCTGAATTTTCGAATGCAGCCTGCTTTGATCTATTCGACTGCGTTACAGATGCTCGATCGACTGGCGAATCGAATTTCTGACTTCCGGGCCATTGGGCCCTAGTACGAAATTCGATTTGTCAATCGATCGAGAAGCGAAAGCTGATTCGATTGTGAAAAAGATTGGTAGTCCGTAACACAGTCGAATCGAACATAAAGTACCGCCATTATAACTGAGATTTTTCTCTCATTTTGTTGAATTTTTCGAATGAAATTAATGGCAAGGTTGTTTTAAGAAAGGGTCATCCATAAATTACGTGAGGCGTTTTTGGCGATTTTTCGACCCCCCTCCCCCTTGGTGAGATGTCGTGAGATTTGGCTCGACCCCCTCCCCACTCCCCACAATTTTACGTAAGATTTTTCAAATTTTAAAAAATTTCTAGTATTTACACTATTATGCGTATTTGTAGTGTAAATACGTTTAATCGGTGCTTGATTGCGTTGGATTTATTTAAAAAACATAATTTGTGTTGAAGAACACTACCACAAAATCATCCCAGCACCAACTCGGCATGCACCCAATATAAACTACAATACCTGTGGATTGCCATTTAGCAGGCGATTCTGCCTATCCTTTGGAAATCAATCTCATGATGGATAATGGTTTCTTAACAAGGGAACAGAAAAATTTCAATTCTAGTTTGAGCTCAACTCGTGTATTTGTAGAGCAAGCATATGTATGGAATTTAAAAAAAAATTTAGAATTTTTCATTATATTGACATACGACGGTTGACTTTGGTATCCACTGAGTCGTTTTTAGAGAGTAACGGCGTGATTGTTTGAATAGTAATGGTAGAGCCATTTATGACTCTGGAGATATATAAACTTCGGAGCATTCTTCTATAGATGTCACCTTAGGCTAAAAAAAACCTGTGGCTGGATGACCCATGCCTAAGAAAGGCGGAGTCTGAAGTCAACCAGCTTCTCAAATTGGCGTTTGAGCAGACTGTACACGGTTTTCAAAATCTATCTTGGCCTCGAGTATGTCAGAGCAGATGGTCGTCGATTCAAAATTCGAATCCTTTCTTAGATGACTAATTATATCGCCTGGTGTAAATGTCTGCTTTTTGTATAGTGACAATACACCGCAGATACATAGGTACATTATGCCCTTGGGCTTCTGGGCCTTTTTTTTGTTCCAGCTTAGGCCACCACACTAGTTCAGCGTAGGGTCGCCATCTGTCTAAAAATGGTCGTATAAGTCAATGCATACATTATAGTCTAAGATCCGTAGAAGAATGATCTTCACCGATCGAGTAACCGAATGAAGTCTTTATTATGATAAAAAATACCCTAACAAAAGTAACAGGGATGGGTTGCCTAATAGTACGGGAGGTAGCGCTATATTTAAACAACTCATTCCATACCGACTGAAAATTATACCAATTAAACACCCTCATTACGCACATCGACAGTGTCGATAAATTCGTGACACAAAAACATGCAGGTTTCATATAATAAACAATATTATTTTCTCAAATTTTAAAATTTCCCTAAAGGGATATTTATCGACATTGGCATAGACATCGACAGATGATGGAAATACCAAAATAATTTAGTGTCGATTTCAAGTGTCGACAACTGTCGCTGTCGATGTCGGTGTGTGTAATAAGGGTGAAAGTTGACCCCTAATACATTAGTAATATGAGCGGCAGCTACTCCAGTAACGGTGGAGGTAAAGATGGCAGCAGGTGAAAGTTGTTAAAAGAAGTAATGCTAAGATCAATTTCAACGGAAAAATAATCGTCAGCTGTATGAATAGCGGCGGTAAAACCGTCAATCAGCGTCATAAACATTCTGCGCGCTCAGTGCATCTGAACGTTTCATATTCACTTTGACGAATCAACTGACGATGTTTCCACCTACAAACTTCAGCTGACGGGGATTTTTATTTTTGTTAAAAAATTACTCTATACTTCAATTTCAAAATATTAGTTTAACATAAGTTATGCCACTTTATGCTGTAAATGGCGAGTTTTAAATGGATTTTTCAAATCAATCAACTTCGTCTTGCTTTTTAATTATACAGGATATTTCAGCCTAAGATGATAATCCTTTAAGGGGTGTTCCCTGGGAATATTTGGAGGAAAAATTGTTCTAGAGAGGGGCTATCGGCACTATCCACTATCCACAGGGTGTTTACGAAAAGAAGATTCGAAAATTTTCTAATTTAATTAAACTTTTATAACTCCTATACCGATAATCGTAGTTCATTCGTACAGGCCGCCACATCAACTTGCGGGGCCTGGGGCTAAAATATGATTGAGGGGCCCCTTTAAGGAGGAAATTCCAAAAAAAATTAACTAAAAAAATATTTAATACTTTTTAAAATCTGTGGTAAGAATAAGTTCATTCATAGTTTGGTATTTCTGTAAGAACAAACATGAAAAAAAATTTTAAATAATAGTACGTATGATTCTAATTATACGATTCTTACGGTCAGTCTTGCAACTGATCTCGCAAGAGCAAGACCAACACCCTCATTACGCACATCGACAGTGTCGATATAATCGACACGTCGATAAATTCGGAACGCAAAAACATGCAGATTTCATATAATAAACAATATTATTACCTCAAATTTTAAAATTTTCCTAAAGAGAACTTCATCGACATGGACAGATTACGGAAATGCCAAAAAATGTAGTGTCGATTTCAAGTGTCGACAGCTATCGCTGTCGATGTCGGTGTGTATAATGCGCAAGACTCAGCTATGCTCGCAACACCAAGACGAAGACTAACTGAGCAAGACCAAGACCAAGTCTATATTAGTCTTGTCTTGGTTTTGTGTTTGCCCGTCACTAGCAGGGATATAGGGATTTTATCTTTTGGGCTTCCAATCTATTTTCACCTGGCGCTCGGGGCTATTCGTCTCAGCTGCCCTCATTGCGGCGGGCCTGCATTCGTCAAAGTGAATAAGAAACCTTCAGATGCACTGAGCGCGCAGAATGTTTATGACGCTGATTGATGGTCATACCACCGCTATTCATATAGCTGACGATTACTTTTCGATTGAAATTGATCTTAAAAACATCCCAAAAATTTTGACACGGTATGAAATTAGTTCCGATCCCCCTTTTACCTTGCTTTCGTAGACTATGAGAAAGCGTTCGACTCGGTCAATAGGAGCTTTATATGGCGAGCTCTACGGAAACGTGGACTGTCGGACAAAATAATAGAATTGATAAAAGCTCTTTACAACAATTCCAAATGCAGAGTTCTCCATAATGGAAAATTATCCGACAGCTTTGAGGTGAGCTCAGGAGTACGACAAGGATGTCTATTTTCACCATTACTATTTCTTATAGTAATAAACGACATTCTTGTCAGCGCTCTAGATAGAAGAACAGGTGGCATACAATGGGGATTGCTAGACCGCCTTAAGGATCTCGACTACGCGGATGATATCTGTTTGCTGGCCCACAGACACCAGGACCTCAAAAACATGTTAAACAATTTGGCAACAGAAAGAAGCTCGGCGGGCTTAAGGCTAAATCCGACTAACAAGATAGAATTTCGCTGGCAAGATAGAATTTCACATGAAGAACTATGGCGCCGTGCCGGCCAAGAAAGGATAGACGACCAAATCAGGCGAAGGAAATGGAATTGGATTGGCCACACCTTGCGACGCGAAGACGATAATCTAGCCAAACAGGCCCTTGACTGGAATCCGCAAGGATCCCGTCGAGTCGGAAGACCTAGAACAACGTGGAGGAGAACCCTATTATCAGAGGCCGCAACAACCGGGAGATCCTGGTCAGAGCTGAGAGCTGTCGCGCAAAACAGAGTCCGCTGGAGGGCAACTGTTTCCGCCCTACGTCCCATGAGGGATTAAAGGAGCAATTAGTTAGTATGAAATTAGTTGAGGCATTACTTCTTTTAACAACTTTTACCTGCTGCCATCTTTACCTCCACCGCGGGTGCGGCAACTGCCGCTCATTTTACTGATTATTGAATACTAATAAACTATTATAAAATAAATTGATGCGGTATAAAATCGCTCGCAAAAATGAAGCGCTACTTCCCGTACTATAACGAAATATGTTCAAGGCTATATTTAATATTTGCGTTTTTTCGCCATTTTCCGCCTTTTTCTCTATTTTTAGGAGAAGCTAGGCATTATGGTGAAAATATCAAAAGAGCAAAGTTGTAGAGCATAAAATTTCCTACAAATTTTGTCTTCACCGTTTTTTCGAATTCCGCATAGTTTCGGCGCTAGCGGCCGTTTTGCGCCGTTTTTCAGATTCTGTCGATAAATCACAGCGTCCAAAGAAAAGCCGTTGAAAAACTGCAACTACTACTTTGATCTCATTTAGTTTTTCATATAAATGCATAATTTTAGCTCAAAATTGCGAAAAAAATCCAAAATACCCATTTTGAGGGCTAAAACCGCGTAAATAGTGGGCTTCCGGGGTAGAAAATCGGTAGATTTTATAACTCCTTATTAAGAACCCTAAAAGGAAGCTCTCTGGCAATTTGCAGCCTGTGCCTAATTATTTCCGCTATATCGCTTTTTTCGGCTTAATTTACCTGTACTATTAATTTAACCCAGTTTTCTCGCAATTTTACACTGTTTCTTGCGGAAAAAACATTACGTGATATTTGCCGAAACTCCCTCCCTCCCCCACGTGAGATTTGGTGAGATTCGGCTCGACCCCCTCCCCCTAAACGCCTAATTTATGGATGACCCCAAAGTTGTTGATGTTTAAATTAAATAAACACAACACATGCATTCGACCATCTAAATGCAATCGGGAACTGTCATCGACTGCAATAGACTCGGTTCACTACAATCGAGGATGGGACTACCCATAACCTTCTATATTACAAGCCATGAACAAGGAAAATATTGAGAGCGAATTTCCGCTCAATCGGACTACAACTCGGTGAAGTCACGTTACGTTGTTAGTGTAATTTGGAGAATTTGGTAGTCCGATTCTCTCAATTGAGATTCTTGTTCATGGCTTGTAAATATAGAAGGTTATGGACTACCACTTTTTCGATCTAACATTCCTGCGACTGTTTGACGAGAATCGGACTAGGGGCCATTGTCTCACTCCAGTTTTGTCTTTATTGGATCACTTAATTGTCTAATATGAAGGATTATTAGCTCTACTTGATTGTATAGCACCTTCCGTCCTATGTCCCGTGATGGATTAAAGTAGCATAAGTAAAGTAAGTATGTGAGATAATTGGAGTTAATTTTAGTTTTATTCGCTTCTTCTTTAAAGCTTCTCAAATAGCTCAAATGTATTGTGTCGAATGCTCGCTCGAAATCTACGAAAGTAATGTATAATGGTGATTTCAATTCTATCGATTGTTCAATCTTAGGATGTTCGAGTGTATGGACAACTCGCGACCTTGCCTAAATCCTACTTTTTCTCAGTTTTTTTGCTACCATGTTTTGTATGGTAAAACCTCTCCAATTCCCGCATTCTTTTAAATCTCCTTTTTTGGCAAATTAATAATTATTGCCTCCATCCATTTATTTGGCAATCTTTCTTCGTTCCATATCTGTTTATCTGCTCTAATATAGGATGTAATATCTCTGATATTACTTAAATCTTGGCTTTGAACAAGTCCATGTCTCGGGCTTGATGAGTATAAAATTACACGTTCCTCTAGACAAGATTCGTACAGTTTCAGCTTTATCAACGCCTCGACGATCTTGCTTCACTTCGCGGTGTTGAAAGTATTTTTCACGTCAAGGGTTATCATTGCGCAAATCTTATTCATCCATTGCCACTCTTCCTAAGCTAGTCATCACATTGACAGCATCCGTTGTCGATCTAGCCTTTTTGAAGCCGAATACTCTTTCCGATAAGCCGTGTTCCCTCTTGGCGGTTGGAGTTATCATTTGTAAATCATCATCCGTTCGAAAAGCTCTCTCATAGTGTTTAGGAGACATCGGCCTGTAGGCCTGTAGACATGCTTCAGGATGAGCCCAAGGTTTTGACTCTTCCATTGGAATAGTGTTGAGCCGGACTTACACGAGGCAGTATATTTGTCCCTTACACGGTGTAAATTGTACTGAGGCCAAAAATAATGTCCTAATGGTATATGGGCATATTCACACAGTGCACATTCATGGCGCCTAAAACCGATTTTATAGATGAGAGAGGGAAGGGAGCGGAAGAACTTAACGAAACATTTTTCACGCAAAAGCAAACGCGTGAAAACTGGCACACATATAAAAAGTTACTTCTATCTCTTGCATTCTTTAGCTCTGTTTTTCTCTAACAAGTAAATTTCATCTGCAATACATTTAAGGAGTATCCACACACATCAGGGACGTGCCCGGGACGTTCGATTTTTGCTCCGGCCGGGACACGGACATGTGTGAACAAGTTCGTATAAAATGTACGCACCGATATTTTTTGAACCACTGGCGGAACACTAATATGTGTGGATACTCCTTTACTCGTTCACACATGTCCGTGTCCGGGTAGGGGCTCGTTCACACATGGCCCTGTGACGTCCCGGCCACGTCCCTGATGTGTGTGGATACTCCTTTAAAGGTTCCTGTATAGCATTCAAATTTACTACACTCATTTACGCCCCGTCTGAGTTGCTAGGAGTTGAATAAAACCGGTTTTACTCACCACAATTATGGCAGCGTGTGAATATGCCCTATGAGCGTGTATCGAGTTAAATAAAGCGAGGTGTGATTGTAAATTGTGGAAAGACATTTCTTCCTTCTTTTGCGGCAGTAAAATATCCAATTTAAAGTGAGCCGTGGTGAGATTGTAAATACGAACTGGATGGATGGAGACATTCTTACATTTTTCGAGGGAGTGAAGTTTTGCACTGAAGAGACAATTCTTACATTTTTCGAGGCAGTGAAATTTTGTACTGGAGACACATTTCTTACTTTTTTTTGCGGTAGCAATATTTCCAACTTTAAATTAGTCGAGGTGGGATTGCAAAATATAAATATACGGCCACGAAAACTAATTAGAAACAGTTTCATAAAAATTGCATTTATACAGTTTTTATGTTTTTATGTAGGAATCAAATTAAAGAATTACCACCACCTTCTCTTAAATTTTTTTTAAATATATATATAATGGTTGGCCTATTGAAGGAAATCGATAACAATATCATAATGAATTCTTAACAGGATTGCTCCTTAAAAACATAAAAAAAGGATAAATGCAATTTTTATGAGTGTTTCTAATTAGTTGTCCGCGGCTGTATATTGTGGAGGCATAGATTTCTTAGTTACTCTAAGGCAGTTTAATGCATATTAGATATAACTTGTAAAAATGATCTTCATTGGTATTTATTTTCTTCTTTTTTTTAATTTGCTTGGTTTTGTCATTTTGGCATTACAATCCCAACTAACAAACTCTCCAGAGCAAAACCCTTGCAAATTGTAAAATTATCTCATAGGACTCTCTTAACACTCTTCAATAGTCTCAGAACATAACTCTTTAAATGAAATTTAAATTAAGTCTCATAGTATTATTATTATGAGATAATAAGTCTACAAGAGCTACTAAGCCTTTCATTCTCATAATAAGATAATCTTTATTCTCTTATTTTGAGTGCAAGAAAACCTCTATTCTTATTGAGCGTTTTTTATGAAAACTTTACTTTCAAAGGTTTTAACTCTCAAAAAAAGGTCCTTATGACTATTAAAGTGTTATTATACTTATAAGAAAGTTCTTACAACACTTCAAGTATACACCGGTATGCAAGGCTCAAGAAATTTGCTCAAGAAAACTTCTGCATTTATTTCCCTAAGAAAAAATGACAGCAGTTCAGAAATTTTGACAGTTACTTATTTAATTGCAGACAATAAATAAATTGTTTTATGATTGCTTGGAATTAATGAAATTGTTTTAATTAGTAAAGAATTAAAAAAGAATTTAAAAAATCTGAATAAAAAACAACAATATGTAATTTTTTCCATTGCTGACAGTTACTTTCAATTTCAAAAACTACCTGAGACGTCAAGATCTCATGAACCGTTAAAATTTCTTAAGGAAATAAATGAATCGACACTTAATTCTGGAGGAAAAACTAAAATTTTATCAAAAGCACATCTGCGTGTCACTAAAAAACACGATATTTCTGGTGGGAATTTCTTGACTCTAGCATAGCCGGTTACAGAAATCGCTCCGCTGACCATTTTTTTGCATAGTTTTTAGATAGGCAAAGAAATTTCTTGAGCCTTGCTTACCGGGCTTATGAGAGGAAAGACTTTTACACTTATAACGAAAGTTAACCATCTTATAACCAGAGTTTTATTCTTATAAAAAAACTTTATAGTAAACCACCGAGCGGCCATACTTTCGCTTCATACAGAATTTTCTAGTAAAACCAAATTCCACAAATCAAGCTAATTTACTCAATTGAATATGTGAAAAATATAAAAAGTTATGTTTTTTCAGAAGATATACGAATTTGGATTAAATTATTGACCAATACTAAAGTTTTTATTTTTCCACAAGAAAAAAAATTTCATAAAATATATTAAATTTTGATTATTTTCAAGACGCTTTGATTTATTATCAAAGTAAAATGGTTATTATTATCAACAAAATTTCAAGCGCAATAAAATAGCTTATATTTTCGCTAAAAATCTCATACATAATAAATATTAAATTCTAGTCTGTTTTAATCCATTTTGAAAGTGTTATATCGAATAGTTTCATAAGACAGTTATTTAGAGCAAAAAATTCTCATAAGAAATTATTTTTATCGTTGAACTCTTTTCCATATATTGCTCCCTTTTTAACAGTTCTGTTAAAGAAAGTATAGCTCTTATAGCAAGATTATGTTAGTTATTGTGATAGCCTTACGAGAGTACTTCAATACTCTCGTAAAAATTCAAATAGTTTTCTTATGAGAGCTTCGTACCCTTACAAAGAGAGTTAACGAATTTTTATAAAACAAAAATAACTCTCATAATTGTGCCATTTAATTCTGACAACGCATTCATAAAGCACTTGTAAATTTTGAGAGTGATACTCTTTTAAAAAAAAGTCGAAGTTCCTCTCATAAGACATTAGTAGAGTCTTATGAGACGAAATTTGTTACTTGGGATAGCACCTCGCCTCATTTGAAGTATGACATGGTACTGGCTCAAAAGAAAAAAGAGGCACCTCTTACAAACTCTTCTTCCCTTAGGCACGCTTTGAATACTTCAGCGAAGCCAACTGGTGCACCACTAGCCGGCAGCCAATAAACAAAGACATTGAACTCATTGGGTGCCTTCCATTTAGACACAGAAAGACAATTGTGTCCGACACAGCGTGTCGCTCTGTGTCGTTCTGTGTAAGCCCAAATGGAACACATAAGTTCATGAAAAATCCGCCACGGCACACTTTCCTCGTTTTTATTTTTGTTTGGCAAGTAAATCGTAAATTTTATGTTGATAATTTCTTTAAATTAATTACCCGACAGCTTATAAATGCTGGGTATCTTAAAAATGAAACAATAGCTTTGTTTCTTTACGCAAGTTTGGGATCCTCCGGGATCAAGAATTCGCACGAACGTACAGTTTTTTGTTTCTTTACTTTCGTGAAATGCCAAAATGAGGGGAAATTACGTGGCAACATCGCTTCCCCTATTGCAATAATTTTCACGAAGTATTTTGCTTGGGTACGTAGGCCATTTTTTCTTGGATGTTTTACCGAATGTCAAATGTGACTGGCATTTCAGTTGTGAATTTGAAAAACGTAAAACTACGCATGCTACCTTCCTTTTTTTCACTAATGTTCATTTTTTAGCTTTTATGACTGAATAATTAAATCTTTTCTTTTTAGTTTATATCACTGAATTAAATCTTTTCTAATGACATATAAAAAAAATAAAATGACATTTTATTTTTCTTCTTTTTATAAAGAATTTGCACGAATGTGTTTCTTTACTTTTTCTTTCTTGCTTGAACTTTCTCCCACCACACGAGCAAGTTTTTTCACGAACATTTTTTGCATGAATAGTAAAGAAACAGAGCTAATATTGTTGTAATTATAAATTAACGATCACATTTCAATTGGCGAGGGTTGGTAGCATTGTCTTAGTTGTGCCCGGCTGTGTCTAGCTGTGTCGTTGATGGAACACTTCTGTGTCGGACACAGTGTAACACTGTGTCTCTCTGTGTCTAAATGGAAGGCACCCATTGAATCGTGTCGAATTCAACCCCACCAAAAACCAAGTACTGTCTTGTTTCCAATAAAAAGTGCAACACCTCTCCATCTGTGACAGTGGGTGAAGTTGAACTAATGGGCGACCCATCCCTACACATCTTAGGCGTTACATTAGCCAAAGACTTGCGATGGAATGGCCACATATTCCAAATCGCCAAACAAGCCTCCCAGTGTTTGGGATTTCTTAAGAGGTGCAAGTTCTTCCTCCAGCTGTAATATACAAATTCTACATTCGGTTTCTTCTCGAATTCAACTCTCTCATTTGGGGCGTCGCTTCAATAACCACCTTGGCGTGGTTAGATAAAATACAAAAAAAGGGCCCTTAAATTGAGCCACCGTAGCAATGTAGCACTACTGACAACATTTTATCGCTACTAGATATCATAGCGACTGTTCCAGCGAAATAAACGCTCTCCTGCCTCCACGGCAATCTTATGCCCGCAACACGGGTTTAGCCCCCTCATCTCACTCCCACCTCCTGCAATCCGTCTTTTCGCGCACTCAACAAGCGTTTCTAAATAGAACAACTCGACTGTGGAATACTCTTTCGCAGTCAGTATTTCCGCGTTCCTACAACAACCAAGAGTTCAAGCGCAGGCTTCACCGTCACCATCTTCAACACTCCCCCGCCCAATCCCCATAACCCTTAACCTATTCCCTCCGTACTAAGCTTCTGCTAGACATTGCGCCATGACGTGACATATAACATAACGGACTGGTAGTACAAAGGGTGATTCAGACGAATCCAAAGGGCTCAGACGAATCCTTCAGCTCACACATTATTCTTCGTGTTTTTGCTCTCTTTCAACTTTGAATCAATTTTCGTGGAGGCAATGGTGGATGATTTACTGGAAGAACACGATAGGTTTTATTAGGATTCGAACCACCCTACCTTTATCTTATCTGCACCGAACCAAACTTGCATCTAATTCTCTACCATGACTTTTTCAACGTTTCCGGTGACTCTCAACGAAGATACTTAATTTCGTAACTGGAGGATAACTCCACAACTAGGATCGCAAATATATTATTAATCAATCGGCAAATTTAAAAAAAAGTACTACATAAAGAAAAATACAAATACTTTTAAAAGAAAATAACTCATTTATTTTTTCTAATCTTAGATGCATAGCTAAATATCTTTCAGTGTTCATTAGAAGCTAGATTATTAACAAAACGAAGTTCTACAGGCACGCGTAACACTTAAGTCAATATTTTTAAATTAAAGTAATGGTATTTTAAAATTTTCAACAAATCAACTACCTCAAACAGTTCTTAGAATGATACCTATGTATTTTCAACAGAAACAACTTAAAAGGTATTTTTAAGGTAAACAAGAAAACTGTCCAAGTAATACTCATTAATTAAATTTTAAAAATATTTACTTAAGTTTAATAGTTGAAACCTGTAGACTTCACCGGGGTTGTTTTTTGTTTGTTTAGTATTCATCATTTTCAAATGGATGGAGTGGGTGTCCTGTAGCACTGTAAATTAAAAAAAAACAATTTTAATTAGTAAATAATCGTGATAATTTTATAAAGTATTGTCTTTGAAAAAAAGCGGGCTAAATGAATTATGATAAATTTGCAACGTTTAAAGTTTAAATAGTGTTAATATCTTTATTAGCAATGTAGCGATGGGAAATTATTATTTCGTGGTCGCTAAATTTATTAATTACAACTGATTCCTATTCGAGTCTACTCTACTTCTGCATTTATTAAAAGGTCAAAATTGCTTGAAATGGTCTGAATTTTATCCCAACACTAGAATAGCATCACAATGAAGTGGGCTCCCTAGTGGGGGAGCAGCGATTTCATCCGAACCTAACCTAAGATCCATCGTAACTGACGGAGCCTTAGTGTGGTAGCATAGAATTATAGTTAACAGGGGTGGAATCACGTAACTTGTTTCAATCGACCTCTTCATACAAAAATTTTTGTAACACTTGAATTTTTGTATGAAGAGGTCGATTGAAACAACTTACGTGATTCCACCCCAGTATAAAGTAAATTAAGCAAGAATGGCCCACCTTTGCATCACCGCAAGAAGTCCGCGCCTAGTTTGGTCAACCCCTTCTTTCTTTATGCAAGATAGTCTGATAATTGTTGAAGCGTAGAACGAGCATTGGTTGGCTCGATTACTGAACACTGCTCCGTTAATTACCATCTACGGAGGATGGGAAGAGCAAGAGAGCAGTACCTAAATTGCATGCTTCCCTCGACAAGGATAAAGTCTGCCCTTTATGTTTTTTTCCACTGACTCGTGATAGCGGGAACAGAGTCACGTTGTTTAACATTGGTTAAGTTTAATTTGAGCGACTATTTGTTGAATCTTTTGAGGGAATCTTGTGAACAACAATTACTTTCTTTTCCCAAAATTTGCCGAGGATATAAAAGGACTTACTGTTTCGAGGTGGTTCAGTTCGAACGACAGTGTTTAATAAAGGGAAGGCCTGAATGCAAAAGTGTTTCAATATAGAAGATCCTATGTTGAAAAATAAAATTATATAAATTTTTATATTGATCAATTGATCAGGTCGGTTACTTTTTAATGCACATTCGTAGATAGAAGACGAATGAAAATTATGACTTTAAATACTAGATCTATTAACCTGGGGATTTACATTAATGCTACCTAGTGAATTGCTTGTGTGTATACGCGAAAGACGTTTATAGGGAAATGTACTAAACAAATTGGGGTTTGTAGTGTCAAAGCTAATCACATGAACCTTCTTTTCAACACGGCAATAACTAAGTTTAATTCTACTTAAGCAAATAGTAAATAAAATCATTACTAAAAAGCTAAATTAAAATTCTGTACCGATAAACCATAATTTTTCTTTTCTTTAGTATTCATCATGAAAGGGATATTCTTTAGTTGCTACGTCACTGAAATTTTATAAAATAATATATTTTTATGAAGAAAATAAATAAAATTAAGAAATTATAACTTCTTAGCACATAGATACTTACGATTCCATTGCCACAAAGCGTCCATTCACGTTGAAGCCATCAATTATCTTCACATCATCTTCGCTAAGTTCAAAGTCGAACACTGCAAAGTTATCAGCAATGCGCTGTTTAGTAACTGATTTTGGAATGCAAATGTTTCCTCTTTGAAGTTGATAACGAATAAGAATTTGTGCAGCAGCTTTATTGTACTTTTTAGCCAGATCCAATATCTAATAACAAATAATGTTTACTAAAGGAAATGTTTTGCTTAAATATTACAAGTATTTTACCCTAGGATCTTCCAATAGGACAGGATCACCAGGCTTTGCCCATGGTCGGTTTGGAGAACCAAGTGGACTGTAAGCTGTTACTGTGATATTTTTCGATTTGCAATATTCCATCAGTTTCTGTTGATTTAAGTATGGATGGCATTCAACTTGATTATTAACTGGTGCTATATGGCATACTGCCAAAATCTTTTCAATTTGTCTTTTATTAAAGTTAGAGACTCCAATTGATTTAACAAGTCCATCAGCAACAAGTTTCTCCATTTCTCTCCATGTATCGACGTGATCAACATCAGAGTAAATAATGTTTCCATCAGCATCTCTTGGGAAAAGTTCGTCTCCTTCTTTGTATCCCATGGGCCAATGGATTAGATATAAATCTAAGTAGGTCATTCCTAAGTTTGCAAGCGTTTTTTCACAAGCACCGCGGACTGAATGTGGATGATGGAATGTATTCCATAATTTACTGGTAATAAATAAATCTTCCCTAAAATTTTAGTTTAAATTACTTTTAGTATGATTTCTTAATTTAGAAAATAATGAGTTGTCTAGACCTCTTTATTTTTCCTTCGTTAATTTTCTCTGCAACGCCTTGTCCAACTTCAGTTTCATTGCCATAAACGTATGCGCAATCGATGTGTCGATAGCCCACGTCAATAGCATCTTTAACGGCTTGTGTTACTTCGCCTGGTGGACTCTAAAAATAAAATAGAATAATGAAAATATTAATATTTTTTTAAATAGCAGTTGTAATTAGCAGGAATTAATAGAGGAATATCAGAAAGATGGGTGGCCTAGAGAGAAGTTATTTTACACAATATCGAATCGTGAATCGTTGTCATATCATTGATTAATTGAGTTTGTTTATGACAAGTTTCCTATGCCGCGTGAATTCTAAAGCTAATTTTATATTCCACTCGATACACCTAATTTATTTCTCAACAAACCGCAATCTGACTACTGCTACACCGCGTTTATGTTTATATTCATATCAGCAAAGATTTTGATTGCATAATAAATCTAATAAAAATTGTCTTATATATTGGCCAATTTAGAATGTTTGAGCTTGTAAGGGTGCAATAAAGACGAACAGGCCATTAATTTAAGGGCTGGTAGTAGCATAATGGAAGTAAGGAGTTATAGAGGAGCGAAGGTGGCCACCGATCACTACTTAGTTGCTGGCAAAACGAATGAGGCACATCCTATAAATTAAGAAATAAAGAAACAAGGCAAGAGTATGAAAGAATATTAACAGGAAAATCGAAAGAGATAATAAGGGACTGTTTTGAAGTTGTTGTGAAAACCAGCAGTGTTCAGATCTACACCAGAGAAGATTGAGGAAACTTCCAGCTTCAGGGTCGGCTGTAGGTAATGTTTTATCCTTCCCCTCACTAATTCTCCAAAAATACTACCACCTGCCTTCCTAATTGTGCTAGTGACTTTCAGGCGGGGTTACTGGCAATCTTCAAAGCTTACCCAGGAATACAGGCTATCGGATTTTCAAATGCAAGCAGTCGTCCCCCAACTTTGCTCTCTTGCAAAACATTTGCACAAATAATTCTGGATATTGCAGAGTTAGATTTGAGCAAATTTTGTGCAAAACCTTTGCATAAAGCGTTGCTACTAGGGTATTACTTTTTTTGGGTGGGCAAACGATAAAGGACCGGGGTATGGCTGGAAACTGGCAAAAAGTGTCGCCAGTGACAAAAACATCATCGCGCCCAACAAAGAACAAGAAGAAGCAATTGGAAGATAAGAGCGGATGCGCTTTTCATAACTACGGCAAGCGTGATTTCCTTACGCGGAGATCCTGAAGAAGTTCAGATCGGACACTTCCTTAACGAACCTCGGGGAAGAGGTCTTTTAATGGAGCTGAAGACGGGAGAAGACAGAATGCTGGTCCTCGAGCAGTGATATCCGCGAGAGACAGGGCAATTAAGGGCAATCACGAACCAGGTAACGATCAAGATCAGAGACCTGGACGAGATCACTTCCAAAGGAAAGTGCGAAAAGGATTGCCTTTGGAAAATCCCCTGGGCTGGACGGTATACCGAACAGAGCGGTGAAGCTGGCAGCTAGCACTTGAGAACATCTTGGACCATATGATAAGGTCGGAACGGAAGGCGTGTGGAGAATGATGGAAGTTGCGCTAAAGGCCATAAACCAGAAGCTCAAGCAATACGAAGCCCAAAGAAACACAGAAAAACAAAAAAAAAGCAAGGAGAGATAGGAGCTAACTAGCTAAACGGCTAGACTATTCCGGCTCTGGTGAGCCCTTTCGAGGGGCTCCTTTTTAGGCGTCATGCTAATGAAGCCAGGCTGAAGTAATGCTTTTACGGCTCGTATTGGTCTGGTCTGGACTTGAATGTCATGCAAAAAGGGTTGGTGAGTTTAGTCAGTAGGAATCTGATCTTACCTTTTGGGTCCGGACCGCCAGCGGTGTCTCCTATAGTGGGCATGGCGGCCTTAGACACGCGGTCGCACACATTCCCTGCCTCTAGACCGACGTAAGGTTCTCACCACTAAAAAAATCAAGCGACTTGCAAAGGGGTGGTATATTTTTTTCATGTGCAAAAACCAAGAGGAGTCCACTGATGCCAGTTAATTTACATTATGAACTTTTAGCATTGTATTTTTTTATGTGAAAGACTACACTAGTTCAGAGGTAAATCTTTGTACTATCGATGGTTCTATCATTCAGTGAAATGTTGAACTTTAAGCTCTACTAATATTAGAAAGAAGAGTGAGAGAACTGACAACGCCAACACACGACACCAGTTCCCAATCCAATATTACCGTGATAGAGAGCTTACTTCGGTGATTGAATAGGAGATGGGTTCCTGGCTTATTATCCTTAGAGGGGATAGCAGGAGAAAAGCAGGGGATTTTTGTAAAGAGTGAAGACAAAAAAGAAGGAAAGTTACATATATCTAGGTTGGAAAAATGGAAAGGCGGCTGCGTGTGGATTCAAACTACGAATCTCTGGGATGATAGTCAGACGAGTTAACCCCTAGGCTTCTGAGGCCGGCACGAAAACCATCCGAATATCAGAAGGCGCAACCCATCGCTTAAGAAACCTATGGTATATTTCCTTATAAATATATTTGGTACAGCCATCAATTATTAACCAATTCATCTTAAGCTACGTATGGAAACTAAAGGTAACAGTATTTTAACTCTAGTCCAGACGGCGTTTCAATTTTAACATTATCCGTGTATTTCATGCCATTAATAGTATATTTTACAAAATTTTACTATCGCCTTTTTTTGAAAAGGTTAAGGAACAAAAATTCCAACAATAAAGCCACCGAAAGTAGTGCCAAGCTAATGAAGAAAACATCGACAGTTTTTTAAATAAATGTTCGCAATGTTATCTGAGAGCGGCACATGTATGTAAATGCGTCGTTATCACTTAAATATTACATAATAGGAGAACAAAACAAATGCTTGGTGGCAAATTAATTACATAATCAAGGTAATATTACAAAAAATTTTTTTATTTTTTTTAACGAAATGCTTGTGAACTACAATTTCTAGTACAATTTATAAAATCTGCAAATCATGCAGCTTTGCACAAATGGTTAATCTTAATTTTTGAAGTGTTTCTTATCAATCCGATCGCGGTTATTGATGTGAAAAATAATACATACATATTTTTAATGTGTTGGATGAGTAAGTAGAATAATTAAAAGTGCACAAAAAAGCAGATCACACTGACATTGGATTTAAGAATTTTTAGTATTTTTGTTTCATTGATAAGCATTAATATTCGTTCCATATTGGAAGTCTGTGAATATATTTTATATGCTACAGGTTATCACATTTTTCGACAGAACGTTGAACTTTTTGTAGATTTGTTTGAGTTCTAACCGTAACTACTGATATTTTTATATACATTTTATAGCCATTTAGTTACAGTAGATATTCAGAAACGTTGTGAATGTGAGCTTGTTTTAGGGATGATATCATTGTAATTATAAAAATACATCAAAAGTAAAAAAAATAAACAAAGGGCAAAGGTTCCAAGAGAAGCGAACGGCTAACAAAGGCCTCGGAAGGTGGTCACACGGTTTGTCACTTCTATCAAAACCCGAGAGGAGTCACTGCAGATGAACCCCTAGCAGCTGTTAGCAAGTCCTAATACTCCTTCCCGCAGCCCCGCCGGGAAGGAGCTAGCGGGAGGCAGTCGAATGGCGAGTTCTTTTAAGTCGGTTGTGCTTAGGCTTAGCAAGCCACTCCCACAAAAACACTTTTGTTACGAATCGGCAAACAATACCTCGAAACCTGATGCATAATTCAACGACAACCAGAAACCAAAACACTAAGGGCAAGCTTTTCAAACGGGTCAAATATAACAGATTACGCCACAAGACCGAAGGCGGTGTCAATACAGGGGCGGTTTCAGAGGGGGGTAATTGGGTAATTACCCCCCCTAAGAATTTGTGTTTCGCTTATTTATTTTTATTCTTAAAAATTACCACAATTTCAAACAAACAAGATAAGTTATGGGGAATCTAGTCGGCGATATATGACGGTGAATTTTTCCAAAACTGCTGGAGAGTCGTGGAAGGGACCGATACCCGAGACTCCCACTAATATGGCACGCTATGGCTGATTCCACACGAGCGTACACAGGACACGACACGAGTCGGCTGCAAAGTGGTTTATGAAGAAGAGGGTGAGAGAGGACGATGGGGAGGGCACACAAATTTGAACGATCTTTTCAGCAGATTTTTGATCTGTGTTTGCTTGAATATCTGACCATTTTGTAAAAAAATCAAGATAGCGGTTCCAAAATGGCGCCCGATTTTTGCAATTGTGTTCCCACAGACAGATAGAATATAATTAGTTGTGTCGCGTCATTCCAAATTCAAAATGGCGGATTACTTTCTGCCTCACAACCCCCTCAGAATGGGTATCGAATGAAAGGGTAAGACGATTGTAATGCAGTAATCTGTCTGACGTCATTTTGATTCTAATATGGCGGCCACCACAAAATGGCGAAAAACATATAATAGACTAAAAAGTAGGAAAGAAAATTTATGTAATATGTTTTATCAAATCAATATAAATAAATATATGGGTTCATTTGCTTCCTTTGCCTATCTATACTATTATATAAAGAGAAAAGATTTGATTGTTCGTTTGTTCCGGATAAACTCAAAAACTACCGAACCGATTTTAAAAAATTCTGTCGCCAATAGAAAGCTCTATTAACAGCGAGTAACATGGGGTATACTCGTATATGACCGAAATTCGAAATGGAAGCAGAAATATGGTTGAATTTGCCAATTTTATTCCGATTCCAATGAAAGTGGGTATCTAGAGGTTTTTAAGGTCGCAAATAACGAATTTGCTGTCAAAAATTATAAATTCAAGATGGCCGACGAATTTGCAAATTGTGTTCCGATTCCAATGAAAATCGGTATCTGAAATTTTTCAAGGTAACAAACAATGAATTCATGATCAGAAATTATAAATTCAAAATGGCCGTGCCAATATAGCGGACGAATTTTTTTAAATTTGTTCCGATTCCAATTAAAGGTGATATCTAGGGGTTTATAACGTCGCAAATAACGAATTTTTGGTCAAAACTTATAAATTCAAAATGGCCGACGAATTTTCAAATTGTGTTCCGATCCCAATGAAAATCGGTGACTGGGTTTTTTTAAGGTAGCAAATAACGAATTTATGATCAAAATTTATAAATTCAAAATTGTGGGACCAATATACCGGACGAATTTTGCCAACTAAGTGTCATTTTCTGGTTAACTGTATGTAGGTTGTTCAAGAGTTGGAAAATCGGAAAATCTTGACATTCTAGCTACAAATGGAAAAACATTGAACATAGTGTATCCTGAAGCTCTCTAAGCAATCGGTTCAGAATGGATCAACAAGGTTTTTTGGTGAAATGGTAAGGAGAAGCGGAAATGTGGGATTTATATGGGTTCCAGCTAGTTGTATGTAATTTAAGATAATCGTCGGAGCTGACACGCACTTTTAATTTTTTTTTGATGTTGATTGTTTTGTATTTATGCAATAAAAAAATATTTAAGTTTATTTCTTTTTTTAAAATTACCCCCCCCTAAGCCAGTTGGCTGGAAACGCCCGTGTGTCAATATGCTGACTACTAATCTAACAAGGGCCGCAATGGATATAAATAAGAATTACGCAATGCTAACCTTTGAAGTGAAAAAAGCAAATCGGGAAGTAAAGCAAGATCGTAGAAGCGTTGTTAAAGCTGGAAACACCCTGGTATCTAGTGCGCATTGTGATAACATTCCAAGTAGGTAGAACACAGCACTGCAAGTTAGATGATGGAATAAGGGAGTAGGAATAGGAACTTCTATGACCCGGAATATGCAGGAGAGACCAGGAATCTGCCCAGCGGTCAGTCCATCGCAGCGCGGCGGAGGAGGTGGGATGAGACTACTAAGGGCCGTTGGACTCATAGACTCATACCAAATGTGAAGAAGGGGGTTATGACGGAACATGGGGAAGCGAGTTACAACTTCACACAGTTCCTGAGTGGGTACTAGAGCATTCCTCACCGCTTCAGGTTGGACGATTCCAGTGCCGGATTTACATAAGGGCACTTGGGGCACGTGTCCAGGGCCCCCCCATAATTGGGGCCCCTGAAATTGTGAAAAAAGTGATATACAGTCACATGCGTGCGTGTGCGGTCGCACGAAGGTGCTGTCACAGCGAATAGCAATAACGGCATAGTGCAGACACCTTCGCTTCGTATGAGCGAACACCATTTGCACGCATGTGACATGGGGTGGTTTCCGAAGCCCAAAGCGGGTAGGTTTTGTTTCTAAAAATTGTCTTATATCTAGGAGGTGGATGTTCATCAAAAATTTGGACTTATTTTGGAATAAAAATTTAGGGGTTGCTGTGGGGGTGGCTTCCAATTCACCGATAGGGTTGATTTTGGTCTTAAAAAATAGCTTACAGTTAGGGGTATTTCTACAAAAAATTAAATAATAAGGGTTGTCCTGGGGTAGTTTTCGACCAAGTTAGAGGGTTGGTTTTATTTTTATCGAATTCGGCATACCCAAATTAGTAAAAGGTGACTTTATCAGCAGGGTGTATCAACTCGCCCGCAGGTAAATTTTTTTTTATATTTCGTTCATTTGTACGTTCAGTTCTTCAAGTGCCTAGCCTTACAAGGGCCCCCACATGAAAAGTGCCCAGGGGCCTCTCAAACGTAAATCCGGCCCTGGACGATTCACCGTTCTGTCCAGAATGTCTAGACGATAAAGAGGACGCGGTGTATGTAGCAGAGAAAGGCAACGAAATGCCAGGAGAGATAACAGCTAAATATTTGATTCAGCCCTGTGATGCAATAGCGCGTTAGTCGATCAAGCGGGGAAAATGAGAGTTAAGAACGAGGTGGTTCTATTTTACGGCGGGACTAAAGACCCACAGAACCGAGAGAAAGGAACTTCTCGGTAGAATGCTGTCCACCTTCCGACACACCTACGGGCACTTATGTTGCTAGTCAATTGAGTAACGACATACGTGCGACGACTACTGTACAATTACGTAAAGGCTTTTAACGAGTGCGGTTACATAAGAATGCCCTTATAGCGCCAATTGGATCCAAGACAAGGAAGGAAGACAGTTCCACAATCGAGTAGTTCTATTTATAAACGATCTTCTAAACCGTAAAACCGTAATGTGCGCGAAAAGGAAGGCTGCAGTGTGTGGGGGTGAGCCGAGTTGCCTTGTGTTGCGGGAAAAAAGTTGCCGTGTAGGCAGGAGTTTATTAATTTTAGTGGAGCAGTCGCTATGGTAATAGCGGTAAAACTTGGTGAGGGCTGCTACATTCCTACGGTGGCTTAAAGGGTCTATGGAGAAGGTTGCTATCGCCAATGAGTTTGATGGTGCGGTTTTTCACCCTGTTCAGCCAAGTCAAGGTGGTTTTGGGACGCCCGCCCAGATATATGAGTTGTATTCAAGACGGAGCCGAATGTATGACTTGTAGATTGTAGCCAGGGCAGCTAGCTGAAGGAGGAACTTACATCTTTTGAGGAATCCCAGGAATTGATAAGCTTGTTTGGCGATTTGGAATATGTGATTACTCCATCGCAGATCTAAAGATAAAGTAACGCCTAGGATGTTAAGAGATGGGTCAGCCTTTAGATTATTTTTGCCCATTGAGCTAGAGAGAAGGACGGTGCAGGTTTTTGTAGAGATATGACAGTACTTTGTTTTGGTTGCGTTGAATTCGACACGATTCTTGCGGCCCCAATCAAGAAGGAGTTCAATGTCCCGTTAATAGAGTTGGTCTAGGAGGCAAGGTCTGGCACGTGCTTGTCTTATATTGTGGAAGGCGTAGGAGTAACGCAGAATACCGTAAACGGCAAAACTACCCAAGTAGACAAATGTAACCGCAGTTGCAAGTTTACTTAAGTTTCAATGTAACCTAAGTTGCACAGATGTTGCCCAACGGTGATTTGTAAACTTGTTTCAAGGAAGTTTTAGAGAAACTCGAAATTAACTATTGCTTTAAATTATCAGTTTCCATTTTTCCTAAATGAAACTTGAATACTCAAAAGAAACTAGTTGATAACCTAGTGTAAACCGCGGTTTCAGACTAGTTTTATATGGGTATATTTGCAATGTTCAAGTTTACTATATTTCCAGTGACACTTACAATGCAACCCGAAAAAAACCTTCATTTAAGACGCTGGTTTCAAACTAGTTGCATTAGGGTGTTATTCATGGTTACATTGAAGTCTTAAAAATACTGTTCGGTTCTAATTTCGCCATTATAAATTTTAGCATTGCGCAGAACGCTTGTAAAAGTGAAAGAGTTAAAGAGGTATTTATGAATTCGAAAAATGTTGTGTTAAGTATTTTTATGTATAGAAAATTGCTGAAAATTAAAAAATAAAAGAAGTGGAAAAATTACATTTAAAAATTATAGTGAGTGAAAGTTTATTATACGAATTTAAAAGTCGTCCATTAATATTTAGAAATTCAGAAGATTTTGCATATTTGGAGTTTTATATAAATAAATTAAGTGCGCAACTGTATTTGTGGTAATTTTAACGTATTTTGGTTTATTTTAACTTAATACCTTTTCAGATAAGAAAACTTTCTAGGTTTGAGGGCTTAAATGTAACAAAAACTGCAAGGACTAGACTGTCATTTGTTTTTGATGGTATTTATTAATAAAATATTCTTGGGAGGAAGGGCCACAAAAGCGAATTTCCAATCTTTTAAGGAAATAAACTTTGTTATAAGTTCTGTTGTAAGTAAAACTCATACAGAGTACACAGAACATTACCACAGCAACATCATGAAGGAGTACCTAAAACACTGCAAGACGAGACTTAATCGCCGATGGTAATTGGCTTGTCATTTATCTAAAAATATAAATACTGATTTCTATTTTTTCCAGTACTGAACCATGCAGCAGTACTACATTGCAGAATAATGCTGAAATTGCTACACATGAATATCCTAGAATATAATATACATATATGTAGTAATATAATATATCTTGAGCTAAATTTCTCAATTACATATTGTAGTTGTAATTACATAAACATAACTGTAATTACATAACATAACTAAAATAAAGAAACCATTAATGAACAAGAGTTTTGTTTCTAATCTACACATCGTCGGTGTAGTCTACTAATACCTCGTAACTCCAATGTACATTAATAAATTGCAATTACGAGACATTAGTACTTCACCGACGATATAATAATCTTGGTTTCTTCCAAGTTACAAATTTACTCGAAAAAATGCAACGTTTTCGCAACGTTGCAAATATATGTTTCGAAACCGTTTATTTTCGGTTTAAAGCATACTATGGTTGATTGGTAACCTTTCAATAACGTTATATAAAGCGGTTATAGCACCGTTTAATTGTAGTTAAATTTTCACTTTAGTTACAAAATTACGTAACAAATCAATGTACGGTGACAGTTTTAGCAACTGGTATAACAACGTTTCAGACACCAATTCTGTTCCAGCAACTGAAGTTATGCAACTGTTTCGGAACGGTTTTACAACTAGATTTGTCTACTTGAGATATGAAGTGGGTTGGAGGGGAGTGAGAGCAGATCATTGATGAATATTAAAAAGAGAGCAGGTGAGAAAATCGCCTCTGGGGAAACGCCGGCCGAGATGGAATGAGGGTTGGATTCAACGCCATCCAATACTACCTTGATTGAACGGCCAGAAAGAAAGCTCTCAAACCAGTTTCTTAGAGCTGAGTCGATACCAATAGCTTGAAGTTTAGACAGCAGAGCGGGATGCCATATAGTCCAGTCAAATAAGGCAAAAAAGAGGTCAACCTCAGAATGAGAGGTAATAAGCTGAAAATTTGTATGACATTTTTTTTGGCATTCTAAATGATGTGTCAATTAGTGTTGGGTAGGACACGATTATAAAATGAGTTTGTAAGAGGTGCCTCTTTTTTCTTTTGAGCCAGTACAATGTCATACTTCAAATGAGGCGAGGTGCTATTGTAATGCCAAAATGACAAAAACAAGCAGATTAAAAAAAAGAAAGAAAATAAATAACAATGAAGTGCATTTTTACAAGTTGAATTGTAATATTCATTAAACTGCCTTAGAGTAAGTAAAAAATATATGCCTCCACAATGTACAGCCACGGACAACTAATTAGAAACAGTTTCATAAAAATTGCATTATACATTTTTTATGTTTTTATGTAGCAATCCTGTTAGGAATTATTATATTGTTATTGATTTCCTTCTATCATTATATATTTAAAAAAAATTCTGGGAATTCTTTAATTTGATTCCTACATAAAAACTGTATAAATGCAATTTTATGAAACTGTTTCTAATTAGTTGTCCGCGGCCATATATTTATATTTTGCAATCCCACCTCGCCTAATTTCAAGTTGGAAATTCTGCTAGAAGTAAGGAATGTGTCTCCAGCACAAAATTTCACTCCCTCAAAAAATGCAAGAATTATCTCTTCAGGACAAAACCTCACTCCTCGAAAAATGTTAGAATTGTCGCTTCATGATAAAACCTCACTCCCTCAAAAAATGTAAGAATTGTCTCTTCATGACAAAACCTCACTCCCTCGAAAAATGTAAGAATTGTCTCTTCATGACAAAACCTCACTCCCTCGAAAAATATAAGAATTGTCTCTTCAGGGCAAAACCTCACTCCCTCGAAAAATATAAGAATTGTCTCTTCAGGGCAAAACCTCACTCCCTCGAAAAATGTAAGAAATGTCTCTCCATCCAGTTCGTATTTACAATCTCACCACGGCTGTTTAAAGTGGATATTTTACTGCCGCAAAAGAAGTGAGAAATGTCTCTCCCGTTCGTGTGTACAATCTCACCTCGCCGCAGTTCAAATTGGATATTTTACTGCCGCAAAAGAAGGAAGAAATGTCTCTCCACTAAGTAATTTACAATCACACCTCGCTTTTTTTATCTAGATACACGTTCATATACAAGTAGGACATTATTTTTGAACCGGGACATTTAAAAAAACTGAGGCCTCAGTACAATTTACATCGTGTAAGGGACAAATGTACTGCCTCGTGTAAGTCCGGCTCAACACTAGTGTCAATAGTCTCATATAATCTCGTGTCCACGTCTTAAGATATTAGAGGTCAAAAGTCACAAAAATCAGTTTATCGGAAATATCTCGTAAATTATCGGCTTTACGTAAATTTTGGTTAAGTAAAGTTTGTTCATTAGATAAATCTACATAAGTGTCCTATACCGAATTTACGTAGAACCAGTAGTTTTCGAGATGAAGGGCTGAGAAGTCTTGGCATCGTGCTGCATTCGTTTCCGCGCGATCTCTTAGGTTGAATGCAAGGAGCGTTTTTTACATGGTGTCTCCGTAGGCCTAATCCATGGGTTACAAGTTATGATAAAATTTTGTTGATTATCTCTCCATCTCTTGTATTTCCAACTCTTCCATATTGTCATCTTCATCTACAATCATCTCAGAAGAAAATAATGAAATGTGGTCGGCGTTATCATCGTTGAACTCATATTCAACGGTTGTATCCTCGGACATACTATTGAGAAAAGACTGCCCCGACAAGAGCCATATGCTACGGAACATGACAATCTTAATTTTCTGCATTCACTTGACACATTTGCCTCTGAGAACTGCCAACTGGAGATTTCCCAGCGGGATTCTCTTTATTTTGGGGTCACAAATAATTTTTCAAAACTCCATAAAGCCAACTAACCGACTACTCAAATTACGGAGGGTCAAAGGTACGTGTATCAAGTGAACCGCGCGTGGTGTATCAGTTTCGGGTCAAGAAGAATTTGAGGCGAACAGAGATGCCAAAAAATCGGCCTTGGGTTTGCTTTCCTTTGTCAACTCCTTCACATGACTGAATGGAGGGGTTATGGGAAAGGTAACATTAAGGTTGCTAAACAGACCTTTAATATAAGTAGACTTTTAGCGAATATAATAATTAGGAATTAGTTCAGATGTACAATTCATTCTATTTAACTTCAATTAACAACAGGACACTTGATTTTTTCGCTGTCCATTATAATTTAGCACACAAATTCTAATAAGCTAAAATGGGTATAATTTTATCCGAGGTAAAATCGAGCATTAAAGTTCTAATCGCCTTACTAATTACAATTTGCACAACAGTTTCAATTATAACAAATTCATTACATTACACATTTGATTTTCTTAACAACGAATCTTAACCGAAAACATCTGCATTTATAAGGTTTTTACCAGTCAACGAAACTAATCCCACCAAAGTATAGAGATGTCAAATATGTCACCACAAGCAACGTCGAGCAAAATAATCAGTTTCTGCCGCGATAAAAGTTGAAATTATTAAATAAAGCTTTTGAATTAAAAATTTATAAGTACGTGATTATGTAACAAATAATTTCTTTCCAGAAATTTGTTGGATTTCTTATCAAAAAATGCAATGATAACTATGTAAACAATGTGCAGTTGGTTTTGCAATCAATATTTCAAGAATTGTGGTTTGTTTAAAGCAATTAATTTTATAGAATTTCATGTTAATATTTCTGTTCACCAAATGCGTCGATTAGCAACAACTAATCTGGAATTTCAAGGTTATAATTAATAAAGAGAAATAAATTACTTACTCCCCATGTTCCTAAGCCCATAATTGGAATGCTCAATCCGTTGTTCATTTCCAAGGTAGTTTTGATGTTTGTTGCCATTTTCCTTTCTTTAGTTTTAAAATTTTATTAAGATTAAAACAAGTTTTAAATTTTTTATAAATTTTAGAAGAAAGACTCCGGAAAATTAAACCAAATTTCCACCACTGAAATGTCGAAACACCGGTGCGAGACTGACTGGGAGAGAATTCAATTTGACTTTTATCACTGACATACGCACAACAAGTTTATGCTGGTGCGCCCACTTGAGCTCTACACTGGGAGTGACTTCACTAATTTACAGTGGAGTATAAAGTGGCAAGCACTACACTACAATTTCAGATTAAGAGAGCCCCACGATGACTTAACGTGATTACTTAATGACTATCACAATACATAGCGACTAATGGAGATAGCTTTAACGTTATCAGGACTGATTTGATAGCGGAGGAATAAATATCTAGATTTTCTTTTAAATGTGTGCTATCAGTTACTGAGCATCAAGTGGGGCATTTTAATTATGTACTTCAGGTCGTGATCAATTTGTTATCATAATAATTACAAGAACTATAACGAGAGACATATAAATTAAGGAGATTTTGCTGCTTATTATTATAGGTCATTCGGAGCAAATCTTTAACTAATTTTTCCATTCTATGACGATAATTACACTGTACGTACGTTCATTTCGAACTTTTGGATGAAGGGAGAAGTGAGCAAGACGATTATAACAATCCATAAAGTTCGAAAGGAACGTACATTCCTACGAGTTTCGTAATAATCGTCTTACCATGTTATATTGTGTAATACAGCAGCTAAGAACATAGATAGTTCTAAAATAAATAAATGCACAGTCATGTTATTGTGTGATTTAATCAATGCGTTTGCGATATTTTTTTAATTTCATTCTACACTCGTACAGCCATTGTTTTATGGCTATATAACAATGATTTTTACTGAGCTTCGTTTGTCTTATATATTGCATAACCTACGGCGAAAATAAATTCAATACACTGAGTGTCGATTCTCCCTGAAGAAATCGATCTCTGAAGCGAATCATTTTTTTTGTGGAAAAACAAAGCTTAGGAACCATCCTTTGTACTACCATTCTGTCATGTAGTAAGGTTAGTTTGCAGAATAGAAGAGAATAGGAAAGGTTAGAACGGGTATGGGAGGTGTTCGAGTAGATGTCGATGAATTTTACGTTTGAACTCCAGGTGGGATGATACACGACTCAACGTATTGATCAACACAAATGTCAGTTTGTTGAGCGGAGGTGATACACTACTCAACGCGTTGCACTCAATACTTTTTATAATACAATGCGATTTTATATGTGTGGGTGTGTATATTATTTCGGATCCACAACCGCTTGAGAGTTAGGTATACATAAACATTTTTCATGCAACTCGCGGAAAAATAGAAATCGATTTTAGTTTCGCTCAACACCTCCCAATCCCTTGGCCCACGAAAAGCGAAGTGACAGCTCGTGTTGATCAATACGTTGAGCATTCCGCTAAGATCTTGTACGAGTTCGAAAATACTGACTGCGGAAATTTAGGGGTTGGATTTAACGCTATTCAATACTACGTTGATTGAACGGCCAGAAAGTAAAGGAAAACGGAGTCGATACAAACGGCTTGGAGCTTGGTCAGCAGAGCAGAGTGAAAAAAAGCCTTAAAATACCAAAAGTAACCAGACTAGATTCACCGATGCTTTGATTGATATGTTCGTTTAGCCAACGGCGAGGTACTACATACCATAGGGGAAATATTGTTAGGACCGGTGAATTTATTGACGCGAAGGTTCTGAGACACCTATATACCTCGCGAGTTCTGTAGCAAACCCCGTCCATTGAGTTGCTGGTATACTCGTCGACAGCGATGGCATAGCAGTTTCGGGTATAGAAGAATTTGAGGCGAATAGAGATGCAAGTAGGTCGGCCTTAGATTTGCTTTTGTTATCACCCCTCATAAATGAACGAAGGTGTTATGGAAGAGGTAAAATTCTTCTTTATGGAAGTTACCAAGGACCAGAAGTTTTTACTGCCTGCAGTGGTGTTGAGAATCTTATGGCTGGCGGACATTGGATACGAATTTGTATCGTACGTAAACGTACGTTATTGGACGTCCGAACTTAGCGCGCACACTGGTTGCGTTTTTCTCCGTTGAAATGCCAGTAGTCACTGTGACCTGTAGCCTGTGACATCGTCGTAATGAATAATTTATATCTGCTAGATAATTCTTCGCTGATTCGAAGACTGTGGCGACAGCGCAGTAGCGATCGTAGAACCGAATGGGTGCGTGAAATTTATTTAAAAAGAAATGAATATGGCGAATTCCATCATATTATGGCGGACTTAAATAATGAGCCCGGGTTATTTCATGGTTATCTACGCATGAATAAAGAAACCTTTGAATATATTTTAACCACCTTAAGATATAATCTGACTAAATACTGTTACTTCCACAAGACCATATTTCCTGAAGAACGACTAGTTTTAACTTTGAATAAACCTAATAAATCAACTTACCTGGTATTTTTATTTTTTCTGACATTTCTCGCCATGCCTTGCATTGACGGTCACGTAAGTGGTATGCCGAATCACTTTGATCCTATAAACTTTGTGTCCGCCAAATTAATAAATTTTTCTATATCCAAATTATATTTTTACCGTACGACCGCATAAAAAATCCGAGCATGCTGGGATTGATTTCGGACGTCGGAAGTATATGCACGTACACGTACGACTACCTTGACACTAATGTGCGAGGTACCATAGTACTCGGAGTATCGGGATTGTTCGTGCGTATTCCTATGTGTTCGTACAAGACAAATTCGTACGAAAACGCATCTAATGTGCGGCCAGCCTATGTCTTATCACCGAATGATGATTTGACTTCCCTGATGATGGAATTACAGAAGTTTCTCAATTTGATGTACTCACGACGAATGTACTCATTTGGGGAACGCTCTATAGGCGGATCCTTTAGCTTAGATTGCATTCATTCATTTCCCATTGGACAATTTGTGCTGCATAGGCTTTATAGATTTAGCAGAATGAGGAATGTACGCAACAGAATCAATTCTAATCAAGTAATCGTGCACTGAAACATCAATTTTCGATTGAATAAAGTTATACCCCGTTTGGCTTAAGAATGTGTAGGAAAGTTCGTTTACGTTATCGACCATCAAGGGTCTTCCACATCGGCAATACAGCGTTTTTTTCAACAGATGCAGCAGTGGTAAACCTAGGTTCTGTGCTCCAGTTAAGAAAAACATTAATGTTACCCTAATGTCCTAACAATATTTCAGACGATCTAGTCCGAAGGAAGAAGTGAGTAGCCTGGAATACCTCTTTTTGGCCTCAGGGTATCTCACACACGAAATGCCATATCCACCAGCAGAGGGATGCTAGTTGAAAGCTTAGCATGCAAAAATAAAAAGAACCAACACGTAAAAGGGGTTTCACATACTCGGTAAAAAACAAATTATAGCAACAAACAACAATTGACTCTGGTAGGACGACTGATTAGCTCGCAAAAACTCAAAACAAAATTGTGACGATTGAACAAGCGTAGCTGAAACCCCATTATAAAAATATTTGTTTGGATTTTTAAAAAATTCGTAGGCTTCATAGGTATTTTTCTTTTGCAGAGTACCATTTATTACATTTTAAATATAACCTGACGCTGACGTAGATCAATATCAGGGGCCAGCGTATACCATACTGCACAACCTCTGCGTCCATAGAGTTAATGTCATCTATGTTAGGAGTTACGTCGCTTAACACGAAACATATAATAGTTCGTCTTCTGATTTTTACCACATCTAACATAAAATCGTTATCCGAAGCCATGCATATTCGTTTGCTTCCTCAACAGAAGTTCTAACGTAAGTAGCACAACCTCTACTTCGGCATTTTATGTTCTTTCCGTTAGAAAAGCCGCTTAACGAGCATACCGAGCTATTTTCGTATAGACATAAACACTTTCAAGTTTTAATGCTATACATATTTGCATATTATATCATAAAAAAATTATTGTAAAAGTGTTGTATCATAATCTGCTTCATGTGTGGAATACATACAAAACTAGATAGCCTAATATATGAAGGCAAATGTATAACATCATGGAAACTACCCAATCAATGTAGGTTTTCGAGAAATCTCCGATAATTACGGTATAAGACGGGGTGCAGCTAACACCGGAGAACATCCTGGACCAGATGCTTAAGCTTAAGCAAAATGTAGCCCAAAGAAACAGAAAGGCAAACAAATACAAGGAAAGATAGCAACTAGATAGATAATCCAGCCCCGTGACGCAATGGCTTAAGCCGGTCAAGCGGGAGAATGTGAGTTATGAATGAGGAACACTATAAGCTACTTAATATAAATTCCAAGTCTCCGACGGCTAGGTTGGTGCAAAATGGGTGGCTTACAGGGATCAAGTTGCCGAAAATGTTTGTAAAAAAAATCACCAGTCATCGCTGAGCATCAAAATTTTGCACGAAGGTCCGTGGGGGTCTCCCATCATGAACGTCGAGGCCCAATTTTCGAAATAGCAAGTGGCCGCCGAAATATCACCGAAATTCAAAATGGCCACCTAAATATGAATTTGCCAATTGTTTTCCGATTTCCATGAAAATCGGTATCTGGGGTATTCTAAGGTAGCAAATAACGAATTTATGATCAAAACTTATAAATTCATAATGGCGGGACCAACATGACTACTTTTACCATTCTTACCTCTGTCCTGCTGTCCTGCACTACTAAAAGTGTAGGAGAGCTCGGACATATAATCCCGATTAGTAATAGAATGAGTTTCAATCGAGTTTGCGCACATCAAAGATGACAGCACTTTTTCGTCTCCAGCTCTTAGACTATACAGGGGTGTAGTACAATAGATTAGGTAACTGCAGCGGCGTACTTTTCGACCTACGACCGCATACGAAAAAGAAAAAGGATTAATGACATGTGTAGTATACTAAATCTCCACAATTAAGTAAACCCCAGGATGTCCAGCTCAGGGTTACTAAACTGGTTTACTTCCGCTTGGGACAGGAACGGTGGACGGAGCTATTACCGTTGAGCCAAGGTTCATTCTAGCGCCCCCTAAGTAGTTGAATAACGCCCTAGCGCTAGTAAATATTGGCTTACTAAAACATCATTTGTACACAACGTGTTTTATTCTTATTTATATAATAAACACTCAAAAAAACAGTTTTCAATGAATCGGTAACTATTTATAAATAGTTGTTACAATTCATTTTTATAAAGAATTTTCTTTCTTTTAGATAAATTCCTAAATTCTTTTAGAAAATTCTCATATCGCCATCGAGATTTCAGCTTAAGGATATATAGATACAAAGGTGAATAAATCATAATAATAATAATAATGTGAATAATAATCTGTTTGTTGTTTGTTTTACAAATTACATCTTATTTAATTGGATAGAACTAAGATGATGGAAGGTACTTGAACTAGAATAGCTGTATTTAATGTGGAAAAACGATTTTTGTTATTAATTTACATTAATTAAATTATTTTCGCACATAAAATCATCTATGTAGAGTATTGTTTTTTGTCAGTGTACGTGCCTTTATTATTTAAAGAAAATTCTTACTACTAAATATAAACAATGTATTCTTTTGTTTTTGTTAAAGAAGAAAAGTTAACGAGAAATTATTGTTGGGTGAATATGTTATATTAAATTATAAAAACAAAAAATTGTTTTAAATATAATTAATAAAATGCAAGATTGTAGCAAAGACTTTGTTGTATTTTGCTGGATTAAATAAGATCAAAAAGTTATTGATAGTAGTGTAACGTTAAGAAAATTTGAAATGTATGCATATTTATGCAGAAATATAGATTCATAGTAGCTAACAATGCAGGACTTCAAAAGCAAATTTGTTGTAAAATTTGAGATACTACTTAATATTTGTAAAATTTGAAACGTTTTTAGTTTTTGTTTATATATTTAAAATCCAAGTTATGTCTGTAACTTTCACAAGGTGATACAGAACTGTATTTTTATAACCACTCACTTAATATTGATCAAGGTTACAAAATCACAATTCTAATTTTTCTATGAAATAAAATAAAACTATAAAAGTTTTTAATGATTTATAATTATTTGCAATATTATGGTATTTAGCAAAAATTGTTTTAAAATTTTGTAACGATCAAAATCATTTTTTTTTGGGAATTTGAAATTTGAAGAAGAATTAAAAAGTCAGTTATCTCTTATTCAAAAATACTTCTATTTCCAATCAATTCAAATCCAATAATATTTTTTTTAGAAAAAATTAAATTTTAATTTATGAAAACAGTATTTCCCTTCTCACCTTAACAACTAAATAAGATTCTCTTGTTAATTTTGTAATATATTCAAATTTTAATTTTTCCATTGAAAAATTATGTTAATTGTAAATCTGCTTTTGTAATATCCTGCATTATATATCAATTATTATTTATTATTATTATTATTTGTATTATTATTACTATTATATTTATTAATTATTTAAAATTTTTTTTTCATATTTTTTTTTTAAAAAAATAAGGATGTTTGTTAGTAGAGTAAATGTAGAATTTTTTTTTTGTTTTTTTTTCTATACATTTAAACTGTTAGCTCTCAACAGGCATTTGCTAAACGTTTTCTACGTCTTCTTGCATTTTTCTTATTATTTTTTCCAGTACTACCACTATTGATGTTAATAATTGATTCTTTTACATCACGACTTTGTAATTTAACATTTTTCAGCAAATCTTTTTGTTTTTTTAATTCTTCTGCTTGTATTATTAATTGACCTTCTAAGTCAGCGATCTTTTCTAAATCTTCACTACGCGATTCTCTGGCTTCATAACGTTGTCGAATTTCTATGAATCTATAAGAGTAGTTTTAAAAATATGTTATTTAAATAGTGCGTCATAAAAATATTGTTTTTTTTTGTTTTTGTTTGTATAATAAGTATTTATGTACTTACAAGGCATTTAAAAGCCGATTCTTTTTTTCTAAGACGTTAAGTTCGATCATTGCTTTCCTCAATTTCTCAGTTAAGGAAGATTTTTCATTATTTAGTTTAATTCTGTAGTTAGTAATATCTTGATTGCAATTATTTATAACTTCACTGTAAGTAAAAGTTAAAGTATTAATAGGGAAATTCAGTAATTTATCATTATTAAGTAAATAATATGTTTAATACTAACGTAAACTTCTTTTCCCATAGTGAATTCATTTCTTTTTTTTCTTCCTCATACCGTTCAGTCAATAGAAGGTTTTTAGCTGTATAATCTCTACAAGTACATATAAAAAATTTATTAATTATCTTATTAATAAATTGTTTTTTACTCACTCCTTAATTTTAGCCTTCTCCTCATCCTGTTCCATCCTTATTCTACTTATTTCTAATCTTAAGACGTTTATCTCTTCATTTTTACTATTACTCTCAGATAATAAATGCTCTAGTTCACGTTCTAATATTTCACTTCTTTCATCAAAAGCATTTATTTCTGATTGTTTAACATTATTTGAAGCTACGTCTTCGTCGTCACCTTCATTATTATCATTATCATTATGAATATCACAATCGTGTATATCATCAGCATCACAAGATCTATTCTTATTTACTAAATTATGGCTGCTTTTCGTTTCATAGAATGCAGCCTCTAATTTCTTATTAACTTCATTAGCATGCTTAACAATATCTTCATAATTTGATATTTCTTCATCATATCGCTTTTTTAATGCTAAAAAATCATCTTGCAATTTTTTATGCTCATTCTCAAGCTTATTATATTGTTTCTCATAGATATCCTTATGTTGCTGCAATCTAATATTAATTTCGCCGCAGCTTAATTCTGGACGTCGTATACCATCATTTGTATAATTATTATTGTAATTACTTCTTGGCGTTGATTTAATTGTTGATTTGCTTGCCCTTGAACCCATTTATGTATTTTTTTTTGATATTTATCTATTAATAAATCTAACTTAACTAAGAAAATGTTATCAAGAAATCGGTCCGATTAACTCTCAATTTTTTGGCGTTTGCTTGGTTTTTTCTTATAATCGTATAAGAGAAAGAAAATCTTTACTAACTTATCGGTTGATTTATCTTGTATATTGGTGGTTTTTAATTAGTTGAAGAAATAATTTTCCTTATGAAAAAAATTATATTATGAAAGAAATTTTGCTAAGTGAAATTTTGAAAGGATAAAAGCCTAATCAAATTCAAATATTTCTGGCTTCGTTGATCGGTTTACAAATTAAAAATTTTCAAAGTTATTTTATGAATTTTTTTAAAAAATACAGTAGAATATAGATTTAAATTACTGTAAAAATTTATTTTGTTGTTTTAAAGAAATTACTCAGGGTTCTATTCCTATGTTTACAAAAGTGATGTCGCCTTTCTCATGTTTGCAAAAGTAAAGTCGCAGCAAATCTTCTTTCTTTATTTTAACGACTCTACAACCGGGATCAAGTCCTGGGGGTGGTAGCACGTAAGTTGTTTCAATCGACCTCTTCATACAAAAGTTCAAAATTTTTGTATGAAGAGGTCGATTGAAACATCTTACGTGCTACCACCCCCGGCCTCTTGCAATTCCTCACACCACCGGTCCTGATTCTGAGCCGATGTCATCGAGTTTTACATCCTAATCTATACCATCCTTCCAGCGGAGTCTGGGTCTCTCTAGCTGTCGTACCCAATATAGATTTTACCTTCTTCGGAATCGTCCATAAGAGTTACATAAGAGGCCAACAATTTTGCGAAGGACTTTGCTCTCGAACACGGCTAAGAGATTAGAGTGCTTTTTGCTAAGCATCCAAGTCTTCGATGCACGTGTGAGTACCTGTAAGACCATCGTTTTAAAGAGCAGCAGTTTCGATGCTATAGTTAGATGCTTGGATTTGAGTGGCCTTGACAGACTAAATTAGGCTTTGTTATTATTTATATTTCTGGTTCCATGCTATTGTCGGCTGCTACTATTGATTCATGGTAGGTAAATGATTTTACTACTTCAAACTCTTCCTCTACAATGACTACTCTTTACTACTTCAATGACTTCGGGAATACCACACACTCACGAAAACTGGTTTATCACATTTTCCAATGGGTGACGTAATTATGGGAATAGGGGCCTTGTCCTGCCTGTGATGACTATGAGTAATTTGCATTTGCCGTTAGCTGAACAGACTTGTAAGCAAGATTGTGAATCTCCTTGTCTGAGGCCTTTGTTCGTTTTAAAGGGCAACGATACAGTGCTTTGAATTCTTACTCTGGTTGTCAATCGACTCAATGAGGCTTTAGTGAGTTGGATTAATTATTCTGGAAACTTCAGTTCCACCATTTCTTCGTAGAATTTGTGTCGTAGCGCAAGATCATATACCGTTTTAAAGTCAATGAAAAGAGGTGAGTCTCTAAATTAAATTCTTTCGTCTCCTAAATTTCTTGTCGTAATGAAAATATGTGACCAGTTTCCTAAATCCGCACTGGTATAATTGCCAAGTACTCTTTTATATTTGCGCAATAAGCGAGTATTCAAGATATATGAGAATATTTTATATGCCACGTTCAGTAGTGTAATTTCTCTGTAGTTTGAACAGTCAAGCTGGTCTGAGGTAGAGGACAGATTATTCCTATGTAGGTACTGCTATGTGTCCACTATGTCATTCTCCATGTTGATCCAAGAGTTTACTGAAATGCTCCACCCATAGATTTAGTAGTTGACCTGCTTCGCTTAAGGGGTTAGGTGGGTTTCAGAGGTTCAACAAAAGGGTATTTTTACTATTTTTTTTTAATATATACAATCATATATTTTATTTAAACAATTCAGCATATCAAAGATACATATTTAAACAGTATTTTGTGAAGTTTTTATTTAAAAATTCCGAAAACTCAGGCGTTGGTACCTCATCTCCCTTGACGTCTCAAAAAAAATGCTCTTGCAGTGGACAGCATAACTCATTATCGGTTCATCTAAAATCAAAAAACCAAAAATATTTCGTTAGTACATGGAAAAATCTCGTTATTGGACGAAGGAAAAAAAATTAAATTTTGAAATTTTAGGAGAATATTTTAAACATATTGTACTATTTAATAAGACAAAAAAATCGATTTTTTGAAATTTTCAAACCCATCTTAAAATATTTCTCTGCATGTCTTTGCAAGCTCTCTTATTTCCTTGTAGAATTGCCTCATTTCCCTCTCGTTATGAAGGGTTTCTAGTTCTTCTAGTTATATGTTCTCTTGGGTGACAACTATAATAATATAGGGTGTTTCTTTTCGTCCATTATTCCTTTCCCATTCCAGCGCATCTCCTGTTTAGCAAAAATGTTCATTTTATATTTTTTATATTTATTTCCAAGAGTATTTTATGTGCTCCTACCCTATACAATTACACTGGTCTACAAAATTTAAACTTTTTTTTGTCACACGAAAACTTATATCAAATTTTAAATATACTATGATCACCAAACAATAATACATCAATGAAAAAAAATTGACACGTCAGGTTTCTTTGTGACATCAAAACATTATATTTTCATGAAAAGTACAAAAATCATACACTTGTTACTTAATGTACAATATACAGTTATGATTTTCGTGAGTGTTTGGCTTGTAAAAGGTCTCCAACAGTAATCTGCTAGCATTACTGGACTCCATTTCCCTTGATAGCTTCTCTATTGAGGAAATGTCCTAATGAAATCTCTCACCTTGTTCATCACTCACGGCACCTAAGTTTTCGGGAAAGAAATCCAGATGAGAGTCCAGCATATGTATTTTCAAGGACATGTTACAGGGCAGAGCTTTGTATGAGATTATGAGGTTATTAATTAAATCTTTGTAATTTTCCGCTCTATGGTTTCCTAGAAAATTGTGGACGACTTTCACAAAACATTTCCACGCAATTTTTTTCTGATCATTCAGTTTTTCTTCAAAGTTATTATCTTTCATTAGTTCCCGTATTTGTGGTCTAAGGTCCAGGTTTCAATTCATCATCATGATGACGAAAATAAGAATTTTTCGTATCGGGAGAAAGTAGACGGCTCATAACTTGGGTCGCTCTCTTGAGCTACCTTATCTAAGAACTAACTTCTCTTGAGATACCTGACTTATACCCGGGACAGACTAGCACCATTAATGACGAATATGACGTCAGAATGACGTAGACCCATATAAAAGATATGGAAGTAAAATGGAGTCTACGTCATTCTGACGTCATATTCGTCATTAATGGTGCTAGTCTGTCCCGGGTATAAGAACAGATTCCTCACTAGCACCAGATTCCTGACTTTCTCGTCGATTTGGAGGTTTTGGTACAGGCAATTCGGCACTATGTGGGATTGGTCAGATGGCCGATGACAAGTCTGGGTACTTGACAGTGTGTTTGGATTTTGTTGTAATGCCTTTTGTTTGAGTTAAACAGTTCTTAAGTGATCTTTAGGTTCCGTCCAAATCATTGGTTTAGCAAATGGCAAATGTCTAGATTCTCCTTTAGCCTAACCTAATAGGAGTCTCACACATGTAACACAACATATATGTGGAACCCAGGATTTATCTTGACGGCGCACTGAAAAACCAAAATAGTCTAAGTCAGCGGTTTCCAAACTGGGGGGCGCGCCCCCCCGGGGGGGCGCTTATAGCTGCAAGGGGGGGCGCGGAGGATTTCATCCTTTTAACTTTTTGCCTCATTTTTTAATGCTTTAAAAAATTCAAAAAAGTTTTTTTCCAGAATTCAGAAACTATACCCTTTTTTAATTAAAGCTTTATTTGACTTTGTTTTAAGCGAATGATTTATTCAGTGTATAAGAATTAAATTTTTGAGGAAAATTTGCAAAAAAAACCACAAAATGTACATATGTAAATATTTTGAAAAAGAATAGTAAATAAAAGAAAATTCAAAATGTTTGTGTGCATTTTGTGGTTTTTTTTTCAAATTTTCCTCAAAAATTAAAATTTATACATCAAGTTACCATGTTTCATCTTTATTTTATTCATACATGAGCGTATTATAATGTGGGACATGATTCAGCGCATATAGAAACTTGCAATGTATGGGGGGCAGACATAGGTGGTCTCTGTTTTTCGCAAGAACAAGGCCAAGGCTGTAAAAGCAAGACCATTTTTGCTCATCTATAATAATTTTCTACTTGTGCTACTTTCAACATTTTTTCAAGAAAATTGCCTTCTTTTTTCCAGGGAGACCAGAGAAATCGAAAGAGAATTTTTTTTCAGAAGAGACTTTTTTTATTTTCTGTTGTTTTGTTTGATCGGAAGAGAATTTTTTTACAGAAGAGAATTTCGTTTTGTGTTTGATAGTTGTGCTATTTTATAACGTTTTGTGTTTAAAGAGGGGCCCCACTAGTCACTAAATAAAAGCCTGAATGTTGTCTACTTATCTATATTTACATAATAGTACTTACTTGCATTACAAATTAGTATTTTGCGAAAAATTAAATAAGTAAAATTAAATTATCTTAGTTAGTGTTAAAACTTGTTAAAATATTCTAATTTATTTATAATCTTTAAACCCGCCGTGTATTTCTAAGACACATTTAAAATCACCGTGATGGATAAATTTTTAACCGGTTACAAGAGAAAATCCATTAACAATGAAGATGCCGAGGCTGGTATAACTAAAGCTAGATTTAAAATACAAAAATATAATAATTTTTACCCCCCTATTTTTAGTTAATAAAAATGTTGAGAATATTAAACCCGAAAGTAGAAATGCCAAGGTAAGAAAATACGATGCATCCTATTTATCACTTGGATTTACTAGTGTTGTAGTAAATGGGGTGGAAAAACCTCTGTGTTTAGTTTGTACTAAAGTTTTGGCAGCAGATAGTATGAAACCAAACAAATTAAAACGACACCTGGAAGGTACGCATTCTGAGCATATTGGTAAACCTGCAGAATTTTTTCAAAGAAAATTAGACGAAATCAATAAACAGAAGCAAGCATTAAAGAAAACCATTTCTGTCCCATCAAAAGCGCTACTTGCATCCTACAAAGTTTCCTACAGAATTGCTAAATGTAAAAAACCCCATACAATAGCAGAAACTTTAGTCCTGCCAGCAGCTATTGATATGGTCGAAATAATGTTCGGCGAATCATATGCAAAGGATTTACGACAGATACCTCTTGCTGATAGTACTGTTGGAAGAAGAATTAATGATATTTCTGAGGATCTTTGCGATCAATTAGTTTTTAAACTACGCAATTCAAAGTTCGCCATACAAGTAGATGAGGCAACGGATGTAACTAAGGATGCACACTTAATTGCATATGTCCGCTATATTGGGGAAAATGATATAAAAGAAGACATATTATTCTGCAGCCCTATTCCTGGAAAGTCCACATCCCAAGAACTTTTTAATATAATTGATAATTTTTTCAATGAAAATGGTATAAAGTGGAATAATTGCATTGGACTCTGTACTGACGGAGCACAAGCAATGTCTGGCCGCAAAGCAGGTCTTCAAGCACTAGTAAAAAATAAAGCTCCTGAAGCTATCTGGACGCACTGCATGCTTCACAGAGCGGCGCTTGTTTCAAAAAATATGAGCGAGGAGCTTTGCAATGTTTTTAATACCATTATAAAAGTTATTAACTATATCAAAAACAGTCCTTTAAAAGCCAGACTATTTAGACAGCTATGTGAAGATATGGGAGCCAAACACAAGTCCCTTCTTTACTATTGTGAAGTGCGTTGGCTATCTCGTGCAAAAGTGATTCAAAGGGTGTTCGAACTCAAAGACGAAATCGCAATTTTTCTTAATGAGGAAAACAAAGAAGAGGCAGATCTGTTTAACAACAACATCTTTCTTCTTAAACTTGCATATTTGGTCGACATTTTCCAAAAATTGAGTGATTTAAATAAATCAATGCAAGGACCACACATGCATGCATTGATACAAAAAAACAAAGTGAATGCCTTCATAAAAAAATTAGACCTATGGAAATCAAATTTACAAAAAAATTTGTTTGACATGTTTCCTCTTCTAAATGAACTTATTGTAACAAAAAATATCCGAAATAATATTGAAGGGAATAAAAATCTTTTTATTGAACATTTGCAAAGTTTGCAAATACACTTTTCACATTACTTCAAAGATCTTGATATTACAAATTTCGAATGGGTCCAGAATCCATTTATTGCTAATAATTTGGAAGCTGTTCGATTGAATACTTTCGATAAAGAACAGTTGATAGAATTATCCTGCGATACTTTATTAAAACAAAAATTTGAGACTGAAAGTTTAATTCAATTTTGGCTGGAACGAAATCAAGAATTCAACACTTTGTCAAGCAAAGCTTTAGATGCGTTGTTGCCGTTCGTTACGTCCTATTTATGTGAAACTGGATTTTCTGCTTTAGCTGCTATGAAGTCAAAATATCGAGCCCGTTTAGTAGTGGAAAAAGAACTTAGAGTAGCAATTTCATCATTAACACCACGATTTGATCAACTTTGTGAAAATAAACAAGCTCATCCATCACATTAAAAAAAATTAGGTATTATATTTAAAAAAAACTATTATGTGAATTATCTTTTTTTTTTATTTTCTGTATAAATATATTTTTTGTTAATTTTTAATCTTTTCAACTTTATAAATATTTTTATTCTACCTAAAATTGTGTCTTTTTTATTATATAGTATGCAAATTAACATATTTTATTAGGGGGGGCGCAAGGGCTGTTTTTTGTAACAGGGGGGCCGCAGTATCATAAAGTTTGAAAACCACTGGTCTAAGTACACTTTTCAATTAATGGTGTAAAATTTCGGCGCTGAGGTACAAAAGTTAATTCTCCACACACATAAAAAAACTGTTCGGGTGATTTGAGCACTTTCGTGGCATATTTATAATGTAATATCGGTCCACATGTATTAATGAGTTTTATAAGTTAGCCAAGACATAATTAGAAGTCGGCAAAATCTTTAGCATAAGAACCTTTATAAAATTTAATGAATGCTTAATAAATTTTTTTTTTCTAAAAGTTAAAGTTATAATGTAATACACGTCAATAGAATGTAAGTTAGTCGATCACGATAGTTATGCAGCCGCCTAAATTAAGTTATTCAAACAAAAAACGAGTAAATGATCAGAAAGAATAAATAACTGTCACGAAAAAACTGGATGTGACTGGAACAAAATAATATTTTTTTTGCAATGAGGGTACACCAAAACCAACAAATATCATTACAAAGTTCTTGTGACAAAAACAGTGTTGACCAGTGTTATCTTACGTTCCAGGTACATAGTATGCTATAGTATGCCAGGTCTTTGCCGAGTTCTCCGTCCGGTTTCTTCTTACTTTTCCCAACTGGACTTGAGACCGACTATGGCGGAGTTTTGTTTTTATTCTAGGGTGAAATGGTTTTCGAAGGCCAGAAACAGGCAGGGCTTTGGCACTGTGTTCATTGGTCGAGAACCGAGTATTGGGGGACACCAAAGACTTTCACCAGAGAGGTAATGCATGAGTTAGTCGATTTCATGCGGTTTCTAACTCTGCCGTCTTGTAACCCTGGAGTAGTGGAGTAAGAAGGCTGCCAGCACATTAGTTGGGCCGATCCATCCAGCCATCTAATGTCGCTACAGTCTAAATCCAGCCTTGGCCTCCTCTAGGGCATTTCTCCACGTTTGACGGTCCCTTGCAGCATGTCTCCAGTTCCGGATGTTGAGCATTGCCTCTGCGTTAGCCGTCACAGAGTCTATCCATTTCCTCCTGGCATTCCATCGACATCTGGCGTTTTTGGCTGAGTCTGCTAATAGGTTTCCAGCCAGGTCTCTGCAGAAGTCCGTTTTTGGCTGAAACTATTTGCTGATCTGGTATGTTCCTTTGTACGCTCATCTAATTCTCCCTTCTTTGAAGTCTTCCTGTATTTGCAGGATCCTCCTGTTTAGCTATTCTCTCTTCTTCTTTCTGTCTGCAGTTCTTCTTTTTAGTTTAAAGACCTCCGCCCTTGCTTTTGTGTCTGGTTTCTTTTTTCAGTTGCGGATCTGCAGTCATGATCAAACCAGTCACTTTTAGGCTGTCGGGGTCCAGGTTAGTGTTTCTTCTGCTGCTCCCTTTATGCCGCTTTTAATTTTTCCCTTTTGCCGTTGATGTCGGGCGGTTCTCCTAGATAAACGGATACTTACCCAATAAATTAGTATCTTTGGACGAAGATTTCGTCTGTAGGCTTTACCTCGAGGAGAATGAATCTGCCCTTCACTTTACCTGTTAGTGTTCCGCTATACTAAGGAGTACAGTCTCGTTGCTTAGAGCGGCGTTGCAAGTCTGAGCGAATTTATATGGCTGTTAGAGGCTAGGACCAAGTGTAGGCTGTTGTACTTTTCCAACACGATACCTCATTAAAAGAAAAAAAGGAAGAAGATGGTCCCACGAATTCCGCATATTCTCAAAACTTGAACTTTTTATTTGAAATTGGTTATATTTATAATTTGAAGGTCTTAAAAATCTCATGTTTTATATTTTTTTTAAAGAAACCTTGAATTTTTTTTTGTTTATATTTTTTTTGTTGTCTAAAATCCCAACCGCAAAAATTTATCAAAGCTTTAAATTAGCATAAATGTTAGGAGAACGTAACTTTTTTTTTGCGCTATGTTCATCTATAAATACCGAAAAACGAATCAAGAATAAAACAAAAATCAAGTGAAATTGTTCGCAAAATGTCATCGTATAGGACAAAAACAAAAAACGATAAGAAAAATAGCAAAGAAAAACGAATCAAAAATGAAAAACGATGATAGTTGCACACAGAAAATTCATTTGGCGCATGTTCCACATTTTAGTTTTAGCACGCGAGCAAATTCGTATAGCGTTAATTTATATTGTGTTTTTGGTATTAAATGGATGATAGACCAAAAGAAATAAAATAAAGTAGAAGAGACGAGTCCTTGGGTGTTTTGTATACCCACCGCAAGATTCACGCTGGGGATGCTTTCAGTATTTTCGAATAAAAACGTCGCGGATTGTATCACCTGCTTTAGACAGAATTTGTCAGGTGCTTGCCTTAAGCCAAAATCCGCATTCTATAAAGTGAAACGGCATTTTTCAATTCGCGTTTCATTATTATTTTTTTCAATGGTTTTGAATTTGTGCAGTGGTATCTAAAGTGGTAAATTCCCAATGGATTTTGTTCTACATTAAAATATTCCAAAATCGTAGTGAAAACGTTTTCAAAAATGTTCGAATGTTCTTATATTAATTTCGAAGAGTGTCCAAAGTGCAGTGATTACGTTTTCTTCTATCTTTTTAAGTGAAAATAAAATAAGTGCTGAAATAATTAAAATTAAATGTCTAAAGTGAAAATGGATTTATGCGAGAAAACGGCCAACGATGAGGATGGCACCGATACCGAAGAAGATAGCGGCATTGCTGAGGAGTCGGAGAGCAACACATCGGTGAAGACTCTGGCTGATATCAATTTCGAAGATTCTCTGGTAAATGCTGAAGGAGAAAATGCTCTCAGCAATTTCTTTAGCTACTGGTAAGTCCGTTTTTCTTTTTATGCTTTCTTAATTTTAATTTTGGTTTAACAACTTCGAAAGTATACATATGTATATAACAAAAACAGCTGTGGTTACGCTTCGATTATCTCATATCGTAGCTGAAGTTCTTCTTGCAAATTGGCATTGGTTCAAAAGTGTTTTGCACCAAGATCGCAGAGCCATTGACGTTACTTAAATCTTTAAATGCATTTATGGGAACTTAAGAAAGTGCATTCAGAAGTGGGGAATTGATGTTTGGCGGGGCACGGGGAGTAAACAAAGCTGGAATATAACTTCCATTTTCTTGCAAAATTTATTAAAATTCTTATGGTATGATAATTTTCTTATTATAATGGTAAATGACATTTTGGAAAAAAAAGCTCTTGGCGTTTTACCGATAGATGGCGTCAATTACAAATAACCTCGGCCTTAAAATTTTACTTCCTAAGCACGTAATTTTCTTCTGTTTTCTATAAAGGAGTCCAAATACCAGTAATGAAGCCTCCTCATTACCATTTGACACTATCTCCGAAAGTATCTCCGAATCCTTATCCTTCCATCTGGAGTGCGAAATTATTGCTGCGGGCTATTTCAACGTGCACAATGTAAGTTGGCGGAATTACTCTAATGGCAACGAGCTCTTTGCTGAGACTGATAATCCGCATCAAATGGTCAATCGATCTACACGAGTTCCTGAAGCTGCAGACCAAGGGGCCCACCTCCTTGTCCTTTTTTTTACGTCCTACTCAACGCGGTACTTTTTCTACCCAAACCAAGCCAGTTCCTAGAAGAACTGTTTTGGATTATGCAGTGGTGTAGCTACATGACCGGGGGCCCCGGTGCGAAAAAAAAGTTGGGGCCCTATCTAAACTGGTTAGGTTCTATTTTATCAAGTAAAAAGCATAAATACATACAGTCCACGATATTAATTTGAAAACACCTTTCGCAACTTCGAAGCTCCGCTTTGCAAAAACCATGCGTATATGAGTTACCGAGTATTTCAAAATTTAGAGAATTTTGTGTAAATTTGCCTTGGTTTCAAAAATTTCCCGCTTTCCATGGGATTCTAGAAAGAATTTGAGCAAACTCCCAAAATCATGCCTTGAAAATGCGAAATTAATTTGAAGACACTACATTTATCTGAAAAATTGGGGCGCAACACAGTCACATGTCCTGGACTCACGAATCGCAGAATGTGATTTTCAGTGATGAAAAAAAATTTAATCTGGATGGTCCTGATGGATGTGCCAAATATTGACATGATCTACGAAGAGCACCAGAAGTTCGAATGAGTCGTCATTCAGGAGGCGGGAGCGTTATGGTGTGGGGTGCTTTTGGCTTCCACGGCGAGGTTGTGCTGGGTTCCAGGACGAATGATTGCGGACAGAAAAGTGATTTTTGGAAACTCGGACCTTGAATAACTTTAAAAGGGTTAATCGCGTCAACATTTTTGTAAGAACTAAAGATGTAGAGAATTTCATTGTCAACACTTTGGGCCCTCGCACGGGGTTGTACGACAAGAGATACAAGGAAAACACGGGAAAACGCGATATCTCCTCCGTCCCTGTTTTTTTTGTAATTCCGAAATTGTTTTCTTAAAAAGTCCCAAGGAAGCTGTGGACCAATTTATTCAGGCAATTTGGAATTTCGTCTCCTTTCGTGCGTTTTTTTTGCTAATTCCCCTGGGCTAAAAAGAAGCTGCAAGAAAACCACAGATCATAATCACAACTTAGTTATAAGTATTATAATATAATATTACACTAGGTAATTAAATTAATTAATGAATAAATAATTTTAAGATTTTTATCACACCGGGCAATTTTATCATTTATATAGTCAGTGATCTATTTTATAATAAGCCTTTTGGATTATTATCCTTTCTATATTCGATTTAAATTTAGTCTCTGTCAAATTCAGGAAATCCTCTGGCACTTTGCTATAAAAACGTATACAGTTCCGCAGTTCGAACTACGTACTGACTGACTACTGAAAATAACAATTTAGTTTATAGTTTATAATCTTTTTCTAGCTTTAGTTTTCACGAAAGTATCAATGACTTCGGCTAAATCCAGGCTTGATGGGGCCTTGTTTTCAATTGCTATTAGCTAGCGATAAATGTCGGAGTCGAGCTTGACCCATACGATTTCTTAAATAATTTTTTATTGTTTTTAATTTGCTAAAAGATATTTCATCTGTTGCAGAAGTGCTGGGAATTGCATAAAATAGCAACATTGCTGTAAATACTTGTGTAAGGTCGCATTGAGTTCACTGGGCTAGTAGTGGTCAGGCAGTGCAGGCCAAAATATGTAGAAATAATAAGAGGGGCGTTTTAAAAGCCGGCGTTTTAAGCTTCTGTCATAAAATCTATGTAGGTAAAAAGTGTGAGCAAAATCCCAATATTCTTCGTTTTCGCAATCCATTTTCGCATTTTGCTCATACATATTTTGAACCAACATTTCTTCTAAACGGAGTCACTCAAGTTTCTGTTATTTATATCAAATAAAAGAATACACATTTACTAAAAGATGAGCCTAATTACGTTGCTCTACCCCTGAAAATATTGGCCACGTACTCCAACAGAGGATTTTTTATTGAACGTCTGATGACCTATACAATACGGATGAATCGCCTCAGTATTCGCCTGAGTATTTTAAACCTTTAAAACGCCGAAATCTCATGAATGGCAATTCGTACGGGAAATTGTATAATACCCTTTTTTGTAGTTAGTCGCATAATCTACAAACTTTGTGAACACTATTTTCTGATAAGACTTACCGTTTAAGAGATACATATTAGACAAAAACGGAATTTGTTGTTTTTAGGGGGTGGTTTTTATGGTAGCGTACAACCAATTTTCCGAAACTTTTTTTTAACATATACTACTCACTCAAAACTATTTAAAAAAAATTAGTGAGTTAACATTTTGTTAGAGGTTTTCATTCAAATTTTGCTCTGACGACGGAATTTTGTCAAAAAAAGGAGTGCAGTCATTACTAATATTTCGGTAGAGTAAGCCAGTATTCATAAATCGGTCGGAAACAGCTGATTGGTTGAAGTGGCTAAATACAAGAACATACACAACACAACAAAACAGAAAGAATTTATTATATTTATGTTTTGAAGGTGGAGAAATTTTTTGCTAGGTCAGTTAGTGGTTTGCGGGGCCCCCTGAGTTTGCGGGCCCCGGTGCACAGCACCGCCTAGCCCTCCGATAGCTACGCCACTGGTATTATGGGAAAGCCAACTGGGTAGGACTTATTCGCTTCTTCTAAGCTGCAGATTGGGATCTGTGTTTCAGAGTCGTGATACCAACTTTGCCGCTCTCTGCATTGCAAAACTTATATTAGCCGCAATGCGTTTATTGAATCCGTATTCCGCCAAATCCACAAAGCCTAGGCCGCACGGAGTCTATAAACGCAATTAACCCCAAAGAAAACGCCTTTAGAGAGTATGACATTCCCTATCTCGATGCGAGTACATCAGGCTGAGGAACGCCTGTAAATTCATCATCAGGCAAATTAAATCATCATTATGACAGCTTAAGAGGTAAACTCATCAACTCAACTACTGGCAGTAAAAATTTCTGGTTATTGGTAACCTAAATCAGGAAAAATTTCACTACACCCACGACTCCTTCTTTCATTTACGATTGGATGTTGCTAACGGAAAGCATATCCTTGGCCAACTTACTTGCATCGCTGTTTGCCTCAAATTGCCCGGTACTGCCATGCCACCCCATCGTCGAGTTTTGCTCTCATTCAATGGACAGGATCTGTGAAGTGTATAGAAGTCCCAAAGAGCTTGACTCCAACAAATCCACTGGCCTCGACAGTATTCCCCAGAGGTAAGAGCCTACCTTAGGGCTAGCACCGGCTTCAGGGGGGGGGACGAACTCGGTCGACCGCCGGAGGGCGCTACCACTACCGCCGAGATCCAGTAATGTGTTCGTTCATTTAGTTATTAAATGATAAGGCCTCCACAATACAAGAAATAATGCCGGATGTGCATAGGAGGGAAACAAAGCTTGTGTTTGAAAACACATAAAGACAGCCGGAAGCGCGCTTTATTATACTTTTGCATCTGTTGTCTTCAGTTTCTAGCAATAAACCAGTGCTGAGCAATATCAGCTCTTGGGAGCCTATCCTACTTGTGAGTTCGAGTGATGTATAGGACCCCCTATTGTTCTCTCTTTCCTTCTTTTGGGTTAAAAAAAGAGAAATATAGAATAGGGTGTTACTACTATACTAAATAACCTATTACTACTATTAAACTATTAAGGGCCAGTCCGAATCCAAGTCATCAACTTGTTATGACAATTCGTTAGGTCAAACTTAGCTAAGCTCTGTCCGAATTCCTGACTATGGCTGTGAGCTTGGCTACGAAGTATAACAGTTAAGCCAATTGCTTAGCTTGCCCGAGTAAAAATAAGACTCGTCCGCAACAGCATGCAGTAGGCACGCACGCACAGTGTCAATGGACACGGGCAAGTCTTATTTTGAATAAAGCGTGTGTGCTAGTTGCGGGCGCCGAACAGGGTAATGCGTGCCTGCTGCATGCTAAATGCAGGCGACTTTTATTTTTACTGATCTTCATCGTTAGTGGGCACGAAACGGCAAAGGATTATAGGCCGATAACATTATAATCCTTCATCCTCCAGGTCCTAGCAGGGATGCTATTCCTATAACTCCGAAATTCTATAACAGAGGTCCCTATGTCAAGGGAAAATCGGTAGACGCACGAAGTATGACGCATCGTAGAATACTCCAAGTATGACCCATCGTAGAAACACCAAGGTTATTCAGGTGGCCCTAGGAGAATTCTAGATCCACATTGCTCAGTGGACCTCTGTATTCTGAAATGTAGAATTATCCACAGTGTAGGCAACAGCAGAGTGGTACATCCTAGGGAGTAGTCGTCTCTCCGTTGCTAGATTACGGAGATGGTTCTTAGAAAGTTTGACGAGTGTTTCAAGCGTAGTGGGTTATCCGTTAATCCGCTGATGCTTTTCGCCAAAAGAATAAAAATTACTGATTTCAGTGTACATACAGATGCAATTAATGATCGCGCATTCAGCCTATGTCGATAGATAGAGTACTTGGGTCTTATTCTGGACCCAAAGCTGAAGGCTCAACATCGAAAACAAGGACAATGAAGGCCAGTATAGCTTTCTGTAGGCCGGAAAAGACCGTCAGCCATCCGGACGAAGGAAAGAAGGTCGTTAGTTGAAGAAGACCGGACTTGAGCAGGGCTCCCAGGTAAACGTTCCTCTTCTAAGGCAGATCGGAGAAGGCTATTCGCAGAGAACATCAGCTTGCCGCCTTCCAAGCAGAATCGGCATTCTATCTCCTGAACCAATTCTAGGTTGTGGAGGTGAGGCTCCAGCCCTACATGGCCGGTCAGATATCCCATCAATAGCTTAGGTCCGCCCTGTTTAAAGTGATAACGTCCCTTAAGGCAAAGGGTGTTAATAGTTCCTTAGCTTGTCTAAGATCTGGGCTGATTCCCAATAGGCTAGGTTCAATGCTTTAACATAGTCCTCTACTAGAGGTGTACCATGAGATACCATAGAAGGGTCCATGGCAGTGAACCAGCGTCTCAGATTTCTCCTTCACGAGCTTGTCTACAGCCTCATTGCCCTCGACACACCAGTGTCCGGGGAGCCAGGAGCGCGAGACCCTATTTTTCCTGGGTATGCTCTAGACTACGTCAAAGCGCCCTGCAACTATTTTGGAAGAAAATTTTCACGTTGAGAGTGCCTCAGTGCTCTAGGGTCTCAATGGTGTGTAGTTCAGTCTGGAAAACAGAGGGCCAACTATCCATTGCAAACGTCCTGCGACATCAGGCTCTGTACCATGTTACATTTTTGATCTCTTGGTAAACGAGTGGAGAACCCTCAGAAAGGATAAGTTTCTCCCACTCTGAGCTGTTCATCAACCATATGGTCGGATACGCGGTAAATTGAAATGTTTGGGATACCGTTAAGGATATCCATATTTCCTTTGACTGTATAAGGCCAGTTCATTGAGATCTGAAAACTCAAGGCAGCTATAGCGGTGGATTTCCATTTCCATTTCCCATCCAATGATTGCCTCTATCGCAACTGTAGGACAGGTCCTCATAGCTCCAGTAATATAGACGCAAGCAAGCTGTTGCAGTCTGCTGCACTTGAGGATTGGACTACCAGACTATAGCGGCATAAGTGACAACTGGTTCAACGACCGCATCCAGTACATCGAGTTCATCATTAGTGGTGTAACACCCCAAGTTTACCAAGGCCGAGCCCTAGTGACTTTACTGATGGTGTAGTCTAGTTGAGCCTTCCTGCTCAGTCTCTTGTACAGTATTACCCTCAGACATTTGACTGAGTCTGAGTACTCAACTGTCGTACTTTGGATACAAATAGTACCTAGGTTCATTTTGTGACGTTTGGAAAAAGGGATTAGGACGGCCCTCCGTGGTACACCATCTTTGAATTTCTCGGGGTGCCGTTCTCATGTCTGAGGTCATGGTCATGATGGTCAAGTTAACGTTCCCCGAGACAATGACGGCAAGATCATCTGCATATCCGATGATATCGAAACCAAATTCGTGTAGTTTGGTCTAAAGTCCATCGACAACCAGTGACCAGAGTAACGGGGACAGAACTTCACCATGAGGGCAGCCCTTGATTGCCCTGGGGGTTTCCCAGTGCTTTAGAAATAGAATCATAGCCAGTGTTCTCGAAAGCCCCTCGATGTCAAGGTATGCATGCACATAAGGCAGTTTCCTTAGCGAGGCGAACTTTCTCGATTTTGCTGATAAGGTGGTGTAAATTAGGCCCTGCTGATTTACCCTTTCAGTCAGCGAACTGAGAGCTTTGTAGAGGAAGGGAGAGCTCCAGCTTACAATTGATGTGAAGACTAGCAGCCTTTCCGTCGTTTTCAAAAGAAAAAAAAAGCTTAAGCTGATAGGTCTTTACGATAGGGCCTGTTGCTGTTTAGGGATACAAACCAGCAAGACTCTCCTCCAGATCGTTGGGGTGTATCCCCAATTAAAGCTGGCTCCAAAAAAGGCAGACCAGATTGTCGAGAGTACATTGCAAGGCCCACAAGAGCAAAGATGGAAGTCTTTCAGCAAAAAAGAAGAACCGCAGGTAAGCTCTGCAGAAAGAAGAAGAGAGAATACCTAAACAGGAGGATTCTACAGATACAGGAAGACTTCAATGAAGGGAGAATCAGACAAGCGTACAAAGGAATTCGCCAGATCAGCAATAAGTTTCAGCCCAGAACGGACATCTGCAAAGACATAGATGGGAACTTGTTAGCAGATCCGGATCTTATAAAAGAAAGGTGGAAAGAATATTTTCAAAACTTAATGAATCCGATCCGCACAGTAAACGAGGATCCACAGACGGAGGCATTTGTAATTCCTCAAGATAATATCACCATAGAACCACCAACACTGGATGACGTACGTGAAGCTGTAAAAAGGCAAAAAAGCAACAGATCGCCAGGCATCGATGGAATAGTAGCTGAGCTGCTAAAGGAGGGAGGACCACAACTCTTAGCAGCCTTACACCAACTGATATGCAGCATCTGGGAAGAAGAGCTATACCAGATGAATGGAGGAAAGCCATTATATGTCCAATATACAAGAAAGGAGATAAATTAACCTGTAAAAACTGCAGAGGCATCTCTCTCCTCAGCACCAGCTATAAAACCTTCACAGTCCTTGTGAAACAAAAGCTAGAACCTATAGCGGAAGGCCTTATAGGAGAATATCAAGCTAGTTTTAGGACAAACAGGTCAACATCGGACCAGCTACTGACCTTAAAGCAAATTCTGGAAAAACCTGGGAAAGGAATGTGGATATATACCAGACATTTGTTGACTATCAACAGGCATATGACTCAATAAACAGAGAGAGGCTGTACGAGATCTTATCGGAATTAGGAGTCCCCTCAAAGCTTATACGACTGGTCAAAAGCGCAACGAATGGCTCGCTGGCGAAAGTAAGGATCCAAAATGCAGTAACAGAAGAGTTCGAAGTGCGACACGGTCTTAGACAAGGGGATGGACTGGCCCCCATGCTTTTCAACCTGGCCCTGGAATGGGTGATAAGGAAAACGTCAGTCCAGAGAAGTGCATCAATAGCAACCCAGTCTGTACAATTACTTGCGTACGCGGACGCCGTGAACATCGTGAAAAGGTCCTTTTTGGCAGCAAAAAAAGTTTATGTCGGACTAAAAGAGGCGGCAAAGGACATAGGCCTGAACATCAACGAAGAGAAAACAAAGGTGATGCAACAATCCAGAGCTGGAAGATTTAGAATGGGAAGAAATATAACTATCGACGAACACAACCTAGAAGTGGTCGATAAAACAGTCTACCTTGGGTCTACAATCACAAAAAGAAACGAAAAAAAGGAAGATATAACTCGACGAATACTAATAGAGCCTTTTATGCCCAAAAACAAATACTGCACTCAAGATTTGTGCACAGAAAAACGAAACTCTCACTCCACAAAACAGTAATACGATCAGTACTGTGGTATGGCAGCGAGATTTGGACTATGGCCCAGGACATAGAGGAACGAGTCAACAGATTTGAGAGAAAAGTCCTCTGGTGCATAATAGGCCCAACCAGAGAGGATGGAATACAGCGAGTTGTATGAAATTTTTGACGACCCAGAACTCTCAACTTTAATAAAAATTAACAGACTAAGACTAGCCGGTCACGGAGTCAGGATGGAGGACAATCGCATCCCAAAACGGCTTATGATATAAGAAATTTCAGGAAATAGACCAGTAGGCAGACCCAGGAGGAGATGGATAGACTCTGTGACGGCTGACGCAGAGGCAATGCTCAACATCCGGAACTGGAGACATGCTGCAAGGGACCGTCAAACGTGGAGAAATGCCCTAGAGGAGGCCAAGGCTCGATTTAGGCTGTAACGCCATTGGATGGAGATTGTCGAGAGTCAGCTCGAAGGAATGCCGGGAAAATTCCATCTCCTCCCGAGGATTTGAAGGGGACAAAAGAGGCCACTGCCTATTTAATTTTGTCGCGGTCGAAGATGGTTCCAGACAGACTCCGGAAATGTCGCTCTGGAATAGCCCTATGATTGTACCCAACATCCGGGGATAGGAGGTCTGAAGAATTGATCCTGGAAAGTGGTACTAGTAGGTTTCTTCATGGTTAGAGGTGTATGAGCTATACTCCTTTTTAAGAAAGCCCACGCCATCGAAGGAGTCTTTGGAGAGGAGCTTTTGGAATCTAGCCTCTGATAGAGTTTGTTCCACCAGGGCACTTTACGCGACGACTGGGGTCAGTGTTGCTGTCATGGAAGGAGGAGATCAGAACCTCAGTGACCTGCGTGGCAGCCGTATTCAATTCACACACTGAGCTGATTGAGGCGGCAACCAGGTCTTATTTCGAGGACACAAGACCCAGAAATTTAGACCAGTTGGTTTTCATAGGAACCAGGGAAGAGGCGCAGATATGTGGGAGGCCGACAATGTCGAACCTGATGTGCATAACACCCAAATTTTCAATCCTGTCGGAGAGTGGCCTGCTAGTGAGGGTGAGGTTCAGCACCTCCTCCCTTCACCAAGGTGGGTTTGCATCCCCTATTTGCAAGATTTGCAAGATGTATGTTATTCATAACAACAAAGATTGAATTATAGTTTTAACGCAAAATTGAGAATGTTATCGTCTATGGCGAACGCTAAAGAGTTATTATAAGAGACTATTTTGTTCCATAATTGGGTGGCATATTGCGACTTAATAAAAACGTTCGGTGATTAAGTTATTTCGCGAAATGGACCTACTAAGTGGACACCTAGACCACGATTCTGTGACTTGATGCCTCTGGATTATTTTCTCTTGCGATATGCGAAGTTTTGAGTGTTATGCTTCGGATTCACCGGCCTCAGTTTAATAATATTCAGTGTAATCCACATAAGTAGCTTCACCGGCTAAAGTTCAGTTCAGTGCTTGAAATTGTTGTTCCTTTTTCGCCAGAAGTCAGAAATGTAAAAGCTCACTGGAATGGCATTCCACTATTTCAGCTGATTACTCTCTTTTGAGCGAGCTTTTACGTTCAAGCTCGATGTCATGTTCTGTTGGGCGAACTCAGGCTTTATTTTTCCTGACTTCAAAATGTGAAAATGTATGGGAACTCAGGTGAAAATTGAAGTTCAGTACACTAATTTGCTCGAACTTGCGCAGTTCGGCCGGTGCAGACGGCGTATTAGATAAACATTTGGAGGATAACATTGCAATAATTAGTGAAATCTTAATCGCCAGATCAAGGAAAAAATGTAAAACATTGGGCCCGTTTGTATTTGCTATATTAAAGCCAATCGCTCAATTTCTACGCCAATATTCAAAAACTAAATGCGATAAGATTTTATATTAAATAAATTCCATTTGGTCAAATCGTGTGTGCTTTATTCCAATAATATCTTCATTTCCTATCTTACATATCCCAAGAAATATTTCCCACAGAATTTCTACACCAATGGACTATTTAGAACTCTGTTTATTTATATTGCCAGGTAGTTCAAGTCACTAGTAGTACGAAGCCAAAGTCCCTAGTGATATTGACTCAACCTAAGGAATTCAATTCATTTAGAAAATTTATCTTTTATTTTCTAACACTAGGAAAATAATTGCACAGCGCGTCTTGACTGGTTTTTGTTAGATTATTTACATTAAATAATCAAGGGAAATTCCTCTCAGAATGTACAAACAAAGAATCGCTCTAAAAATATGTTTTGAAAAAAAAATGATCGAATTTTTTAGACGGGAATTTTTTTATTTTAGAATTAAGTCTCAACCTGTCATCTAGATTTTGAAATTATGGGTCCAGGAATAGATGAAAATATATTTTTTTTAAATAAACGGAAATATGAAATAAATTAAGAGGAGAAAGTTCAAAGTTATAGTATTAGTGGGGAAGGATTCCTTTCACTTTGTGTTTTGAAGCATCGTTTGGCGTATATATGCTATTTCAGGATTTACGGGGCCAGAGTCTTTCAAATAAATCGTTTTTTATCAGAAGAATATTTTATTGCTAAGTGTCAATAAATCTTACCAAAAATATACTCTTGGCTTAACTTAAGTTAATGTTTGTGCATGTCGAATACATAAGTCATGGAAAAAGTTCATAGCGTTCTCCCGATAGATGGCGATGCAAATAAATCACGAACCACATTTATCGACGTGTTTATACCACTTTGTTGGGTCTTGATTTGTTCACTTTGTTGGGGCTGCTATGATGGTTTGATTCAGAGGCTCTACTTGGCCATTACTTCGTCGGACTCCGGTTGTAATTAGGACATGATAAATATTTCTCTGCGTACAATATTCCTGAAAGGCCACCGAGTTAAAAGCAGTTCCAAGATCTGTAATAAGCTTATCCGAGTTGCCAAACGTTGCGCTTAGTGACTCTAACCTGCTCAAGAATTCTCCACTGGTTTGATTTTGGACTGGGAATAGCCAACGATACTTAGTAAAGGCATCAATAGTAACAAGCAAATACTTATAGTGTCTGATGGCAATGGAAGCTAGTGTAGCGTAAAGTCGTAGCGTAAACTTCTTTCTCATTTAATTGTTTTAATGTAGGAACATTATTAAACAAAATCAATTTTCAAACACGGCTTCTAAAATCAAAATGTCTCTAGAATTCAAAAAGAAACTTGCCACTATTGCCTTTAAATTGTAAATATTTTTAAAAAATTTTTATAAATGAAGGTCCCCGAGAAGGTCGCATGAACATTATTCCGACCACCAAAACCCTAATTTTCTATTACCGACCACTACTAACCCCATTTCCGACCAGATAAAAACGACCACAAAATTGAACTTATTTGTGGATAACTAATTGTTTAAAATTTTATAATGGTTATAATAATCGAAAAGAATGTAATTTATACAAAAAAAGGCAAAACCTCTAAAAAAACACCACCTGAAGAGTATCCAGACCGATAATATCGAAGCTTAATTTCAAGCCAAGTTTAGATTTCGAGATCCCACCACATAAAAATGAAAAACTTCCAGCTGGACTAGATATAGGGCGTAATGCTATGCATAGATTGCTCCAAATTAGGGTTGGGTATACACGCTGGAACTCTTCCTCGTTAAACCACTAAAAGAACAACCGTGTGCCTAAAGCTGACTTTGTCTTCCAGTCGGAATAGCAATCTTTAAAGCTTAAGGCGGGTCCACACATAACAAACATTTGCAAAAAAAACATTTATCTAGCGAGTTGACAAATGTTTCACAAATGTTTGACAATATTTGACAAATGTTTGACAAACATTCGTCAAACATTTCGTGAGGTTTTTGCGAGAAAAATGTTTTCCGAAATGTTTGTTACTTCCTGTGTCTGTTCTGTAGGATTCTCTATTTGCCACAATTTCGTCAAGACTTTCTTCCTGATCTCTCAGTTCAGAAGTCACTGTTATAGAATACCCCCCTTCGTTAAGATTTTTGTCAGTGTCATCTAGAGTTGAGTTGGACTTACAGGCAGGGGCAGTAGATTTGTCCCTTAAGGCCCGTCCTCACTACGCGGAGTTAGATCCCTCGCGCTTTTGGCCGTACGGCCAGACAAAAGCGCGCGTGATCTTTTAATTTTCTGAATCATGAGTGAGAAAAAATCAATTCTCATTTGAAATGTCGTACGCGCTTTTGAAAAGCTCATATTGTGTGGACGCACAATGTACCTTTTTAAGCACAGCCTTTTGTCCGCGTAGTTTTGCCGCACGGCCTTTACCATGGACAAAGTCGTAAAAGAGTCGTAAAAAAGTCATAAAACTCTATATGAAAAAAAAGGCAAAAGCGAGTACGACCCAAGTCCGCGTAGTGTGGTCCCACCATTACACGCTGGTAAATTGTACTGAAAATAATCTGCTATTGGTATATGCGCTTGTATCGAGATAAAAGAGGCGAGGTGTGATTGTAAATATGTGAGACATGGGTTTCTTCTTTCTTACTTCTTTTGGCGCAGTAAAATATCCAATTTGAAATGAGGCGAGGTGTGATTGTAAAATATAAATATATATCGTGGAGGCGTAGGTTTCTTACTCTTTTTACTCTTACTCTGATGCAGTTAAATGCATATTAGAATCAAACTCGTGAAAAAAGCTCTTCATTGGTATTTATTTTCATACTTTCTTTAATTTGCTTATTTTTGTTATTTTGGCATTACAATGGCGCCTCGCCTCATTTGAATTATGACATTGTACTGGCTCAAAAGAAAATGAAGTCCCTTTTACAAAATCGGGTATTTGCAATTAATTTTAATGAATCTGTACGCTTTATTTTATTTTTATAGTCGCTAATTGACTTATCCCACAAATTTCGACGAGTTGAAATATAATTATGGTGGTTTTATCCTACTTCTCACTCGAGATGAATGTCCATCTACATAAAAGTGCATAAAAGTACTGAAAATTTTTCAACAAACATCAGATGTTTCCATTTCATTTGGATTAAATTCAAACATTTTTAAAAATCCAAAAACTCCGAGACTCGCGTTCACACATAACAAATATTATTCAACTGTTTGTCAAACATTTGTCAAATGTTTGTCAAATGTTTGTGAAATGTTTGTCAAATGTTTATCTAATGTTTGTCAAATGTTTGTTATGTGTGGACACGGCTTTAGTAATACAAAAGAACCCAAGGTTAGGTAGGAACAAGAACAATACTGTTATGTGATAGCCAAGTGACGTTTCAAGACACTTGGTGTGGTCTATTATAACGTACAAGTTGTTCGAGATCTGTCAAGGAGGTACACATCATGATGAATTGGCCAGACTAAGAGCAAATCACCATGGACTGGATTGCAATGGTAGGTTCCAGGTGGATAAGTTTGACATCATACATGAAGACTAGGGAAACTTGACCTAACTTCTACAAGCAGAGAACAAGCAATTCTCCTGATGATGCAGCGGAACGACAACCCTAGAATCGAGTCGATCGTAACAGGACATTGACCGATTGAGGAAAAAATTTTTTTTGGAGAAAAACAAAACTAAAGGCATCACCCTTTATACTACCGGTCTGTCTTGTGGACGTATGAGAATGAGGCGAGTGGGGGCTAGTCTTGTGTTGCGGGAGAAGTATTGCCGTGCAAGCAAGAAGGCGGACATTTCAGTGGAACAGTCAGTCGCAATGGTAATAGCGATACAACTTTGACAAGGCTGCTACATTCCTGGACTGGCTTAGAGAGTCAAAGGAGACGCACATGCGGCCAGATAGAGAATCCCACGTCGTAGTTGAAAAAATGATAAGCCAGAGATCCCACCGAACATTTGCTTTGCAGTTGTCCGTACAAACCTTTTCTTAAAGGACTTTGTACTGATCTCGAGCTTAAAATGGAAGATATAACCCGATACCTGAATGTGACAGGCTGGATATAGAGTGAATCCAAGCACACTGATATGGTAACGTAAAGGGCTTCACGTAGCGTTTTCAGCGCCAATTGTATCTCTGTTGTCAGTTCTTGGACGAGACTGTCGCCTTCACTTACCGACAGACAGCGACAGGTCTATCTTCTTACATGTTATGATGCCAAGGCACTTATTGGCTTGATTAACGGGCACTGCGTCCTAAATTACACCTTACGGAGGATATCAACCTGTAGGCTTGCCTTGATGAGGATGAGTCCTCCCTTCATGTTCTCTGTGAGTGCTACCCAAAAGTGGCAGCATGATCCCGTTTGACGACCCTGTTCAAGCGGTCTGGCCTATATGTGGTATAGGGGATAGTGCAATAGGACAAGCGAGTGGCTGCGGTGCCTTCATACCCACTACCTCGCGGTTATTGGCACCCTTTACCCATTATGCCTATAGAAGTGTTTGTAAACTTGCCAAGTGTGACAACCGCTAGATGGTGGGCATACCCGTTAATCCTCTGAAGAAGGAATCCACAGTTATGTTTTACAGAAGAGAAGGGGTCTTGTGGGCGCATCCTATTCCCCTATTGCTCAAAGTCGCTAATCTCCTGCCTAAATACCTATTGTCCTTTTTCTCAGGTTATTATCATGGGGCAGACCTCACGCCTCATCGCGTTCTTAAGTTTACTGAATTGTCATTTTAACGAAGGGACCTACAGTATTGGCCAATACTAAAGCACCCCCCCTTAAATATTTCATAAATTTTTCATTATTTTGATAAAAACTTAATAAAAACAACTATCCAATATTACAAAACTTATATCTAAATATTTATTTATATATCTAAAATATAAAAAAAATCAAAAATTATAACATAAATACTCCAGTCTTACAATTCAAACTATACAAAGAAATGATAAACTATTGTACCAGTGGACAAAACTAAAGCACCCCCCCCCGGGGCTGGACTGAGAATGAATTTAGGACCGGCAAATTCAAAAATTTCGGCCCATTTCAATACATTTTGTTTTAACAATCAAGTGAAGATCTTTTTTGCTTTCAAAAGTTTTTCTTTAAGCATAATTATGAGAACAACTATGTCTGTATGTGTAGGTGTGTTTGTGCGTACGTCCGTAGTAATTTTTTCCTGCACGATATTGGGAGAACCAAAAAAGATATCGTCTTCGTTGAGGTGCCGATAGAAGCGTATTAACTAAAGCATGATCTAAAATGATTTTCATAAAATTCGGTTTAGCCGTTTTTTTGTTTAAACGACGCACGTGATTTTTGTACCCACACAATATCGCGCAAACCAAAAATGATATCGGCTTCGTTGGGATGCCGATCCAAGCACATTAACAAAAACGTGCTTTGGAAACAATTTCATAACATTCGGTTAAGCCCTTTTTTGAAAAGAGTTCGGCCAAGAGCCCCAAGCACAATCTAATAAACTCGATGGAATGAAACCGGTGCTAAATGAAATTAAGGCCGATGTTACAATTGGGGCTTTGACTTTACTTTGACTTAACTTCGGGCTTTGATTACATGTAATGTCATTAAAGCAGATTAAATAAAAGCTTCGACTGAACTTTGTCTGCAACTGTATTTCGACTGCAGTCCGGCTTTAAGAAAATTCAAAGTTTCGTCCGCCTGCAGCCAACTTCACTTTATCTGAAAAAACTGAAAACAACTTTTTTAAAGCGAAAGGCACGGTTTTGAATTCCGAGTATTTTTTATAGACTGCGAACAACATTAAAAAAAATTCCAATTCCTTTTCAGACATTTTAAAATTTTGATTTTTCTACTTTGCTTCTGCTTTGAAAGGAAACAGCTGATTGCAGTCAAAGCTACAATAATTTAATTTTAAAGTCGAAGTCTCTGGGGACTTTCTTTGCAGTCGGAGTTGAAGTCGAAGCCAAAGCCTCAATTGTAACACGGCCCTAAATTTTCTGGATTCAGCTTCCGATAGCTTCGCCATAAAACATCACTTGTCAACAAAATCCGAGCATTCTTTAAAACCCGTGCAAAAATTACGTTACCTTTTTCCAACATCACCAGTTTTTTCAAACCTTAGATCACCACTTTTTGGACGGGGAATTGTTTTCCACGTCCTACATTTACTGAAAAAGAAATTGGCCTTTTCGGTCAAGTATTTGAACCTATTATCGTTATTTGAACTAGCTTCTCTCAGAATTACTTAAGCACCCGTTTTGGTACTACCAACTTCCAGAGTATAAGTCGTCAAAGACAAAATTTTGGTTTTTTCACTACAATTTCAACTTTCACTACCTTTTTCTCCAAAAATTACGTAGTTAACCTATACATTTTTTTCCAAAATTAGAAAGCTTGGAATATTTCCTATGAATAATGTCCGTACAATTTTTATACTACGCATTTAAAAGTTCTTGTTTTTTAATTTTTTGTTTCTCCCAACCTCTTTGTCGTTTCGTTGACATTTTGAATTTTTTAGATTTTTTTTAAATTCCACACAATCCTTATTAAATAACAGTCTTCAACAAACTAATTGGCCATTTCGTAGGAGACCGCGAGATTTGTATTCTTTAAAGGAATTGTGACACGCTTGAAATTTTTTTATTTTTTTTGTGGGAAAATTTTATTTTTTTTAAAAAAAAAATTATTTAGAGGAACCATTTTTGATTTAACATTCGGCACGGCCCACCGGGAAACTCCCGGTAGCTTGGTAGGCCAGTCCAGCTCTGCACCCCCCTCAATGCTCTAAATGATTAACGGTCAGTAATATCGTGAATGATAACAAAGTACGAGGCAACGGGACGGGTTTCACCTTTTCTTCTGGCGGAAGATCGAACAAAACATATAATAGGGAGGACTCTTTGCTAAAAGGGACCATCTTTAAATCCTGACATATCCTCAGCACAACTTCCTAAAGATTTCGGCTTTGGAATAAGTCAGAGAACAATCCGACGAAGACCCTTAGAAGCTGGATTATTAAGTCGAAGACCCGCTAAACAACCACTAATATCTGGAAAATATATGAAATATTGATGGGGGGTGCTTTAGTATTGGCCAATACTGTATATACTTTCTTTGCTATACTTTCGGTATAAACTCAGCTCCCAGGTTCTTCTCACCAGTTGGATTGTTTAAGGTTAGGGGATGTTGTATGAGTTAATTTTTTTAGGCAGGATATGAGGGTATATGTACATTAACGATGTTCCTATATATACCTAGGTCTTGTTATCTATATATCCCACTATACGTATAGAATGCGTAGACGAAGTTTCTCACGCGAATTTCTCGAAATCTATTGATTCTACGTAAATTATGTCTAGGACCTTTTTTATGCGAATTTAACTGACTTTTCTCACCTTCCGCAACTTTTTTAGTCGCCCAGTTGGCTTTATGGAGTCATAGTCTGCATTTTAAATTTGTCCCGAGAAAATACTCGCCTTCATTCTTTGAAATTTTTGCGCCATCGCATCTTACAAAATTTTCTGCCGGTTTGAAATAAAAAATTCTGATTTTAGTCCTAGACACTATTTTAAATATGCTTCAAGATTTCCAGTCCACATTGGTTGTAGGCCGGAAATACATTAATAAGCAAAATCGCATCTTCTCCCTAATACGGACCAGCGGTCGGTAATATGCCTAAGTTCATAATTCCGATGTCACATTTGCGACCATACTATTTTACTGTTTTTTTGGGAAAGAATCATAGCAATTAATAATTTCTACCGAATTTTATCAAAGTTTAAGATGGATAAGTAACAAAAAATAAAACGTATTTAGCTCAAAGCTTAAAAATAATTTAGAAATTGCTTAAAACCAGAAATTCAAATTTCTACATGATTTTTATTGGTGAATAGATTTTTCACTATCAATCATTCCAATAAATTAAAACTATGCGAGTTAGCTATTTGCTCTTTTCAATATTTTAACATGAATTATGTAATTATATGTTCTAAAAAACCTTAATTCGATTACATGCCCAAACAATAATTATTAACAAAAATAAAAAGTGGTCAGAATTAGGAGGGTGGTCGCAGCTCGGTAACTTTACGTTGCCCCAATGATGGAGTGTGTACGGGTATGTACAATTTATCGATTGGGTTTAGAACGCCTTCCTGCTTTAACGTATGCATCACCTTCCGAGCGTTGACCAGATCTCAATATTTTTAGCAGCAATCGGGAATATTCGTCCTCATTTTGAATTATTTTCTTACGGTGGATGAAATCTTTTTCAATAAACTGTATTTAACTGGAAATCTGCGAGAACCATTCGTGCTGCTGTGCGATGATGTTTCGTACAATTGTATTCTTCCAAAAATAATGCCCATCTAGCGATCCTGACACATAACTCCTTCTTCTTCATCGATTGTTGAAAAGCCTGGCAGTCCGTAAATATTTTAAAGTTGATGCCTCACAAATAGTACCTTAGCCTGGGCACAGCGAAGCACTCTAGCTCGTAGCTCATGTAATTTTCTTCATAGGTCGTTATTTTGAAATTCAGGGAAAAGACTGGGTGAAAATGAGCGTCGGTATGCTTTTGAAGCAGAACAGTTGCGAGACCTTGGTTGCTGCCATCAGTATGTAACTCGGTGATCAATTCCGGATTGAATAGTTGCTTAACGGTCAAGCAATTATAGCATATTTAGGAATAAACTTCCTGAAGAAACCTGACTGACCTAGGCTCTAGAAATATTTCTACAGCTTTCGTTTTGTCTTGAGAGGGCTTCACACTTCCGTTCTCTATGATGTGCCCTAAAAATTCTACCTTCGTTTAAACTACTTGCATTTCGGCCATAAGATTTTCGGCTTAATTTTCGGAAGGTATAATCAAATCGTCCATATAAAATAGCAGCTCTTTTTCCCGACTGTGTTGATAAATCCGCGTTGGAACATGGCTGGAGAATTGCAGAGCCCAAATGGTGCCTTCAACAATTCATACTGATCTTCCCACGTAATAAACGACGTATATTTTCAACGACCTTTAACAACATCTATGGTGGGGCTTCCAGGGACTCCTTGACGAGAATTACTTCACTATCCGTCCGAATCAAGCAATCCACGAAAATCTTGGCTCTCAGCAATTACACTACGTAGCAATGGAGTTTCGACGAGATTAACCTCCGGACCTTTCTTTATTTCATTGGAACCTTCTGGCTTAGGGCAATTGGTTTTTATGTGGCCAAAGTCACCACACCAAAAACGTTGCGATCTTTTTGCTTTATGTGGACAGGACCAGCGCCCGCTCTAGCGATTTCGCCGCCCCGGACAAAACGACAAATTGGCGCCCCTTAAGAATATTACATACAATATTCACTGCGCGACAATATCATAGGTTCAGGTATAAATATGGCGTTTTTCGGTATCCTTTGACATAAACTCATTAAAGCCGAAAACACACTTTTGTGTTGTGTTGTGTCGTGGCGCTCTGTGCCCAATCAGAAACGCCAATTCGGGACGCGCCACACCACAACACACCATAATAATGTAATCAGCCCCATATGAAATATATGAATTAGATCCACGACACAGAGCGCCACGACACACCACAATACAAAAGTGTGTTTTCGGCTTAAGTTTATGACTCCCACCTACTCAGGCAAAATGAATATCGTTCAGGACTTGCCGATTTCCTGTGTCCTTTTTGGGGGATTTCCAGGATATTTAAAATTTATGAAAATAATGAATATATACAGGGTGTTCCGCAACTTGTTTTCAACCGCTTATGGTAGACGAGACGGTCTATTTTCACGGTATCTTTATTATCGTAAGGAATGCAGCTCTTATTTCATTAATAAAAATAATGGTGTATGATGGAAAAATATAGAAATAAAGGGTTTTAATTGTAAAAAAGTGGAAAAAATATATTACACTGTAATTAAAAAAACTAAGGTCCTTTTTTCTGAACTTTTTTAACATCTTCGAAAGTTTCTACTACTTCATACTACTTCTGAAATAGAATGAGTGCAATTAAACACACCTACAGTAATAAAGATGCTAGGAATTTGTACAAAGAAGTAAACATGATAAAGAAATAATCCAAAATCACCTGCGTCAAGTTTTTTTACGAGGGAGTGGTGATAATCTTACATCGGTCTAGCAGCAGCGAATGTGTGCGACCGCCTGTCTAAGGTCTATGCCTAAAGGCGTGGATACACAATACGAGTTGCTGACCTGACAGTAGACAGCTGCTGCACCTGTGTACTCGCATGACAGTAGCTCGACTCGCCTCGCCCGGTCACACAAGTGCGAGTTGCTGGCCTGACAGTGGACAGCTACTGCACTTGTGTACTCGCATGTCTGTTCTTATAATTAGGATCCAAACAATTTCATAAGCTGGTTTGGCCCTTGACTCCACAAACTTTATATTTTGTTCGGAAGTCCATCTATCTGCCATTTTTTGCTTTTATAATCACTACTCGAAACAAAAAAAGAAATGTAGTTAGGAAGAAAGCCATGCAGAATACCATGCAGTTTACGAGCTACTGTCATTTCCCAATACTGTGCCAGTTACTTGTGGCGTGTTTGGAAGGCGAGAGGCGAGTAAAAACAAAAAATGTTGTAGTAACTCGCAAGCGAGGTACTGACCCACTCGCACATGGCAGTAACTCTTATGATGCGGTCACACGGTGCGAGTAGTTGCACTGCAGTAACTGACTAGACCAGCTCGCATGCTTACTCGCACTGTGTAACCCCGGCATAAGAGAGGAGACACCGCGGGGGGTCCGCACCCAAACGGTAGTGTCAGATTCTTACTGACTAAACTCACCAACACTTTGCATGATGTTTAAATTTTGACCGGTACGAACCGCAAGGCCATTACTTCGGCTTGACTCAGGAAGCAATAATGAGAGAAGCAAAACTGAACGAAGCAAACAGCATCTTCACAAGAAACATTCAGATACTAGCCTTCGCAGATGACAGTCATAATTGGACCCATGACGCAAGACGTAAAAGAAACCTATTCAAAACTTGTGGAAAGCTCAGCAAGGTTCAGTCTAATAATAAATGACTCGAAAACAAAGTATATGATTGTATGAAAAAGAAGACAAGGATTAGGACGAAGCATCAGCCTAGACGCTAGACGATCAAAGGGACAATGCTTACTGCGGAAAATAAGATAAAGGACGACATCCATAGACGTGTCGTAGCCGCAAATAAAACATATTCCGCACTAGTCCCGATTCTAAAGAACCAATATACCTCAAGACAATGTAAAGTGAGATGTAAAGTGAGATTATATAAAACACTAATCCGCTCAGTTCTATACTACGGGTCTGAGGCTTGGACAGGGTGGAGCGTTTGACATAGGAAAAAAATTTTTTTTTGTATTTCGATAAGTACTAGTGCGGAAAAATTGCTACATGATGTGAATATAAATGTGTAAAATTATATGAAAATCAAGTTATATCTAGCGGTGCCCCAACGGGTGTTTGTGGGTGAAACTTTCAAGGTCGCAGGTATGGTTTAAGCCTAAGCAGTCACAAAAGTAGAAAAAACTTTCTAACTTTCTAATGGATATGAGAAACACCTGCACTGTCGAAAAGTTTTATATTTTTGTTCACCTTGTGCAAATGCCTTTTCGTCCTTGCAAACGCGAGGGCCGATAGGAATTTTACCAAGCGGTCCCCCAACTAGGGTTACAATTTTTTATTTTTGAAATACCTGACATTTAACTACAAAATTCCTGATTTTAGAGGAAAAAGCCTGACAAGTAAAAAATATTTTAATATTCTACTACTTTTTAAAACTTTATCAAGATCAAGTAATGCAATCTTAATTCAAGTGATATAAAATATAACTTACAGTAACTTTAATTTCTTTTATTAATCAATTACATGATGTACAAAACTGTATTGTACCATACTTTAGCGCAGAATTAATATAAACGCGTAGAGAACATCATAAAATCGGCTAAAATTGCGATTTAAAAAAATTTCACGCGGATTTTATTTTTCAATAGGTTTTTGAATTTTCTAAAGGAGTTTCCCAATTAGAAACTGATCTTACAAAAAATGCCACCATTGTTACTGTTAAAAAAATAATTGATCGTTAATTACTCCAAACGTGATAGACCGATCTGTCTGAAATTAGTTGTACATTATCGGAACAATAAAGAGACCATCTTCAAGCCCTCTATGGCCAGCTGTTTTCGAGTAAAAAAATAGTGAAAATAACGTGATTTCAAAACTTTGGAAGGTATTTGTATAGTAAGTTCACAATTGCACCTAGCGACCTCTATCGGTACTAATTTTTTAGAAAATTTCATAACGAATAACTTTTCCAATGCATAACTTATACTAAAAGTTATCAGGAACGGAGATATTGAAAAAAGTGTAGAAAAAGTGCCTCTTTATTCACAATTAGTAAATTAAAAAGTTATGCGGTCAACCAATTTGTGGGCAAACTTAGGGTGTTTAACTGCACCCTAAAACGAAGCGATTCCAACAATAATCTTGCCTATGGGCCAAACAATAATTTAGCTTTTTCTCTAACCTAATATGTACTTTGAATTATTGGAAAGAATCTGTCCATTTCTCCAGGTAATGTGATAATGGTGTAGATTTGCCTAATTTCTTTCTAAAAAAACTGTATTAGCACCATTTTCTGCAGCTTTAATAATAATTTTTTTCACTAACATATTGGTATAAATTTTTCAGTAAATCTTAAATCGATTGCAGAACAGAATCTATAATTGATATCACTTCTACAATATAGGTTTTTTCTTTTTCTATAATCTTCTCTTGGAAAATAGGAAAGAACGAATGCATTAATACAAAATACGCTTCTGAAAAAGTGATGGTAAAAGCGACAAAAAACCAACTTCAACTACCTTTTTCTCCAAAAAATATGTAGTTAACCTATACTTTTTTTCCAAAAGCCAAAATTTATGACTCATAACTTTAATAGTTGGTAAGATAGAACCATCGGTTTTACTATCATAGATAGATGGGGGAATTCTGCGTTCATTGGTACCTAATTCATGGAAATAGTTTATACGGTTACAAAAGTACAGGGTGATATGTAAAATCAATCTTGGTACAGTTCTGACCGTACTACTCAGAACGGACAAAGATTTCGAACTAGGCGCCATAGTAACTTATATTCAGCTCAAAATAACCTATCCAACGACTTATTACACATAGCTATTGTGGGGGGGGGGGGGGGGGGTACCAAAATTTGCATCCTCTTTTTCCGCATTAATTTAAATTATGTTGTATATTATTCTAACCTTTTATTTGTATTGCAGTGATATTGAGTAGATTTCATGTAAACAAACGTAATATTAAACTGCAATTCCATTCAGTTTAGCTAGCTATAGATGGCGTTGATTGTTGAGATTAAATTTTTGTGATTTTTCACCAAAAATATGGAAAAGAAGTCGGTTAATAACAATGAAAACGTAATAACAAAAAAAACCCAAAAGGAAAAAAAGAATTAAAATCTCAATTATAAAAAAGCCTGACATCAGCTAAAGCCTGACCTGAGCCTGACAAGACTATAAAATGCCTGACATGTCAGGCGAAATCCTGACGAATGGTAGCCCTACCCCCAACTAAGTACCAACTGCGTTCAATATTCTGCTTGATCACCGCATCGAACAAGAACCGGTCTATGTTTGCCGTTTTCTTCGTTTCATACAATTTCTTAAAGATCCAATCGGAGCATATTAACAGCGCTCCGAATTCGCTTCCCTTATAGACCGGGAGCTGTGCGGCCAAAAAATGCAACTGTTTTAGAAAAGCTGAAATTTTGGTATTATGTAGTAATACTTAATATTATTAAAAATCAAATAAACTACTTGTAGACCAAATTTTACATTTTATAAAACAGTTTCATCAACTAAATTTTTTGTGTTTGACGCGCTGCCGACGCGCCGCTGACGCATCCCTTTACAAATTTTGAAGACTGACCATATCCACGTTGTTTTTCAGTTATTTTAATTTTCACAAACCAATTTTCTGATATTATAAAGCATTCTTGCTTCTTTGACAACTTTGAAACCACGCCCACGCCAAATGTTAGGGAAACCAGCTGACTGACGGCGGGCTATTGCTACACCCTTATTACTACATAATAACAAAATTTCAGCTTTTCTAAAACAGTTGCATTTTTTGGCCGCTCAGCTCCCCGACTATTAGTTGTGCATCGAAGTTTTCCCTCTCCTCTGGTATAGCTTCTGGATTGATTCTGCCAAAAGAAAGATGAGTACTTACCCCCAGAGCTAAGCATTATTGCCTGTAAACATAGAATGGAACACTATGTTGCACTATGTATCTTTAGGTTCATCCGCGAATAAAGAACCGACCTTCGGTATCTATATTTAATGCCCTGAATGGAGTCAGGGATTTTTTGGAATTTCAAAATCCTATAAGGGCCCCCAAACATATTCTACCCATCATCGCTGAACAAGATCAACTTTGGTTCGATAAATAGACGGATAGCCGTAAATTTTGTAGATCCAAAAACAATTAATAGAGGCAAATTTGTGTTATTTTATTTCCTTCTTTCTTTTTAATTAATTCCATTGTTTAATTCTAATAATTTGAAATAAAAACCCTCCCCCACTTTTTCTGTCAGCAAAAATAAGATAAAATTGGACCCCTTTACTCCTTACGTCTGCTTACGTAATACTTGAATGACCGCCTACCCCTACATACTACTAATTTATGGTGTCATTGATGATGGTGTTCCTAATATGCATAGATGGTATCGGAGCAAGAACATGGGTATTAACCCACAAAAAATGCCGATTGTACCATTTACTAATAGAAGAATGAATGATCACAAGCAGAAACCGCGGAACCTTATTTTAACTGGGGTTGCGAAACAGTTTTTTGTCAACTTCCTCTCCTTTTGTTTTGGATCGCCTTTCTGAGTTGTTGCTACACCTCACAATAGCTTGCAGCTGTGATCGTGGTCCCACGGGGCAGGTAATTGATCAACAACACCCCCTTGGAATTCCTAAAGAACGTTTGCCAATTTCCCGCGGATTCCACAACGTTCGCTTTATTTGGTGTTTTGGCGGTATAGTAGGGGAGCTGGCACTTGAAAAAATCGTGTCGTCCCAACCTTCTGCCGTTTGGTATATAAGCTTTTGAAGTAATTTTAAGCATTTTTTATAATATGACATTTTTGCGGGAAGTGGACCCATTTCGAGTTAGGGGTTTTGGGGGGTAAAAAGGGGGTTAAAATTGAAAAAAATTTCTGCCGCTGCGTATGTAGGTTCTACTAGAGCTAAATAACCGTTAAATACTAGTGGCAGAAATTTTTGACTAGTTTTCAGTTTTGGATTTTACTTTTTACAAAATTCTGGTGAAGTGATTTGTTATGCATACCATATTTCCAGCGCCATTTTGAATTTTCTAATTTTGACAACAAATTTATTATTTCCGACCTTAACTAATTGCTCCTTTAATCCCTCATGGGACATAGGACGGAAACAGTTGCCCTCCAGCGGACTCTGTTTTGCGCGACAGCTCTCAGCTCTGACCAGGATCTCCCGGTTGTTGCGGCCTCTGATAATAGGGTTCTCCTCCACGTTGTTCTAGGTCTTCCGACTCGACGGGATCCTTGCGGATTCCAGTCAAGGGCCTGTTTGGCTAGATTATCGTCTTCGCGTCGCAAGGTGTGGCCAATCCAATTCCATTTCCTTCGCCTGATTTGGTCGTCTATCCTTTCTTGGCCGGCACGGCGCCATAGTTCTTCATTTGAAATTCTATCTTGCCAGCGGATTTTTAGGATACGACGTAGGCATCTGTTGATGAAAACTTGTAGGCGCCCTGTGATGAATTGGGTGACTTTCCATGTTTCGCAACCGTACAAAAGAACTGCCTTAACGTTGGAGTTGAACAGCCGCAATTTGGTGTTAATTGAGATCTCTGTTGATCTCCATATGTGAAACAGGCATGCATATGCACTTCTTGCTTTATTTATTCCGGAACTGACATCATCTTCTGTACCGCCGTTTTCGGTAATAATACTACCGAGGTAACAGAATTTGTCTATCAGTTCCACGTCACAGTTATTTCCGACCTTAAACACCCTCAAATAGCTATTTTCAGTGAAATCGAATCGTAATTGCCAAAATCGTACAGCCATATTGGCGCCGCCATTTTGATTTTTTTAAAAACTCCCCGATACCGATTTTCAATGCATTCGGAACACATTTGCAAAATTCATCCGCCATTTTGAATTTTCAAATTTTGATCACAGAATCGTCATTTGTGGCCCTAATAACCCCCCCCCATATCGATTTTCAATGGATTCAGAAAACATTTCCAAAATTCATCCGCCATTTTGAATTTTTAAATTTTGACCACAGAATCGTTATTTGTGGCCCTAAAAACCTCCCGATACCGATTTTCAATGGATTCAGAACACATTTCCAAAATTCATCCGCCATATTGGCGCCGCCATTTTTAATTTTCAAATTTTGACCATAGAATCGTCATTTGTGGCCCTAAACTCCCCCGATACCGATTTTCAATGGAATTGGAACACAATTGAAAAATTCGTTCGCCATCTTGGAACCGCCTTCTTGATTTTTTTACAAAATTGTCAAATTGTACTGACACGTTAGCTGAATGTGTATGCAAAGTTTCATAAGAATCGGTTTAGTAGAAGTAGTTTAAAAAGCTGTCGCAAGATTTGAACCAAACAAATATGCGAGGTCAAGCTAAATAAAATCATTAATATCTTGTTCATTGTTTTATTTTCCCAAATAATAACAGTAAATATTTTGTATTATATATTCAAACTAATTTCTGATTGAATAATTATATTAAGTTTTAACCATTCAAAATCATTAGTAAATCAGTAAATAATTATCGCTTGTTATTGTACAGTTGCCATATAGCTTTATTATTATCTTGGCCAGTTTCACACGGCCGACAAACAACCAAGAAAAATCTTCTGAAAAGTCAGCTCGTGTAAAACTGGCCCTTAGAAACTCGCGCATAGGTGATGAATAGAACACGGATCGGATTTCCCTCCATAGCCTCGCGACAGAACCCCACACCCAGGAACTATGCCTATGCCCACAAAAAACCCAAACTTACGCTTAGCTGATGAATCGAACATGAAATTTATTTCTCTCCATAGCCTCAGGATAAAAACCCCCTCACCCATCGACATCGTGAACAGGCATCAGCTAAAGAATGGGAGTTGAAATGCTTGCCCTCCATACCCCCTCGCCTATATTCTCCGTCACCGTCTCGCGTTGCGTCTCGCGTCTCGATAAAAATTCACTCTCATAATATATTTCAAACGCGCCTAAAGAAGTATAACTTCAAAAATAACTCAATTTTTTGCTTTTTTGATTTCAAAAACACAGGGGTTGTGGCGCAACCCCGCGTAATTATCAGGGGTTGCGGGGGCAATTCTTGCAACCCCACTTCTGCGGTCTCTGATCACAAGGCCTGATAAGCAAGATTCTACCATAAAAAGTTCACTGAAATCCGCGATTAGAGATATGAATAATCCTCGTTGATGTTGATGGGTTTCAATTGCTTTTCGTTCCTTTTCAAATACTGTGCCAGTTAAAGCGTCATTAGAAATATTAAAATAATCATAATCGTGGAAAAGTCTGAAATAATATCAATAAAACAAATTTGTATCAAAAACATGAAGACTTCTTCGGATCATTTCCACGTTAATGGATCAGACATGTTAAATTTATTGAAAACAGCACGCGCGTGCTAAGGAATTAAAACTCAAATACTGTGTCCATGCGCCTCTAAAAATAGACCAATCAGGTGAGCATAGAGCGGCGTATCACATTTCTGCAACAGCAACACTATTATTAATCGGAAATTGTCTTTGTTCTCAATGGTGCATCATTTAATTTTCCCAGTGATTTTATAAAATGTGGTTTTTCATTGAAAGAGGAGTCGCGGCAAGTTCGCAAACACAAGAAAACAAATCGTGATTCTGCGAATGTTTGAAAATAAATATGTGTGAAAAAGATGATTAAATCCAGATAATCAAGAAAGAGAATGGACACAAAAATTTATTATTTCCTCGCGTTGGTTTTCTTCGATTTTGTCTTTTGTTTATTTGAATTTCATATGAAAAAGTCTGTTTGTGGCTTTCCCGCAACGATTTTCATCTCTCCGCCACTCAATGGAGCCGCCGGCATCCGCCAGTATCCATTTGGTGCCGGTTGCTCCTTGAAATACTTTTAGACTGGATTTCGTTTCACATAATCTAACTTTACTCTAGAAATGTCTGCTTTAGTGACGTATGAAAAATTGAATCTTTTACGGCGGCGTATCGTCTTCAAGATTTTCCCAGCAGTTTTCTCAAGTTTTCTCAGTTTTGGCATTGCCGCGGATTTGGATGCCCACACGGGGAAAATTTCCCATTTTAAACAAGACTAAAAGTAATAAAGTCGAAGACAGTAGAGCGGAAAAGCAAGAAAAGTATCGTAAGAAATCATTTCTGTGTAATTTTGTGCATACGTGGCGCACTTAAAGCCCACAGAGAGGAACATAAAAAAAACAAAGAAGACGAGAATGAACAAAATATAAACTTTCTTAAAAATACATAAACAAAAAGAAGAAACGAATTTTTTCCTTGAAGCGATTTCAAATTTTCATTTCACTATCAAAGATAGATTCTAACTAGCACTAGGAAGGCGCTTGTGCACCAAATAAGAACTGCGCAACGGGCTAAGGTGTGTATAGTCTATCCTATGGCCGGGTAAAGGTAGGCCGTCAAAGTTTTCGGTTTTGTTGTGAATGATTCTCGGAAAAGCTAAAGTCCTATTTGTGACCATATTGTTCGGCTGAAGTGTGACGCAATTAAATATAACTATGACGACAATAAACATTTTAATAAAAAAATATAAACAGTGTGTGTTTTGAAACATCAAAAGTGATTTATAGATGGCACTGGTGGTGAAATTGTGTAGTGATCTGCTCGACGATCGGACAGGTAATTGTTTGATTTATTCGATCTATATTTATTTGATGGTGTTGAAATCTCAGGGTTTTTTTCATGATGAGTGTTTATTATATGCTTATGGATTTTTAAATACGTGGAGGAATTTTGAATTCGATGAAATACGCATTAAGAAATTTTGTTTTTATAATAAAAGTGGGCAGAAATTTTATTTTTTAGTGATCTTTACTCGAACGCTACGATCTACTTGAATTCATGAGTTTTTATTTAAATGCGTACACTTTTACCTTCGTAACACATGGTTCCATTCTAGATATAACTTCTTCGTTTTGATAGTATTATTGGCACTTTATGTTTATTGAACAATGGTTTCAAACACGTTTATTGACACAATTGCACCGTTTTAGCGACAGAGGTTTGTGGTTTTATCAAAGAACGAAAACCACATTTCCTTAACTTAACCAGATCCGTGCAGTTCGATCAATTTGGTCAAAGCAGTTTGTCCTATTTCAAATGCATTTTGTTATTCCAACTGATGAAATCTCCTTCTGTCTGACATTTGTCCCACTATTAAGACCCCAATTGTCGTCCCCATTATTTGGTAGCAATACTGCAACATTCTTCACTTTACTGAAGTTACTGTGACTTTGGCCAGACTTCACTTGTACAGGAGTAGGTAGCGGATCACTTTGGCCAGACAGTCGTGACGTCACAGGCTGACTGACAAAATATCTGGCGCCTGTGACGTCATAGTCGTTTATTCAAAGCTCGCGTGCTCTGCCTTTCGCTAAGCGCAAACTTTTTGTCTTATCATACTATTTCTGAGTTTACCAAGACATTTAGCAATTAGCTGTTATTTAACCAACCATTTCTTGATGGATATGCATTAAAGCTAAACCATATTAACGATCTTCTGCAATCCTACTACGAAGATATGTTTTTAGTCGCTCGGCAAGATCGGCTAGTAGTTAAAGGAAACGTGCACAACAATTGGCAAGGGCCTCAGCCATAGCGAAAAGGTTTTTGAATGCGTCCGAGTTAGTTCCACGTCGCCTCTGGAGACTGGCTATGGTCGTATTGATAAGCTGAACTAAAGAAAGTATAGATATCAATTTCAATGGTTTGTAATGATTGAGATAAAGGAAACGTGATTCCATCGGCGAGGATTACAAAGCTTACAAGAAATTCCGACGACATTATAGCTGGAAGCAACGAAAATCCAAGTGTAGCACATCTATCCCTTTCAGCCATTTTTGCAAAATTCCAGAAAAACATGGCAAGACCTCAAAAAATGTCAAAACAGCTTCATGTCTTTAATAATAATAAACTTGTTCTTTGTAAATTAATGGCCGTTAAGGGAGGGGGTGGGGATCACGTGGGCACTTTAAATCCGCCTGTAACAAACATCTCAAGTTTGCCGGTTTCAGCTGCTAATCGCAGAGGTCTTTGGTTCGATTCAGCGCCATATTACTTCGTCTTTCCACTTCTCCCGCTTAGATAACATATGTATCTTGTTTCTTGCTTCTTGTCTTCTCACTTTAGAGCAATTCCCTCCTTTCCTTTGCTGCATTTAGGCTCAAGCTTAGGGCGCAGTCGAAATCGCATACCAGAAAAACAAATGCGATTAATCGATTTAAATTTCTTTAGCTCAAAATAACAAAAAAGCGAGAGCAAACCTCTATTATTTTACCACGATGGACTACCTGTAGATCGTTATGAGTGCATCCGGAATCTTGGGGATATAGCACTGTGGTTTTCGCAATATCCATCATTTCATCCTTTGTGATACGGTGGTTTAGAGACATGATCTCTTGTGTACCAAAAACACTGTTAAACAGAAGATATAGAGACTTTTAAAGAGCTCTGGCGACAAGTATATCGTCTAAGTAGACGTAAACGAGGTCAAGATCTCTCGTAACTTCGTTTATGAACCTTTGAAAAGTCTTGGCTGCATTCCGTAGTCCGAATGGCATACGGGTATACTCATATAGGCAGAATGGGGGCCATTGGTATGTATATGCAGCTACCAAATCTACCTTTGAGAAAATTACGCATCCATGAAGATTCACGCAGAAGTGTTGTATGTGCGGAATCGGATATTTATCCGGCACAGTGACTTCATTAAGGCCCACACGGATGTCGTGCCAACGTGTTGGGCATCACTCCCCATCATTCCAATGCATACCAACGTGAGCCCAAACCCCCGCTCTACACGATGGCCAAGGTATTGGCCACAACCATTGGCACACACATTGGCCAACGTGTAGAGGAGCCATAAGGCCGGCTCCACAAGTTGGCACCAACGTTGGCCCAAATGCTACTTGTCCAACGTGAGGATCGCGAAATTTGCATGGGTCCCAACGTTGGCGTGAGCATTGGGGAATGGCGGTCGGGTGTCGGAATCTGCGCCAATATTCGCTGGTACCAGCGTTGAGACCAACGTGTGGAGCCGTTGTTACGCCTTCGATTATATTGTTGTGTAAAGCCGGCTCTACCCAATGCGGTAAACGTTTCATTCGAATATTGGCTTCCAACGATTGAGTCAATAACGACATCAGCCCGAACATGTCTAAATACGAACGTTGGACGCTTGACATTGGACACTCGTAATTCAAGCTTCGGCCACACGATGAGTCATACCATTAGGATGTTCATCATAGCATCATGTAAAGCCGGCTTAACACGTTGTCTACCTGATCGTGAAATGATGTGCAATTCAATCAATCGAAACATCGAATTCATTCTTGATTAGTCGTGTCTTAGCGCTTCAAAACGAAGTACTGCCTCATTTTTAACAAAAGCTTAACCGACCTTTCTTTCTGTCTCAGTGCGAATTTATGGCTTTTAAAGTCCTAGACATAACTTTAATTGAGAAAATGCGATAGAATGAACACATACTCCAAGTCGACAAAGAAATATCCCATTTGCTGGGATTTCTTAAAAGGTGCAAATTCATCCTTCGTCCTGCCTCGAGTACAAGTCAATTATCTGAGCTGGCCCCTTAAGAACTACTTTAGGGCGTATTGACAAGGTATAAAACCGCGATAAAACTCATCGGTGATGACAACTTTACGCTACCATTGACTCATTGATTCACCGTAGGAAATTGACAATATTTGATCACTATTACTATAGCGATTGTTCCACTGAAATTAACGCTCTGCTGCCTATAGAAATGTTTTTCTCGCAATACAAAACTAGCCCACTCGGCTCATTTCTACATAATACAGTCTTCCCTTTCGCGCACACTGTGGTCTAGTTCATTTATAAATAGACACACTCAATAGTGAAAAAATCTTCTGCAGTCAGTATTTCCCAAATCGTACAACATCGTAGCTAGAACTCAAATGTAAGGTTCATCGACATGCACTCGAGCACCTGCAGGCCTACCTAACCTGTCCTCCTCTATCCTTCAAACTAAGCTTACTACTAGACATTGCACCATGATCTCTGAACGGCACGAAAAACTGAGGAATCTTACATCGGTCAAGCAGAGCCGTAGCAAGCGTTACCAGCGCCCGAGGCCAGTGGAAAAAATTGCCCCCCTCCCCAATTCGGTGGTATCGACGCTTTTCAAAGATTCGCCAGACAAAAATTCGAAACCCTCTATAGCTCCCATTAACTTCCTGTACCTCATAGTCATTTGGTGAGTTATCAGAATGGGTGGAGTGAATAAAAACTAAGTGTACACTTAAAGGGAACACTCCTGAGTTGAGTGATTCGTTAAAAGTGAACACTCGATTTAGTGTGAATAAAAATTCTCTCATTCAAATACTATTCACTCACGGGAAATTTTAGTTCACTCATGGGAAATTTTGGGATTAAAGGGAAACGTCATTTTTGTGAAATTAGTAGGCTAGTAAACGTGGATGTATTTAGGAGTTTTACTTTGGGAAAATTTATTTAAGGCTAAATGAGGTTCTGTGGGAAAAATTTACCTTTGCGGGATTTAGTTTGGGCAAAAGGTGGTTTTGTTCCGAGGTCAAGCATTTATCTAATGCTGAGTAGACTAAGATCTTTAAACGGATTTAAAATTGAAAATATAAAACCGGATCGCATGAGAAACTTACCTGCTGCTTTTTAAAATGGATTAGTTTAAAAATTTAGTTTGTAATTATAGTTGTGACTAAAAAGTAAAAAATATTTTTTTTCTTTGGCAGTGATAGGTATACACAAGAAAAGTTTCATTGCAAAATAAGAAATTCTAGAACTCAGGCTTATCTTAAAGTTTAATATGTATTAACAATTTTAAAATTATATTCTCGTTTGACTTTAAATGTTTGATCTCTTATCAATGAATTGTGTAAGTTTACAGCTTTTCAAATGCATTAATAAAAGTTTGGACATCACAATTGTCTAACTGCAACTCATGCCCAAACTTTTAATAATGGACTTGAAATGCTGAAAATTTACACAATTCATTGATAAGAGTTCAAACATTTAAAGTCAAACGAGAATATAATTTTAAAATTGTTAATACACATTAAACTTCTTATTTTGCCATGAAACTTTTCGTGTGTATACCTATCACTGCCAAAGAAAAAATAATTTTTTACTTTTGTAAAATGGTTAAATATTATTCGGATAAAGAAACACGAGCTAAGAACAATTATTACATTTATTGAAAAAAACAAAGGAAAACAATAAGTCAAGCCCAAATAATCGCACGTCCTTAGCCAACGCTTGCTTGCTAGATTGTGTCAGGATTTTATTCATTTACAATTAACTCTGTTGCCGGGTTACTATGTTTACAGCTCGGCCAACCTGCAATGACAGCGCCCTCGCTGTCTTCGTCATCCTCGCAGCTCTCCTCGTCTTCGTAGGATTGTTCTGCTTCGCTCTCGTCCCCTGGGGGCACGCTACACCAGCGTTTCATCCTATCACTCGCAAATACTGATGAATACGTTCGTTGCGTTCGTTTATAGTCTGGTAAATCTTCGATTACATACCGGTCTTTATCCAATACCTTTGTTACGATATATGGCCCCTTATAAAACGGCTCTAATTTTCGCGACGTTCCGGTGCTTGCTGGTTCGTTTTCCACCAGCACAAGATCTCCAGTATCATACTTCGTTGGCTGCCTATGTTGGTGATCAAATCTCTCTTTCCACTTCGCCCTTTTCTCATTAATAAATTCAGCTACCGCACATCGGACTTGTGGTACATTTTCACGGATGTCATCTTCCTCAGCTTGAAGAACGAGTGTGATTTTATTCTGAAGTATATCCCTGGGATCATAGGCGAAAACTAACTCGTGTGGACTACGTCCTGTTGTTTGATTCTTCATCGTATTGAGAGCCCATTGGATTTCCCTCAACCGCTCGTCCCATCTCTTATCTTCTCTGGTCATAGTGGTCAACATAGATATCAATGTCCGATTCACTCGCTCCGCTTGTCCATTGGCTCGCGGAGTTCTAACAGCTACCTTTATATGTTGAACGTCGTTAGCTTGGCAATACGCTTGGAAGTTCTTTGATGAAAAAGCCGTCCCTCGGTCCGTAATTATTCTCGTAGGCATACCTACAATTCCGGTAATCTCATTCAAAACTTTCAACACGGGCACCGTTGCTGTATTTCTTACTGCTTTAACAATCACGTACTTCGTTAGCGAGTCGACGATGGTAAGTATGTGTATGTTTCCCTTACTGCTCCGTGGGAAAGGACCCAGATGGTCCAGATGTACCGTCTTAAAAGGCACCGAATCGATCTGATCATAATGAAATTCTCCTTCTGTCCTCCCTCCTGAACGTTTGTTATAGGCGCAATCAATACAGGACAGTAAATATTTCGCGATGTATGTTCGCATCTTTGGGAACCAATAATGTTCCTTTACTCGCTCTATCGTTTTGTCTAAAGCCAAATGTCCCGCTCTATCGTGACAGTTCTGGACTATCCTCCATTTGATCGGGTTTGGCACGACCCACAGTTTTCTGTCATTCATTCTTCGATAAAGTCGGCCTCGTTCCAATACATAATTCCTTTTCAGCTGCTTATCGACGTCACCACCGGCCCGTAGTTTCGCAACAATACTTCGCAAATAAGCATCCTGGATCTGCATCGTGTATAACCAATCGTCATCCTCGATCATTACCTTAAAGACATTTAAAGAAACAGGTTCTGTTTCTCTCGACGGTTCTTCAGGAGACCTACTTAATGCGTCTACATGACCCATACGAATTCCAGCTCGATGTTCCAATTCGATATCGAACTCCTGAATACGCAGCCACCATCTCGCAATCCTCGGTATCAATTCTTTTTGGGTCATTGTCGTTTTCAGCGCTGAGCAATCGGTAACCACAGTGAACGTTTTCCCTAGAACATAATACTTGAATCTTTCTAAGCTAGCTACTACCGCCAGTGCTTCCAATTCAAAGCTGTGGAAATTCCTTTCGACATCTGTAGTAGCCCTACTAAAATAAGCCACTGGTTTCAACGCACCATCCGTTCGCTGTAGAAGAATTCCTGCCAATCCACTGCTACTTGCATCAGTGTGGATTTCACAACTCAAATGGGGGTCATACGCTGCCAAGGTTGGTTGACTCATCAGACTAGCCTTTAATTCTTTGAACGCCTTTTCCTGATCTTCTTCCCAGGAGAACGAAGCTTCTTTTCGAAGTAGTTTATTTAACGGACTAGCCAGTATAGCGAACTTCGGCACAAACTTTCGAAAGTAACTGCAAAGTCCCAGAAATTGACGAACTTCAGTGACAGTTTCAGGCCGCTTAAAATTTTCAACTGCTTGTGTCTTAACGCTTCCCGGCCTTACTTCATTCAACTTGATCTCGTGTCCCAGATACTCAACCGTAGTCTTCATAAAGGTACATTTCTTTAGGTTAAGTGTTAAACCCGCTCGCTTTATAGCATCGAATACCCGACGAAGTTTTTGAAGCATTTCTTCGTAAGTGTGACTTCCAATGAGTATGTCATCCATATAATTCATTGCGTCGTCTTTTCGAACAGTACGTAAAACCGTGGCCATTAATCGCTGGAATACCGCGGGCGCATTTTTAAGGCCAAATGGCATCCTTTTAAATTCGTACAGTCCCTTACTCGTCACGAATGCTGTGTATTGTCGGCTCGCTTCTTCGATAGGTACCTGATAAAACCCGCTATTAAGATCTATTACCGTAAAGTACTCATACCTTGCAGCTTCCTGAATTTGTTCCTCGACGTTCGGGGTTGGAAATACTTCTTTTCTTGTTCGCTTATTCAACATTCTAAAATCGACGCAAAGTCGATCGCCACCATCCTTTTTAGCCACTAGTATCGCCGGACTCGCATACGCTGATGTGGACTCGCATATGATGTCATTTTGGATCATTTCATCCAACATCTCCGTAACCTTGTCTTTCTTCGGATACGGTACTCTGTACGGTCGTAACTGAAATGGCTTGTTATCAGTGAGCTCAATCTTCATCTCTGTAAGGTTAGTGCAACCTATTTCACTTAGTTTCCTCGCAAACAATTGTCTATATGTGTTCAGCAACGCTAACATTTTTTTTCCTCGTCAATTGTCATTACTCCAATCCGCACTTCTTCTCGGCTTATATCGTCGCCTCTTCTAGCACTTGTACTACCTTTCGGTTCCTCAAACTCGAATCTCAAAGAATTGTATTCCTTAACCACGCGAAGTCCTTCTCGGTTCAATACATCTCGTCCTATTAGTAGGCTAGCCGGTAACAAGTCATCATCCACAACGCAGAATGTTCCTTCGCAACGAATATCATCCACTAGAAAATTTATGTTAACTCGTTCTATTGACAGGTAGCTACCTCCAAGGAATCCTCTTATTTGATTATGCCACCGCTGTTTAAGCTCATTGAGATTACTGGCTACGCATTTTCTTACCATCGAGCAATCTGAACCGCTATCGATGAACGCTACATAATCGGTATCGCCTATTTTAATAATCTTGTGATACTCGTTCTTAACTTCAGACTGCAGGTACCCAACTACATTCCTGTTCTGACTACAGTTTTCTGGAGAACCCTTACGATGAACCTTATTACATATCATACATCTATCTCGTCTAGAAGGTATCGGACAATCTTTTGATACGTGCCCCTGTTGGTGGCAGTTATAACACTCGATCCGTCTTACGCTTTTGCAGTCCCTAGATAAGTGCCCTGATCGATTACAATTGTAACAACTGACGCCACGTTCGGGTTTGACACTCGTATTTTCTGGCCTGCCGACCGTAGGCGCCGACGATTTCTTCGTTAAAGCCTTCAGGTTCCGAAGATTCAAACACCATTCGACTCTGTCTCGAAGTTCTGCTATCGTATCAATACGTTGACTCTGAAAAATGGAAAATAGCTCGTCGTCCTGCATACCCATGATAAAGTATTTTATAATACTTGATTCCGATAAACTTCCTGTCTGGCCGATCTTTATCATCTCGTCTAAGTATGGCAACAAATTTTCTTGTCGGGAACGCTTTCTATTTGCTAATGTTAAGTGGACATCAGCTTCGCTATATTTCGAAGAAAACTCGTCAATCATCGCTTTTGATAGCTCTCGCCAACTATTGTATATCTCGCTTCTATCAATCCATGATCTAGCCGAACCCTTTAACTTTGTAGTAACTGCAAACAGCAACAGCTGTTCTGGCCATCCGTAGATTCCATATAATGCATCTATTCTTTTAACCCACTCGTGAATTGTTAGGGCTCCCACAGATGGATCATACTCAGGCAAGGCATCACTGACATCACGCGGAGAAAACAATATGTCTCGTACAGGATTATTTGCTGCTTCAGCCATCATTCTTTCGATTATATCGTGCTTATTACCTTTCGCGGATAATCCAGCAGCCTTGGCTCTTGTTCTCAACTCATCTAACTTTAGTGAATATACGTTTTCAGCCATATGTCGATCGTTATTTTTTCCTTTCTCGGTCTTAATTCTGGGATTTGGTAACAGCGTTCTTTACTGTTAGTGAGAACTTATTTAAATGATATTTTATGCTGTCTCGCTTTTTCTCACATCCAGTATGAATGACCGATTTCCCGTATTATTTCGCTACTAACCGAATACCAGATTTAATATTCGTATCCCACTTCTGATTTGTAAAATGGTTAAATATTATTCGGATAAAGAAACACGAGCTAAGAACAATTATTACATTTATTGAAAAAAACAAAGGAAAACAATAAGTCAAGCCCAAATAATCGCACGTCCTTAGCCAACGCTTGCTTGCTAGATTGTGTCAGGATTTTATTCATTTACAATTAACTCTGTTGCCGGGTTACTATGTTTACACTTTTTAGTGCATTTCATTTATAAAAGTTATTTATTTTAAAATTTTTTTTAATTTATTTTATTAAAATGAATGAAAAAGGTCCTCGCAACCAGCCTCAAATTTTACAAGTGTTCACTCACAGGCAAACGTTAAAACTTTGTTTTATTCACATCAAAATGAAGTGTTCACTCTAGATGGAGAAATGACAGAGTGAAGTACTTAACGAAACCTAACGAAGGTTATTTTTATTCACGCCAAACTAAGTGTTCACTCCAAAAAATGGAGAGAACACTTGCACTCAGTTTTTATTCACACCACCCAATATCAACTGCACCTGCACTGTTTAAATCAATACGCAGCTTTTTCCAAAGTTATGGTGTTCATCTGTAAAACTTTAGCTCGCTTTCAAAAACTCAGCCGACTGCAACGGTCAGACGAACATGCGTGATGTTCGAACTTTTTTTAATTTTCCCAAGTTTTGGCGCCCCTTCGCTATTGCGCCAGAGGCAAGCGCCTCGCTCGCCACCAAGGGCGGCGGAGCATAATCATTGTGGGTGGGGAGCACGTGGACAGATAAACGTTAAAATGTAAAAAGTTAATCGGTAAATTTATTTAGCAGCTGTCTATTGAGTTTTACGGTTTTCTTTGGTTATGGGGTTATGTCCGAATAGCATTTGCGGGGGGGAGCCTGTGAAGCTAGTCCCACTGCCTAATGTGGACGCCGTGCAGATTGGCCTATAAGGCCCATACAGGGCATCTAAAACCTTGCGTTATTCGCCAATACTGCCCCCAACTGAGTGCTAATCATGTCCAATGCTGCTTGACCTCTGTAATCGAACTAGAGCAGATCTATTTAGTATGCCAAATGACATACGATCACGATCACTAACATAATTCACTGAAATAGCAATGCAAGAACAAAAACTAAAGCTTTGTATGAGCTAAACTAAAGCTTAAGGGTATTTCTGTAGAGGCCCCCATTCATACACAGGCCGGCAGCAGGTCATGCCCTGAAGGTCTCTCGCCTTGAGGCCAAGGATCACCACACCCTCACCGGCCGCCGGAAGTCCGTGGCCTGTAGTACAGGAAAACTGACAAAAATCTTTATGCCTGTGGGCATTTATCGTCATTCCGGGCCTGAGTAACTGACCTTCTGTTCAGTCTGAAGCTTTCGTTGAGGCCAGGAAAATTTTTACACTTGAATTAACAACCTGCTACGCTAAACTGTCCTCTTCGCCAGTGCGTCTGTTTGATCATGAGGGGGCCTACAGTCCACGGCCTGTCAGGCGGTTGCCTCAAATCGTCAGTCAGACTGAGTAATGTGAGGCCTTCATTGGGCCATGCCTGACAACCTGGGCTGTAAGGCCATGGCCTACCAGCGGCCTGTAAGTGAATGGGGCCTTAAAGCTTTTTAAAAAGCTTTCAGAATACGTAAGGCAGTTGTTGGGATTGCCTCATTTAATTTGTAACGAGTTTACCTCATAAGGCCCTTATGAGAAGCTGATAAGGTATACCTCACTTCATAATCGCTGCTTTTTTGTGTTAATGAGGAAACTAAGGGAAAAGCCTTCTTTCGGCATGATGCCTCTGGAGGTATCCCCTTTTTAAATGGTAGTCGGGTGGGGTGTAAAAACTTAGGGCGCGCGCACACAGAAAGCGGAGCGGAGCTGAGCTTATCAGCTCTACGCTAACTTTACATTAAAATCCCCGGTGCTGCGCACACTGTGAGCGCTAGCTCCGCTCACGGGGATTTTAATGTAAAGTTAGCGCAGAGCTGATAAGCTCAGCTCCGCTCCGCTTTCTGTGTGCGCGCGCCCTTAGGCTTGACAGTTATAAGTTCTCCAATATAATATATTTAGTAGACTTGCAACGAATATTCGGCAATTATTCGGTATTCGGCCTATTCGGCTACTTTTGTCCTATTCGGCCGAATACCGAATATCTAGATACTATTCGGCCGAATACCGAATACTTAAGTAATATGCTATGTTGTAATCAGATAATTGGTAAAATGAAAATATTGATTTATTTTTTAATATTGGCCTCGATTGCCGAATCCGGTGGATCGGAAGTGAGTGCGGATTTGACACTTTGCGATTCCCTAATCCGCCGTGTGTATGTAATCGTGAATTCACCAATCGGCGGATTCGCCAATCGAGGCCAATATATTTTTCTTATAATCAACTTAATTACAAAAAATAACAAAAAAACTAATGGATGTCTATGCACTTGAATTATCGTAATTAAAATTTAGAAGTGGTAGATTATGATGCAGAAACACTAATTTTTCTGCATTGTCAGGCAGTAGTTTACTCCTTTTCTTCTCGTAGGCAATCCCAGCTTCTGAGAAAAACGCTCTGAATACACACTACTGCCGACAAATATTTTGCTGCAAGATTTACCAAACACGGAAATTTATCTTATCTTGCTTGCCACCATGTGTATGGATCGTCATGACGCGATATGTTGGTAATACTTAAATAAAGGTCTATTTCTATTGCAACTGAATTTTTTTCTTTCGTGTGGTTATGCGGTTATTTCCTTTCCGTTGGTTCATCTTTTGAAAAATTTCCCAATAGCTCCCGCTTTCGTTCGTCTTCATTCCTCTCCGTTCTTCCTGATGTGGACACTTCCATATGAAGTGTACAACATTGAATTCGTAGACTGAAAGAACGAAAAGAACGAACGAAAGAGAACGAAGCCATGTGATTCAGCCTTAAGCGAGCAGGGCGATTCGATGGGAAGACTGAGAAACATACACATCGATACAAGTTTTGCCGCCACGCGCTGACCGAATACTTTTGCCTAATATTCGGCTATTCGGCCAGAAAGTACACAGAATATTCGGTATTCGGCGTATGGCCGAATATACAAGCCTAATATTTAGTTTTCGTATGAAAAGCCTTGCTTGTATGCGGCCCTTCGACCACGACGGCCCTTCGACCACGACGGCCCTCCAAGGCTCTGGGTTATTAAGTGTTTATAAAATATTTTGGGTGTGGATTTCCCCACCCAAAGCGAAAGTGCCTTTTCCTTCCATCCCGACGCCCTCTGCCGCCCCTGCTCGCCACACCCTTGCTACGCCACTGCGGTCAAGCAGCAGGGAATGTGTGCGACCGCCTGTCTAAGGCTTCCATGCCTATGACAGGAGACTCCGCTGGGGGTACGCACTCAGATGGTTGTGTCAGATTCCTACTGACTAAACTCACCCACCCTTTTTTGCATGACGTTCAAGTCCAGACAGGTACGAGCCGTTAAGACATTATTTCAGTCTAGCGTCATCAACATGACCCTTAAAAGCAAAGGGATCCCTCAAAGGTGCTCACCAGAGCCGAACAGTCTAGCCATCTAGCTACCTAGCTGCTACCTCTCCTTGCATTTCTGTGCCGTTCTCTGTTTCTTTGGGCTTCGTAATGCTTAAGCTTCTGGTGAAGCGCCACTTTCCACAGAAGCGCCACAGCATCCGACCTTATCATGTGTTTTCAGGAGTTAGTTGCACTTCAGCAACTACTTCCACCGCAGTCCTCTGCTCCGCAAACCTCGGGCATTTAAAGAGAAGAGCGGTGAATCGTCCAACCTAAAGCGGTGAAGGTATGCCCTATAACCTCATGTCCACTCAGGAACTGTGCACTCACTTCCCCATGTTTTCTTATAATCCACTTCTCCACATTTGGTATGAGTCTATGGGTCCATCGGCCCTTAGTAGACTCGTCCCACCTCCTCTGCCATATTGCGATGGACAGGCTGCGTGCCAGAGTCCGCCGTACTTCCTTGGACCCGCCTCTTGCATATTCCGGGTCGTACAACCTCTCGCCCTCCATTCATTGGGAATCATACGAGCTATCACACATGCTGCTTGGTCAGACGTAGTACGGTATGCACACTTAACCGATAGTTTATTTTCCTCCTATTGCACGTTCTGCCAATGCCGCTGCCCACACTGGCGCTGCATACAATAGGACCAGACTAACCACTCTTGTGATGAGGAGGCGTCGGTTTGGCTTGGGGCCCCCTATATTAGGCAGCATCCTCGCGAGTGCTGCGCTGATGGCGGAAGCTTTTTTCGCCATGCTCGCCAAGTGTACCCCGAAGTTGGGCCTTCGGTCAATCATCACTCCCGGTCACCTATTTTCACCGCTAAGGTCTCCATCTTTTTCCGCTGGCTGATTAGCACTACTTCCGTTTTGTGCTCAGCTAGCATTAGACCAGCGTTCTCGAGCCACGTCTTTATTTCCCATATCGCTTCGTTCGCGAATATCTCGATTTCGCCCAGTCGCTTTCCTACTACGGCAAACCCAATAGCGACGGCTTCTAGCGGGAGTCGTAGCGCCAGTACTTCATCATACAATGATAGTCGATAGGAGAGGGCCTAAGACGGAGCCTTGGGGGACTCCGCAACTTGCCCTATACTCCCCTATTTCCTCGCCTGATTCGCAGTGTAGTGTCCTACCTACAAGGAATTCTATCACAATGCGCACTAGATACTTCGGTGTATCAAGTTTTATTAACGCCTCGACGATCTTGCTCCACCTCGCGGTGTTGAAAGCATTTTTCACGTCAAGGATTATCAATGCGCAAGTCTTATTCACATCCATTGCAGCCCTTGCAAGGTTAGTCACCATATTGACGGCATCCGTTGTCGATCTAGCCTTCCAGAACCCGAATTGCCTTTCCGACAAACCGCCAAGCCCCTCGGCGTTTGGGAGTAGCCTGTTGCATATCACCCTTTCTAAAAGCTTGCCCATAGTGTTAAGGAGACATATCGGCCTGTAAGGCGACGGGTCCCTTGGTGGGTTACCCGGCTTCGAGATGAGCACAATATTTTGACACTTCCATTGCTCAGGGAACAGTCCTTCCCTCAGGCACGCTGTGAATACTTGGGCAAACTCACCTGGTGCAACAGTAGCTGCCAGCTTCACCGCTCTGTTTGGTATACCGTCCAGTCCAGGGGTTTTTCCAACGGCAATCCTCTTCGCGGCTTCCACAATTTCTTCCTTCCTTGTCTCTGGGATGTCTGTGTTCCGGCCTAACCGTCCTGAATTTGAAACCTAAAAATACATTAAAAATCGTACGACCATCATCACCGTGATAAGACACCTGAAACGAAACAATGTGAATAAAACACACAAATTTAGCAGTTAAAGCTCATTAGTTTATATTTAATTCATTCAATTACTTATTCAACTACACCAACATATAAGACTAAATACTAAACTTAATCACTAAAAATCCTCTGATAGGAACGATGTCTTCAAAGTCCTAATGTTGTGATCCTGTCTAAAAGGAAAATTGTTGAACTATAAATCTTAAAATAAATTGAAAAATACTTCCTTCATTAAAATAAACCAAGTGAGGATCCGGCTAAAAAGAAATATGGCAAAAGGTCAAAATCCCGTCGGCAAATTGACAAACCTAGAAAATAAAAAACAATTTACAAAAATTCAAACAGGTACCACAAATTAATTACCTGGCAACCTGAATATCCCACCAACTTGCAAATATTCCTAAAATAAATAAAAGTAGTAATTAACTAGCAAAATAGAAAAGAACAAACTTACCATCAGATGTCAACAAACCCATTTGACATATGAAGAAAAAAAAGAGACGATCCGCTGTTCGAATGACTACATAAACCAAATTATATACTTCGAAAATCAAAGTTCCCCACCAATTTTATTGTACGAAACCAAAATAAATAACGACGCACAGTCGACGTCAAATCAGATCATTTCACAAATTTAAGCGAGTTTGAGCTTATAGATCTGGGCCGTGTTCCGTAATATCCCCCAGCATACTGTCCAGTGAGAAATGGTAAATTCAAGCGTTTACGCTGTGGTTAACGGCAGCTTACATGAAAGTGTTACAACTTGAAACTGTTTCAGCCTCCAATCTTTAATATTTTTGTGATTACCATTACGTCACACCGATGCACACGAGTAAAATATGGCATCAATTAATGACGTCATTAGCACTGGCCTGTATACTGGGTTATATTTCGGAACACAGCCTAATAAAATTCGAGTTTGAGAATTTTATTAAAAGTGATTTCAATCATAACCATAAATAAAAAGACTGAGTTGAGCTCTTTTTATTTCATTCCTAAAGGATCTACAATATTGACGAGATTGAGTCAATATCCATAGAGAACCGAGATAAAGGTTTTCGTCCTATCCTATCCTAGATCCGCTGATGAACTTGAATCAGCATCCATAAATAATAGAGGTCGTTGGACCTTCATAAACAACTCAAATCAACTTTCTCAGCACAACCATTTTACGGGCGAATTTGCGTGTATAGAAGCAAGGCAAGATCACATAAATCAAGTTCAAACTCCGACGTACAGGTGGCGTTTATCCAAACAATAATATGGGGGTTCGACTCCTAGTCCTCATAGGAATTTATTAATAAAGAAGGATACAATATGAATATTATATTTATTTGGAAGTTAACCCGAAGGCTGTACAATGATAACTAAACTTAGAGTCTAAAATAATTCATAAACTTAACGTTCGAATAATAATTCGCTTGCTTATCTTAAAATTAACATTTGAATTCGATTAAAAGTGGAGTGTTTTAATTTCGTTTGTGTACAGTGGCTTTTCTGTAACATGTTGTTGTTCATGATAGTTTTTAACATGTAGATGGCGTTGAACACGCTTCGTAGTCGGGTCGCCACAATAATAAATCAAGGTAGTTCGTAATTTAAAGGCGAATATTTTCGGCAGTTAAAAAATTAATATATTATTGGATTTCACGTTGAATTATACTGAATTAGATATTAAGGAAACAACTTATCAGTCAGAAATAAATTATAATTGAATTATTCGAAAGTTCTCTTTTATTTGAATCACACTTTTCCGGCACCTTTTATTTTGTCAGGATTAAAGTGGTAATTCTGTACATTTGGTCCTTCGAGCCGGATCGTGATTCAAATAAGGTAACTTTCTCTTAACATAAAGATGGAAGCCCTAATAAAACAACAAGAAGAATTCCGAGATAGAATCGACAAATCCTATGGGAATTATCTAAAGGATGGGCCATCCAGGAAAACAGAACAGTATTTCCAAAAGAAACTAAAGGTACTCGATGATGATTGGATGGGGTATAAAACCAACCATCGGCAAATTACAACATTAAAAACCAAGAAGGATGAAAAGGAACAATTATACTTCAAAGAGGACTCGTACACAGACACGGAAGCGGCATACATTGATATATACCCTGAAAACATTTTCTCGACTCGTCGCTTAAACGAGTCGTTTACGAGTCGAGAATTGCTCGCCAAAAACTTGTTTCTCGACTCGTCGCTTTAACGATTCGTTTACGATTCGAGAATCCCTCGCTAAAATTTGGCTTTAAAGTCGTCTTTACGATTCGAGAATCACTCGCCAAAATCTTGGTTCTCGACTCGTCCATTTAATCATAAACGGCAACCTTTACCGCAAAAATAGTTAGGATAAAAAATGTATCTGATCTTGAATAAACTTTTTTACATATGTACGTTCAACGATCGGAATTTTCTTATATTTCATTTAATGACGTTTTTTCAGGGCTGAACGAATTTTAAGGGATCGGGGATTTTCCGCGAGCTGCGTAGTCCGGTTTTATGGAGTTAAAAATAGAAAGGATTCTAGGAAAAGGAAAGGTTAGGATTCTAGAATGGGGGTGTTCTCACTCGCTTCCGTAACCAATATCATGCCGAAAATAAGTGGACCGATTCTTTAGCGCTAATTGTCTCGCCTTTACTAATGCCTGAGAACAATTGATACAATTCATACTCTGGAAGTTAGTCGGGTAGAACCTTCGCTTTTACAGTTTTAGGTAGGTGAGAGTATTCTGCGTATACTACAGGGTAATATGTAAACCTCTACAAAAAAAATTTCAAAGCGCCCTAGCGGCTAAACCGTTAAGATTTCCCTCCCCCTCCCATACGATTTTTTGTTCGTCTATCCAAAACCTATCCATAGCCGGCCGCTTCGTAACTTTAGGTGGGACATCCTGCATAAAGAAAACAATATAAATTCGAAATAATTTTTCATAATTTTTTTCTTTACCCTCCATTTTCCGATCAAACGTGAGGTTTTCCGGAAAAAGCTTGTAAGAACTTTTTTGTCGAGAATTTTCATAGCTTTATTTTTCTTCTCTTGACATTTTTGCGATTTCGACGTTTGTGCCGAGTAACGGCCGTGAAAGCGTCGGACAATCCGTTCAATCGAATTTTCTCTTGATTTTCACAAAGTATGGCCCGGAACTCAACTGTTACCTTTTCTCCTATTGCTAAACTCCCACCATTCCAAATTTCATTAACTTACAATTTTTTTTCAGAAGAAATCTCTAGGAGCTGTACTATATATTTTTTCTACAATTTCTCCCCGCCCATCAAAGAAAATGAATAAGGAGCTCTTCGATTTTAAGTCGCTACTACGAGTCGTCAAAGCGATTTGCTATAGCATTCCGTTTTCGTCTTTTACAAATCGATATCGTTTCGATAACGACTCTCGTTTCGAAGTCTTCTCGAAGATTTCGCGACTCGTTTTCGAGTCGTTCTCGAGTCGTAATGTTTGCAGGGTACTCCAAGATCGACGAAGAATACAACAACAGTCTGCGTCATCCACGTTTATTGCAGGCAGGCTGTTCATGTTCATGGAAACAGGGTCCATGCTATGTCTTGCAGCATTTCAGGGCACTTAATCGCTGGGGAACGCTTGCCCTTAATCGACGACATCACTACCCTGTAAGCCCCCCCTCCCACTGGTTACTATCCGCTTCCTTGCACAGACTCTTAAAGTGCTCCGTTTTACTCTTTCGGATGGCATTTTTAAGCCCTCTCTGACAGCGCTTTCTTACCTTTAGGCAAATCCTTCGACGCTCCTCGATTTCATCGTTCCACCAGAAGTTCGGTGGACGTTTTCGGGGTTTTGGTCGTGGTGGCATGGAGGCGCTACATGCCTGTTTCATCTCCGCGGTGATCCTTGCGACCATTGAAAGACTGGTGTACAATGTACAAAAGATGATTCTTAAACTTGTTTTTCCACACAAAAAAACGTATAAAAAATTCTTAGATTCACTTAACTTTTAATAAAAGTACTTCAACGTAAGTGGCAATTGACAACTTTGAAAATAATTAACCCAATTTTTAACCTCAATTTTATGCTGCTCAACAGCTTAATTAATTCTATTAATAATATCGAACCCAGATGTTATTCTATGCTGACAACTACCACCTGTAAAGAAATATGATTCACTCCACGGCACAACTTTCTGTTTACCTCCGAACCTAGCCTCCCGCGTACTCAGTGTTGTTGACACACGCGTCAATCATCCCTGTCAATGCTGCTTCCCATTTGGTCTTCCTCTTCGATTATTCACCCACAACGCTTCCTCTGCCAAAATCGTAAATCCATCAGCCCATTATGTCTGCAGCTCGCTACATCTTCAGCCCCGAGATAAATCTTTATTTATAATATCTTAATTCCTTGCAGGCACCTATATACATATGTATGTATGCAAGCGGACGAATATAAATACCTCACGAAAGATATGATCTTTTCAGTCATTGAACCGCGGACTCTTCTTCTTCTTCCTCTTTCTTCATTTTGCAATATGGCTGTCTTCGAAATTTCGGAAATTTAATAATGACGATTTTCTAAGCCAGAATCCGGATTTTGCAACTGAACCTATTTTTAAGCACTAAAAACTTTTATGAACATAATTAAAAATTAAATTTAATGATTTCATTTTTTTGGTAGTGTGCTATAAACAAACACATTCAGGATCCATTAACACTTATTTTTCTTGACGGAGAATTTTCAAAGATTCGATTTTAATTAACTGGAACTTTTCGCCAGGCTAACCTTGGGTGGAAATTTTTGTTTTATAAACATTTCACAAATTTAGAGACAATAAAGTGTAAACAGGTTTAAAGATTCAAGGAAACTCGATGTTTTTTCTCTCTTGAAGTCTTTTCATGCTTGGCTTAACATTTATTTTTCTAATGAGGCGCGTAACCAGGCGAGTGATTAATTAAACGTTTGTTTACTAAAAATTGTAAATAAAATAAATTATTGCGATTCATTCATTGGAGTGTGCTATTTATAATATGAAATATTGATTTAGTGATTTTGTTTAGCAAATTAACCTGAATCCCCATTGAAGGTGATTTGAATATTGAATTGAAACCTATTGCATGACCTTTGACCACGTGACTTTATTCTATTTTTAATTTCTGTTGCACGTTTTCCATCCTCTTACAATCAAAAGTACTGTGGGCAAAAAAAGATCAACTAAAAGACACTTGCAATGAGTGTAACTACAAGTAAATAAGCTCAGCGATTACCCAGTTGTAACTGTAATTGATTCCACATTAATTCAGAATTAATTCTATCGATTCTAAATCGATTCCACTTCGGATTACCATACACGTAAAGAATGAATTACTTTTACACGGGCATGTCATAGGCGGTAATAAATTTATTAACCCCTGCATAACTTGTAATCAATTCTAAAGCGATTACATATCATGTTTTTACGTTGCATTTAAATCTTTCGGAAACACAAGAAATCATATTTGATTCTTTTCTGCATTACCAGTAATTAAAAAAGGAATCAATTGCTTACTTAGCTATTAATTCTGAACTGATTCTTCTGGAATCAGTTCAGTTTTCACAACTGGGTAGTGGAAGGAAGGTAAGGTGAAGGTTACTACCACTACCATAACTGAAAGAACGTCAAGAAAACTGAAGGACGTCACCTGTGAGTATTTAGCTTCCTTTCCGCATTACCAGCTCAGCTTCGTGGGTGTTACAGCTATCGCTCGTGGTTGGCAGGACTCGCTTCGTATCAAGAGGCATAAAACACTTACGAAGTTCCCGTTAACTCCTATTGCCTTGGCCCCGGCGCAGCATCTGACTCCAAGGTTTTTAAACTTGCGCAAGGCCACGATAACAACATTCTTGTTTTGATTTTTGCAATATTCGTGGCTTCTTGCGAATTATTTTCCCCAATTTCCGCCCTAATGGCCCATTCACACAACACAAGCATATTTGCGTTGGCATCTTGTTCCCGTATTTTTTTACGTAATTTTACAGAGGCACAAGCATAGGGTATTTTCGAGAATTCACCATGGTAGCTACCGGTCGAACCAGAAATTAATCTACCATGTTCGAGAGTTGATTACTTACCATAAGTTACCACTGACCATGTTGGAATATTCACCGATAAGGTCACTGACATATAGAATGGACTGCTCATCAGGAAATTTTCATGGCTCCAATTCGTTCCATAGCTGACAAACCTTTTTTCACTGACATGTAAACACTTTTGTAAATTAAACATTTTTATATTCGTTTTTGGACGATGGAAACAAAATAAATTTATTTTAAAAAAATTAGAAATGCAATTTTAATGTTATTCCCCTTTTAAAACGCTTTTTTTCATTAATTACAAATATTTATGTCAAACCATGCGAAGTTATTTACCCCTGTTTCATCTATATGTCAATGATTCCGAATCTTATGGCGAAAAGAGACAGAAAGAGAAAAAATCACTATAGCCATCTATTTTTTGTAAATATTCTGACAGATTTCAAAGGGAAAATACGAAATCAGGTAAGCCAACTTTAGGGTCGTAACTACCGTTATGGCGGTTTTTTTTTTAAATTGCGCTTAAATTCATGTCAGAATTTTATTCGATCACATTTTTGCGCAAAAGTTTGAAAAGTTTTTTTAAAAATTGATTTTGTGTTTTAAGTTTATAAAAATGTTGAAAAATAAAAAGTGTATAGTGCTCGAATGTCCATCGCGGCTTGGACATTTAATTCTAGGGGAAGTAGCCCTATTTCAGTGAGTGATTATTGATTTATATTAATTGTTTTTCGATATATTTTTTTTAATATACGGGTTGTGCCACAGGCAATGTTTATTTAATTATGTGAGTGGTTTTTTCAGTGTTCAATTATTCAGTTGTTCTAAAAGCGTTATTTGTAAATAAAGTCCTGAAATGTAAAAGTCCTGAAATGATTTTTAACAATCTTCAAGACCTACATACATTCGACCTCGCCTCGAGTATAACTCACCTTTCCGCGCTGGCGCCTCGAAAATCGCCTTAAGGTACGATTCCGAACAAGGCGACAGACTGCAAACCGCAGGCGACACTACTGGTTTGTATGAAAAAATGATGTACGGTCGCCTGCGGTTTGCAGTCTTCCGCCTTGTTCGGAATCGTGCCTTGAGTGTAGCTGGACAAAGTGCAAAGCTGCGCCATCCAAATAATCGGAGATGACAGAATTTACACCTCCATTGATTACTCCCGCAGCACAACACTAGCCCACTCAGCTCATTCTCATACCCTGCAATCCCCCTTTTCGCGGACACTAACGTCTAGAAGTCCGTTTATAAATAGAACAATTTCGCTGAGGAATAATCTCCCAAAAGCAGTTGTCCCGAAGAAATAACGCTTTTTAAATAACTGTTATATTGAACATATTAAATAAAAGTCACCTCACTCATGTAATTGAAATGTTCTGAGTTATACAGTACTGTACACGTTATAAAGTTCAGTAAGGATATATATTATCAAAAAGTCCCCCAATCTCGAGGAAGGCCGCCAGCGCATTTCCTTTGTGTAACACGGCTCTTTCTACTTCGAGGATTACATTGTAAAGGTCCGTCTCAGTCGACTTTCCTTCCTACTTCCTACTTTCAATTAGAGGACAAGCTTTATATAAAATATAGTACTAAAAATCTCTTTTATTTAAACAACAACAACAATTAAATATAAATCTTACAATATTTAAACAGATAAAAAGATAATTAGTTATTCGAATTGGTTTTTTAGGTGCCACATTTCTACTACAGCTCCTCTTGCGTTTGTACTAGATCCTGGGGGCGAGCCCCACGATGTAGTAGCTAAAAATTGTTTTTAAAATGTTTTACAAATATTTAAATCATTCTAAATTTTATATGTTGTTGTGTTATATGATGAGCTGTTTGTTGATTGACTTGTGTTACTGTTAGCACCACTAGCTGATCTTTGATTTGATGAATGTGAGTTAAAATTTGGTCTTGAATTACTTCTTCTCTCCCATCCTGACCCAAACAATATAGCAAAGAATTGAAAATATTCGCCACCACACTGCAGTTCTATTCTCCAAAAGCATATGAATATGTACGGAGCACTTTCTGCAAATCATTGCCACATCCGTCAACTATAAGACGATGGTATGCTAGTGTAGATTGCGAGCCAGGATTCCTAACGGAAGCCTTCAATACCCTAAAAATAAAATCAGAATATTTAAGGAATAAGGGTAAAAAATGTGTATGCAGCTTAGTTATTGACGAGATGTCTATAATGAAAAAAATTGAGCTTGTCTCCACCAAAATCCGAGGATTCGTAGATCTCGGATTATCTGAAAATGATGGCACAGATGAAGCAACCGAGGCATATGTTTTCATGGTGGTTGGAATGAATAGCAACTGGAAAATACCTATTGCTTATTTTCTTATAAGCAGTTTAGATGCTAATGAAAGAGCTAACTTGGTATTGGACGCCGTTACCAGATTGCAGGAGATAGAAGTCGAAGTTGCTTGCCTTACATGCGATGGACCCAGCTATAACAGACGCATGTTTTCGTTGCTCGGAAGTAATATAAACTCTCCGAATTTATCTCCGTTTTTTAAAACGAAAGAGCAACCCAACCAGAAAATATATACATTGCTGGACCCATGCCACGCCATCAAATTGATCCGGAACCATTTTGCAACCAACACTTTTGTTTCACTGACTGGAGAAATAAAATGGAAATACATAACAGAACTCCATTTAATTCAAGAAGAAGAGAGCATAAAGCTCGGGAATAAGCTGTCGAAGAGCCATATTCAGTGGGAACGAAATAAAATGAAAGTGAAATTTGCCACTCAAACGCTCAGTTCTAGTGTAGCTGATGCTATAGAATTCTGTAACAATGAATTGAAATTAAAAGCATTTGAAGGCAGCGAAGCCACTGTGGAATTTATAAGAAAAATGGATATTGCTTTTGATTTCCTAAATTCAAGGAGTCGTTTTGGTAAAGGAACGAAAGCTCCAATTTGTGCTGAAAACTATGCAAATCGTCTAGAATCGATAGCAGCCATACAGGGGTATGTAAGAAAGTTGAGGAATGCAGAAGGCAAATTCTTGTGTAAAACAAAAATGTGCACTGGTTTCGTAGGTATAATCTCTGGACTGGAGATTTTAAAATTGATGTTCAAGGATTTATGTGTAGATCGCAAATCTCTAGAATATATACTTTCTTACAAAATGAGCCAAGATCACTTGGAATTATTCTTTTGTGCAATAAGGAGCAGGTCAGGATGGAACAACAATCCAACAGCGCGGCAGTTTATCGCAGCCATGAAAGCGTTATTGAGTCATGCACAAATAAGAGGGTGCAATGGCAATGCGCAAGAGTTAGATGCATGTTCATTAATAAAAATGACATCATGCGCAAGGCCTGTGGAAGAAAGTAATATGGAAGATTTAGAAAACATCACGTTACCACCGGATGATCTACAGGATTTAGAGTTATTGGTTGATATAAGCAACAACCATTTATCGGAATTGCAGCATCAAGCAGTGGGCTACATAAGTGGATATGTCATCAAAATGGTCCAAAAAATTGTCAAATGCGAGGAATGCATTACAGCTTTATTTGCTGACAATTCCACTTCTGGAAATATTTATAATAAATTAATTTTCCAGAAAAATAGAGGAGGACTTATCGTACCAGCAGTGGATGTCACGAAAATTTGTTTGAAGGCAGAGAAAGTGCTAAGGCTATACATGGGGAGGGACGATTTTAATTTAAATGACAAGAATCTCAAATACAACATGAGCAGAAGCGTGCTATTTGAGATTGATTTTTCGAATATTTTTAAAAAGTTGTCTGACCATATAGTTAATTTAGATTTTTTAAATAATCATATTTATAATTTAGTTAGGGCAATAATAGATTGTTATTTTAAGATTAAGTTAGGATATATAATTAGGAAGCAAAACCTAACAAATAATTATTTAATAAGGAATCGTTTATCGCGATATATTATATTTAAAAATAGCTAATGCATATTTGGTAAGTGCGATAGGCCTAAAACTCTGATTGTGCAATACTTTTATATATCCAAACTGTCTTATACTTTTGTAATGAAAAACACAGTATTGCCCAGCAGAACTTTAGGGAAACCGAGCACAAAACATCGGTTAACGCTTTGGCACAGTACCTCCTGGGTGAAGTGGAAACCTGTTGAAAGATTCTACCTATTAACCTATTAAGATTCGTACCTATTAATGCAAATACTTTGATTATGGCTCCGCGTAAGTGTGTTAACTCCCGTGAACGTTTTTATTACATTTGTGGTACGTAGAGCTGCTGAATAGTTGCAAAATATATATAATTTACAGCAACGTATCGCTGCTGGATCTGGATTCCTCTTGGGAATTTGCATAGAGAATTTAACTGTTTTGATCTAATAATAAATAAATCTAATGTTCAAGTACGTTTCGATATAATTAAAAACCTCATCCTCTTCAGTTACAGTAGTTGTTAAATCCTTCGTGTTTAAAGAAAGACGTTCCCGACGTGGTTTACCAGCACCGGATAATTTCGACGTAGCAAGACTGTCGACTGATTGTGACCGTACATTAAAAATATGTTGATATTTTGGTTTGTTTTTAACCAGCTTTTTAAAATCCTAACAAATTAACGTTCATAGTATTGCAAGAACGATTAATGATACATTTATGTATACCTGAAAATCAGATTTCTCGTCGATTGCAGACATATCATAATAAGCTGCGGATAACACTTCTATAGCTTTAGCGTACTGTTTCAGTTGTATTGCGATAAAATCCAGAAGAAGTCCCTTCATGTCTTTTAGTTTTGTTTTCTCAAAATTATCTATTATTTCATCAATTTCTTTGTTGGATTTATTAACTTCTAATTTAGCTTTCAAAAGTTCAGAATCTGTTGCGGTCTTATTTAAAGGAAATACATACATTTTATATTCGTTTTGTTAAATAAAAATATTCTACCGTATTTCCTGCAAATTTCGTCTTAATTTCTATCAGTTGTTTCTGTCGATGTACTTCTTTATCACGAGCCGAAACAGCGGTTCGAAGGACCTCTCGTGTATTTCGACATATTGTACCATACTGGGCTAATTCACTTACAATCTATTAAGAGAATTGTATAATAATACTTTTAAATTCATGAACAAAAATATTTTTACCTTCAATTGAATCCTATGCACTTCTAAATCCATATAATCCGCCAATATTGTTATTGCTTTCGAGAAACTTTCAATGCCGAAACCTAAAGTCCTATTAACCATTTCTTCCTCCGAAAATAACTGCAAAACCTTGGCCAATTCATCATGTTTATCTCGAAATCTAAACATATCAACCACATTATGTGAAAATTACTCTTAGGGCCTTCCAAATTGGTTAAATCACTTATTAAACATTTATTCTACTGCTTCATATGGCGGTGGAACACTAAAATCTGCTTTTACAGCCGAACACTCACAATTTAAAGATTGGTTCATTTCTGGATTCCTCTTGGGCTTGGGAACTTGCATAGAGAATTTAACTGTTTTGATCAACCACATTATGTGAAAATTACTCTTAGGGCCTTCCAAATTGGTTAAATCACTTATTAAACATTTATTCTACTGCTTCATATGGCGGTGGAACACTAAAATCTGCTTTTACAGCCAAACACTCACCATTTCCTCTACACTTGATTGACATTGACATTTAGAAATGTCAAATTTCAAGTTTTCAGTTTTGGCACTACTTGATTTTATTTCTGCCAATGATGCACTGAACTCTAATATGAAATTTAACAAAATTTGAGTTCAGTGAAAAAGGGGTCTTATGGATGAGCGAGAGGACTATACTTTCTACACTTTTTGGAGCCATGAGTTTATATGGGAATAATGTCTGATGAGCAGTCCATTATTATATGTCAGTGGATAAGGTAACCAGAGCCTCAGAGTCTCACTACAGGGTGGTGGATGGATGGTGGATTAACTTCTGGTTCGACCGGTAGCTACCATGGTGAATTCTCGAAAATGCCCATAATGACATCATCAAAACCAGTCGTAAAATTTTTTTTCCATAAAAAAACTCATAAAAAGCAAGCCAGGTCGTAAAAAAGCCATAAAAAGACATAACAAAGCTAATATGTTTGTGCAAGGCCTTCTCAAGTACAGGCCTGGAAGTTGCCCAGCTCACTAACACTAACACAGCTGCTCGTAGTCCCAGAAGCTGTCACTTTTGTTGGAATTTATACGCCGTGATGTAAAGTTCGGAATATTTTTGCATTAGTTTGCCGTAAAAAGTCATAAAATAATATATTTAACCAGTTTTTATTGCAATAGGACTACCAGTGAATAGTGCTTAGTGATTTAATTAAGAAAATTTAAAAAAATTGAGTGATTAAGTGTGTTAATTGTGAAGGTGACCAATTTTGTTTACATTCGCGGTGGTTTTTTCGTGTTTATTTAAGGAAAAAATGTTCAATTTGTGTGGTAATCGAATAAAAAGTGCTTTTAAAGTGATTAAAGATTATTGTAGAATAGTTATTAAACACATTAAGTGCAAGTACCACCACACAACATGCATATCAATAACTTTTTCACTTTTCCTTCACATTTTTCTGCATTTATGTTTTTAATAACTATTCAATAACAATCTTTAATCACTTTAAAAACACTTTTTATTCGATTACCACACAAATTGAACATTTTTTCCTTAAATAAACACGAAAAAACCACCGCAAATGTACACAATATTGGTCACCTTCACAATTAACACACCTAAAACACACTTAATCACTTAATTTTTTTTTAATTTAATCATTCAGTTCACTAAAGCACTAATCACTGGTAATCCTATTGCAGTAGAAAGTATTAAAATATATAATTTTATCACTTTTTAAAGGCAAAAATTTCGCGAGCTCTTACATCGCGTCGTATAATTTCTTAATGATTTAACCAATACTAACAGATTCTGGGCCTATTACAGACACATAGAAAAACTCTACTTCCAGGCCTGTACTTGAGAAGGTCTTGGTTTGTGTCGTGTGGACGGACCATAAGTGAAACCCCGATCAAACTTGATGATGACATATGTAGGTCATTGTGAACAACCTTTCCGCCCATAAGGGGAAATTGACCGATTTTTACCATCTTCTTCTTCTTTTTTTTGGTAAGATATTGGGTCCAAAAGTACCGCGGTCACACGCTGGGCCTATTGTACTACAGCCCTACACCCAGTGGTCGAAGTGGCATGTTAAAAGTGGTGGCATGGTTAAAAAATACAAGCGTATGTAATTTAATAGCATACATATATGTAATTCTTCTATATATATAAAAATGAAGGTGTGTATATTAGGGTGGAACTAAAAAACGAATTTTCGAATTTAATATTGTAATAGTGAAAACTTGTTTTCTTTTTTACTCCATATAACGAAAATATTTTACTTTTAAATTTAAAATGATGTTGACCGGTTCCTCAAAGCATATGAATTTCTAGAAAAATTAGTAAAACGCGAAAAAACTGCATTACGCCTTTTAAGCCTATCAATAAATTTATATGATGCGAAACAAAATGAAGAAGGCTTTTTAGTTTCGTAATTAATGTATAGTTAATTTGGATTGGCGTTCATAGTGTTTGACGGTGGCTTTCATAGTGTCTTTTACTTAAGTGAGAGTAAAGTGGCCCATAGACGACTATCAATAATATTGTGCAGTTATATTGAGCAAAATATTGACGGTTTCCTTCTTTTCCCCAGACATTCTTTCAATATCACGAACAAATCAAAATATTGCACAATATTATTGATAGTCTGGGCCCCATAAGACTCGATAATGATAGATTAGTTCGAGTTAACGTAAAGTGGTGTTTGTGAGTCTATTTGGTGCGACGGAACCGCTGTCAATACGGGACGTAAAGCTGGAGTTATAAGGATATTGGAAACTAAATTAAAAAAACCTTTACAATGCATAATAATATGCTTACTACATACGTATGAGCTCCCCTTCAGGTACTTATTTTAACGACTCGATGGGAAAACTACGGGACCTAAGAGATTTTCTGGGCTAATAGGAAAACAACTTGAAAAATGCTAAGATATGGAAATTCAGGATTATAAAAAAATTTAAACATGTGAATATGAATTTTGAGGACTTAAGTACGGACCAAACGTATTGTTTTAAATTTGACATGCAGTATCAAGCGTAATATTTCCAAAAGACTTAGCGAAAAGGAACCTTGGAAAACTCTCCCACTCTCGTTGGTTAACAACAGCCAACAGACTTTTGCATTTATATGTGTCGTGTAAAACACCATCTTACAATTTTAAGGTTCTTGCCGAATATATCATTAAAATTTACAGTCATATGTGGTTTAACATTAAAGTAAAATCTTTTTATAAGGATGGCTCTACTCATTTGTGGGAAATGATTAATTGTTCCAGATTAATGATGAACAAACGCAAGAACAAGACAGGACTAATATAGTCTTCGCCTTGTTCTTGTTCAGTTGGTCTTGGTCTTGCGAGCGTACCTAAGGCTTGGGGTTGTCTTGGTCTTGCGAGCCCAGCTAAGTCTTGGTCTTGTTCTTGCGAGATCGGTTCTTGTTTTTGCAAGACTTATCGTAACAGTTTAGAAAAATTAAAAAATAGATATGATACTTATTGTACTTTAGTTTTATTTTATAAAAATTAATTCAATTGTTTATTATACATTCCTTCATGTAATAAGAATGCTAATAATAATAATAATAATAACAATAATAATGTCGAGCTTGAAGAAATCAAAGTTGAACCTTGATTCCGCAATGGTGTTATGTATGTTAAGAATAACATTGGGTTACGTTCGTAAATACAAATATATTTAAACGGAATCATAGTGGTACTCTCTTTTGTGTTCCGTGTCATTTATTTTTACGCGAAGACCAAACATCAGAATCTGATGATGATAGTGTTGTTGAGAATTTTGCTAAAGTCTTGGTTTTGGTCTTGGTCTTGCGAGCAGAGCTAAGTCTTGGTCTTAATAAATGTGCAAGACCAAGACAAGACTGCAAGACGAAGACCATTTTTGCTCATCACTATTCCAGATACCTTAAAAAACAGTATAAAGGCATCATCGATCCAGTTACCCAAAGAAATGCCTTCTGTGGTAATCATGATCAATCATAACAATGTTAACTGATGCCCGGAAAGATATCAGAGACCTTGCGGTTAGAAGGATTATTGCAACTAGATCTAAACCTAAGAAAAGTTTTGAAGTTCCTGTTCTTAATTTTGAAGCTTCTGAATACATATTTCGATTTAATAAACTGGAATGATTTCAAGCTGACGGAACCTCCTGTCTTGTCAGACTTTTCTGACGAACAATTGAAAAAAAATGGAACTAACAGGAGAAATACCAGATTTTCTATGTTTTCCTTGTCATACTGTCATGGAAGCCGCTTAAAGCGTGGGTGGATCAGAAGCTAGAGATGATTTTATCTTGGGAAAGTTGAAGTCCCGCAATATTATGCCAAATTTTGGAATTAAAAAGGATTATAAGCCACACTAGGCTGAATAACTAAATTAACAAAGGGAAGAGGGTGGAAGTCGACACACAGCCATCACAGATGGTAGTAAAAAACGCAGCTCTTACCTCATATCTGCTTAAATTAAGCAAATATTACGCTTAATTTAAGCAGATATGAGGTAAGGAGCTGGTTTTTAACTTCAAATTACTTTTTGTTTAAATTGGTAAAACTTTGATCATCGTGAGGAACCGGAAGACGAAGTAATTACCTTAAAATTTTTTTACCGGTAGTTTAGGCATTCAAAAAGGAAAAAAAATATCACTATTAGATATCAAAACAAAAAAGTTTTTTTTACCATATACTTAAGTTCCACCCTAATATACAAGCGTACATGCATTGCATTCAGCGGCTCCCTGATATGCGGAGATTTTCCACTGACACATAATTGCATGGTTGCGTTCCGTCCCGGCTCTCCCAGATAGCCCACTGACATATAATAATGGACTGCTCATCCGACATTATTCCCATATAAACTCATGGCACCAAAAAGTATAGAAAAGTATAGTCCTCTCGCCCATCCATAAGCCCCCTTTGTCACTGAACTCAAATTTTGTTCAATTTCGTATTAAGAGATCAGTGCATTCACTGGCAGAAACAAAATCAGAGTGTCAAACTTGAAAAAATAAATTTTGACATTAAAAAACTACACACTTTTCCATTTTATTAAATATTTTTACTCTTGACTTTCAATAAACCACAAAATACGATAACTTTTTTATCTTTGCAGTGAAATAAGAACGGTAAACAAAATTCTGGAATGATTTTGAGCGAAATTTAAAATAAAACCGCCACAACGGTTGCACGATATTGAAGTTGCCATATACCCCGTTTATGACTAGGTTCAACCTAGGTTCAACCCAGGTTGAACCCAGTCATAAACGGGGATCGAGTTGAAACTGGGTCCACTCAACCTAACTCAGCTCTCCTACCTGGGTCGAGTTGATATTTCGGCTCATAAACGGGTGTTGAGTTGAAATTGGGTTGAAGTAATATTTGTTTTGTTTGTTTATCATCCGTGAAGTCTGCCTTCGGCGTTAGTTTTGTGTTCGGTGTTTTTGTAGCGCGTTAATTATTTTATATTAACTGTATATGTAAAAACAGAGGAAATTTAATTTTGACAATGGCTAAAAGAAATGTTTGGGAGCATCAGGAAACAAAAACTATGTTAGAAATAATGCGGGAACAAAATTCCCTTCACCATTTTGATGGAAAACTGTATAGAAAGCCAGAAATATAGAAAAAGAATTAACAAAAAGAGGTTATGTTTTGATGGCAGTTCAACCCGATTTCAACCCAAAGTGAACTCAACTCGGAATCATATACGGTGGTCGAAATTTGAACTCAACCTCGACTCAACTTTTCAACCTAATCATAAACGGGGTAATACCTGATTTCTTTTTTTCCTTTGAACTAATGTCAGAATATTTACAAAAAATAGATGGGTATAGTGATTTTTTTATTTCTGTCTCGTTTCGCCATAAGACCCGGAATCACTGACATTTAGATGAAACAGGGGTACAAAACTCGCATGGTTTAACATAAATATTTGTAATTAATGAAAAACTGTATTATAAAAGGGAAATAACATCAAAATTGCATTTGTTATTTTTTTAAGAACAATTTATTTTGTTTCCATCGTCCAAAAACGAATAAAAACAATTTTAATTTACAAAAGTAACTGACGTGTTTACATGTCAGTGAAAAAAGGTTTGCCAGCAATGGAACGAATTGGTGCCATGAAAATTTCCTGATGAGCAGTCCATTCTATGTGTCAGTGAGATAGCCTAAAAATCTGAGTAACGAGTCGCATGTGTTTGTTGTGTATGCTTGTGTGTCCTATGTCGAATGCGGCAATGCAGAAAAAGTTGAAAGTAGCCCGACATTTGCGTGGCATGCGGAACATTCACGGAATATTTCGTCAGGTCGCATTTGAATACACACACTTCTATATTATCTGTCAACGAATGCAACGCATTCACGCTTGGATATGTCACCTTCAGCTTCAGAGCCTAAAACGATCCGTGTCGGCTCTACCGTACGTTTGTTGTCGGTTGCTTGTCCAGAGGGCCCCGGCGAGAAGGTGTCGGTACGATTTTGCCCCCTACCCTTTTTGAAGGCTCACTACTATCAAATTAATGACATCCATCCATCCGTATCACCCAAATTGCGTATGTTGCAAGAATGCAGCCCATGCCTTCTACTTTTGCACAACCTTCTTAGGAATTGCTCCGCACGGTTGAGCCTACTTCAACCTTATGCACCATTTATATTTTTAATATTAATTTGTTTGTTCGATAAAAATTGATTTTCTTCAATGCCAAGATGCAGCCGCGGAACTGGACTATGATTTAAAAATACGAAAAAGCTTTATGAATTATCCAAACCATGCGTAAAAGCTCAAAATACTGGGGTTGTGGCACGAGATAAACTTTTTTCAGTTAACTAAAAATACCTGAGTTTATTTTAAAATGTGATTCATGCTTATTTTAAAATAATAAAGACTGCATTCCTTAAATTCAGCATGCAATGCCTCAGTAAAAAAGAGCATAAGTAAAAAACTAAGCAGAGTTCACTTTGTCACATTACAGGAAATTCTTAAAATAAATCGCCGCATAATTTCTGTGCAGCTTCTTACCTTGTGCTTTTCGGTTAAAAATATGCCTGCCTACCTGCCCCCACAGGGAGAATATACAAAAAAATTAAAGTATTTTTGTTTGTTGTGAAAATTATGCAGTGCCAAAAGGTTTAAGGAAATGGAGATTTACTGAAAGATTTTCTTTTTCTAGAGAGAGAAAATACTGCTGGTGCTGTGGTTGTAGTTGTTGCTGTTGCTGCTGTTGAAGATGGCATGCACAGAGGTGGTCATATTTCAGAGTGCAAGCGGCTAAATTTAGTCCCGCGAACGCACGACCACTTCAGGAAATATTTATTTTCTCTTTTCGTAGTTTATCTGTCTACTTTCTTCATTTCTTTTTTTGTTGTTGTTGTTGTAGTGTCATAGACCTAAGGGAAGGTCGGTCGGAAAACGCAGAAGAATTTATGGCGACAGTTGAATGCTTCGAACAGATGAATTGGATCCGGAGCAGATCTGAACGTTTAAAGGCTATAATTTTTGTCGCGAATTAAAAGAAAAATGCAATTTATAATCATGGCAGCAGTATTTAATTTCTAATTTATGTTTATCCCGGTTAATCTATTTGAATAATGAGTTTTGGCATTTCTTTGATCTTGAAATACGTTTTGAATTTACACGATAAATAACCTCAGGTCTTTCAAAGTTAAGGACACTGTATCTAATGCCCTGAAGTTCCTTAGCATTGAAGTTAGCTGTGGTTGTGAATGTTTTATTCCATAATCAGATTAGCCCACCTAGTTATTTCGATCTTATCTCCTGTATCTTTGTCTAAAACAGTTAGAAACACTCAACAGAAACTGTACATGAAGTCTATCAACATCCCACCACGTTGCAAGAATGTTACTCACAACCTTGGGAACATAGATGGCATAGATGACCAATTAGGACGTTTTCGTTCGCTGTGTTCCCATTTGCACCAGTCTAAACAAAACGCATATTTTCTTCCACCTCACCTTGGTTTTCCGGAGAGAATTTTTGTTCGGAAGATATAAAAAACAAAACTGACCGAAGTCCATAAATCGGAATTAGTCGGTTCAGACAATAAACCACCCATCTTCCTAAAGTTAATTTTCCCTTTGATCCTCCCCTATATGGGTGATTGTCACGAACTGGTAGTTTTCGATGGCTATAGGTTTTTCTTCTGCTACGATTGCGGAATGGAATTTTTCGGGCCGTTATCACTTTTATATAGTAATCATACAATTCCCTCATCCTGAATTTCCCTCTTACATACTCGTGTAAGAAAATGGCAGCCCTAAAACCACCAAAAGTTTCGCCTCCGTAACCTGTCCTTTTCCCGGTTTTACGTAACGGACCTGTCATGACGGAAACATAATACGCCATTGGTGCTCGCGGGGTATGTCAAAATGTTCCAGAGGTCATTCACCACCGATCACAGTAATTTTGAGTTCCCTCCAAAGATTGCCTGGTTGAAAGTTCCTGGCTGACATTTTGTCCGTAGTTTTTTAATAATTATTATAGAATTTTCAAATCTGGAGTTTAGAAAACAGATATTAGTTGTGAAGGGGGTGCCACATAATGGAAATGAAAATTCACACGTTATAGAATCACAGTGTTTGTCGTTTGCCTTGCTAGAAGCCCCTAATAACACTATTCATTATTTTTATTTAATTTTCAGCCAAGGCGACTATAAAAAAGAGCTGAAAAAACTTTTAAGTTAAATGGTTTTATTTTAAATCATAACCTCTACCAAAAACTAGAACATAATTAGAACAGAAACATGGACCTTCTTGAGATTCTGACATCTGGTAAGAAATCGTTCAATAGTAGCAGTCCTGTCCTATCATGTCGTGGGGCACTTTGTGTCGCTGCGTCAACGGAGTAAGTAATATTCTGGGACTTTTAACAAACTACAATAAAAACTTGGGGCGCATTTGAAATATTTTTTTTGGTGGACTTGGAAACACATTTTTCTAGGTTCTTATTTAATTATACAGTCGTTATACAGGTTTTTATGGTTATGATTTAAAATAAAACCATTTTTTTTACCTATTTTTATTGTATTCTTTTTAGTCCTATTTCAGTAATTTTTGGATTTTACTTTTTACAAAATTCTAGTGAAGTGATTTGTTATGCGTACCGTATTTCCAGCGCCATTTTGAATTTCCTAATTTTGACAACATATTCATTTATTCCGACCTTAAACACCCCCAAAACGGCGACTTTCAGTAAAATCAAATCGTAATTGCCAAAATCGTACAACCATATTGGCACCGCCATTTTGAATTGTCGAATTTTGTCCACAGATTCGTCATTTTTGACCTTAAAAACTCCCCAATACCGATTTTCAATGGATTCAGAACACATTTGCAAAATTCGTCCGCCATCTTGGAACCGCCATCTTGATTTTTTTTACAAAATTGCCAGATTACATTGCATGTGTGTGCAAAATTTGATAACAATCGGTTTAGTAGAAGTAGTTGAAAAAGCTGTCGCAAGATTTGAACCAAACAAACAAACAAACAAATATACGAGGTGAGCTAAAGCGTGGGACACTTTTGTAAATTAACACCGGAACTTTTCGCTGGCGCCCCACGCTTTTTTACATTTCGAAAGGTAGATTGTTTCCATATACTGGCTGGAGCAATAAAAACTTTACATTCACAATTATTTTTAAAATAAAAGTATATTTTTTAGTTTTTTTAAACTATATTTTTTATTTTCTACTTTTTAGTCTATTATATGTGTTCCGCCATTTTGTAGTGACCGCAGGCGCGGATTCAAGGGGGGTCACGGGGGTCATGACCCCCCCCCCCCCTCCCCAAAAGCAATGCCGCGGCCAGACAATTGAGAGGCCCTGCGCAAAACTTCAGTGAGAGGCCCCAGAGAGTCCAAACATTTTTTTCACTCGCTTTGCTCGCGGATTGTCCTACGTAGAGGCCCGTCCCCGTGACAGATTTTTTTTTTTATGTGGAAGACTAGAGCTCAGGGAAAGCCCTTTGTACTGTCGACAATCTATTTTCTTCGTATAGAGAATTATGGCCCATATGCTGATTTGTGTGGCTTATACTCATTTGTGCGGTCCATTCGCTGAAGTAAGGCCCGAAACCCATTCAGGGTAGCAAGCACCAAACTGCAAGTACCAAGCATCAAATATAATTTTAAAACAACGTAAACCTTATGACAAGCAAGCAAACATCATTTGATACCAGTACCAAATGATGCTTGGTACCCAAGTTTGGAAAATTTTAAATTTTGCTACTTGATACCGTAGTTATGCCAACAGAAAAATGTTATCTTCATAGCTCTCAAAGTGTCGACAGGTTGTGTTTCCTTTATAGCAAATAATTTTTACATTAATGTATTATTATTAAAAAAAAATGGAAGAAAAAATAATAGAGAAAACTCTGTCAAAAAAATCACGTAATCTGCGTTGTTCGGGTTCATTAAGGTCTCTTGTCCAAAGCCTTCTATTATTTATTACGAAATCAATCATAACCATAAATTGCATTGCAGACCAAAAGCAATATTTCACATTCGTCTTCAAAATCCATAATGTTTTCTTGTTAGTAGTGACAATTTATAAATATGTTAAGTTGCCAATACAGCATGATACTCAAGGCTTGGAGCTCTGAATGTGGCTTCTTTCGGTCTCAGATGCTCGGTATTTGCGACTTGGTACTTGCGGCTTGGTACTTGCTGCTCTGAATGTGTTTCACGCCTATAAATGCAAATAATGAATTCAAATGATTTTTATTGCCAAAACAATTTTTCGCTCGCGAGGCCCCAAACACGCGGGGTCCCGTACAGTTGCACACCCTGCACATATGCCAGCTAGTTATAGCTAAAAATTTGTAAACCTCTCGGTTGACCTTTAACCCGCTGTATCGCGGACATAATGGACAAGGAGTTTCGACCAATACTTCGTTGGAAAGATATTTTCATTGCCCGTATTCCTGCCATTTACTACTTTTTCATATGAGCAACTGTTAACGAAATATTCTCAAAAAATGGCGTTATCAATTATTTCAGGCACGTCCAGTGCGAACTTATAGCCGTCAAATACCCTCTAAACAGTGTATTGATTACCACGAATCGTTCACAATTGTTCGAGAATATTTTCATTCGTGTCAAATCTGGCAAAAAACACATAGTTATTGGCGCTGTATACATACCCCCCAATTCTGACGAATCAAAGTATGATGATTTTACAAATATTCTTAATGGAGTTCTCCAATCACTTGACTGCCATAAGGAAAATGACGAAATGCTCATACTAGGAGATTTCAACCGTCCTAACATATCTTTTACTCTCGACGACGACAACAACTTACTCCCCATTAATTTAACTCACGCTATCGATATCGTGAGTCTCACAACAATGCAATTGTTTATGATTTCAAAAACGCAAACTATAATAGTATTTGCTTTGAATTATCCCAAATTGACTGGAGGAATAGGCTATCAGGTGACAATCTAGACCAGATAGTATTATGTTTCTACAACATTATTTTCAGAACCATCGACAAATACGTACCCAAAGTTAAAAAAAGGGATAAATTGTCGGAGCCATGGTTAGACAAAGATACTAGATCACTGCGAAATCAAAGAAACAAATTGTATCGCACTATAAGAAGACAAAGGGATGTTAACGAGGAATTGAGATCTGAGTACTCTAGATTAGCATCAGAATTCATTTCTAGGTCACGTGAGGCCTATACTGCATACATAAATAAAGTCCGAGAAAATATCTTTGAATTCGTTAATACAAAGCGAAAAACCTCAGGGTATCCGACAACAATGACGAATGGGAGAGCTTCCTCCTCATGCCCCAAGATATATGTAACATGTTTGCCGTGAGATTCAGTGAAGTCTTTGCTCCTAAATCCAACACAACGCACACTGAACTCCCTCGTACTGAAACTTCAACTCTCATTAATAATTTCTCTGTCAGGTGACGAAATAAGAGCAGGTTTAAATAATCTTGACACTAATAAAGGTCACGGCCCCGACAATCTGCCTACCAGTTTCTTGCAGCGCTGCTCAAATCAAATTGTATTTCCCCTTCATCTAATTTTTAATAAGTCTCTATCATTAGGAAGTTTTCCTAAGTTCTGGAAGAAATCTTACCTAACACCAATCCATAAATCATGCGATAAGCATTTAGTGGATAATTATAGGGGCATTGCCTTCCTATCCACGATTCTTAAACTCTTTAAAAAGCTGGTACATGTAAAGATTGCACCTCTTATAGATCCTAACATCAAGGAACAACAACACGGGTTCAGAAAAGGGCGTTCGACCACTTCAAATCTTATGATTCTTATCTCTGAACTTCTATGTGGTATGGAGAACGGCCATCAAATTGATGGTGTCTATACGGACTTCAGCAAGACCTTTGATGGCGTTGACCACCACATTTTGGTTACTAAGCTATTAAAATTTGGAATTACCGGCCCTGTCCTGGAATGGATAAAATCATATCTCATCGGTAAAACTCAGGTCGTCAGATTTCAAGGATTTTTATCCAAAGAAATCGAAGTAACTTCCGGTGTCCCCCAAGGAAGTCTGGGATCCCATATTTCACGCCAGTAGCAATAGGATTGAATCCATTCAAAAACAATTTCTCCTGTTCGCACTAAGAAATCTATATAACCCCGCTGATTATCGAAGTCTTCCACACTATACGGACAGGCTCAAAATTTTGGATCTTTTACCGCTGTCATGCAGGAGAAAAATGCTTATCTCATGCATTACCCTGGACATTCTAAACGGCGATCTTAAGGTGAAGTTCTTGTCGGATAGGATAGTATTCAATGATGTAGTTCGGCGTACTAGGCATACGAGACTGCTTAAGGAATACTCTCATCGCACCGAGTAAGCAAGGAACGAGCCCATCAATAGATGTTGCATAGTCTTCAATGATCATAATCTATGCTTCATCCGTCCCACTAACAAACTGTCCTACAAAAGGAAATTAAAACTAATGATGGCCCCATACGCTAGAAACATCATAGGTCAATACCAGTGTGGCTTCAGCCCAGGCAAATCAACAACCGATCAGATTTTCACTTTGAGGCAGGCTATGGAAAAATGTCTAGAGTTTCAAAACTCAATCCAACGCCTCTTCATAGACTTTAAAGCCGCCAATGATAGCATAGCCAGAGTAGAACTCTACAAAGCCATGAGAGAATTCGGCATTCCCAATAAGCTGACAAGACTATGTAGGTTGACCATGACCAATGTGACAAGCCAAGTAAAGGTATCCGGAATACTGTCCAGACCAATCAACATCTATAATGGACTCCGACAAGGGGACGGTCTGGCCTGCCTCCTTTTGAACCTGGCGTTGGAGAAAGTGGTCCGAGAATCGGGCGTGACATCAAGGGGCACAATCCTCCACAAGTCCACCCAATTACTGGCTTACGCAGACGACATTGACATCATTGGAAGAACATCAACAGCTGTACAAGAAGCTTTCATCCAGATTGAGCGGGCGGCAGGAAATCTAGGACTGCACATCAACGAAAGCAAAACAAAGTACATGGTGGCCTCGTCTGCAAGAACACCTAACATTGGTGCCACAATCAAGGTAGAGGAACACCAGTTTGATGGGGTAAAATCATTTACCTACCTTGGGTCAATAGTAGCAGCCGACAATAGCATTGAACCTGAAATACGCACACGACTGCTAAAAGCCAACAAGGCCTACTATAGCCTGTCAAGGCTCTTCAAATCCAAGCATCTAACCATAACGTCTAAACTTTTACTATATAAGACGATGGTCTTACCGGTCCTCACATATGCATCGGAAACGTGGGTGCTTAGCAAAAAGCACTCTAACCTCTTGGCGGTGTTCGAGAGGAAAATACTTCGGAGGATTGTTGGCCCCGTATGTGAGGAAGGACGATTCCGGAGACTCTACAATGACGAGATCTACGAGCGCTATCGAGACATAGATGTTGTGAGGAAAATAAAGCTCGGTAGACTCCGGTGGGCAGGACATCTAGCTCGTATGAGTGAAGATGAGCCTGCTCGGAAAGTTCTCTGCGGTAAGACTTATGGGGTGCGACAGCGAGGGAGACCCAACCTACGCTGGAAGGATGGCGTAGACCAGGACGCTCAGAGCATAGGGATGCCAAATTGGATGACATCGGCTCAGAATCGGGACCGGTGGAGAGAACAGTTGCGAGAGGCCAGGACCGGATCCCGGTTGTAGAGCCGTTAAAGAAGAAGAATATACCTGTACCTGACTTAGCATCCTAATATGACAATTTAATTTAATTTAATTTAATGTAGCCTTGTTTACTTTTTAAGTGTGCCTTGTTTGGCAAATAAATAAATAGGTAAATAGATAAACGTTGGCGTTGGATTGCTCGCAAACTACATAAGCGATAACGACGATTAAGGGCTCATTTTAAAGGTAATTACTAGGACTTCAAATTTGTTAATGGGCATTAAGCCAAAATCCAAAAAAAATAACATTTGGCTACATAATTGCAAAAAACTGCTTTCAACCCTCACCACAGGATCATGGCTGAACTTGGACCGACCATTACTTTGAGCCAAATAAACTTAGAGAGCTCGTTGAGGGCTAATTTTTAGATAATTTTATTCTCCATAACTTTGCTATTGATCATTATCAGCTATCATTGCATGCAAACGAGCTATTTAATATAAACAAGCTCTCCCTCTTTTTCAAGATGGCGGCTTTTCCCAAGCCACTGCGACCCCACAAACTTGATTTTATCATTGTTAGATGCACCCGAACAAATGCCAAAAAAAAATTCTGTACCTCTTAAAATGCAATTTCATTTACTAATTTGACTGGACTAGTAGGAGAGTTTGAAAAAGGCAATTTTTTGGTATTTTTGATTCCCAATAACAAAATGTGAAACTATTAGGAATCTGACATTTTGATCGAGACAATAAAAACCACACATTGACATGGCATTTTTCGAGATATGAATTTTCATACACAGATAAAGTGTCTCCATGAACCGCTTATTTTCTGTATTTTGGATAGCTGGGACCCGGTGCCCCTCGCTGCACCCAACGATTAAACATTCAAAATCAATCCAAACCTTCAAAATTCAACTCTTCTTAACCATTAACGAAAAACCTATAAAAGTTGGAGTCATTAGATTCAAAATATATTTATTTGAACTATGACCAAAATTGCCTGTGTATTCTGTTAAAACCATGAACGTTAAAAGATTTAAAATTAATGCAAATAGCAGCATCCAGCACTCGAAATTCTACGGCCATTTTCTATAGCTTTTTTTAATTTAAATCTAGAAGTCTTCAATAACAAAATTTTTCGACAGCAATAAAACAAAATGGAAAAAAGAAACAAATATTTTTTAGTTGGAAAAAGCAATGCAAAAAAACCAACTTTTATTTTCTCTTATATTGCGAAATTGTGTTCGTCAAAACATGTGAAATTAATGCAAATATTGAAAATCAAACTATTCGCAATATCTAAGGAAAGAACCAATACTTATTTCTGTAAAATTTGGAGACATTAGATTCAATATACTTTCATATTAAGTGTGGCCAAAATTACCTATGTATGTATTCTTTTACAAAACTTGCTGGTAAACTATGTTTTTGGTTTTGTTTTCCGGCGTGTAAATAAACAAAGATGATGCCTTTCGGACTCACTGCACCTAACCTTAAGACATCTAAAATTAAACCAATTCTTCAAAATTCAACTCTTCAACAAATATTTATAACCATTAACGAAAAACCAATTATTCCTATAAAAGTTCGAGAGTTTGGATTTTGTCTTATTCTGCGAAGTATGTCTTCAGTCAATACAAGCCGTTCTTGTATTTTGCCCACAAAACCGCTGGTTCTGTGGGGTATCATATCGTCAATATAAATGCGAACAGTTGACGAATGTTATTCGGCGTGGATGCAAATGCTGCATCAGTAAAGCCTCAATTATACTGTACGCAACGGAGCGCAACGGAACGGAGAGTCATCGGAATGGAATTTTGCTGGTTATACTGACGGAATCGAACATATGCAAATGTCATTTGTTCATCTGTCAAATATATATTTTAAATAAGTCGATAAAAGTTATTTAGAAATGGGCGAGTTTCAAAAAGTTTTCTTTATGTTAAGAATGCTTTGTGATATGTTTAAAATTTTAAAGAAACCAGTACTTCCTAATTTTTCAGTAATGTTTTGCCAAATTTTGGACTTATGCTTAAAATTTTTGTAACCGTGCAATTTTTATTATATAGAATTTTATTTTCTTCCACTTCAGATATTCATTTTTCAACAAACTCTGACGACATTTTAGGCTAAATAATAAATGACAAAATCATCTGTTTTTAATGCTGCTTTTGACACTTCAATCCGTCGGTTCCTTCAAGTTCCAAAGTTTTGAAACTTTAATCCGATCCGTTCCGTTCCGTTGCGTCCAGTATAACCACTTCAATACAATTTCTCTGTAATGAAACTCATTTTGACATTTCAATCCGGTCCGTTCCGTTCCGTTGCGTCCAGTATAATTGAGGCTTAAGTGTCAGATCCCAATGATTGTCGTCTTCCAGCAATTTCAACTCGCGACATGCATCTTGAAATGTATTGAATATTTGACCATTGACTGTTCGTGAAAATTCGAAAGACGTTGGTCCTGGAACAACAAACGGAAAAAGAAACATTCACGTTGTTTTGGATGTATTGTGTAAAGTCGTCCCAATAGGGGCCCATACACTACAAGGTTTTATGTGTACAAACATGTCCCACAGTGTTGGTGACAAACTTGTTTGCACGTTGAGCCTGCCCATACACTATAAGGTTTTACAGCAAAACTAAATAAATAAATACAGCTAAATACTAAAAAGACCGAAACAAAATAAACAACACCAGAGCTTTTTATGTTATGGAGAGAACTGTCAGTATCACGAAAAAATCAAAACGTTTTGATATTTGGGACAAACTTGTGACAAACATAAAACCAAAAACCAAATTCACCACACACCGTCAATCTTTATTTGAACGCCTTGTTTGTACACATAAAACCTTGTAGTGTATGGGGCCCTAATGTCTTTTCTTTCAATACGCGTGCGATAGTTGGATGTGGTTCGCCTTGCCTACGTGGCTTCCATTTTTTACCTGATTTGTTCCATGTATAATAGCGAGGGACGTCGGTATATAACAATGTTGTTGCGAATTGTCCGAAAATATCAGGTTTTTGGCACAGTGTTTTGGTGGCTGGAAAGCTTCTTCAGTGAAATGTACACGTTGACCGTTTTAAAGATGTGCCGCAATCTGAAGCATAATGCAAAAACTCGACATTTATATATTTTCTTATTAACACTTTATTTAATCGAACCAATTAAAAGCTTTTACGCATTTTTCGGTGGAAGTATATAAAGAACAATGGATGCTAATATTTTACAGGTTTCCCAATGTTCACAAATATTTTTATTTTGTATATAAATTATATGTTTCTTACTTAACTGGTGTGTTTTTGCGGGCTCCGGTAGTTATAGTATACAGTCCATAGTACATAGTATATAGTACACAGTACACTGTACATACTGTACACACTGTACATTACACTCATTACACTCTATACACTAATTCATACGTTGTCACTCGTAAAAATCGGAGTGATTTTTTAAAGCTTACGGTTTTTTATACTTATGTACATAACAATTAAAATTAAATATTTTTTCTCCCAGCCAACTTAAATATAATCAGTGAAACAATGAAATTCTATATATTTCGACAACAGCTTCACTTATCTGGACCAAAATTATCCTATCTTTCAATCCGGAACCAACCCTAAACATAACCTAATTTTTATTTAAATCTGTTGGGCGGTTTCGGAGATTAGCGTGTACAAACATTGTGACTCGTAGTTTTTATATATTAAGATAGAAGATAGATAAATAAATATATAAGGGAGTAAAATGGTCCATGTCCATTCCGCGGAGTGGATTCGAATGACTGACTGCTGGATGGTACACGGGCGTTAACCCCTAACCTACCAAGGCCGGTTACAATTTCTTTTAAATTTTTGCTCTTAACTTTTTTATTACTAATTTCACAGAAAAAACTTATAAAGAAAAGTTGTAGATGATTTTATTATCTGCAAAAAATGTTTGAACGAGAATTCTGCTACGGTCACATATATTAAAAAAAAATCGCTGTCTGTCCAAAAGTGCGATTGGCACGGACATTATAGTCTATTTAAAGAACAATTAGAATACTCATGTTGGTAAAGCTAAATTCCCGATAATCACTGATATAATTTTATTAGGCAGCAAATAGATTAAGAATTATAGGCAAGAATTTTTAAAATCCTGTTTTTAAATCGGTGAATGCGTCTAGACAACAGCGCAGTACTTGTCGCTAACATACCTTTACTTTCTCTTTGGCCAATCTTCCTTTCGTCTCCTGGTATTTGTTTCACCCTATTACCACCATGATCGCGCATAGTACCTACCAAAGATCTTAGAGCCATTCTCTCAAGAAAGAACTACAGAAACAGTTTCAACATCTGCGCTTCGATACGAAACCTCGATTTTTGTGCCCTACTAACACAGATTCTCATTGAAATTTGGCATTCGACGACGGTAAACAAAGCGCTGCGATCCGAAGACGCTGATCTCGAACTCAAATTCTTAATTGAAACTGATTGACTTTTGGCATTAAAGTAATTCGAAAAAAACCACACACACACATAATGAATTTCCCACGGAGTGGCGGTGGTAGGACTAATCCAATCAAAGAAAAGCGAAAATCACCATCTTTCACCAACGCGAAGAACTTCCCTGACTTTTATTGAAATTCCACGAAGGAAAATATTTTTCTTTTCGCTGATCTCGAGCCGATCGGATTTTGAATAATTTATTTATTTTCTTCTCGTTTCTCAGAATTAAAAAAAAGAAACTTAAAATGAAATTTCTTTTTAATAATATATGTTTTTCATTGTCCATCTTCGCAGAGTTTTCGGAAACAAAAATATCGTGAGTTTTGAAAGCTCCTGAGACATTTCGACACCTGGGATGTTGGTGGATGGTTATTTTTGAAAATTTTCATTGTTCGGTGCCCACCAGTCTAAGATAAAAATAAACGAGGAAATTTTCACTCATGAAATTTCGTTAAACACTAGATGTTGGAAAATTAAAACCATTTTATCATTGTCAAAAGAAGTTTGCATGTTGGATAGTAATTGATGGGAAGTCAGTGGCCTATTCGTGACAAAGAATGAATAATTTGCTACATTAAAGAAAATGGTGAAAGGTGAAGATCGGGTTTTTTAAAAATCATCGATTTGCTTTTTCCAATAATTTCAAGAACCTTGACATGAAAATACCTTTACCATGCAGGAGCTCGGTTACGTAAGTACGGAATTGAGGACAAGAATGTTTATGTTTCTAAAAAATTGGTTTGAAATCTGGATTGGAACTGACACGCTGTTAATCGCCGGTGCACAGCAAAAAAACGCAAGAAAGGATAAGACCTCATGTGTTTATCATAACTGCGGCCAGCGGGATATCCTACGTGGAGATCATAAGGAAGGTCAGATCGGACACTTCCTTAACGGACCTTGGGCCGAAGTAACGCGCATCAGACGGACGCAAAAGGGTGACTTTAGGGTGAAACTGAAGGCGGGCATAACGGTGCACCTCCAGCAGGGGGTCAAATTCTCCCTAGAAGAAGCAAGCACCGAACAGGTGGCGGACGAGATAAGGGAACCGGGCGAGATCAGCTGCAAAGGAAAGGTGGTGAAAAAAGCGATAAAGCAGGAAAGATCCCCATAGTATGGGTTCTCCGTCGAGCGGTCGGCACGAAGGAGATGCAACAAGTGCTGGGAGTTTAGACATATACCAAAGAACGAAAAGGATATAGACGGCGCAATTTTAAGTGAGCAGTACAAGGTCCTACATAATGGAATCTGGCAGGTGGGCAAAAGCGGAAAAGCTGCAACAGCGGCGTGCCGAAATTGAGCCATCGAGGAGACGACGAGGAACCCGGAAGATGATTTCGCAAGGGTAGGAGATGTATATGTCTATAGCTGATACGCGGCGCCTAGTATCATAATAGACGAGTACGTGGCAATGGTGGAAAGAAATCAGGCTCGGTATCGATCATTCTTGCGACGTCATATCTTTCGGTATGTATTGACTCATAGCTAAAATGGTACTGAATGACGTTTCAGAATCGTTTAAATTTGTTGAAATCGGCTAAAAAATTGTCAGAGTTATTTGTTGAAATACCTGCACCCTTGCCGGTTCGATAACTCAGCAAACACAGCTCAGTTTAAGACAAGAGTTATAACAATGACTGAATACAAAAATGCACTAAACTCAAAATCATCGAATTCGCACTTAAGCACTTCTGGCTTTGTACAGTAGCGCTGTCCTCTTTAGTGATCAAGCGCAACGATTTATATGGTTACTGTCACCCCGAATCTCGGACCACCATATCTTGTACCGGTACTCAACAACGTTATACCGCGATAATTGGTGAACGCTGAAATATCTCCTTTTTTTATGTATCGGGAGGAGGAGGCCTTTGTATCAATCTTCTGGCAAGGGTTCCTGCTCCCATACTTGCACAATTAATTCATGCATCGCTTTGTGTAGTGTAGGGCCGCCATATTTAACCAGCTCCGCGGCGATGCCGTCTGCACTCGAAACCTTGCAGTTTTTTAGCCAGTTTATGGCTGTTATGCTAATTTATAAAGCTTGGTGGCGGCAGCGTAGATCGCTTAGTTAGATCGCCATTTAACAATCGCCCAAATGCCTGTAGGATCGGTGATCACTACTTTCTTCGATATTACACTACGTGCAGCCTTTTATCAATATCGTATTGCCATGACGTTTTAGTAGAACTCCCGCACATGTTGCGTCCTTCGCTCTAGTTCACAAACGAGATTTTTCTCGCAGGCTTCCTTTTCCGTCTGTGAACTCATTTTTCTTCTTTTCTGAGCTCTTGGGGCATGCCTATCAACAAGTGGTCTATCAACACGTGGTCTGTTTGGTTGCTTGCGAGTGGCTTCATCAGGAGATATCTATGTGGCTTTATGGATATCTTTACGCGCAAATCTGGTACTTGCGACGACCAAGTTCTTACTTGCTGCCATCTCTGTAACTCGCTGTCCATTGTCATTAGTGTTCTCATGCAAGATGTGGGTGCCGACGTACTGCCTGTATACAGGCTCTCGGCCTACTTTGGCGTTCAGATCTTCCAAGATAACGTTTACGCCATCCCTGCGGAAGGAATTAAGTTCCCGTTCAACTACTTTCTTCATTGTTCGGGGACTTAGTCTGCAAGAGCTGGGGTAGTTGCATATTTACATATACTATATATGCTGTTCACCCTATTCCGCTGATGACTGACCACCTTAACGTCACACTAGTTAAGGTCACGTAGTATCAAAAACGAAATAAATTTAATGGATTGCTACAAAACAATTTTAAAATCATGAATTATTTATTTCACAATATTCTAAAAATGGTGAGTTTCTCTCTATCGGATTTTAGTAGAATAACTACTTGAGTCATGTGCTCCCCTGCGAAAGCGAAGTGGTTACGAGTAAGAAATATTAAGAATGAGCAAAAAGGAACGCTAATGTGATAACTGTGTGAAGAAACCTTGATCGTTGACGAAACTAATCATTAGGGTAGCCCTAAAAGTCACCTCGCCGACTTAATCGGTTAATAATAGGGTACCAAAATTTCGCTTAGATCGGCTCTTCAGCTAGCGGACGTTACACCTCATTGTCCACTGGGTAGTCTGATGAGGCTTATGTTCTGAAAGTCACAGCCTTTTCCGGCTGGTTAGCGGGATTCAATTGTTTCAGGAGACATAACACTTCGAAGGGACTGTCTCCCATCCCATTAACAACGGCGCGATGGTTGCATTTCTGCTTGATCAAGTTGCTTAAAAATTACCTTATACAACATTCAAGAGTTCAAATGCGAGGTTCAACGCCTCCTCCTCAGTGCCTAGAACCTCTTAACCTATCCTATCCTTTTTCTATCATTCAAGTTAAGCTTATTCTACTTAAACATTGCATCATTTCGTGAACGACATGGTGGGATTGTGGTATAAAGGTTGACACCTGAGCTTAAACTTTCACATAAAAAAAATTTTGATTTTATCTTTGCAAGAGTTGATCAAAATTGGGAATAAAGCACGAAAGGGAGTATTATCGCTTAAGTTGGTCTATTTCGGCAAATATTCATACACCATCAATGGCGCTACAGCCCTCTGTGAGGCTTGGCCTCCTCAAGAGTCTTCTTCCAACCTTCTTGGTTTTGCGTCTTGTTCTTCCAGTTGTAATCCCAATTACGCGTTAAACCATTCTATGTGGCCTTTATATCTCTTCCAAGGTCTTCTCTGTGGCCTTCTTCCCGTTGGCGTTTGGAGGAAAAGCATTTTTGGGGCGCCTCTTCAGGTAATCTGATTACATGTCCTATCCAGCGCGGACATGATGACTGCATTTAGGGATTCTATATTATATCTGTCGATTGTTAAATTTTGTTCTGTATACAAATATGTTTCGTCTTATTTTCCTTGATGATAAGCCCAGCTTTCGGTGCTACTTTCTCTATCGCTTCCTGTGCTGCAGCCACCTATAATGACTATGTCATCTGCGTATGCCATTATCTGAACAGCTTAGCTCCTTAAGATTGTCCCTGTGGTTTCAAGTCTCCTTGTCTGAAGCCGTTCTTTGTTTCAGAGTGCATCGATACGTTGTTCTGAATTCTTACTCTGTTTATCACTCGACTCAAGTATATTTTAGTGAGTTGGATTAATTGTTCTGGAAAATTCAGTTCCACCATTGCCTTGTAGAATTTTGTTCGTAGCGCACGATCATATGCTGTTTTAAAGGCAATGAAAAAGGGGGGGGGGGGTACTTGCGTCTTCTCAATTTCCTGTCGCAATCAAAATATGTGATCGGTTGTGTACTTTTTGTTCCTGGATTCTCTCTGGTAATTGCCAATTACTCTTTCATACTGGTAAATAAACGAGTATACAGGATATATACGAGAAAATTTTGTAATATACGTTTGGTAGTTTAATGCGTCTGTATTTTGAACAGTCAAGTTGGCCCCCTTTTTTGTGTAGAGGACAGATAATTGCTATGTTCCATTCGTCAGGTAGTTCCTTACGCGCCCAAATGTATTGTAGCATCTTGCGTCTACATGATTTCAATGTATTACTTTTTTTTTTAAATATTTCTTCCGGTATATTGCCTACATCTGGTGAATTGTTATTTTTAGGCTTGGTTATAGCCTCTTCTACGTCATGTACGGTAGGTTTTGCTACTGCTTCAGCATTCTTGCTTCGTCCGTATTATTAAATGAGTGTCCATTATTATTTTCTTCTTCATCTGGATCCTTCAGTTCACTGAAATGTTCCACGCATCGATTTAGCACTTCCCCTGTTTCGTTTAAAAATATTTCCTTGCATGGCTCTGCAAGCTGACGTCTTAGACTGGTTCAACACATTCAATTTTCTGATGTTCAAGTTTTCTTTCTCTTTCACTCCAATGCAAAAATAGAAAGAGTCTCAAGTTAAAAGGCGAATGGAAAGCAGCTCAGAATGGAAAGGAAATTTTTGTTCAAGTTTTGTTTTCATTGACCTTTTTTACGAGTGTGCGTATATGGATGATTCCATGTCAAACCGAACACTAAATTTTAATTGATCGTCCCGATTTTTTTTAAATTTTGCATACGCATTCTACACATGAAATAATGGAACCCATATTTCGCGAAAAAAATTTTGATTTTTTTTTCAGAAGAAATGGACGGTTGTAAGTTGCAAGAAATTTCAAAAAATGTCGCGCGACCGACCATTCAAATTACTCTATCGTCGAAACCATAAGACGTACAAACAAATTATACAGGTCGATTTTGAAGGTCTTGAGGCACTCTATGTGGTGGTATATTTAAAATTTGCATTTGATATTAATAAATTGTTATTATTTGTTTATAAATTTTCATTAGCATTTTTCATCATCAACTCCCCAACTTAAAATTTTGGAAAAAATATCATCGTGTTCCCACTTCAATTCTAAAGAAACAGTTCAAAATGGAACTCAAACGGGGTCATATTTAAAAAATTCTTTAAAATAGTGTGACCGGCACGGCGGCTTAGGCTGCTCGCACCCTGCATTAGAATTTGTACGAATTTGTGCGAATTCTGATGAAATTGTATACAATGTCGCGTTCACGCATAGTATACGTTTACAGGGGCGGTTGGTACAACGGAAAATGAATAACACATAAATTATTGAATCAAGTATGTTTATTTTTATTTTTCCACACATTTACAATAGTCGACTTAGTAGCTAATGATGTAATTTTTACTTCAATTTTTCCATTTTGTCTTGGAAGAAATGAATGGTACATTAAAGTGCCGCGAATCATCTTCGCTAATCTTGAAGAGAAAAGAATTCGGTATTAACATTCTTAATATTTTTGATAACCCACGTGAAAAATTTGGTCGGGTTATTTATAGGGTCATTTATATTCTGCAAACTGGCTTTAGCAGCTAATCTTTTAATCGTACCTCCCAAACCGTCACAAGGTCCTTTTCCATGTGACGTGGCGAAAAAGTGCCATTCTGCACTTACATCAAAATCATCTTTGTGACAATAGAGATTTATAAAATTTTTTTTGATTTGTATTGAGCACTCGCTCCGACAGAAAATTAAAATATTTTTCTCAAAGAACCCAATGCTTTGTTTAAAAAAGTAATTAAACCACGCTGAATTAAGTGGACGGCTATTGTATCGTGTTTCAAACAGTCTGAGATTGCGATGAAATTAAGAAATTGTATTTTCCCGTTATCTTTATAATAAATTGCGAAAGGGTGGATCGTTACTTGGTCATTATTCCAGTGCACGCCTTGAATTGCATCTGTAGAACAAACGCGTAATTTTCGGAAAAATCGCAAATTACTAAACATTCTCCAGGTCCCAATTCATTTTTTTCTGATTCAAAAAATTACTTTGTTCTTTTGCAATATAAGAATGTGTCAATAAACGAGATAGTTTCTCAGAAAACTTTTCTAAATAATCTTCCGTGGTTGATTGTATTGTTTCCAGTGAAGTTCGATCCACCGTTACCCATTGCCTGTATACAATTTTATGCACCATATTTTCCTCAAAAATGTCTGTTAATTTTTGTATGAGATTATCACAACCAGGACACTCATTGCATTGCTGAAGAAAACAATCCACAGTTGGCGGATTACAAATTATGTGTGAAAGGCTATCATTATAAGTTTTTACTTTCAAGGAATCGCCTGTTATTTTTGAAAGTTGAGCACCATCAATCATTAATTTAACATTTTGATGTATACAACAGACACAAACAGCATGAGTTCCACTTACACCAGCTAATATGCAATATTTCGGTCTAAGTGCAGCGAACTTCGAAAAGCCTACTTTTAAGTGTGGATTCATTTCTTTAAATTTACCATAGGCTTCTTTCAAATTCCACAGAACTAATCTCTTCTGTTCTTTTACATTGTCTTTACCAGTTCTTATGGTGACACAGTCATTTTTTCCCGGCATTTCACGACTTATTTCCTGAGATTCATAAAATTCGATGACTTTTTTTACAACGACTTCATCAAGATTCTTGCCTGGCTTAGGAAGAGAGAATTCCTTTCTGTTTAGCCAAATTTTTTGTCACTCTAATCATGTGGTTAGATGCATCAAAATGATTCTGAATTTTTCGATAAGAGCAGTCTGCGAAGATGGTCAAGATCCTCAATCGTAAATGCTTTTTGTCTGTCTTTTTAAATTCTTCCTCCAGTTTTGATACAACACAGGAGTCTATATCTTCTTCGGAATTTTCTTCATGATCTCCTTTTTCAAGATAAAATATCTTCTTGTCTATTACGTCAATTATTTGTTTCTGTTTTACGGCGGGATAGTTGTTTTGCAATAATTTGGTTTTCTTAATTGGTGACTCGTTTAATAGCGCCAAAGTTTCGTTAAACTTCCCAAATTTTGAACTGCTATTTGATACAGACGAATCACTATCTGTAACGCGGCTGGTACTAGGTCCAGGTTTTGGTATTGAAACAACTTTTTCCGACATCGTTGATTCAGTATTATCGGAATCGGAAGAAGGGATTTTCCTAGTCTTCATTCGGCAAACGTCACAAATCTTCAAAATTTCTGATGGCGGCAACATAATCTTCAATGTTCTTTGAAGGTCCAAAGTGACTTGACGTAAATTCTTCATTGTTTTTCTCCCGTGATTACGTTTTTTAAACGGATTAAAACACCTATCGTAACGTGGTGACATTTTTTCGCCTGTGATGTATCAAATAATGCAGACTGGTAAAATAATACACGTAATTAATTATTGTTATAATTATTATCAGCAACAAACAGTAACAGTACGATATTAAACAATATAAAGGGGAATTTACATCCCAACATCAAAGTGGAAGAACAAAGTGGCCCTGTACAAAACTCAAGCGCAAAGTTTCGTTGAAAGCTCGAAACTTTTTATTATCAAACGTTTCTTCACTAATGATACAATTTATTTTAATAAAAGTTCTTTACTGAAAAAAAAAAGTTCCTTCACTACTAAAATTATTTTATTTTTAAATAATGCTTTGCAATAAAACAACAAAATTTATAGTTTTTTCATTAATTATAATCAGCACAAATCTTTATTTTGGATACTCGATCGCTCTCATGTCCAAAGACTAAGTAACTAGAATCTATCACTCAACATCGAAAAAATGCCGATTTTTAAAAAAAAAACCATGTATACAAAAAACTGTCTCAAGTTTAAAAACAATACATAAGGGGCACCTGATACTTCTCCCATTTTTCGGAGCAAACATATAGTAAAAAAAAATATAGTTGAAAAAAACTAAAAAATACGCTTTTATTTTAAAATGAACTAAAAAGTAAAAAATAATTTTGAATGTAAAGTTTTTATTGCTCCAGCCAGTATAAGAAAACAACCTACCTTTCGAAATGTAAAAAAGCGTGGGGCTCTCTATATTCTTATTTTATTAACACCGGAACTTTTAGCTAGCGCCCCACGCTTTTTTAGATTTCGAAAGGTAGGTTGTTTTCTTATACTGGCTGGAGCAATAAAAACTTTACATTTAAAATTATTTTTTACTTTTTAGTTCATTTTAAAGTAAAAGCGTATTTTTTAGTATTTTTAAACTATATTTTTTATTTTCTATTTTTTAGTCTATTATATGCATGTGTTCGGCCATTTTGTAGTGACCGCCATATTAGATTTAAAACGACATCACAAAGCTTACTATACTATACTCGTCATACACTTTCATTTGATACCCATACCGAGTGGGTTGTAAAGAAAAAGGTAAACCGCCATTTTGTGGTGGCCGCCATTTTGAATTTGGAAAGACGCCCCACAGCGAAAAGTATTCTATTATCACATCCTTTTATTTGATACTCATACCGAGTGGGTTGTAAAAAAAAAGATAATCCGGCATTTTGTGTTGGCCGCCATTTTGAATTTGGAATGACGCCACACAGATAATAGTATTCTAATTGTCACACCCTTTCATTTGATACCCATATCGAGTGGGTTGTAAAGAAAAAGGTAGTCCGCCATTTTGTTTGCCGCCATTTTGAATTTGGAATGACGCCATACAGCTAATTGTATTCTACCTGTCATGCCGTTTCATTTGATACCCATGTGGGGGGGGGGTCGGGGAACACAATAGCAAAAATCGACCGCCATCTTGGAACCGTCATCTTGATTTTCTTACAAAATGGTCAGATTGCATTGTCACGCGAACAATGCATATGTGCAAAATTTGAAGTTGATCGGTTATATAGAAGTGGGTCAAAATCAAGTTGCAAGATTTGTTTACATAGAACATGCATACATACATACATACATACACACATACATACAGGTGAAGCCAATATAAAGCGTATAAAAATGTGGTTTTCCTAGGAATTGCATTTCAATCCGAGAAAGGGATAAAGAATAACAAGGAATTTTAATGTTTCATTGCTCTCATAAATGAGCGCAGCATATAGAAATATACATGAAAGAAAAATAAAAAGAGGTTCAATTGCGGCATATTTTGGAAAGGAGCTCACTGTTTTTTAAAGAAACACAGTAGTCGAGGCAATGAAGCACTAAAAAGGACAAAAGTTCCTAATTGGTTGGGCGCGGACGGATCGGAAAGCGGTTCTTTGTATTCGCTTCCAAAAATTATTTGTAAAAAATGGCCCATTCTTTTTTTCTGAACAAACCGGAAATTGCACCTGTATGTATGTTTGTATGTATGTATGTATGTAGACAAATCTTGCAACTTGATTTTGACCCACTTCCATATAACCGATCAACATGAAATTTTGCATATATGTATAGTTCGCGTGACAATGCAATCTGACCATTTTGTAAAAAAATCAAGATGGCGGTTCCAAGATGGCGGCCGAATTTTGCAATTTTGCTCCTCGACCCCCGACATGGGTATCAAATGAAAGGGTATGACAAGTACAATACAATTACCTATGTGGCGTCATTTCAAATTCAAAATGGCGGCCAACTCAAAATGGCGAATTACCTTTTTCTTTACAACGCGCTCGGTATGGGTATCAAATGAAAGGAAATGATGATGATTTAAATCTAATATGGCGGTCACTACAAAATGGCGGAAGACATATAATAGACTAAAAAGTAGAAAATAAAAAATATAGTTTAAAAAAACTAAAAAATTGCTTTTATTTTAAAATGAACTAAAAAGTAAAAAATAATTTCGAATGCTTTTGAAATGTTTTTGGAATATTAAAGAACTTTGTAAATAAGAGTCAGAACTGGCCCAAATCGGCTTCCCGGGGGTTTTCGAGGTCGCTGATCAAGAATTTGATATATAGTTACAGTCTTGTCAGGAAAATTCTCGGGGATGACGTCCCAAAAAACCCCCGAGTGCCGAGTTTCTCTCGTTCCGCACGTGATTTTTTGGATTTTGAAAAATTTCTAGACTAGAATACTAGTCAGGGTGCTACGTCACTAAAATGACTATAACTTTAAAAATAATTCGAATTTTGGAAAACCCTTTTATGGAAATATTCTTGAATATCTAAACTATCGAAATATGGAAAAGAAAATTTTCGATTTTTTAAAATTTCTAGACTAGAATACCCCCTTACCGCAAAAGGAAAAAAAATTGTACAAATTAACGGTTTGCAATTTTTTTTTGTTTAAAGTTGAATTTGAAAATTGTAGCGGTAGTTTAAACTCCTTAAGGGTTGGAAACAATTTATTTGTACCTGACAACACGCATTCAATCGAATTTGAAGCATAAAGTTGGACAAACCATTAGGTTTAAATTCTTTTCTACCCTCTCTTTAGAACGTTTACGCGTCTTAAAAAAGATACAAGAGATTCGAGGTTTAACAAAAATGCAGCTTAAGTATGAATTTTATTTTACTACTGCTATTTCGCAGTATTTCTTCACATATAACAAAAATTTAAAACGAAACTTTCAGATTAATTAAAGTCACATTATCCCACACAAAAAAAATTAATAAAAACATTGAAATTTCCGGAAAACACGTTTGCAACCCACAATTACAACCCACAAAAAATCAAGTCCTGCCAAAGACATCAATTTCTGCCGCGTCGTCGTCTGCTCGAAACATATGTGGCTTTAATGTTATTTAAATGACTTCAAAGCGGCGCGTTGTTACTTCTCGTCTCATTTTTTTATTGCGTTTTTATTTATTTTTAATTTAAATTCAAATTCTACAAAGTACCAGATTTTCTTCTCTCGGCGAAAATTCAATTGGAAACGTGTCTGACGCACGAGTCGAACATTCATTCCGCGTTTATTTCAACTCCTCAAAAAGCAGATTGAACCCAGGCTTTTTGCCGCGCGGAGTCGAAAGTTAATTTAATCTTTGTGCGCATCGCCATTCGAACACAATCCACAAAGTTTCTAAATATAGACAATCGGCTGCGCTTTACTTGATTTCATTTTTTTCGCATTCAAATCAAAATCCAAAAGAAGATCGCAATTTCCTGCTTCTGCACGAAAAATTCATGCACTTTAAGGAGCGGTGCCCGAAAGCCGCACACTTTCAAGTTCTTTCGCTTCTCTGCAATTAGACCTATTTTTAGGCGCAATTCTTTCGACGACCATGAAATTTTTCGGCTTGTTTATTCTTTTTTTCTCGATTGGTGAAAAAATGTTTTTTTTCGCTTTTTCTTTTTCGAAAATAGAAAAGCGTGGAAACTATTTCTGAACTGTAATCAGTTGGGGAGGCTGCGACGTGACGTCGGTGACGTTAATTGAGCTGGAGTGGCGGGGGTAATTAAGACGCAATTTACCGTTGCGGTCCAGGAGATGCTCTGATGGTCGAACGGAAACTGATTGGAATTTTAATAAATATTTAAATTTATGAAGTTTAAATGTTTGGAAACCTTTCAAGGACGACACACGGACATGTGTTTTCAAAGTTTATTTTGTGCAGGTGAAACGTGTCCTTCCTATGAAAACTAGAAAAACTCGGATTGATTTGTTTGTTACAGATTTTTAGTTTAGCGTGGGATTTGCGTCTTTCCATGGAATACATTCAGACATTGAACATAGCTTCGGTCGCGATCAGTCGCGTAGCATCGTAGATCAACCTAAAAGTATCCGTTGTAGGCCACAGAGCTTACCTCCTCGACTTATTTATTCCATCCTATCCGTAGCGAGTTTGATAGGAAGGAGGTAAGGTCCATGGCCGATATTGACTCACCCTTTGGCAATTGGAACCACTATTTAGCAAGCTCTAATTTTCCTTGGGGCGAACGGCTTACAAAGGTCTCACGTGGTGACTGGTGGGGGATTTGTCACATCTCTCAAAACCCGAGAAGAGGAACTGCAGATGAATACCTAGCAGCTCTGTTAGAAAGTCTAAATCTCTTCTCCCCGCGGTGCCCATAGCTGGGGTACATCTTTGGAAGGAGCTAACCTGAGACAGTCCAATGGCGAGTGCTCTTCGCCATAAAACAGAGTTTCAAGTCGATTAAGCTGAGAGTTAGCATTCCACTCCCGCAAAAACACTTTCGTTACGAATCGGCAAACAATGGCTCGAAACTGGATGAATTACACAACGATTTTTCTAATCAGGATACGAATTTGGACATGGAATTTAAGAACGCTGATGGATGGCTGGATGAAGTCTTCAACGAGATGAATCGATGTAATATCAAGATAATTGGGCTTAGCGAGACAAGATGGCACGATGCGGGGGAGCATATCTGTCCAGTTCTAGCAGTAAGCAAACCGAAAACCGTAGGAATGGCGTTGGCGTAATACTCACTCGCCTCATTAGCTTGTCACCAGTTTCTGAGAGGATTATTACTGTGCTTCTGCATACCAGACTAAGAAACACTACAGTAATTCAATGCTGCGCATCAACTGAAGACGCAGGCGATCTCGTCAAGGACGAGTTTTATAAGCGACTGAATGAGATTTTTTGCTATATTCCAAGGGGAGACATCATTGTTTTCATGGGTGACTTAAACGCACAGATCGATCCCAACAACATCGGCCTTGAACCCACAATTGGAAATCAAGGCCTAAATCAAGTTACTAACAACAATTGTAAGTTTTTCGTTGACTTCTATAGTTCCCACCAACACATGGTAGGTGGAACTTACTGTTGTCACAAGAAAAGGCACAAATCAGGAGTTTTAGGGGAGCACAAAATGGAAGTGACCACACCATTTGGTATTAGCAATTATTCGCCTCAAATTAGCCGCAATCAGAAACGTCCAACGCGACGTAGACGGTTTACCGTTGACCTTCTCCCGGATAGCATTAAAAGGCGAGAACTTGCTCGGAAACAGGAGCAAACTTTAAACCAGCAAAGCCTCTCTGACGAAACAAATATTGAAGAGCTGTTGATTCCCAGCGGGAGAGAGTACTCCAAAGACAATGAAAGAGCACTCCCATGGAGGCATGGAGTGCTCCCTTTCCGCTCCCTCTTCATATATTTTTTAACATTAGATGTCCGCCTAGACTAGCACAACCTTTTGAGCTCCCATAGGAGCACTCCTGCAAAGATTTGGTTGGAGACAAAAAGGAGCATTATAGAGCTTTTTTAAATATCTACAGTAAAGCTATTCATGGAGGCCTGATATGTGAATAAGCTCCGGTGCTATTTTTGTTCAGTTTTTGCAATTGCCTTTTCCTTTACAAGCGCGAGTGTGGCTTTATCAAAGCAGGCCCCCAACTAAATACTAACCACGTCCAAAGCTGCTTGTATCACACCGAGAGCCGGTCCATTGACTATGCTAATGTCAAATTTTATGGTCAACAAGTAATCGCCTGTTTTCTTCTTTCTACAAAATTTCTGAAAACTCCAGTAATGCTCCCTCGGAACCATATTTGGGAGCGCTCAAAATTAGCTCCCAAGAGGAGCACTCCCAATTTCTCCCGCTGGGTTACAACAAAGGGGAACTGTAGAAGTGAGCACCAGCTATGTCCAAAGAAACTGGCAGCACTGGATCTCTAACAGAACGTGGCAAAAAATAGAATAAAGGAAAACGTCTGAAAAACGTCATCAACTTGAACGGGAATACACGCAAGCAGACCGGGAGGTATAGAGAAACGTCCGTCGTATTAAAAGGCGGCAGATAAACGAGCCTGCAGAAGAGGCGGCAAACGCGGCAAACACAACAGTGAGGTTCTGTACCAAATAAGTAAACCGTTCGTTCTTGGGAAAGATCTCTACTAAAAAGCCTGCCGTAAAGAGTAAGGTGGAAGAATATGCTGAAGATGGGGAGCAATTCCAAAGATGGCGAGATAATTTCTTCTTCGCCCTGAACGGTTAATTTTCACTGGAACCTGAAGGTAGCGGCAACAATGGCCAGCCAATAAGATTTATCACTCGTGCTCCTTCCAAGATAGAAATAGTAACCGCAATTCATGCAATGGCCAATGGTAAGAATTGAAGGAACGGGAATCTAGTCAAACAGGCCCTTAAATGAAATCCGCTAGGAACCCTTCGAGTTGGAAGACCTAAAACAACGTGGAGGAGAACCTTCTAATCAGAGGCCACAACAACTGGGAGATCCTGAACGGAGCTGAGAGCTGTCGCACAAAACAGAGTTCACTGGAGGGCATCTGTTTCCGCTCTATCTGCCACGAGGGATTAAAGGAGTATAAGGAGAATTTCCTATATCCATCCTCTATCCAAACCAAAGCAGCTCGAAAATAACTGTCTGAAACTTTGGGAAAGCCATGTGGTTGAGGCTTATTAATTTCCTCCAAACCACCGACTGGAATTTGTATTTCTGTAGTAAGAACGTCAAGTCAGTCAATCTCTGTGTGACCAAAAAAATACTGGCGGGAATCTTTTTACATACTACAAATTCTACAAAGTGTATAAAGCCCTAGACTAAGTAGATAGTTTAATCGGGAATGTATATTCTGAATTAAAGTCGATGAAGCCATTCGTAACGTGTACTGATGTTCCCCCAACGACAGGGCACTTTCTCCATTTCCCAAAATCTTTGAAGAAGGAAGGGTCTACATCATCTAAGTTGCTAGTGGAATACCCAGGATAGGAATTTACTAGAGAGTTTTTTGAACAGGGGGACGAACCGACTGGATAGTATCCATCCAAGAGTTGTCTTCGGTACAATGGAAGAACCTTTGCGAAGCCCGTCTTGTTAAATGTTGCTATATAAATCTGCTACAATAAGTAAATTAATCTTGGTGTTGCCAAAAAATCTGCCAGCTGTAAGCCACGTAAGTGGGGCAATTCAGTAGGGTGCAGTTGATAAGAAGTTGCAACCTTGGTAAGCTTAGGCAAGACTAATGCCATTACCTTTATCGACAAACTTGGTTCTGGTCTAAGAAAGTACGGATTATTTTGATGCTTAGAGAACATATTCCGGGAGCCCGCGTTCAAAATATGCGAAATCTGACCACTTATGAAATGTAGTAAGAATAGTTATTTACAAAAAGTATGAAACATTGGCTCTAGCCCGGGAGTGGCGCGCAGGGGTGTTTTTGCACAATATTGTTATAAACATGTAAGAATTCCGGTCCAAATGCGAAATATGACCAGCTACGAAACTTTGACACTATGTAATTTATGGATTGGCATTTACGAAAAACCATACACCTGGAGGACGAATTGGATTGAGAGTCTCCTACATATCTGGCCGCTCAATCAAGGTAGTATTGGATGCCGTCAAATCCGAACCGCTTCTCGAATACAACCTTCTTATTTGGGTCGGCGGCAGCGCTTCGAAAAGCACGTTAAATAAAGAACCCTCAAACTTATCGGCGACGACGCTTGTTCCACCATGTCCAATACTGCTTGACCTACGCAATCAAACGAGAACCGGTCTACTGAGTATGCTAATGGTTCCCTTTATGGAATTCCTTAAAGCTCCAATTCTGCTCCCTTTATAGTCTAGAAAATGTGTAAGCGTGCCGTTCTCCGTTTGGTCTATTCGGTGGGTCTTTTATTGATAAGTACCTGTATTTGGAAAAGTAGAATTTTTATTCGTGTGAACCGTGCCTCATTTGGATACCATGCAGTCGTATTGACGCTGTGCTTACCTGTTTTAGGCTAAAAAGGAGCGAGTCTTATTTTTAATCAGACGGCAAAGGCTGTGGTGGTCCGATTTCGCAATCGCACGGAAATTTTTACGTAATTATTAGCGTGTAAGAACCATTTTTGAGATATGAATTTTCATACACAGATGAAGTGTCTCAATGAACTCTTTATTTTCTGTATTTTGGATAGCTGGGACCCGGTGCGCCTCGCTGCACCCAACGTTTAAACATTTAAAATCAATCCAAACCTTCAACATTCAACTCTTCTTAACCATTACCGAAAAACCAACTATTCCTATAAAAGTTGAAGACATTAGATTCAAAATGCATTTATTTGAAGTATGACCAAAATTAACTGTGTATTCTTTAAAAATAAAGAACTTTAAAACATTTAAAAGTAATGCAAATAACAGAACCCAGCACTCGAAACTCGCGGGCCATTTTCAATAGCTTTTTGAATTTAAATCTAGAAGCCTTCAATAACAAAATTTTTGGAGAACAATAAAACAAAATTGAAAAATGAAACAAATTTTTTTATAGTTGGAAAAGGCAATCCCATAAAACCAACTTTTATTAGCTCTTAGGGTGGGTGCCAAGTTACAATTCCGAATTTGCTACTTTCACCACGGACACTTCGAAATTACAAAGTGTGCCAAAATACAATTCACGCATTTCATTTGACAACATGGATGACAACAAAATTTTGTAATTTATAAACTTTTTAATAATTTTTTAACGTAACCCAGGACTATGTTTCTCTTTAAAATAATGGGAATGGAATTGCTTCACGAACATCATCCAGTGGGGGTGGACTGCAAGAAGCATTATACATTTTTGAGAGTTTTAAAAAACCGTTCAAATTTTATGCGGAATTTATTCTGTTCAATTTTTTTATTTTGGTTTACGTCTGCAACGTCTAGCATGTCCAGCCTTCCATGTGTCCTATTACATACGGCGAGGACAATCATGCACTGGAAATTCAAAGAATTCGCGATATTGTTCTCCAATAATTGAAAATATGTTTCAACCACCAAAAAGCAAATCCAACAAACTGTCAAATGAATGTCCGGCTAATATTTCCCTACAATTCAAAAATTTCCTTACAATTCCAAAGACACAAACCTCCGAAAATTGTATTTTAAAGTCGAAATGCATTTTCCATACAAATTGACATTTGAATTGTAACTTGGCACAGGCCCTTAATGTCACATAATTCAAAAGTGTGGTCAAGTATGGGAATTAAATGTAACAGATGGCATACGTTTCATACGGGAATTAATTGTACAATTATTTTCTAATGTTTAGCGTTCTTTTGTGCTGTGTATAAATAAAATTGCGATTCTGCACTTCTTTAAGCTGAGGGCTACACGGTGAAACAGTTTTCAATATTGTTGGAGAGTTTGTTTAAACTCTGTAAAATGGTGCCACAAAATAAGTGCTTGCCTTTTAATTATATGATCTTCAAAATTAAACTCTGTATTCTGTTAAAACCACGAACGTTAAAACAACCACCAACGAAAAACCAATTATTCCTATAAAAGTTCGATACATTAGTTTTAATATATACATTTAATGACCAAAATTACCTATTTATTCTTTAAAAACCACGAACGTTAAAACATTTTAAATTAATCCAAATCATCAAAATTCAACTCTTCAACAACTTTTCATAGGAATATTACAAACATTTACAAAAAATAAGTAATGCGTTCATCGCAACACTTGGTGATGGACGATGTTTTTTGTCTTTCCGTTCGGAGAGAAAACGAATAGCGCCGATGGTTTACCTACTCTCGAGTACACCACGTACAACTGCCCATGTGAAAAACATGGCAATCCTAGGTTTATTCGACACACTTCCAAAGATTGGCCTTGCGATTGGAGACAGGAAACTGGACACGCTTAAATTCAAAAAAGGTATAGAAAATGGCACTCGAATTTCGAGTGCTGGGTTCTGCTAGTGTATATTACTATAGAAACAAAGCTCTCTATGACAGCGCTCCCTACGAGTGAATTTTGAAAGTAACCAGCGACGCCAAAACCACTGTCTTAACGTAAATAATATATGGGTAAATTTTTGTGGTGATCGGTTGAATGGTTTAGGAGATATTAGGGAACATACATCCAATTTTGTGCGTGCATGTACCTTTATCGCGATTTAACAAATTTCTTTTCTAATTTTACCGAATTTTGGATATAAACCTTCCACAGACTACTACAAAAAAATCAAAGAAATCTGTTGAGGCATTCGTGAGTTATGGATTAACTAACGAACATTTTTTCATTTTTATTATATATATAGATGATACATAGTACATTGTGCGTAGTAGATAGTACATAGTGCAGAGTACATAATACATAGTACACAGTATATAGTGCTTGGTACATAGTACATACATTGTATATAATACATCGTACATAGTGCATAGTACTTAGTACATAGCATCAGTCAACTTTAAAATCAACCTGATCATCAACCTTATACATCAAAATTGAAATGAAACATTTTTTCGCACCGCCAACTTAAATTTTACTCAATGTACATAGTAGAAAAATAATTTTTTTCATATAAAAATACCATCCCAATTTCGGACTTTTCCTGTGTATTTTCCAAATATTTTCTTTCATATGAACCTTGTCCTGACAATAACGAACACAACAAAAATTAAGCCAAATCGGTCAAGCCGCACTCAAGTGATGCTCCGTCATACATGAGGCAATTCATTTATATCTACATATATATGTAGATAGTATAGATAAAATATAAATCAAATTAAGCTTTCATTTTAAATTGTTTTTTGTGAAGTGTTTATTAATTAAAACTAATAATATTATCGCTTAAATAAAGTAAAGAAAAAGGAAGTGTGGTTGCTTTTAATTCTTTATGTGATTAAATTGTGTTTTTCTGTTTATTTTAAATTTTTCCTTTTTGCAAACAGGAGATTTTTGATGGCGTTGTGTCCATTATCCTTTGACAGCTGATTCAGTTGCGCGGTTCTTCCATTACATTCAATTGAGCTAGCTATGCAGACGTGCGCCGCGATTTATCAGCTCTTTTTCTTCAGTTTTCGACTGTTATTACATTTGAATTCGATTCAATTAATTCTCTTCAAAAGATTTTTTTCTGAAATTCATCAGCGGTGAATTCAGTTTGATGAAGTGCGCAAGTGACAATCAATCCGATCCATTCAATTTTGGACTGTGTGTTTGATTTTCCAGGCGGATTCGTTCGTCAATCTGTGGAATTCTAATTTCGATCGTTCTTTTCAAACGGTAAATTGCCTTCGAAGATGTTCACTTTGTTAGGTTATCACATTTGTGATTGTGCGAGCTTCGATAATTGCTTCATTAATGTAATTTTGAATTGTGTGATTAATTTTCCAGTGTTTTCCAGTGTTAGAAAATCTAATCTTTCACAACGAAGCCGTAATGCAATTAGACTTCAGAGTATTGCGAATCAATCCACTGCAGATGAACAAGAAATCGCAAGAGAAGAGCGCCGCGTTAGTATGGCCCGACTTCGTGCTTCACAAACACAAGAACAAAGAGAGGTAGTTCGTCAAACGGCTCAGTTGGCAGTAAGAATTCGCCGAGGTTATTGCACAGATCAACAAAGGGATAATCTGAAGAAGAAATGCTACAAGTGCTGATTTCAATCGAATAGCGTTTCAATACGATTGCACAATTGACTACAGCGCGCATTTTTTGGTTCGGATTGGCCCAATGTAGGTTGTGTCCGACCATTGCGGTGCATTGAAGTTCGCTGGAGAAACGCATGGATTGTAGTCTCTGTGGCAATGTGAAATTGCCATTATTGCCTCCCCCACCTGAGCCATTGCATTAATTGCTTCGTGGCGAAGAACCAGAATTACGACAATTTCTATCGAACACTCAAAGATGCAACGGATGTTTTCAAATGACTTCATTTGGAGCAGACATTATCGAAAAACGCGGATTCAATCCGACATTCAAGGTAATTTCATCTCGAGAGAGTAAACGTTCATTTTCTTTTGGTGATCATAAGCCCGTAATTCTGACTTCGCCTTCGACTTGACAGATCCAAGGCCAAATTCACCATAATTGGATCATTGCAACTGCTTGAAGACGCACACCATAAATTCATCCAAATTTACTTCATGGGCAATATGGAGGACCAACTTAAAACGATCAATACTGCTGCAACTAATTCATGAACATCATCCATTGGTTCGGTTGTTCAAAACTGCGTTGGTTCGCATTCCAAGTTATGACTACAAAGTCCTGATTACAGCAGATAAACGACCCGCTGGAACACACCAACGCCAATTCAACGCTCCAACAATATATGAAGTCGTAATTGGGATTGTTGGTGAAAAGTTGGAAAGTCGCGTATTGTACGTAGCATGTTCACGTGTCGGTAAACCATCCGGTTTTTTCGTTCTCGTACCTGACAACAAAACGAAAAATGTTGTATATCACAATATGCTTCAATGAAGGGAATCGACCCGAGTGCAACCTATCCAGCAAATACTTTAACAGAAAGGAGTGCAATAATGCTACGCGAATCATTTCGATTCGCTTCAATGAAGCAAATGCCTTGCTGCCACGAGAATTACATTCATTTCAATCTAATTACAATACATTTCATTTTGTACATGTATTGAACTTAATTCATTTTGAGTATTCATTTTATCATAATAAAAAACTGGATTTAATTAAGTTAACACAATATTTACTGATTCTGAGGCGGTACAAAGGTCCCCGGGTCAGGTAGTAAAATAATAAAAATAAGAAATGGAAAGACGAAAGAGGATTCGAGGAGTGAAATCGAACCACGGTTCTCTGATATGGCAATCGGGCACCTTCAATCATAGGCTATCGAGGCAGGTAGTTAAGTTTTGATGTCATGTATTGAGATGGCCTTTCTACCATTCACAGTAGTAGAGAGCAAAATATATTGTTGTGTCCATAAATCTTGATCATACATCAGGTCTCTTCCTGTAGTACCGTGTAGGATGCCTGCACAATGGTTACGTAACCACTAATTGCTTACGATGCGTACGTGCGTCATATAATTGTACCTCTTTAAATATTTTGAGCATATTTAAACAAGTCCTATATACTGAAAAAAGTCAGTTTTCACCATTCCTTTGAATTAAATTCCTGAGCAGAATAGTTTTACATTAAATCCATTAGCAGACAATTTAAAATTACTGTCGTTTTTTGGCATATCTTAAAAATTCCAGTCGATTATTTATTACACTATCAATTTACAACTCTCAATACCCTGAGGTTTCAACTTTTTTTTTAAACACCGAAAAAAACCCGTCTATAATTATTTATCAAATTCCCGCTTCTATTTTTATAGGATAACACCTTACATACACCTGAACCAATACCATCGTAATATACCATTATAATAAAAAAAATCTTTAAAGAACAGCAAACATTTGCGCAAAATCACAATACAATCGCAAAAATGTTTAAATTTTTTCGCCGTTCAAAAAATAAAAACGCATCTACCAAAGATGCCACCACCAGCAATAAAACGCAAAATAAACAAAATACGAATTCTACCACAGAATTTAATCAACAACAACACCATCCGCACCACCACAATCAAACATTGCAAAAACAAATTGATAATGTTGATGTTAAATTAGCTGAAAACGCATGCGCAATATTCAATGCCGATGTTATAAATAAAACTGATGATAATGTAGAGAATTATACTGTATCGCATAGTAATGATTGTGGTGTAGCTATTGTTAATGTATTAGTTGAAAATGTAACAAATATAGATGTGTCTAGTAGCGAAAATCAGAATAATTTGAAAAAAGATATATCTAGTCGAAACGAAATTGTTGATCAGATACAGTGTCGAAATAAGAATGTCTCAGAGGGATCGATACCGATATCGATTGATCAATTTGATAAAAAACAGAAAGATCATAATCATCATCAACACGACGAACAATATTGTTGTAATCAATTAGAACGACGTGATTTGAATGTACGTAAAATAAAATTTAATCCGTTAAATAAAAGTCGCGAATTTTTCAATGGAATAATGGCGAAAGGTCGTAATCGTCATCGAAATCGAAATAATAATAATAATAATAAAGATAATAATAATAAGCAGTCAAAGTCACAACAAGATCATCCTCAACAAGTGTCTACCAAGGAAGTGGTAAAATTAAGTGATCGATTAGAAGTTGATCCTGTTGTTGTTGGTGCTGTTGGTGCTGCTGGTGGTTGTGTCCATAGTGATCCTCCAGCACACAAGGATTTGAATCCTAAAGAAAATTTCCCGTTTGGTTATCAAATAACCAAATCTAAAAATAGTAAAAATCTCGTCATGAGATTTGCAGAAGGTGAGGATCTAAATGAGAAAAGCGATGAAGATCGTTGCGATGATCCAAGCAGCAGCAGCACTAGCACAAGCGATATAGATGCTAGTGCTACAGATAGCAGCAATAATACAGATGAATTTTGCGCTAGTGCAAATACTGTTAATACATACGAAAATAGAATAAAACAAGACGAAGATCGCAACGATCACCAGCACTACAATAACGAAGATCGTGGAGCACAATATGTAGATGTATCACATGTAGATGGCGTAGTCACCAAAAATTATTCTGATCATATTGAAAATGTTAAAAACGATGACGATCATGACAACAACGACAATGCTACAGCATCGTCTTTTATAAATTCTCCAATACAGTCAATATTATTAAATACAAATAAAAATTTATGCGATGAAGATGAAAATTGTGAGAGGCAATACCCTCAGAATGATTCCTTCAGTGTTCAGTTAAAAAATGATGATGTTGAAGATATATCAGAACTTACTGATAGTGATCGTGTAAATTTATTATTAAAAATCGATATGGGACAGCCAATTAGTAAGGAAGGATCATCAGCTACAAATAATTTATTATCAACAAATACATGTAATTTAACTCAATTAAATAATAATAATAATAAATATCTTATCATACCCACTATTACAGTTGCCGATTATAGTGATCGTATTGATAATAATGAAAAAATAGTGCATCATAATGATACTACAGATATATTTTATGATAGTGAAGAGAATTTCGACACTGAAACTGATCATCAAAAGATATCAATTAATACAGCACAAGAAGCGTTTAAAGCAACCGATCTCAATAATGATTTAAACGAAATTAATAATGTTAATAATAATAATATAAATAATAATAATAATGAATGGCATTTTGTAACAAATAATAATAATAATAGTGATCTTGTTAAAATCGAAGATGATCCAGATGATCGAAATGAAAAAAATCTAATATTTAATAGTAATAGTGAAAATATAAGTACAACTAGCCTAAGCACATCTGATAATAATAATAAAGCATATTTAAATTCAGATTCAGATAATATTGAAACAATTGATAATAGAAATTTATTAGTGATCGATAGCCGAACAATTAATAATGATAGTGGCATTAATTTAAATTTTGACAGTGAAGAATCATTTTTACGTGGTAACTCAACTGATTGTGATGATAATTTAATACAAAGTGACTACGAAATTATTTATGATCATGAAAATGTTAATAACAACAGCAATAATAATAATAATAACAACAACAATAAAAATAGTAGCGATCACCATATTATAATCGATAGTATCAGCTTACCAGATGTTGTTGTCGAATCAACTGGAATGGGAAGCTCTCATAGTAATTTAACAGTAAGGACTGATAGTGTTGAGGATAATACCGTCGATAATTCAACAATAATCAACAATGATGATCATAATGACAATAACAAGTAAAGTATTGTTTTATTTTCTAATTTTTTTCTATACATTCTTTTTTTTTTATCAAAAAAAACGTTCTATTTAAAATAAAAACCAAATTTTTTATTCATTAAAAAAATAATTTTTTGCGCTTAAATTAATTAATGGTAATAAGAACGACGTGTGTTCTACTAAATCACGAGACATTGAAGAAATTGAAATTCCTAAGGTATTTTTGTGTGATTTATACTAAAAGGAATTACGATTTGCATTAGGATTACATTAGTGGGTCAATAGCAAGTCATTGTGAGATCGTGTTGTTGTTTATTTATTTGGGGGGATTTGTGATCGCAATTTATTTTCTTCTAGATTAAAGTCTTCAATTAATTTTTGTTAATTTGATTATGAATATATTTCATATATTATTTTTATCAAGAGATACATTGTAATACAATGTATTAAATTTTTGTATCGGATTTGTAGTAATTTAAAATGTAGTAATATTCGATCGATTTTTGTAGATTAACTGTTCTTTCATTTTGTATGCCCTTTTCCATCTAACTTTCGATGAGATATTTGGTACAAAATGGGCCACGATCATCACTTAGATCTATTGTACTCTTAACATACCCTCTATCCTAAATTTGTAGACTAGATGGCTTGAATAGGCTCCTCGGTTTGTTAAGACATTTTTAGCTGATATCAGTCTGATCGAGCGAAGTTTTGTTGAACAAAACAAGATTCTGATCTCCGTTATCGCGGGACAATAATAGAGAACGCAAACGCTAGACTGAACCTTCTCGAGATAAAATCTATAGATGGGGGCTTCCGCTTTTCCGATCTTCCGTAGATAATAATTTCGGGTACAGTGTCTACCAATTAAGTGAAACAATAACCTGCCATCCTTTCTACTACGCCCGAAACAACTCCCTGGCGTTGCGAAATAGCACAGGCAGGGCCGCGGCTAGGCACTTTGCTTTTATAGGAATTAGTATATAAGAAATTGATAATTAAATAAATTTTCTTTCTATTTGGCAAAGTCAACCAAGTCATTTATTAGAACAGTTCCTCTCTTACTTCAGAATCGAGAGGGATTGCGTTTCAATGTTGCAATGCAGACGTCACTCTCAACATCCATTTCATTTTACTTCGCACACCGTAGCGCTGTCTGTTGCTGGAGCTCGACCAAAAGTTGCCATGCTCTAGCCAGCTACATGGCTGCAAATCGCTTTCGGCAACATGGAACACGTTTAGCCTATTCGACTAGGCATCTGCATTTTACTTATCTGTGCTTATACCTTCATATTGGAATGAATTGTAATGTAAAAGGTTGTCGTTATGCCTTTGACCCTAGGACCTCGCAATATAATCGAAGAAATGTACGGAATTCGAAGGATAACGTACGGAATCGACTCTAGAATGTTTCTATTCCTTCCTGGGCTGTTTTTGTGTCGCCTTTCGCTCATCGTTTATTTATTGTGTATATGCTGCGTGTGCTAATTAATTATTGGTAATCTATTGAGTGTTCTGCTTGATGTTTGTCTTCTTTTTGTTTATCGTAAGTTTTGCGCTCATCGCCAAAAATGCCTTGTCTTTTGGCGGCTTTCGTCGCCCATTTAAATTGAGACGCCCCGTCCCTGCCGTCGGCACGGCATATTTATAAAATACCTATATTGTACAAATTTTTTGCTCGTGAAAATGCCGCCCAGTGCAAATGCACAGTCTGCACGTATGGGTGCCGCAGCAATTGCACAGGTAGAAACAGTTTGGAGTGGGTTAATAAAGTGTAGACCTGCAGCGTTTAGTACGTATGATCCCCAAGGACTTTCTTGACCAAATTGATGGATGCCCCAAAAGCCGTTTCTAGACATATGAATTTAGTATCGCAATCATGTCCCAGAATAGATTAGACTTGTTCCTACAGCTATATCGCTTTTCAATTTTCATAGGTACATGCTAATATATCGTACAACTCTTCTTTAAAACCCTTTGAGTACTGGAGATTTTTTCCTTGCATATGCGAAAAATACCGGGGTTTTTTTTCTAATGTGAAAGTCAAAGTGGACGGCTGCTGATAAGCTTTGATTAGATGAACAAAAAATCGTATGGGGTGGGTGGGCGAAGTCGCAACTTGGGCGGAGCCGCAACTATTTAGCCGCTAGGGCGTTTTCAATTTTTTTTGTTCCAGTTTTACATATCAAACCGTATAACTTATTTACATGAATAAGGTAGCAGTGTACGCAGAATACTCCCACCTATTTACAATTGTAAAAGGGACGATTCCACCCTACCAATTTACAGAGTTATGAGTCGTGAAAATCAAAATTTTGTTTTTTAAGCTAAAATTTCACCTTCAACAACCTTTTCACCATACGTAGTAACGTAGTTAACTTATAATTTTTTTTCCAAATTTATATAGCTTCGAAAATTTCCTATGATTTTTATGCTACGGCCTTTACTTTTGAGGTTATAAGCAATTTTGATGGTAAAATTGGCTTTATTTGGTACTTTTCGACATAAGCTTTGGTGAAAAATACTAAAAGTTTACAACTCATAATTCTGCGAGTAGGTAGGGTGGAAATGCCTCTTTTACAATTTTGAATAGGTAGGAGTATTCTGTGTAAACTGTTACTTTATTCATGGATATAGGTTATAGGGTTACAAAAATACAGGGTGCTATGTAAAACTCTACCAAAAAATTTAAAAATGCCCTAGCGGATAAACCTTTACGTCCCCCCCCACACACGATTTGTTGTTCGTCTAACCAAAAACCTATAAACAGCCGGCCGCTTTGTAAACTTAGTGTATACAACCTTTATATAAAAAGATACTTTTTGGCCTTGAATTTTTTGTTAACCCATATTTTTTAAGAACGTTCTAGGGAGCGGGTATGCACGCTCTCGCTACAGGCATGACAATCTAAAAATATGCACGGCGCTAAATGAATGCATGCTCCTGCTACAGGCATGAACATCTATAAATGCACCCGCATGGGAATAGACCATTCCAAACGCGAGTGTCTTTTTACCAAGCAGTCCCCAACTAAGTACTACCACGTCCAATACCGCTTGACCTTTGCAATCGAACGAGAATCGATGTACTGAGCATGCTCATGGCAGCCTTTATGGTAACCAAGTAACCCGTTTTCTTCGTTCTTTCGTTGGTCTAGAATAAGTGTGACCGTTTGGGTGTCACACAGGCGATTTGACGCTTTGCAGGTGTTCTATAATAATTATATTCTATAATAATCTTTAATCACTCAAAAAGCACTTTTTATTATATTACTACACAAATTCAACATTTTTCCCCTAAATAAACAAGAAAAAACCACCGCGAATGTAAACAAAATTGGCCACCTTCACAATTAACACACTTAGGCCCTTCGCAGACTTGTCCATAATTTAAAACCGGTTTTAATATGAGTTCAATAATACACTCGGAACTCACTTTTCTCCATCTTTCGTGTAACGATTGTAATGCCTATGTAGTAGTGTGGGGTGCAAGCACAGCGAAGCAGCTTTACTGAGAACGAAAATATGCTTGTGTTAGTGTAATGGACGGTGAAACCAGAAAATGTTTGGGTGAACAAATGATGGAAAATTATGGAAGAAAAGTTGTCTTCCCTGCGACCCCTTGCCTATAAAACCGGTTTTGGTTTTGATGTTATGGACAAGTGTGCGGAAGGCCTTAAAACACACTTAATCACTCGATTTTTTTTTAATTTTCTTAATTGGGTCATTCTACGATAAGAGGTAATGTGTACGGCATCCATTATAAAATAGCATTTTTATTCTACATGCTGTCATTTTATGCAATAAACCACAGCATCTTAATGCATTCTAGAAATACCACTATGATTAAATGCACAATTATAGTACATTTTCCTGAAATTCCAAATTTAAGTCTGAAAAAGTCTCTACCCTGGCCTGTCTCTTTAACGGTTTTAGTTAAACATGCAGACAGTATATACCTTCTTTGTCGCCGTTGTTAAATTAAAGTTTATTTAGCACAAACTTAAACAAGTATATTTAAGTATTATAAAGAGAAAATACAAAAATATTTTTTTATTTGCAATAATTTTCGAACTTATTTTTTGTCCCGCTTTTTTTGTGTATCTCGCCTGGCGAATTTTGGCCCGTTAATGTAAACAGAAGTATTAGATGGCCATATTCTAAATTGCGCTCACGGACGCGTATCAATGTGAAGTTTGTAACACTAAACACAGGAGCCGTTAAATCCCTGTCATTTGTTAGTTGGGGCGACGCGACCAGTGCTGCCAGATATACGTTTTTATACGTATTATACGTTTTTTCAGGAGCTGCCGAGACCAGTACGTATTTCTATACGTTTTTACGTTTTTTCAGATCGGTACGTTTTTTATACGTATTTGGAGAATGATCCATATTTTTACATATTTATAGGTTTTCTCGGGCTCTTTCATACATAACTATGACTCTCCCTTTGCACTTTTTCTCTCCTCTAAACGTTTTCGTGGCCATAGGGGAAAAGTGAGTATAACCTTTATGGCATATGGCAGAAAAGCACTGTGGGCATATACATATATACGCGTGTAATTCCGATGAGGATTGAGGACTTGTGTTATGGTTATACTTATGTGAATACGGCTGCAAATATTTACCTCGATTTTCTACAATGGTTCGGTTAGTAGAAATTGCTATTTTCTCTGTTATTGTCGAAAACACAGGACTTAATTTTTTTTACGGAGCTTTTTTGATGAATGCATATATTCTTATATTACACATTATAATCCATCACTATTGCATCGCTCATTGTCTATTTTCCATATTTGTAGGCTTTGTGACTAGTGTAACAACGGGAGCGAGAGAGACAGATAGTCGATACGTTTTTATACGTTTTTTTATTGTCTCCCCCAACCAATTTTTCCCACAAAATACGTTTTTACGCCGTTCACGATCTGGCAGCACTGGACGCGACAGTGCGTGGCAGTGGTTTCGCAAGGTGATTGTGTCCCTCCCCTGGTCAGTCGTAAAATTTATAAAATTAACTTTATTTTTTTGTATTTACTGCCTAAATTCAACAATACTGTAATAGTGGAGGTGTGATATATGATTAATCCAATACTAACTTATGACAGTTAAAAATTTTAAATTTGTCACGAAACGTTTCTCCCCTGCCGTATTTCCCCTGGCAAGATAACTACCAGGGGAGATACTCACTAACCAGGGGAGATAATGTGGATCATAAGATGTTTGTGCAATTCAGATATAATTCAGATATAACCGACTTCTAAAGGAGTATGCAGCATTCCATTTCGGAGGTTCAGGTCAACAGATAAATTGGGCACATGGATGTCACTTATACAAAAGAAGAGGCATCAGGTGAAGTAAAGGCTACATGCTATTGTTCTATGTCACAAAATTTGTTACATTCACCTCCAGCTATATGAGCTCACTTACACCCAATTTTGAACAGCTTGCCACCCGAAGTGGCAATCCTGCATTTTTGGAGCGATGGACCTGTGACACAATACCGCAACAAATATATGTTTTACTTTCTTGTTACTAATTTGACAGAATTTCCCCCAAACTTAATATGCTTTACTTGGAATTACGATGAAGCCGGACATGGTAAGGGGCTTCTGATGGTATCGGCGTTGTCTGTAAGAGATCAGCAGACCGATTGGTAGGTAGTGGACGTGACATAGCATCTCTGAGCGAATTATCAGATGCTGTCCTAGCGTCATTATTACGACGACGACAAAAATATCCTAAAGAAAGATGCTTTGCTTGTTAGTGCCAAAAAACACATAAAGACTTTCCCTGGTTCTTTGATTGTCCATCAGGTGTCATGGAACATTGAAGATCCAAAAAAGTGTCTCTACCCTGCCTGATGCATTTACCCTGGCCTTCTAAAAAGTAACTAAATATGGATAAAGTGACTTGCCCGTACATGAATGTGTACATAAAAGAGACTAAAATCGTATTATATGTGATTAATCAAAAAACTCCAACTTTTCGCCTTGGCCGCATCCTCTATGGACTCAAAACCTTTTATCGTAGAGTGACCCAATTACATCACTAAAGCACTATTCACTGGTAATCCTATTGCAATAAAAACTGGTTAAATATATTATTTTATGACTTTTTACGGCAAAATATCCCGAACTTTTACCTCCTCCATATAATTTCTTCTTATCTGACAGATAATGGGTCTATTACCGACACAAACACAAACTCTGCTTCCAGGCCTGTACTTGAGAAGGTCTTGCTTGAGGTACACACACCTCCGTCTGTGCATGCTCTTTTTTTATGGGGATTGGATTCAATAAAAAATTTTTGAAAATATTCTCTCGACCTTTCTTTTATCCTATAAGGGTCTACTAATAGGGTAAATTCAAAAACTCATCATTGCCACATCACTGCAGGATTCAGCTACAAACTTCCAATTACTGAATTTTGCAGTGATGCAGAGTTGCAGTTTTTGAATTTACCCATAGGTTCGCATTTATGTCTCTGCAGATATCCGCTATTGGTTGAAATTTATTGCTGATATATGATTCTCCGTTCATTGAAGTCTTCCTGCATCTGTAAGATCCTTTGTTTAGATATTCTCTCTTTTTCTTTCTGTACAGCTTGTCTGTGGTTCTTCTTTTTAGCATGAAGACTTCCATCCTAGCTCTTGTGGGGGCCTTGCGGTGGCTCTGGTTTCCTTCTTCAATTTCAGACGTTCAATCCTGCTCGAACCAGTCAATAGTGCCTCTTCTGTTGCCCTTATGTTCGCGGACTCCTTCTCGTACTTGAATGTGTTTACCCTCTGTGTCTTTTGGTCGTTACCCGTGTTTTAAATTTCTCGTACCTGTGGTTCATTTCCTCCCAATTAGGACATGGTCAATGGTCAATTTACTCCGTCTGGTGACTGCCACGTCATCTTATGAATATTTTTTGTTGTTTTGATCGACCACAAATCCACTACCATTGTCATTGGTAGCGCTGTGTGAAGCGTAGGAGCTCCTCTTATTTTCTTATTTTGGCGTTCACATCCCCAAGCACTATTTTAATATCGTTTTCTTGTATTTCCCGAAATAGTGAGGATTTTAGGGCCCTCTTCCGGGGAAATCACAAAAGCATCTGGTTAGCGAGATCACGTGGCATAACGAGGGTGTCTCCTGCTAACCCGATGGTTGCTTCTCTGGTTCAGCCTATTGATGTTGCAAAATTTTTTTGTTTTGATATTTTTTACATCCGTGTGAACTTTTTTAAACATCCTCGACTTCAAACGCAAGGCCCAGCGCCTCCTCCTTCAGAACCCTCCAGACTGTTATCAACATATCCTCTTCTGTATTGCTTCCTTCTAACCAAGCTTTTTACTAGACATTGCATAATGACGAGTACGACATGAAAGAAAGGATGGACAAATCTATAAATTTACAATTATCTGCATATGCAAATAGGTTATAGGGCTACAAAAATGCAGGGTGATATGTAAAAATCGACCAAAAAAATTTAAAAAAGCTTTAGCTGCTAAACCGTTACGACCCCCTGCGTTTGAACTCTTGGATGTTATATGAATTATTTTTTTAGCAGCCAGCTGAGCCACAACAGTCGAGGTTAGCAGGAGACAACCTCGTCGGAGTGTTATGCCTCCTGAAACAAGGATATCCCTCTAACCAGCCGACAAAGGCTGTGACGCAGGCAGTACCAGACTATCAGGTGAACAAAGAGGTGCACCGTCCGCTAGGTGAAGACCTGGCCTAAGCGGAACACTGTACCCTGTTATTAACCGGTTTAGCCCACGGGCTGCCTTATTAGGGCTACCACGCCTTGCAAACCCAAATGTAAACCAACGAATCTCTTTTAAATCACCATAGACAATCCAATTGTGATCTTTGTATAAAATAAGTTCGATTAGTATTGACATCGTTTCATATTAGTGGAGTCGGACAAGCAAAACATAAGGAATTGTTTCCAGTCTCAAAAAAATTTTTTTTAATATGTTAGTTACATCGAATACTATACGAAATGGAAATTTTCTACTACTGGCAACCGCCGCTAAGTAAGTTATGGGCCATTTTGTGGAAAATCTACCATTTTGGCCGTGCTTTCTAAATATAGATGAGAATTTAACGGTATGTGTAGGTCCAAAGAAAGCGAAAAAAATTGAGGCTGTTCATTATGATATTACCTCACAACGGTTACAAAATGAAATTTTAATCTGCACACATAACCTCAAAAAAAAATTAAAAACTGAAGACACTGCTAAATTTTGGTTTTTTGGTTATAATTTCGGATGTTTTAAGTAAAATTTGATGAAATTTTCAGAAATTATACTTTATAATGTGAGCAATTACTGGTTAAAATTTTAAGTGGAAATTTTTAATACAAGTCCCAAAAATTAACCTCAAATTTGAAAATTGATTGGCCAATAAATTTTGTGAATCGCAACGTATGAGGTTCGTTTTTATTTTAAGTGTAGGCTTTTTTATGCACTTTATGATGGTGAAAGAAAAAAAAATTTTAAACTTGAAAAAAGTGAAAAAAATCGAATAGAAAATCGTGAATTTTTGTATTTTTTCGTCAATTTTCTCGAAAAATTCCATTTTGGAACGGTAAGTCGGAGGGAAAAAAAGTTTAAATAAATGTTGTAGACATTTTTAAGAGGAACAACTTACTAATTTACATTTTTGTAAAAAACATTTTTTCTGGGACAAAAAAAGAAAAACCCCTTTTTTGGAAACTTTGGCGCCACCTAGCTTCTGTATTTGAAGTTGTCCAGCATGACCTCTATGACATAAATGGTAGGTAACAATGTCCTCTACATTTTTTGTTTAAAAAACTTTTCTCTAAAATGGGTAGATTCAGAGAAAACCGCTTTTCAAAAACTTTTTGAGTTTTCCAAAAAAACGTCTACCAGAAATTTTACTCAAATTTAGAGTTGAGCTTCTTTTATGCTACATTAACGATTTATTAAAAATCATCCTTCCAAGAATTAAAGGAGCATACCCCGATTTTCCAGTCCATGTGTACTGTACTATTATGAAAATTCCTAGATCTGTTTCTACCGGCAGCCGTGCTTAGCCCACTTTTTGTCCTGACGAGTACCCGAAATTAACCAAAATTTGCTTCTTTAATTGATAATTATAAGAAATTCACCACAAACGTAACCAAAAGGGTCAGGATGTACTTTATACAACCTTTTCGACATTTTAAAAACAAATATTTATTTAACTAAATACTACACTGCATCAACCAACTTGTGGGTGGGTAGTCCGCAAATAAAATTTGATGATAACTTTAGTCTTTGACGTGATAAAGATAAAAAAAATTTAGTTATTGCAACTAAATAAAACAATATAACATTCACTGGAAGGACATAACTTTTTTTTATTGTGTAAACTAGTGTAATAGGGGGTAATTTTCATTCTCAAGTTCAGTTCAGTTTCAATAGTTTAAATAAGCACGGGTATAAGGGTTTATCTTATAGAGGTTTGCAAACTCTGAACTGATTTAATTATTTAAAATAATAAAATACTGCCTTGCGTGACTGCTTAGATTTTAAAAACTCTCGCCAATCATTTACTTTTGCTTACAGAGAAATTGGGTTGTGTAGGACACGTTTACATACATATATGTAAATGCATATAAATGTGAAAAAAATAATTTTTTGAATTTACAATTTTTGTATGATAGGAAAACCAGAGGAAAGTAATATTAAAAAATGTAAATTCAAAAAATTATTTTTAATTTTTTCTTAAAATTTTTTTATTTCACATTCATATGAATTGGAGAACAGAGTGGGAGGTTCGTGGAAATCTTTCACTTGGGAGCCGGATAAGCAAAAAAAAACAGGAAATGAATTTTAAAGTATTTTGCAACACATGCTTTGGAGGTTGATGTTCTAGAAACGATATTACCATACAACTGATCTTAAAATTTATAAAAGCACATGTTTACCACAATCCAGAAAATCTCTTCAAATTTTCTAAGAACAAAATCTGGGATTTACACATAAGAAAATATATTTTTTTCTAAAGAAGAAGTAAAAAAACAAACATATCTAAAATGATTCAATACAATAAAGAATCTAAAAAAAGATTTTTGCTTTCTCTATGACGTCTTAAAACCACCCTCAGTCTGGCTTTTGAAGTGGATTTCAAACACAAAGATCATTGTCTTAGATCATTTTCTTGATATACGATTTTTGCCACTTCATTGTTTGATTTTGTTTTACGAGTATAACAAAGAACAAGATTTTAAAACATAGTATATTTAACTAAAACTAAATATAGAAATGATATCATCAAAATTTAAATTTAGTATTTTTATTCCTCACATGCAATCAATTTTTCATAAATTTTTAGTACAAACAACATATATTTAACAACTCTCCATCATTATACTAAATTTTAATGTGGAAATTATATTTTTAGACGCATATAAATTCTTTGCCAAAGTATCTCAAGCTCAAGTACTATACTCGGTCTGTGTCTGCCCTCATTTCAAAATCTTAAACCAATTGAAACATAAGAAAATAAAAGCATCTTTTTAGCATTTAGGAAATTCCTGCTGTGATTTCAGCAATCAACTTTGTTTTTTTTTGAAAAAAAAAATTTATTTTGTGGAGATCTTTTTTTCTCTTAATTGTGAAAAAACTGATTGATGAAATATTTCATATTTTTGAAAAAATAAATAATAAATAAAAAAAAATATTTTCTACACAAATTATGAGAAGCAAGCATCGATGACAGAATTCTTATTTCTAAATTACATCCCTCTCTCTACAAAAATACATACTACGAAAATTGGTCACTTTAAATATATTACAATTTTTAGAAGAGCAATAATCTTTTTTGGCACACACCATTGCGCACCTTGTTAGATTTATTTTCTTCTTATATATTTTTACTCTTCCGCATTTCATTTCAATTTGAAAGTGAAGAGTTTATTTTATGTTCCCCAATTTTAAATTCTTCACTTTTATTTATTCGTAAAACACCCCAGGAAAAATCTTCTTTATTGGAATGTATTACACATACTCGAAAAAATGTTTTTCTTCTTAATTAAAATCAAAAAACATTTTAATCATTATATTAAAAATAAAAAGAATGCTATTTACGAATTTAAATGTGATTAGTCGATATTTAGTATTAGTTTTAGGAACAATAAAAATGTTAACTGAAAAACCACGCAATTTATTCCAGTTACAATTTATCAACAATATTGATGTTGATCGACTAAAAGTCACATGGGATTAACAAAGGTAGATCAATGATCAACAAAATGCGCAGCTGATATGAAACCATGCGAGGAAATACACAACTTATGACTTGAAAACAGCACGACAAGAATTTATTTTTAAAATACAATTCACAGTTCAAGTCACAATTTACTTGTTTACTTCGAAATTAAAGCCGCAATTTGATTGTATTTTGTGAAACGTTTTCAGTTAACACGTGTATGAACTATGCACAGGTAAAGCTTCTGCTTTTCTTTCTTCTTATTAGTGAGGTATCGGGTCCAAGGCTTAAAAAGATTTGTCGCTAAAACTTGTTTTGTCAAGCAAGGTCAGCTGAACTATCGCCGGACAGTGACAAAGAACATGACGGGCAGGCTCGTCCTACTCGAAGCATACCTTGAAGATGGGTCCTCCCGCCCTTCTGATCCTCTGAAAGTAGTAAGCCGCAGTGTCCAAATTTGTGGCAAGACAGCCCAAAACAAACCTGGTCTGGTGAACAACCTGGCTGTGGGCAACGATGAGTATCAGACTCCAATAGTCTCTCTAAGGCCGTTTTCACTAAACTACTGGACGCTTTAATAGCTAGTTCCAGAGTCTTGTCTGTCCCGGGAGTTCATATTTCCATTGCCCATGAAACTTTGATGGCCAGGAACCCACTTACAAGAACCTAGATTGAGATTACATAGCTTATCAAGGGCGCTTTGTTAGCCCCAAACTAATTTGCTCTGATTGATTTTTGGCTCCCTGATAGGATAAAAATTCGCTTGTTAGCGTAGGCCAAACCATAGGTTTATGGTACCTGACTACCATCCCACAGGTCTGCGGTTCGAATCCACTCCTCGGCACCAGGCCTGGTCTTAGAGACCCAGGGACCCTAGGCACTTGACATTTGGGGCCCCTCATCCCGAAGCCATTTTGGAAATTTAGCAAATAAAATGCACTAGTGCAGGTAAAGAAAATATAATATAATTTTAACAGACTCTAATTATTATAAATAAAAATTAAAAATAATATAAACTTTATAGAATCATACGCAGGGGCGGATCTACTTAAGGATTTTTTGGGCTGCTGCCCATGGCCCCGTGGATACAAAAGGCCCCCAGCCTCAATTGAAAACAAAAGACGATATTGTGAAAAAAAAATCTAAAATTAAAAAAAATCCGATCATAAAGTTGGCAACCCTGCGATCAATCAACCCGTGTGCGCGTCTATCGAACGGAACGGGGAATTCCTCGTCGCTTGTTTTCGGTCGGTGTATTTATATTTAGGGCCTGTCCGAATCCTTTGGACTTTGTCATGTTATGACAGTTCGTGCCGTCACACCGAGCTAAGCTGTGTCCGAATTCATGACTATAGCTGTTAGCTTGGCTACGAAGTAAAATAATTAAGTCAATTGCTTAGCTTGATGAGCGAGTCAAGGCTTGGGTTGACTTCGTGAGGTAGACTGCGTTGGCTGGTAGTAAGGAGTATTGAATAAAATTAACAAACTCAGCTACGAAATACAAGTAAAATTAATTTTGATTGTTATACATAGATAGATATGTTCTGAGAACAATTTTCAATAAACACTAAGGGTGGGTGCCAAGGTACAATTCCGAATTTTTTACTTTCACCACGGACACTTCGAAATTAAAAAGTGTGCCAAAATACAATTCACGCATTTCATTTGACAATTGATTATTTTTTGAAAACATGATGGATGACAACAAAATTTTGCAACTTTGAAAATGTAGCCTGCGGCTACCATTAATGTTTTTAGAATGATCAAAATGGAAGAGCTTCATGAGCATCATCCAGTAAGGGTGGAATGCAAGAAGCATTTACTTAATTGTAAGAGTTTTGAAAAAAATGATTCAAATATCATACGAAATTTAAGCGGTTAATTTTATTTTGATTCGCGTCTGCAAAGTTCTACGGTGTAGCAGGATCAGCCTTTCATGTACCACGTTATACGGCGAGTACAATCGTGCACTGAAAATTACAAAAATTCGGGATATTGTTCTCCAATAATTGGAAATGGATTCAATATTCCATAACGCATAAGGGTCATAAATTGCACTCATAGCTTTAGTCCTACACATTTGCAACAGGAAGTTCTACTATTTAATCCAAATGCAAGCCGTTTGGAACCATTTAAGAATATTTAGAATTTATCTTTACCAATAAAATTTAATTATTACAAACTGTCAAACGAATGTTTGGATAATATTTCCCTACAATTCAAAAATTTCCTTACATTTCCAAAGACACAAACCGCCGAAAATTGAATTGTAAAATCGAAATGTATTTTCCATACAAATTGACATTTGAATTGAATCTTGGCACAGGCCCTAAACATCAAATGTCAAATGTCGAGCTAATGCTATTATGACACTTACTTTTTTTCAAACGAATCTTACACTTTTTAGCAAGTTTAGAAAGCAACGAAAATTCCTTACGGATATTTGGCATGAGTGCGAAGAGTTAGCTATATGCTTAAAATTGCAGCTAATCTACGCGAAAAAGTTCAGCTAACTCGAAAAGTGCCAGAAAAAGTATAAACTTTTCATACTTTTTCGGGATCTTAATCTTAATTTTTGACATTTCTGGTTTCATTGTTGATAGTATTCAAAGTTAGTGATTAATTATCGTGTACAAACAGTGAAATGGAAAAGAAAACTTTCAAATATGCGAATATTATAATATTATGTTGTTATTAGATACGAAAAAGTATTTATTATTTGAAATTGGCTAATTATACAATCGAAACTGTGCGAAAATGCAAAGCCGCCTTCCCTTGATAGGAAGGATATGGTTTTTTATTCTTTGGTATCCAGTTTACTTTTAAAAGAAAATAAATCTATATAAATTTAGTCGCCGTCCATGGCCCACGAAAAGTTCCCGTCCGAGAGAAAGTAATGGGAATTTAGATTTTCGGTTCTCTTCTAAAGGTAAAATATACGACTGACAACATAACCACACATACCCTGTCAATTTATTTTGCAATATTGTTGTATTGTTGCTGTTTGTATATTACATCCACTTAAGGGGGTCTTCTAGTTACGCGCCCGGAATTTCAGCCTATTTTTGGGAATTAATTGTGAGGAAACTGTACAAGATAATTGAATAATTTTTTTTTATTATTTTTGTACATGTTTAAACTTGCAAAATGAGAAATTCTAAAGGCGTGTGTCGAATACTGCACCCTTGAGAAGTGGTCAAACTGGTACTGACGAAAGTGTCCGAGTCAACTTTGTGGTATGACATCCACCCCGCAAGTTGTCCGAAATGAGAAAAATAAAATGAAATCATATTCAGTGTTACGTTCGCTATAAATCTCCGAGTACGATTTTTTTTATTTTCAATATTTTTCAAATTATACGATTTTTTGTAAAAGGTTGGTTTTTCGACCACGTTTTTTGACCTGTTGGAGGGTGTAAAAATGGAACGAAACAATATTTCAAAAATCGTACTCGGAGATTTATAGAGAGGGGTTTTATGAAGAAGTAAAAAAAAATTGGTCAAATCTGATGAAAACTACTGGTGGAAGTCTTACCACAAAGTTTAAAAAAGGCAATTTTCGGGAAAATGCGTTTGAAGATAAAGGATCCGAGCAATAAGCAAAACCATTTTTCACACTCAAAACAAGATGGCGGCCGAAGGACACGCCTCCGGATCCCGAAAACTCGGCTTTATAATCCCAACCAACCTCCCTACACATTAAAAAAAATTGCTGTTTACATAAAATGTTCAGATGTCCATTTTTTTGCACCATTTTACTGGACTAGCTATGTTTCGGGCTCCGAATACCCAAGAAGGAATGTGTTTTTTGCGAAATCGTTTATATGGCGTATTTCTCATATCCTCTATATTCGAAAAACGCAACAAAAAAAAACGATTTTTTCAAACCGCGTAACTAGAAGACCCCCTTAAGTCATAAATAAAATATTTTATTGTCCTATTTTTTTCCCATACCGTATACCTACATCATTATACAAAACAGTTTTATGACCAAATGGCAATTAGTTGAGTAATTAGGTAGGCCCCACAAATTAACGATTCGCCCCTGATCATACGTTCGTGCATTTTTTTTTATAATTATATTATGGTACAACAGAAGCTTACAGGCTATGCTTAAACCTATTTTTTCCCCTATCTAACTTAACTAACTTACTTGCCCTCCGCGGGCGCACAGTGGGGCAAATAGCACATTTTTTGGACAAACGATAATTCCCAAGCCTGGAATTAATGAAACTTGAAAATTATAACTATTCGTTATAAAATTGCCTTTAATCCTATCGAGCCCGAATTTTGAAATTTCAAAATTAAAGATGGCTAATCCAATATGGCGGACATAAATTTTGTAAGTAAATTAAAATTTTATCAAAAGATTCTTTAAAATTACTGAAATTAATTATTATTAATTAATTTTTGGGTTCCAAAAAAATCCCCCAAGTAAATTTTTTTTATAATTTTAAAGAATATTTTGATAAAATTTTACTGTACCTACTTACAAAATTTATGTCCGCCATATTGGATTAGCCATCTTTAATTTTGAAATTTCACAATTCGGGCTCGATAGAATTAAAGGCAATTTTATAACGAATAGTTTAAAAAAAAAATTTTTAAGTTTCATTAATTCCAGGCTTGGGAATTATCGTTTGTCCAAAAAATGTGCTATTTGCCCCATTGTGGGGCGCTCTGAGCTAAACCCTATCTAACTTAATTACTTATGTTTGGTTTGCCTTTCGGCCTTTTATTTATTTAAATAGTATCTATTGCATACATAATTCTGAACTTAAAGCTAAGAAAATTTTCTTAAAACTTAGCTAACTTAAATCTATTTTATAAAACTTAACCTAAATGTAAAAAACCTACAAACTACGTACTCTAAGCTACGACTAAACCCTAGAAAATAACCTAGTCGGACGACACTCACCAGAGACTCAGGCGACAGGATCTGGTGGCTCCCGCTCGAGTTTTGTCGACCGCGAGAGCTGAGGCTTTACAATAGCCTGAGAGCTCGCGGGCGGCAGCATTCAAGGCTACCCCTAGCTAAACCTAACTTTAAAACTACTATAGGCTGCATTATTTCTGACTCTATGTACATTATAGAGAGTCAATTTAGCCTGTTCTCTTCTATAGCAGATCTTAAGTAATTCTTTACCCTTTTTAGCGCTGAAAATGGGCGTCCTGTCGAGCAGTTTGACGCTGGAGTACCCAACAGCATTCGGATCGCAATTCCTACGTTTGGATAAATGTCCAAGAAGCCTTTTTCCAATAAGTATTTGTATCAGTTCAGTGACGATAACTCTATAACCTCATCCGGCGACAAATGAGCTCGCAGGTGCACACTCTTTTTCCAAAGTCTCTTCCAAATCCCGCGGATAGAAAGTGCCAGTTCGTAAACGCAGGACTGCAGTCATTCTGCAGATTTCAGCTACAGACTTCAAATTGCTGAATTCTGCAGAATGACTGCAGTCCGGCGTTTACGAACTCGCACAAAGCTGTAAGGTTCCTGGCTCCTTCACGGATGTCTTTAGATTCCACACGATGTAGTTTCGTAAGAAACTCAAACTTTTTGCTTAACTCCTCATAAGCAGATCCGCGTCTCCGTAGTTCTGCAATCAGCCGTCTATAATGACGTTAAAAATCGTAACTCTAAATCTGTCCCTGCCAGAAAGTTCGGTCTCGTTTTCCTTGACTTCGTCGAACTGGACTTTACGCTTGCGTTTCCTACGCATGTCGTATGCATAGCTATTTTCATCGGATTTTTGAATAGCTTTCGACTCATAATGATCAAAGGTACTACCGGATTTCCTAAAGTCTTCTAGGTATGTTACCAAGGCTTGCTCACTTTGTTGAACCTTTCCAAGATTTCTTTCCAGAGAAGGGCTAGAGAGCGCGTAGATGGTTTTTCACTTGTGTCATTGGCAATTATCTGAAGAGCTGCCATGATCTCATCCCAGGAGCAACAGAGACTTAAATCTATATTAATAAAAGAAAATTTCTGTATGTATGTATGTATGTGTGCGCTGTAGCGGGCGCACCAGTCATCGCAGAGCTTCGAAATTTTACACGAAGGTCCGTTGGGGTCTCGAAGCCCGTTTTTCGAAATTCAAAATGGCCGCCAAAAAATGACCGAAATTCAAAATGGCCACCCAAATATGAATTTGCAAATTGTGTTCCGATTTCAATGAAAGTGGGTATCTGGGGGTTCTTAAGGTCGCTATAAACGAATTTGGGGTCAAAACTTGTAAATTCAAAATGGCCGCGCCAATATGGCCGACGAATTTGCTAATTGTGTTCCGATTCCAATGAAAATCGGTATCTGGGGTTTTTTGAGGTAGCAAATAAAGAATGTTTGATCAGAACTTATAAATTCAAAATGGCCGCGCCAATATGGCTGACGAATTTGGCAATTGTATTCCGATTCCAATGAAAATCGGTATCTGGGTTTTTTTGAGGTAGCAAATAACGAATGTTTCAACAAAACTTATAAATTCAAAATGGCGGCGCCAATGTGGCCGGCGAATTGCCAATTGTGTTCTGATTCCAATGAAATTTGATATCTAGAGGTTTTTAAGGTTGCAAATAACGAATTTATGATCAAAACTTATAAATTCAAAATTTGAGGTGATTTAAAGTTTGGAATCGCGCAACAGGAAGAAGACCCACTACGACCTAAGGGCGAACGTATCTAGATTTAAGGAAGGAGATCAAGCCTAGCTATAAAATCCTCTATCTACGAATAAAAGGTAAATCGCTAAAACTACAAAGGAAATAGAATGGCCCCTCCACGGTCTTCACGAGGTTGAAGAATGTCATCTATCGCATCCAAAAAGGTTCGATTGGTAAGAACGGCACCTGTAGGAAGTTGTGTTCGGGATGACGGGCAGCGTAACGGCTAACCGAAAAGAGAAAGTTAAAATACCAATTCACCGAGAAGTTTCATGTTCAGAGGCACGTACTTGAATACACACATAACGCAGTGTCACATCTCAATTTAGTACGGTTGTTCTAACTGAACCGCCAAGAAAAGGAGGGAAGAACACATGTGTGCAAGAACTTTGTTTTGAAATTAAAGTTGTTAAAAAGAAAGAAATTATTTCAATTAATCCCTGACAAATCCGAGAACGCTCAAGAAGAAATATTACAACATTTTTTATAGGTAATTCTAAATTTCTCTATGGTATCATTTTTTCCAAATTTTTTGTTGTTTTCATTATACTTTTTGCCTACCGCGGACGCACACATAAACTTTTTTTATTTAAAGGCGTTGCAACGCACTCGGGTTTTTTACTAGTTAATAATAATCTTTAAATGTGATGCAAATGATAAAGCTTTCTTTAATAAATTGAAGGAATGGACAACATGATACACTCATATATATGTATGTTTAAAAAAAGGCAGCTTCTTTGTGTCCAAGATATCACAGCAGCTTTTTGTGGCTTTGGAGAATTTGGCAGTTTGAAAATTGCTGCTACCATAGCAGCTAGGGCAGAAATCTTGAACAGACCCCTGGTCCGGTGCAGTTTTGGGTGTTGCCCGATTGGGCAATAAGTCGCCAATTTATTGGAGTTTTTGTGCTTTTTTTTTCTATAATCCTATTTCCGCCTGCCGTCAGAGATGGTCGAGGTAGCTGGGTGGGTGGGGCCTCTAGGCCGGGGCCTTGTAGGGCTAGGCGGAAATCCAGGGCTGTCTGTGCCCAATTTCATCAAAATCGATTCAGCGGTTTAGGCGTGAAAGCGTAACAGACAGACAGACAGAGTTACTTTCGCATTTATAATATTAGAAGTTTCTTAGTTTCAAGGCCAAAGATTCATCAAATAAATTTTACTGATTTCGTTTTCAATAGAAATGATACTTCTACTCTAGAAATTTGTGTTTCACTAGAAATGGTACAAAGTGCGCCTGTAGGTAGTAATAATAGCAGTATTCATAAAGAATTATAAACATCTCCCGGAAAAATTACAATTACTACAACCTAGTACCGCAAACTGCTCTATTCATTTCGTAGTTAGAAGGGAATGGGTAAAACAAGCACTTATGTTCATTTTCTTTATTGTAGAAGTGTAAACAAAACACAAAACTGTGTAAAATCGCAATCAAATCAATTTTGTTTGTCTAAGTCTTTATTTTAAATTGGCCAAACTGCCCAAAAAATTAAAGCATTCCACACAGCGCTATTTGCATTCAGACATCTTTATTCGGATTCCGGATTTTCACCCAGAAAACGATCTTATTTTAGAGTATACAAAGTAAGCTAAGCTGGGACAAAAGTTCTAGATTAAAATACATACAGGGAGATGCATTGTGACTAGACGTGAAGAAGTTTCAAGGTTCTTCACTTCCATTAATTTTTGTTATAAAGGCATTCAAAAGTTTTATCTCTGTTCTCGCATTCATTTGAGAACCACCGGAGTGTAATACACAATGTAGAAGTTTACAAGAATTTACAATTACTATTTTTTAACAATTTCACAAATTGTAGTATAATTAATATTAATTTAATCATGTTTTACAGGCGTGACTTGGTAAATCAGGAGGCCCACTTTAGTACCCAAATACAGGAAGCACAGAAGATAGCTTTTAGCGCACAAACAAAAGCCAATGAGTTGCAATATAAAATAGACGAATTAGAAAGAGAATTGTCTGTTAAGTCGTGGAATGTGGATCGTAAGTACTCAATCCCTGCTATTTCCCTAACAGTACCAATTTACATAACACAATCGCCAATTTTAAAATCCAGGACTGCAGACTGAGTTACAAGCTTTACATAAAGAAGACGAAGGCTTGAGAAAAAGACTGAGAAACATAGAAGAAGAAAAACATTCACTAAGGCAAAAGCTTTCCGAGACTGAGGAAGAACTAAAACGAAAACATGGTAAGCATCTATTGTGGCTAATGTAAAAAATAATCAATAATAATCGAAATGTGCCTCTTTTAAACATTTAGACGAGCTACAAACTCAATACAACAAACTTCAAGAAAAGTGCCGTGATATTCAGAGTTTAGTAACTAGCTTAAAAGCGCAACTAGCCTTTGCCCAAAGCAACGTCGATCAGATACGCTCAGAAAAGGAGAAGTTGCGCACAGAAAAAGATGAAGAATTGAAGAAACTTCAAGAATCTCTTGACAAATCCAATCAGGAAAAGAAGGAACAGGAAGTAAAATGGCAAAAGGAGTTCGAGAAACTGAGAACACAAAATGCAGGTGAGAAATATTTTTATCTTTTGTTAATTCCACCAATTTTATCTTCAATCAAAAAAAAAAAACTTTCCAGATCAAGAAGAACATCTTATGTCAGACTGCGAGTGGAAATTAAGAACAATGCAGAAGAACTGCAAAGAAAAACTCGATGCCGCAGAAAAGGCAAAAAAAGAGGCCTTAGCTAGGGCAGCCGAGGTAGAAGCGAAAGCTGTGGAACAAACAGATGAACTCCAGAGGCTGAGATGCTGTGAGCCGGAAATAAAATCCTTAAGAGGTTTAACTGAAGAACAACGACAATCTATTATGATCATGACGGAACAGGTTGAGGAATTAAAGGAGGAGCTAGAATCTGCTAATCAGCGATTAGAAGATCAAATCGAAGCTGTCCGAAAAATAAAGTTCCAGTGCAATAAGTATGGTGGACATTTTGAAATTGATGAGCCTTTTGTAATATTGCTTCCAAATTATTTTCAGTGCTTTATGTGATAAAGATAGACATATGATTCAAAAAATAGATGAAGCTAGATATGATGTAGCCATGCAATGGGAAGAGAAACTATTGTAAGTTTTAGAAAATAATATTTTTTTATTTAATTAGAAGTTAGCATAAGTATTCACCCTCTCGATCTGGTTGATATCTCATTGCTACAGCCACGTCCACATACTTTCTACTGCACACGAATTCTCTGGTCCCGTTATGAGACGGAGCAAGAATAAACCTCCTGAAATTCGAGCCCGATTGTCTATAAAGGGAGTTCGGATGCTCTAATAGCTGGTTCTCCTCCTTTTCATTCCCTTTTTAGCCCCAATGTCACAACACAATGATTGGGAGTATTCACCTCATGAAGGAGGCGTTGGAAGTACAAACGAATTTGGAGTTGGTCCTACGGGATTCTCTGGCTCTAATTGCCACTTGCCTGTCAGATACGATAAAACTCCGCTTGTAAATGTTCGTTCTTAAGTTTTCATTGGTGCATACCCTAATATCGTACACCTCTCCTTGAAAGGTAGTAATTAGTGTGCCAAATTTCTACTAAATCTGAAGAGGTTCCGGTTCCTACACCTGCCTCTATCTTGGAGGCATCCACGTACCCACGTAAGAAAAGATCTAGAATAGACTCTCTTGTTTGATCACGAAAGAAGGCTTGAAGTGCAACTTGAAAGCATGCATTCAAAGATTCTTTTAGAGTCGTCTTAGTCTGCAGTGCAACCTATTTTTAACCGACTTCAAAAAAGAGGAGGTTATCAATTCGACGCGTAGGTATGTTTTTTTTTTTGGTCCTGTTCACGCATAACTTTGTAACGCATTAACTTTTTTGCTTTTTTCTTTTTTTTTTGCTTGCAATTTTTTTTAAATTCTGAAAAAGGAGTTCGAAGGTAGGTTTAAAAAACTGGTAAAATTAGTACACCTTGAACAGATAGAATTATTTCAAAGGTATCCCAAAATTCTTTATTGTCACCAAATACTTAAGAGGGACTTGGCGTAGCGTCTACGTAAAAGTCTACGGAACTAATTATCGCGGGTTCAAACCCCGGATCGGATCTTTTTTTCTTTTCTAAATTCATTCTGATTGGATTAATCTTGTAAAGAATTACAAGATTTACATACTCTTCGGTGGGAAATTACGTGCATACTCATGTACACTGTAAGAGTATTATCCTTTGAATTGGAGAACTATTTAGCCGAATTTCCGATAGGATTTATGTAGATATTTAGCCAATATATAGCAACACTCCCTCGTAGCACAGGGAGTAAATACCCGCCTCTCGTCCAAAGGGTTCCGAGTTCGATTCTCCGGGCTGTTGCATTTTTTTTCAATTGACTTTATATTCTCACAATAAATTTGATTAAATTTTGTTTTTTAATTTCATTCGGGGAATTTTGTTTCAAACTCATACTAAATAAGTTTTTTTTATTAAATAAGTCCGAAAGTACGCAAAGACATTATTGCAAAAACTATTTAGCTACTGCCTCGATCCTTTCGACGACGGCGTGTTATACTTATCGTAATAAATAATTTTTTTAAATTGGCCCCGAAAAAAAATGGACGGACTAAAAAGTACGAAATAAAATAAATTTTTAAAAACCTACTTCAAAAAAAAACCAATACCGTGATGCACAAAAAAGGATGAAATAATTGTTGGAGTTCTTTACAATACTAATCCAATCAGAAAGGATCTAGAAAGAAGAATCACTTTTGAAGACGGTGCCAGGTTGACTTTCATTGCACTAATCTTCCTTCGAAAATTGTTTTCATTTCTTTGTTAACCTTATGCACTTAAGGGGTAACACCACTGTAGGATTTTGAAAAAATGGAATTTTTGTTTTTTGGCTTGAAATATACTTCAGGATAACAAAAACAATGTGCAGTTGGTCCTATAACAGAAAAATAATTTTGAAGGATTTAATTTTCGATTTTCCCCCGGCGCCTCGGAGCACGCGTTGGTCCGACTTATTGCTTGTATATTTCTTTTACCTGTCGAAATAATAAGTGCTGCTATAGCAAAAAGGTTATTTTGGTTCCCCAGGTGTCCACCAGGGTGCGCTACAAAATAATAAACTTGTTTTACATTACATCGCACAGTGAAGGTAAAATACAATTTTCAAAGATTAGAGTACTTTCAAAACTTTAAGCGCGATTATCTGGAAACCATGTTTTTCGAACTGGGTGGACGGATTACTCGGAGACTATTGCATGGATCGATTTGAAATTTTGACATTAGCTTCACAATTGCATTCTTTACAAAAGTACGTAGCCGTTTTTTGATTCGTTGTAAAAAAAATTTTTTATAAACAATTTACTGCTCATTTTTCTGCCGAAAATCAATTTTTTTTTTCATAAGTGCGCCATTTTTACAAAAATCAGTTTAAAAAAAAATCCTACGTACTTTTATGGGCAAGGTCAAATAGATTAGGAAACTATTTGGATTTTGTTCCAGGTCTTTCGGAGAAATCCGTCCACCCGTGGAGGCCCTTAACAAAAAGGCGATTTCGAAAAACGACTGTGGCGCCACCATTTTGTAACAAAAAGTCAATAAAAAAAATTTTTTTTTACACTTGAATACATGTTTGATCAATCGCCTGAAAAGAATTTCGATCCCTTTTTCCATACCTTTTAAATTAATTCCCAAAATTTGGCCTTTTTTCGCACCTCTACAGTGGTGTTACCCCTTAATACATCGCCCCGAAAACAGGTGTTAGCACCGTCTTCTAAAGTGATTCTTCTTTCTAGATCCATTCTGCTCCACAGTTTCGAGAGCTGAGTTTGCTTCTACTCTAGCCAGGCCATTGGCAATTTCATTAACTTTGTGGCCAGCATCCACACCAACGTATCATTGTTGTTCCCGCTGACGGATTTCAGAGATAGGGGGCAATCCAGGATAGCCTTTTATGGCACCCTGTGGAGTTTAATGACAAATAGGGCAGCTTACCTTTCCGATGTTAGATCTATTGTGAGTTCTATTAATACAAGTCTTGGCACACACCTGAATGGCGAGTATCTCCCCAGCGGGAAATTGAGCGCTCCAAAGACAGTGAAAGAGCACTCCCTTGGAGGCATGCAGTGCTCCCTTTCCGCCCCCTCTTCATATATTTTTGAACATTAGATGTCCGCCTAGGCTAGCACTCCTTTTGAGCTCCCATAGGAGCACTCCTGCAACGATTTGGTTGGAGACAAAAAGGAGCAATATAGAGCTTTTTTAAATACCTACAGTAGAGCTATTTATGGAGGCCTGTGGATATGTGAATAAGCTCCAGTGCTGAAAAGCTTTTATTTTTGTTTATTTTTTGCAATTGCCTTTTCCTTTCCAAGCGTGAGTGCGGTTTTACCAAAGCGGTCCCCAACTAAGTATACTAACCACGTCCAATGCTGCTTGTCCTCTGTATCGAACGAGAACCGGTATATTGAGTATGCTAATGTCACCCTTTCGGGTCAACAAGATAATCGCCCATTTTCTTCGTTCTATAAAATTTCTGAAAACTCCAGTAATGCTCCCTCGGGAGCATAATTGGCACGGCTCAAAATTAGCTCCCCTGAGGAGCGCTCCCAATTTTTCCTGCTGGGTCAGCTTGGAAAACAGTTGGGGTAGTGCCGACATACATACGTTGCTCCTTGTGCCATATACACCCAGTCCTACCCCATTATCGGTTTTGGAACCGTCCGTATAACAAAAGACCGTGTTTTCTACAAAGAGGGGCCGCAATGCTGCCATTCTGACCGATTTTCGATAATCGTCATAAACGGTTTGTCGAAGTATGGTTGGAATGGTATCGCACAATGAGAACGCTCGATAATTAGTTCTTGAAAATAGGTGATCCTCAAGGTCCCCTAGCTTAAAGGAGAATATCCCCCTTAGACGCAGCGCCCCGCCAAAGCCTCCTTCTTCACTACTAGCTGGAGCGGAGGGAGGTTCAGTAGGGCTTCCACAGCAGCAGTCGGACAGGTGTTTTTAGCTTCCGTGATACAGAAACAGGCCAGCCTTTACACCTTGGGCAGCTTAATCATAGTAACCTTTTATTTGGGTTTGTTGACCCACCATGCAATGTAATGGACCGTCGTGTACAGCCAAAACATTTATCTCGTTTTCGGGCAAGTTTGCGTTCAAATTGACGATAGATATGGAGATATGTAATTGTCTTGGCAGTTACTCTCTCAATCTGGGGTTTCCAGGAAAGCTTTTGATCCAGGATTATACGTAGATATTTAGCTCCTTTGAGAAAACCGTTTTTGTACCACCTAGAGGGGGAACTTTTAAATTCAGCTTCCTGCTATTAGTAAATGGTTTCCGTGGGTTAATAGTTCTTGCTCCGAAACCATCTTTGTACATATAAAAGACTTGAATGAGGTCTGAGATGGTGCCATCATCACCACCGCTGATCGTTATGACGATAACATCTGCATTGACTTGTGTTTTGAAGCCTGGTTATTCTGGTCGTCAAGAAGTTCTTCGATTACGATTGGCCATAGGAGAAGTGGTAAGACGCCTTCTTGAAGACAGCCATTATCGTGACCGATTCGCCATTCATATCAGCAAGTGTCAATCTGTTCCTGTGAAGCGACGTAATCAATCTCGCAGCAGAGGAGTAGGTTCGCTGTAAGACCCTCCCTAAAATGACTGTCGAAAACCTTCTTCACCGTTTTCAGGAGAAGGGTGGATAGGCTGAAGGGTCGATATGAATTTGCTTTCTTATATGATCTTCTCCCAGATTTAGGGATGAAGATCACCCTAGCCTCACTCCAGTACCTCGGAATATGGGCCAGCGCAAGGTTACCCTGCAATAATGGCAGCAGGATTGATAGGATCTCTTCCAGGTACCTCTGAAGGAGAGCCGGGGAGGTTTGGTACTTCCTAGCAGCCTTGAATGGCTTGGAGGAGTAAATCCAATCGGTCTTGCCCGCAAAGAATATTGTGTTTGCAAGCATTTGCTTCTATTGTATGACCGGTAGGCAGGAACTAACTCCGATCCAGCGTTAGAACCTAAGGCCAATCCAGGGCCAGTTACTTGAGAACCCGGGAAATTAGTGATCATTAATAGCTCCACTGCATCCCTGGTACTCTCCTTGAAAGCATTCTAGGATCTATTCCATAACACTTGTTGTATCTTAGAACAAGACTAAACAGATTTGTCATCAAATTCAAGATTCAAACAACGCCTTTCATTTTCATCATCGCAACGCTGAAAGTACGGCCACCCAAGCGATGATCCGCAGAAGAAATATTCTAAAATTCCCTGAATTCGGTGATGCTAGTGGGTTGCACGCCAAAGAAGAACTGAAAATTTAAACCTTCTTCAGCGATCTCAAAAGATAGACTATTCTTTATTTTTTCTGATACCGCGGGGTCGGATTGTTAGCACAGATGGAGTAGGTCTCAAGGTATTTCGGATTGCAAGCACGCCCTTGTTGAAGTGGATACTTCCACCTCAACAAGTTACCCTTATTTTGTCCCGGGTTATCATGGCTTCGAAAGCCAAATAGGGCACAGGTTCTGTATTGATAGGCCAGGAACAGGCTATTGAGGCACCCCGTTGGTGAAAAGGGCCCTAGACGATCCGGCTTTGATGAAATATATAAAACACGGGGGTCTACACTTGGCACCGTCAACTCCAAACGGTTTCTTCTTGCTCCGTCTCGCAACGCGACCCAGAGACTTGTAGGAAGAATGACAGAACACTGGTTTTCTTGATTATCAGACACTGCAACCAGCGAGCAATAATAATAAGAGTGATGTGCTAGAACAAATTTTTAAAAATGTTTCAGTGTCCTTGAGATCAGCTGATAAAAATTTCAATGGGAGTGAAAAAGACAAAATATCAAAGAAAAAACAAGTAATATCTATGATAACAGGAGGCAGAATTACTTTCACACTACACGCAATGTTCGTGAAAGAAGGATAAAAAATGCTTTTATTTAACATAAAAAAACCACTAAAAAATAAAAAATAAATTTTCTTAAAAATATAAATAAAAAAATTTATATATCAAAAAAAATTTATTGGAAAAATTATTTACAAAGAAATTATACAAAATATTTTTCAGATAAATCGTTAAATAAGAGCGGCGTTTTCATCAAAATTATAATTATAATCAAAATTATATTATAAATTTATAAAATAAGTTATATCGGTGCATTTAAAAATAAAATAATTATTAAGTTTTAATTATAATTATTAAGTTTTATTATTTCTCTTTACATGAGAGTTAAATGAGGTTCTTCAATATATACAAATATAAATCATATATTTACGTTTTGTATATATTTTCTCCTCATTAAAATGTCGATTTCGGTTTCATTTAAAAAATCAGCTGCTATTTGAAATGCATGCAATGGAAGACCTTCATTTTCCAACTCCTCCAGTGTTATGTAATTCCAATCCCAAACAAACGCCTTCACAATCATGACGATTACCCTCTCGCGTTGCAGAACGAAATCCATTTTTTTATTCAATTTCAGAAAAATTAATAATTTTATAGATCTGTCAATATGTTTTGTTTACAATTGACAACTAAAAAATTTCGAATGACATGATATTTAAAGAAATGAATAAAACAAATTGATCAAAAACTTCTGTCGAATATGTTATTATGATGTAACGCGCCACGCTTTTATTTAACGATTTATCTGAAAAATATTTTGTATAACTTTTTTGCAAATAATTTCTCCAATAAATTTTTTTTGATATTTATTTTTTTTAGTTGTTTTTTATAAGTTAAATAAAAGCATTTTTTAAAAAAAATTTTTTTTTCATTAAAATTATAATTTTTTTTTGATATTTTTTTTTGTAATTTTTTTTTGATGTTTTTATTATATTTTTTTTGTAATTTTTTTCGATATTTTTTTTTGTAATTCTTTTTTACTTTTTAGTTCATTTTAAAAAAAATTTAAAAAAAAAATTATTCCTCTTCTAAAACATTTCTCTCAGCCATCGCCCCATAGAAACGATCCATTTGCGTCTGACTGGTCACAGTCAATAGATTCATAAAATGAATCCATCGACTGGGCCGTCGACGTTCTTCTAAGCGCACCAATTCGGCTTCGAAAAAGTTCTGCAAGTGGTTCCAGATGGTAAACGCGATTAAAACCATGCGTGGGTGGAAAATAGGGAATGCGGGGGTGTTTTCCTTCGCGGAACACCACTAACTTGTATTGTCATCGAAGCTGAACATGTGTACAAATTTTCATTAAGATTCATAGAGTCTAAGTAGGAAAATTTTGCGTTACAAGATTTAATTTGACACATGTGAAGTTAAATAAAAGCATTTAATTAATTAATAACACCGGAACTTTTCGCTAGCGCCCCACGCTTTTTTACATTTCGAAAGGTAGGTTGTTTCCATATACTAGCTGGAGCAATAAAAACTTTACATTCAAAATTATTTTTTACTTTTTAGTTCATTTTAAAATAAAAGCGTTTTTTTAGTTTTTTAAACTATTTTTTTTTATTTTCTACTTTTTAGTCTATTATATGTCTTCCGCCATTTTGTAGTGACTGCCATATTAGCTTTAAAATGACGTCACACAACTTACTTTACTATATTCGATATACACTTTCATTTGATACCCATACCGGCGTTGTAAAGAAAAAGGTAATCCGCCATTTTGTGTTGGCCGCCATTTTGAATTTGGAATGGCGCCACACAGCTAATAGTATTGTTCTTGTCATATCCTTTCATTTGATACCCATACCGAGTGGGTTGTAAAGAAAAAGGTAGTCCGCCATTTTGTGAAGGCCGCCATTTTTAAACGCCACATAGCTAATTGTATTCTACTTGTCATACCCTTTCATTTGATACCCATGTCAAAGGTCGGGGAGCACATTTGCATATATCGGCCACCATCTTGGAACCGCCATCTTGTTTTAGTTTAAACTATCATTTTCATCGGAAATACACGTGTCTGCCAAATTTCATGAATTTTCATTAAAAGGAAGTCACCTAAATTAACGTTACAAGATTTGATTTGATACATGTAAAGTTAAATAAAAGCATTTAATTAAAAATGAAGGGGAAGTGACTTCGTCGCCTTGCAAGATTCCCGCCTTTTTTATCGGACAATACAAGTGAAATCATAGGGCCAACAATGTGTACCAACACGAATTTGTTCACGCATGCATACTAACGTCAGCGAGCCAGTTACACGTGCTGGGTTCTAGTGTTGCTTCCATTTGAATGTAAACATTCGAATAGGGGAAACAAGGAACATCTACTGTTTCTTTCATACTCTTGGGGTTTTTGCATAAAAAGTATATCCATCGCGCGTTTGTTAATATTTTTTGGACTCCTTGCTTAATGTTATTGCTAATCTCTTCTTTCATATCTTTCACTCTTTTACTTGTCCTTGAGCTCTACCATGAGACTAAGATCTGCCCTATGAGACTAAGGTATAGGGGCTGTGAGTCCTACATTATTTTATGTGAAGGAGATACTAGAGCTCAGAGGAAAGTCTCTATGTACTGTTCACGGTTCTAGCCTTGAGTGCAATGTCGGACAGCAAATTAATGTAGGAAAGAGAATAGATGGAACAATGAATGAACTGCCAACGCTAACACGCGGTTGTATTCCACCGACTGCTATCCAATACTACCGCGACAGAAAGCTGACTTCGGTGATCGAGCAGGGGATGGATTCCTCGCTTACTATGGCAGCAGTAAGGTCAAGAAATTGTTGTAAAGAGCGAAAACAAGAAAAAATGTTATTTAAGCTTCTTTTCGCCCTTCGCTGACAATACCCTTGTAGGTTCATGGCCGCCGATAATTTCTGAAGTCATTATCTCGGCGAACATCTTAACAAAATTTGAACTTTCTGTCTGCGAAAATGGAATTTAAACATGGGAACTTTGGTATGAGTCTCCACTTCATATGATCCTTGAACCGGACTAACATGATTCGAGACCTTGCGGCGACTGTCATCGTCTGAATAGTGTCACTATACCGGGTCAATATCCTATCCCACATCTTCGTGAAGACCTGTGTCTTTCTCATAGCAGGCTCTCACCAGCATATCCAGTTCCAAACTGGGTGGTCTCAGATTTAGTCAGTCATACGGTAGGTATTACAAAAGCCCCACTTCCTGCACCACCGAATATGGGTTTGATGAGATCTGGTGTGCACAGGTGCAACCTTACTGCTTGCTCGCCGTGCTTCACCATGATACAGGTTTTTACTATGCCATTTTTATATGGAACGTACAGATTGCTAAAGCTACCGAATACAGTCTTGAATGGGGGCAATATCCAGCTCGACCTCTCTAAATTCCCACGTCATTTGTTAGTTACAAAAACCTGCACGATCTGGTTTGTATAGCGTGCAACCACAAGACATAAAGCGAGAACAATTTAGAAAGTGGCGACGGAAAGGACAAATTAATTTTGTGAACGTAGTCGATAGTTACTCTCATTCTCACTTTTATAATAACATTTCATCGATTACAGAACAGAGATGACAAGACTGACAACAGAACTAAACACCGTACATGGTGACGAAAGGAATGATGCCGTCCGAAAACTTCAAGAAGAACATCTGGAAGAGATCAGGGCCCTAACGACCAGGTATAATGCCAACGAAGAAGAACTAAGAGAGGAGGTGAGTGCGTTTTAATATAGAAAACATCTCAACATACTTAACAATTAATTCTATACTTTACAGGTTGAAAAACTTAAAAATGAAATAAAAATGAAAGATAAAAAATATAAGGATCTTCAAACAAAAACCGATTCTGCACTGCTAGAAACGAGACTGCATTTAGAAAGAGCAGACAGAGACTATCAGTGTGCCATGAATAGGGAGGACGAGAAAAGGGAAAGGCTATGTGGTAAAAGGATTTTTTTAAATTGTTCAAATTTTATTTTTCCTTTAATGTTTAGTTATTTACATACAGTGTCCGATATTGATTTAAATTCACCCAAAACTTCCACGTTTCAGAGCGTGTTGCAAGGCTGAAATTTGTTGTTCCTCAATCCACTTTTTTGTAGCTCTGGGTTTATGAATACATCCAACATATTGTTGAAACATTCAATTATCTCCATGACCAATTCTTTAAAAAGAAAATTAAAACATTGCCCAGTAGACACCTCTACCAAAGCATTCATCGTTTTGGTGAATCCGGCCTGGCTGCTCTCGATATCTCCAAGGCCTTTGATAGAGGATGGCACTCCGCTCTATTGACTAAACTCCAAGCTATTGGTATTGACTCTGTTATAAAGAATTGGATTGAGAGTTTCCTTTCTGACCGTATTGGATGGCGTCGAATCTAATCCCCACACCATCTCTGCAGGTGTTCCCCAGGGCTCAATTCTATCACCATCTCTCTTCTTAGTTTTTATAAATGACCTCCTTTCAATCCCTTCCAACTCACTTCATAGCTTTGCTGACGACAGTACTTATAATTCAATACAAGCACCTTGTCTGCATGGCCGTGGACTTTTGTCCATTTCAATCAACAGGGATATAAATCTGATTCTAGCTTGGCGCCTCAAGAATCGAGTTGAAAACAAAGTACTGTCTCTTCTCTAACAAAACGCAATCCACAATTCCTCTCGGTTCAGTGGACGGTCTAGAACTGACGGCCGAACCATCTCTCAATGTCCTAGCATAACTTTAACCGAAGATCTGCGTTGGAATAATCACATATTCCAAATCGCTAAACAAGCATCACAATGCTTGGGATTCCTCAAAAGATGCAATTTCCTCCTTCAGCCGACGCGTCGGCCGGGGCTACAATCTACAAATCTTACATTCGGCCCGCCTCGAATTTAACTCGTATATCTGGGCAGGGGCTTCGAGTGCCACCTTAGCGTGGCTGGACAAGGTGCAAAACCGCGCTCTCCAACTTATAGGCTCTGGTGAAATTCTACCGCATCTATCACAACGACTGTTCCACCGAAATATATAACCTCCTGCCTCCACGGCAAAGTTTTTCCCGCAACACAAGACTAGCCCTTTCGGTTCATCCCCACTGTCTACAGCCCTTATTTTTACGCACACATCAGTCTCGAAATTTGTTCTTTTCGAGAACAACTCGACTGTGGAACAACCTCCCACGGTCAGTATTCCCGAACTCATACAGAATCCAAGAATTCAAGCGCAAGGTTCATCGCCATCTCCTCTTGCACCCCCGAGACCCTACTTAACCTGTCTTATCTTTTCTCTATCCTTCGTGCTAAGCTTACTACCTGACATCTGACTGTCAGTACAAAGGGTGACACCTGAGCTTATAGTCTAAGAGCCAGTGAACGGCTACCTGTATGTATTTGACCAGACCTGGGTTTTTGTACATTGAGGCCCCTATACCTACCGTACATGAAATGGGAACTCACTAAGCCCAAAGTGGTGGACGCGGCGGGCGCTCAGGTAAGACAGGTATCGATTTTTGGCTAATTTTAAATGCATTTGACCACGTCTGCCGTTTTGAAATTTCAAAAGATATTATTATTATTAACAGAAAATAACAATGGCAGACGATTATCACGCGTTTAACATAGTGGCAGACGGTTTTGAAAATACTGAAAAATTTTTTTTTTGAAAGTAATTGACCAGATCTGCCATTAATATATTTTATTTATTAGAGTCTTAAAAACTTATATTGATTATGGCAGACGTATTCGTTGCGTACACACCTCAGCAGATAACGCATGCACAAAATGAATATTTATATTTATTGATTTCGCACGTCACTCATCATCTGACAAAAACCGTTAGGGGCCCAATACACGAGCTCCATTCAACCACGCCACACCAAAAACAACAACAATTTGTATGCACTGGCTTTCGAAAATTTATCGAAAGCTTCAGTGCATACAAATTGTTGCTGTTTTTGGCGTGGCGTGGTCGAATGGAGCGCTCGTTTTTTTTTTAATTATTTGACCTAAATTTTGTATGAAGTAAATAAAAACGAACAATAAAATATAAATTTAAATAATTTTTTTGTTTTCAGCAATAAACCCCAATATTTAAGATTTTTTCGTAGTATATTTTCTTTTTTTATCGTCATACTTTTAAAGTTTAATAAATAAACTACACAAAAAATATTAATCGCAATAAATATAGCGATTAAGTAAATCATAAGTAAATTTTATTGATGGAAAACAGCTATCGTAATACATAGACAACTGACCGGGTAGTATCTCAAATTTTGTTATCTGCTGAGGTGTGTACGCAACGAATACGTCTGCCATAATCAATATAAGTTTTTAAGACTCTAATAAATAAAATATATTAATGGCAGATCTGGTCAATTACTTTCAAAAAAAAATTTTTTCAGTATTTTCAAAACCGTCTGCCACTATGTTAAACGCGTGATAATCGTCTGCCATTGTTATTTTCTGTTAATAATAATAATATCTTTTGAAATTTCAAAACGGCAGACGTGGTCAAATGCATTTAAAATTAGCCAAAAATCGATACCTGTCTTACCTGAGCGCCCGCCGCGTCCACCACTTTGGGCTTAGTGAGTTCCCATTTCATGTACGGTAGGTATAGGGGCCTCAATGTACAAAAACCCAGGTCTGGTCAAATACATACAGGTAGCCGTTCACTGGCTCTTAGACTATTAGACTTAAAACATAAAAAATAAATTTTTAAAAACCGACTTCAGAAAAACCAAAAATAATGCACAAAAAACCAAAAATAATGCACAAAAAAGGATAAAATAATTGTTTGAAATTCTTTACAACATTAATCCAATCAGAATGGATTTAATAAGAAGAATCACTTTTGAAGACGGTGCCAGGTAGTAGTTGACTTTCATTGCATTAACTATTGCTGCGAAAATTGTATTCATTTCTTTGTTAGCCTTATGCCCTTAATACATCACCCCGAAAGCAGGTGTTGGCACCGTCTTCAAAAGTGATTCTTCTTATTAAATCCATTCTGATTGGATTAATGTTGTAAAGAATTTCAAACAATTATTTTATCCTTTTTTGTGCATTATTTTTGGTTTTTTGTGCATTATTTTTGGTTTTTCTGAAGTCGGTTTTTAAAAATTTATTTTATTTCGTACTTTTTAGTCCGTTAATTTTTTTCGGGGGCCATATAAAAAAAATTATTTATTACGAGAAGTATGACACTCAGCCGCGCGCCGTCGAAAAGAATTGAGGCAGTAGCTAAATAGTTTTTGCAGTAATCTATTTGCGTATTTTCGGAGCAATTTAAAAAAAAAATTATTTAATAAGAAAAAAAATTCCCCAAAGGAAATTAAAAAGAAATATTTATTGTGTCGATTGAAAAAAGAATTGCTCCAGGTCAAAGAATCGAACTCGCAACCTCGAGGACGAGAGGCAAGCCTCTCAGTCGTTGTGCTACGGGAGATTGTTACAACAAGATGGCTAAATCCGTAAATAAAGCTTTTCAGAAACTGCTTTAAATAGAATTTCATTCCAAAGGAATACTCTCTACAGTCTGCATGAGTAGAGTATGCATGAAATTGCTCACCGAAGAGTTTGTAATTCTTTACAACATTAATCCAATCAGAATGGATTTTAGAAAGAGAAAAAAAGAAAAAAAGTCGAACTACCCTCCGGGGTTTGAACCCGCAATTTTTATTTGCACGTCAACGCCTTTGCTGATTCATCCACCAGCCTCTTCCCGAGCACGCAACAATAAAGTAATTTGTTCGTTGCCTTTGAAAATACTTCTATCCGTTCAAGGTGTACTAATTTTACCAGTTTTTTACGCCTACCTTCGAACTCCTTTATCAGAATTTAAAAAAAATTGTACGGGACCACCGTGGGAAACTACCCTTTCAAACAAAAATGAAAAAAAGCAAAAAAGTCATTGCGTTACAAAGTTATGCGTGAACAGGACCAAAAAATACCTACGCGTCGAATTGATAACCTCCTCCTTTTTTGAAGTCGGTTAAAAAAGACACATTCAACCAACAAATTGGACTTTTCTTTGTTCGAGCACCAAAAGCGGCCAAAACTATCTCTTTTCGTATTCCAAAATGTTGATTCCACGGAATTTCTGTTTTTCAGGTCACCCCTAAAGATTGGCAACCATTTAGGTCTTCGAGCTAATTTTTTCTGTTGCATGTCTAATTGTTCGAGACAAGAGTATGTGCACCGGAATTTGGAGCGAAAGCCTCAGGTTAAGTAGAGCGTTCCGCTTGGGCCTTGGGCACTCTAGCTACTGTCTTTCAAGCAGTATGCTATATTAGCATGCTGTTTTCGGGGCTGGATCAGTTATCTAGTTGCTACCTTTCCTGGCCTTTCTTTACCTTTCTCTCCCTCTTTGAGCCTCGCATTGCTTAATGTTCTGGTGGATAGTCTTCCAACCTCATAATCTGGTCCAGGACATTCTCCTGCGTTAGCTGAATCTCGGCCGCCTCGGGCATTTAAAGAGGACAAGTTCCAGGTTGTCTTTATCGTCCGGACATTCTGAGCAGCACTATTAATCGTTCAACCTTAAGTGATGTGTAGGTATACCCTATAGCCTCCATGTGCACTAAGGAACTGCTAAGGGTTGCAGAATCCCTCCTATGGATCTTCGTGTAGTATAAGGTACTAACGCTACGCCTACCACATTAAACGGTAGAAAGGCGGCTCGAGGAAATCAATATATTCACGAACGAATAGATATTGGAGATTAAGACACGAGTCGAGACGGAGCCTTGGGACCCTACTAGAGCTTCGTGGGCTATGCAAAGGAGAACGCCTATGCCAAACAGGGCTGTGGCACTGATCACATCGGTCCGAAATTGGTTGTTAAACTGTCGGATTGTTATGAACACAGCGAACATGAGAGAGCCAAACTAGACTGGTGAAGTCCAAGTGCTTTATTCTTGGTCCGACTGGCAACGCAGAGAAAATTATTTCACTACATAAAACACCGGCTTAAAATTTTATCAGTTAATTGATATAAATATAAAATTTACATATTACTTAGTCTGGGAGGTAATTTTTGTTAATTAATACAGGACAGACCATTATATTATGTATATAGATTATTCGAAGGATGCCGAATCTGAGTATTTTTTTCAGTCTCTTTCGGTTCCTATGCACAGACACGTCTCACTGAGGGCGCGGTGGATTATCGCAGTGCTTCTTCACTTCGTTTTTCTAGCAACCACAAAAGAAATCTGCCTAATGTGCTCCATCCAATAGAGTCCTGTATTATCAGCTTTTTTCCTCGCCAGCACTGTTCATTGGATTATATGGGATTCATGGGATTGAGAGAAGACCGTTTATACAGATTTGAAAAGAGTGATAAACTTCAGCTAAGATGCTTGTGACACAAAGAGTGAGAAAGCTGGCTTTAGTATTACGGAAACACAAATCCCAGTCAGTGAACTTTCCAATCATGCCAAAGAGTTTTTAAAATCTGCTTTGGTCCGAGTTACTGAGAGCTGAGTCTACGCCGACTAAGTGAGTCCACCTTGTTGAGTTGGAAGTAAGAGACAGAGGCTCAATGACATTGCACTCCGCCGGTAGAATAACCGGTATATTTTAATCCAGAGATAGTTAAAGTTCGTTGATGTAGCATTGTACGTGTAGATCTTGTGAAAGGCCGCATATTTCCTATTAAGTAGCTATTCGCCTATGGACAGAAAAGTTTTACTCTAAGGTATATCCAGACACTTGATATCGATCTAAGTCAGTATCAGGTGAGATTTGAATTTAAGTTTGTACATACCAGGGGGTGGAAGGGGAGAGCACAGGTCATACATTTTTTATGAAAATCAAAACAAAACTTTTTATTGGGGCTTTACTTGCGCAAGGTTAAAAATCTCAGTGATGCCTTTGCATCGGTACGCCCATTTACGTTCTTTGATACTTGTTTCACGCTCTGAAACATGAAAGTTTTAGGTGAACTTAAATCAAGGTCGGACAATGTATATTTACTTTTATTTATTTACTATTTTTAAAATAGAAACAATGAAGAAAGAATTTGATATTGAGAAAAAAGATATGGAGGAACAATTTCGTCAGCGTATTAATCAAGTTAAAGATGAATTCGCTAGAGAATTAGCTAACACTACCGAAGAGATGGCAATTACCCATAGAAAGCAGCTTGGTAAGATAAAGGTCAACAGTATTAAACCGAACACATTTAATTATATGAACCACAAAAATCCACTAGAACACCAGTGGGAGCAATTAATACAAGAAAAGGAGGAAGCCCTCCAGGCAATGGAGACACGGCATCGAATCCGGCTAGAAGAAGCTGAAAATCGGATCAAGTAAGTTATTGAGCTCAAAACTACATTACATGAAACCATTACACAAAAATACTATTTTATTTATATTTCCTCTATTTTTTTATGTTTATTTATTTTCATTTTATCATTTATTATTAGTTATCCTATTACTATTTTTTTTATAAACAAAATAATTTATTTACCTCTTTTTAGAATAGATACAGACTTTTTTTAAAACATATATTTTTTTTTATTTCTGTTAAAACTTTATTTTTGTTGTTACAATTGTGAAAGCAATTTTTGTGACCAATATTTATTTGTATTTTTATTTTTTTTTTGTTTTTTATTTCTCGTTTTGTGCTTGTTTTTATCTACAACACACAACTAGAAGCCCGTTACAGATCAAGAGTGTTGCTGATGTCGTCTCCTTATGCGCTGCTTTTTATAAATTATTAAAAGGAGCGTGTCCTGTTTTCCCAGCACTCCTTATTCTATATTTCACACAATCATTCCCTGTGGCTTTAGCATGTTTAATGTTCACCTGTGCCGTCTTTTGTTATTATAAATTGTGGTGAAATTTTGTTTATTTTTATTTATTATTATTTATAAAGAAATATTTTACCTTATTTTTTTGAGAGACAAAAAAATAATTATTGCCCTTAGAAATAATATTAAAGGATGAAAATAATTTCTACATTGTTTTCGAAATTGAAGCGATTTTTGTTTATAAAACGATTATTTTTATGTTACATATATGCTAGAATAGAAAGAAAAAATAATTGTAAACTTGTAAATATCGCTTTTAATAAAAACAATATGCATTGCTACTGACGTATTAAGCAGAGATTTTGTAAATATGGAAGCAGTTTTTCTTCTCGTTAAATGTTCTAAAAATTATTCTTGAATATTAAAGATAGAGTAGCAATATATTAAATCAGTAAAGATTACGAGTACCTATTGATCTCGGAAATAATTTGAGAGACAACTAAAACACAACAACAAACTTATTTTACATAATTTGATTTTAAAGTAGGTTTTTTTCGTTATAAGTGTAAAAAATTTATACAAAAATGTCCTGTCACTAATAAAATCTAAATTTATACTGCACAAGTACGAGGCTCATAATACACATAAAGCTAAAAAAGTGAAAATGAGAGGAAATGGTCTAAAAACTCTAAATTTTATTTGTTTGTTTATATAAACTGTTAAGAATTTTCGGAATATATAAAAAAATAATGATTTCACTACATAAAACACCGGCTTGAAATTTAATCATTTAATTGCTAAAAATATAAAATTTACATATTACTTAGTCTGGGAGGAAATTTTTGTTAATTAACACATGACAGACCTATATATGTATACATTTAGATTATTCCAAGATGCCGAATACTCGGAGTACTTTTTGAGGGTCTCTTTCCGTTCGTATGCCCAGAACCGTCTCAGTGAAGCTGGTGATATTATACAAGCGTACATGCATCGCATTCAGCGGCTCCTTGATATGCGTCGATTTTCCATTGACACATAATTGGATGGTTGCGTTCCGTTCCGGCTTTCACAGATAGCCCAAAAATCTAAGTAACGAGTCGCATGTGTTTGTTGTGTATGCTTGTGTGTGCTATTGCGAATGCGGCAATGCAGAAAAAGTTGAAAGAAGCCCGACATTTGCGTGGCATTCGGATCATTCACGGAATCTTCCGTCAGGCCGCATTTACACATACACACACTTCTATATTATCTGCCAACGAATGCAACTCATGTACGCTTGGATATGTCACCAGGCTGAGGGTGCGGTGGATTATGTCAGTGCTTTATCACTTCGATTTTCTAAAAACCACAAGAAGGTGTTTGAAGGAAACTTGCCTAATGTCCTCCATCCAAAGAGGCATACCATCTTTCTAGTGTTCGTCGACAACACATTTCTCTGTGCGGCTTCGTACCAACACTCTACCAATGGCACAGTATGTTTACTGAACCCAGAACTTCTAATTCGACCCTTGCTTTCTTGTAGCTATCAATATCTTTTTTTTACGAGGGAGTGGTGAGAAATCTTACATGCCTAAATGCTTCCATCCCTACGACAGGAGACACCGCTGGGGATACGCACCCAAACGGTAGTGTCAGATTCCTACTGAATACAACTCACCAACCAGTTTTCCGCGACGGTCAAGTCCGAGCCGTAAAGGCATTACTTCAGCCTGGCGTCATCAGCATGACCCTTAAAAAGGGATCTCTCAAAGGTGCCCATCGAAGCACACTCTAACTCCAGTGATTTATTAATATCTATTTGATTGATGCACTGCTGAATACTTTACCCTACCTGACTCTCATTGGTTAACTGACATGAATTTTCCAGATTTAGCAAGCATCCTCTGAGAAGGCTCCAGCGCCGGTGCTGCCTCTTAATATAGAAACGACCATGAAACAATATAAACCTTATGGTCTCCATTCAGAGATCAATTCATTACCTATGACGATTCTATGATACCTCTTGGTCACATTTTTGGAATTCCTTCCATGTCCATCATGAACTCCCTGATTTCATTCTAATAATCCAGAATCTTCATGTGCCCAATTGGATTCCCGTCGGATGCCATTCAGCGGTTCGTTTCATCGTAAGCGTCAAGGCTGTCGGGGTCTTCACTATTTGAAGATCCAGCTCAACAGTATTGCCATCGTCCTTCTTGACTACTTTCTATGTGATCTTCGGCACTGCATACCAAAGTGTTTAGTTTCTAAACACTTAAAGTGTTTAAATAGTTGCAGTCGACTTTTAAACGTTTAGTGGCATTTAATGAAAGTAAATACTTGAAGTATTTCACTAGTCAACGTTTGTAGCGTGTTTTTTTACAAAAAAAAATTCTAAACCCTCCAATTTCCTGTGAAATATATCCTATTTTACTAAAAAAATTTATAACTACTTCTATTGGGATTGTTGTTACTTATATTGGATTTTTTTAAAAAAGTATTAAAAGTATTAAAAGTAAAGTAAGTATCGACTTCTCGATGTTTGATTTATTATGATCCTCCCAGACCTTTTAAATTTATTCATTCTTAGAAAGTTAAAATTGAATATGTTATTTTTTAATTTTTGTTAATTTAAAATGTCAAAGGTGAACATTCTACAAGCCAAGCCGAAGAAATGATTAGTGTTATTACATATAAAGCCCTTAAATGCTTTCTTTGTTTTGCTTCTTCGTTTTACTAGCGCGCTTCAAGTATTTTACATAAAATCCGTTTTTTGTAGACAATGTAGTTGCCTTATTTTTAATAATATCAACAATATGCCAAACTAGTGCACACCATTTTCAATTACCACGTTAAGTGTCAAGTTGGTAATTTGTGATCCATAGTAGATTTTCTGTTTAGGCATCATGGGTGATGGTGATGTTTTATTCTGCTTCTACTGTGACATATCTACTATATTCTGGACAGTTTATAAATTGAAACTTTTATTACTATTATATTGTCAAGCGAAGAATAGATTGCAGACGAAATACTTGAAATACATACCTTCATTAAGGATATTATCTATCGAAGGCGTATCCTTGAGAAAACACAACAATTTTTTATAATTATACACACTTCAATTGCTTGCTGTTACAAAACAATATTTTTTCACTCATTAGATATTTCGTGAGATAACACTCCTGATGTCAATGATTTTCGTATACCCGTCAAAGATCGAGTTCACAGGGTACACTAAAATCTTCTTTTTTAATGGACTTTTTCGCAGTTATTTTCCGTACCCATTTCTGTCTGGACTCAATAAATATGTTCGGCTTTTAAGGCTTAAGACGGTGATTACACTGTTCGTTCCTACGTACGTTCCTCACGAGCTTTTAGATGAACGGGGAAGTGGAGATGATGCCATTCATCATCTCCACTTCGCCGTTCATCTAAAAAGCTCGTGAGGAACGTACGAACGAACAGTGTAATCACCGTCTAACAGATGAACTTGAAAGATTCTTATAGTTTACTTTATTAACGACGTAGTGTCTCTGTGTTCTGGTTTTTTTTCTGCATACTTTTAGGTGTTTTTAATATTTCTCATTTATATTTCATTCTGCATACTTTTAGGACTTTTTTGCATTTTTATTTCTAAAGAATGGGAAAGTTTTGAGGCGAAATTTTAGTATTAGATTTACCCGTCTGTAGAATGGGCGATTTGCTTGTAATAATTATGTCATCAAAACATACCAAATAGGCCTTCCAACGTTAACTACGAAGACTCATTGCATAGATCTTACGAACATTGCTGAAAAGAATTGCTAAATGTCAATTGCAATTGAAAATTCGGTCTGCTTTCGTATACTTCGCATTTCACCAAAATCTCCGACCTTATGTTTTATATAACGTAAGTAATTTACTATGAGTAACTTTATCTTTTGTCATGTCATCGTCTAATTCAGGGGTGGCCAACCCGCGGCTCGTGGGCAGCATGTGGCCCATCGTGGGAAATTTTGCGGCCCGTGAGATTCAACACGATTTAACAAAATATTTTTTTCTAGAAGGTTCCGACATACGAAAAAGAAATTATAATGTAGCCAACTACATATCAGCAATGATTAAAATTCACAGCTTGCCGTAGAGAGTTATCGCTCCTAGCTTCGGCGGGTCTGGGGCTAAAAGATGATGGGGTCCCGGGGATAGGAGATTGAAATTTCATTAAATCTATTATTAAAAAATATTTAATACTTTAAGTTCATTTATCTTATTTTAAAGTGCTGTATACTCGGCTTTGGCCCTCTAGGTTACAAGGATGTATGGGCGCGATTTAATTGCTTTTCAATATAAAGATCGCATCCGCGACAAAAATTGAGTGTGATGAAGGTGGCAGAAAAAACAAGCATATTCACAAACAAGCGCACTTCTTTCGTCAACATTGTCATAACACACTAGTATGAGGGCAAGATTCTTCTTCTGCTTCTTTAATCCCTAGTGGAACATAGGGCAGAAACGGTTTCCAGTGGACTCTGTTTTCCCAGTTGTTGTAGCCTCTGCTAATAGGGTCCTCTTCCACCTTATTGTAGGTGTTTCAACTCGACTCGACGTGTTCCTTGCGGATTCCAATCAAGGGCTGCACAGTGGGGCAAATAGCTCATTTTTTTGGACAAAGGATAATTCCCAACCCTGGAGTTAATGAAATTTAAAACTATTCGTTATCAAATTGCCTTTAATTCTATCGAGCCCGAATTTTGAAATTTCATATTTTACGATGGCTAATCCAATATGGCGGACATAAATTTTGTAAATAAATTAAAATTTTATCAAAAGAATTATTGAAATTAATTATTATTAATTAATTTTTGGGTTCCAAAAAAAACCCCCCGTAACAATTTTTTATAATTTTCAAGAATCTTTTGCTAAAATTTTAATTTATTTACAAAATTTATGTCCGCCATATTGGATTAGCCATCTTTAATTTTGAAATTTCAAAATTCGGCCTCGATAGAATTAAAGGCAATTTTATAACGAATAGTTTAAAAAAAAAATTTTTAAGTTTCATTAGCTCCAGGCTTGGGAATTATCGTTTGTCCAAAAAATGTACTATTTGCCCCACTGTGGGCCGGTTTGGCTTGATTCTCGTTTTCGCGTCGGAAGGAGTGACCAATACATTTCCATTTCCTTCGCTTAATTTCGTGAACTATCCTTTCTTGGCTTGCAAGGCGAGATACATAGTTCTTCATTTGTCATTCTAGCTTGCCTACAGATTTTTAGGATAAGACGTAGGCATGTGTTGATGAAAACTTGAAGACGCTTTATGATGAATTGGCTGACTGACTTTCCATGTTTCGGGATCATACAAAAGAACTGCCTTTACATTAGAGACGGACAGCTGCAATTTGGTGTTAGCTGAGATCTCCGTCGATCTCCTTATACGAAACTGGCGTACGTATGCGCTTTTTGCTTTATTTATTCTGGAACTGATGTCTTCTGCCCCGTCACCAAGGTAACAGAATTTATCTACCAATTCCACGTCACGGTCATTCAGGCTGTGCGTTCAATGGTGTTAGCGTTTATTCCCATTTATTTAGTTTTACTTGGATTTAGCCTTAAACCTGCCTGTAGCGGTTCACAGAATGCCAATGACCCGACATAACCGAGCGCAACCGGATACTTCGAAACGGCTCAAAACGGCACAAAAGAAAAGAGAAACGGAAGAACCTTCCTTGCTTGTCTGGACTTCGACGTGATAAGACGTGTTTAGCCATCACTCCTCCCCGATCAGCAGAAGCTCTAATATTTTGTGAAATTGAAGAATTAATTAAAATCAATCCTAAATTCTTGGTTGTTATTATTGTGTTATAATATTGTGGATGAGCGAGGTCCCACTATAGTTCTCTTTTTTCTTTAAGCCCACAAGAAGAAAAGAGAGAACACTGAAACTCACAAGCAGGTTAGGAGGGCTCTGGAACTTCCTGTGAAGTTCGTGTTGCTCCCAAGAGCTGCTATTGCCCAGCACTGGTTTACTGCTAGAAATTGGAGACAATATATGTCTACTCTAGGGATATTCGATATACATCGATGTATCGAATTCACTCGATGTTTACAATACGATTCATCGAATCGATCAAATGTTTTGAAAAGCTATTTATTTACGCGATGCACCGATGTATTTTTATAAAACATCGAATCTATTCTAAACTAAAATAAACCTAGTTTTAAAAGTTAAACCCCTTAGACTTGAATAATCTCTTGCCAAAGGAGTGAGTTGCTTGTCCTTAAAGAGATTGACAAGATAAAGAGTGTTATAGAGAGAGTGACTTCCTTCGCTATAGCCACGATATTGGATCGGAGGTTAAAAAAAAATTATTTCATTTTTTTCAGACCCTAATCACCCTAACTCCATTAGTATTCCTTCAGCAGCAGCAGAACCGGTTTTACAAGTTTATCTAGGTCTTTCGCGAGTAACTTTCTTGTCTTTACACGAAGATAACTGTGTGCGTGTCGATAATTTTGCTACCCACGGTAAAGTAAGAGAGTAAGTAGAAGCACATTGTGTATGTGTTAAGTTTTCATGCCGAAATTGTCTGGTGAACATGTTACTACAGTACCCTCTTGTCCTTTCCATACCTGTCTCGTAAAAGCGGGTTCTGCTGCTGCTGAAGGAATACTAGTGTAGATTGGGGGTGCCCACTTAGAAAATACATCGATTTTTTATTTCGATGCAATACATTAAGATTGTGCATCGATGTTTTCCGATGCATCGTTGAGAAACAGTTCGTCAGAAATAGCATCGTCAGACTTCGCCTTTTCCAGCTCTTGCGGACTAATTTGTTAAGATCTAATAAATCCAAAAGTATAATAAAGCGCCCTTATCAGATGTCTTTTACGTTTTTTTCATACCTAAGCTTTGTTTACCTCCTGTGCACATCCGGCATTATGTCTTGTATTGTGGAGCCGTTATCATTTAAAAACTAAATAAACGAACACACTACGGTCGCCCGTTTCGCCCACCCCTAAAGCCGGCACTGCCTATATATCTCATATTTAAAGGACAGAGCCTGGTCCTCACTATAGCAGAAAACTCACAAAGGACTTGACTCTAGACAAGGGGTAGACTCATCCTCTTCAAGGCAAAGCCTGCAACTGGGGTCCTCCGCCCGTCGTATCCTCCATAGTAATTTAGTGCGCAGTGTCCGGTAATCAAGCCAAAGTGTTCTGACGTCATTTCTGCTGCGCCTTAAGATAAGTTTCCCTTATCATCCTGTCGACAATTTGCTCCATTGTCTTCAAGGACAAGAGAATAATATAGGTGGTTAGTGGGCTTTTATCGAGTGGATTTAAACATTTTCCAGATTTCCCTGAAATGCTGCTTAAGCTGTGAAGCAAAGCGTGCGCTGCTTTAAAGAGTGGAGACCTTGATACATCCGTGAAGAATTTTTTATGTTCATTTTTTTTTATGTGGAAGACTAGAGCTCAGGGAAAGCCCATGTTCATTTTAAACCGGGATGAATGAAAGCTCGCAATCATACAAATAAGAACTAATGCTTTTAATAGGCGTTAAAGCGCAATTGTCACAAACTCAAACATAAAATAGCCCAGTTTCCTAAAATAGTCAGGTCACTTTATAAATGAAGCACCAAGTCAAACATTAATCAAAACAATCGGCCTAAACAGAAAGATCAACTGCATAGTTTGGCACTTTAACTTGTTAACTACACTGTATTTAATAATACTAGTATATCCACAATCACAGGTGCAAACTCCTTTATGCTATACGTTACAATACTCTCTCTCTTTTTTTATCGAAAGAAAAATACAGCTTAATTGTTTTGAACAGTTCCTTAGTAACATCAGCCGTTCTATTTTTTTTTTTGGTTTTTTACTCTAAATATAAATAAAATTTTATTTTCTTTTTGTTGTTGCAAAATTAAAATTGAATTTTTTTAAATGAAATTTTTTGTTGAAATTTTTTCCCTCAATTTTATTTCCTATAAGGACACGCTCTTTTACTATAAATAATAAAAATCGCTTCAATTTAATTAATTAAATCATTTTTTTTGGCTTATTAACAAAAAAACCTTTATAAATATTTATTTATTATTAATTTGTTTTTTGGAAACAAAATTTCATCACATACATTAGTTACAATCACTATTATTGTTGTAGAAAGTTTTTACTATGGAAATTTTTTTATATATTGTTGAGTACATGTTACACTAATATAAATTACACTTATAAGAATTTATCTTAAAATTTATTAATCTATCAATAAAATTTAATACATATTTGATATTGTTGAATATTATTAACAAACTAAATTAATGATGCATTTCAAATTATAATCGTTAAAGAAAGAATATTGCATTTTAATATTACATCACTGCCATTAACAATTTATTTACAAAAAAAGAAAATTAATTTTTTATTAACAAAATTCATTTTCACAAAAAAAGGAAAGGGAAAAAATTTTTATAATCTTTTTATCTATCCTTAATTCTCTATCTCAAAATCTCTTGTTTTCTTAACTCTCTCTTATTATCACTCTCTTTTTCTCTCTCTTTCTTTCCACAAAAAAATTAAAAAAAAACAACAACAAACAACAACAATGTTCCCCTCTCTATATTAAAAAACCACAAAATCTCTCTCTCCTCCCATTAAATCAGAGATCTCGAGATAGAGCATCAGCGTGATCTGAAGGAGCTGAAAAATAATTTCGATATTGAGAGAACTACCCTAGAGTCACGTGATCATCAAAATAATCAAGAAATTGAGCAGCTGCATCGAAAATGCCGTTGTTTAACAAATTTGTATGTATTCTCATTATTTTATTTATGTTTTTTTCAATATCTCTCTTCTAAAGAGAATTTCTCTTTTCATATTAAAGAGAAAATTTATATAATTATAACTAACATATTTCTCTTTTTTTCTCTTTTTTACAAAAAATAAATAAATTACAGATTCGAAGAGATGCGTGTGCGGTACGAGCGTCGTGATCCACGACCCGAAGATTTGCGTGATATCGATGAATTGCGCAGCCGTTGCGAGTCACAGGAGAGGGACCTGCATATACTAACAGAGAGGCTAAGAGAAATGCAGATACAGATTGCCGATCAAATGCAGGTTAATAATAATAATAATACAAATGCAGCTTTGGGTAGTAAAAAATCAAGAGTAATTAGAAAGCCACCACCAAAAACGATACCGACCAATTGTGATGTTATATACGAAGAAAACGAAGAGAGAGATTCACCAATGAAAGAGCATTGCAGCGAGGTGAATGGAACGAATAAAACCGCTGAACTAATCGAAGATGTTGCGGCTGAAAGTTAATCAATTACATTTTATAACCTTCCAACTTTCTCCTCTTTTTCTTATTATTTATTTATTATATTTATTTGATGCCAAATGTTTATTCTTTATTATTATTGTTATTATAGTATGGCTCCCTTTGCTTAATTTTGTTGTAAAATATTTCTACTCTTTTTCTTACTTAATATTTTCTCTTTTTTTCATTCATTTTAATAACTTTGATTTAATCATAATAAAACATTATTATTACTTTATATTCTTTGTCAATACAAAAATGTACTCTTAGAGACTTAAGATTGTTATCTAATGCGAAAATATATTATTAAATTAATTGAGATGTTTTGTTGCAAATCAAAATTATAAACGGGATAGGAATACCATTTACGCAGCTTTCGTCGTACACTAAGGGCCGGTAACATCAACAACGGTAATCCAGAGTTTCGAAATTTGCACGAAGGTCCGTGGGGGCCTCCCACGATGCACTTCGAAGTCCGATTTTCGAAATTCAAAATGGCCGCCGAAAAACGACCGAAATTCAAAATGGCCACCCAAATATGAATTTGCAAATTGTGTTCTGATTTCATTGAAAGTGGGTATCTGGGGGTTCTTAAGGTTGCTAATAACGAATTTGTGGTCAAAACGTATAAATTCAAAATGACCGCGCCAATGTATTCCGATTCCAATGAAAATCGGTATCTAGGGAATTTTAAGGTAACAAATCAAGAATTTTGTGATCAAAACTTGTAAATTTTAAAATTTCGAGGCAAATCTGGGGGACGAATTTTACCAAATTAGTGTCATTTCCCGTATGTAGGTTTTTCAAGACTTGGGAAACCGAAAAAACTTCATCCTAGCTCCAAATGGAAGAACATTGGCCATAGTGTATCCTGGTCATTTCCGCTATTGTCGTGACGTTTGCCACATCCTTAAATGTAGGAAATTTCTTAAATTTCCCCTAACCTAACCAGTATGGAAACAGTAAAAACGGTAGAAATACGTTTTCAAATTAATATGAAGAAGAAATTAATATAATTCAATGCTGTACGGGACAGTTATTTACAGTTCTACCGGTCAGACGCCTGCAAGAATGATTTTCGGGAAACAGATTACACTGCCAAGTGATTTAAATTTAGGAATCGCCCAACAGGATGAAGACCAAATACGACCTAAAGGCGAACGGATCTAGATTTAAGGAAGGCGATCGAGTCTAGCTATAAAATCATCTACGAATAAAAGGTAAATCGTCAAAACTACAAAGGGAATGGAACGGTCATCACGACGTTAAACGATGTCAGCTATCGCATCCAAAAGGATTCGATCGGTAAGAACGGGACCCGTAGGAAGCTGTGTTCGCGACGAATACTAAGTAAGAAGGGGCAGTGTAACGGCTAACCGAAAAGAGAAAGTTAAAATTCCAATTCACCCAGAAGTTTCATGTTCAGAGGCACCTACTTGAATACATACATAACGCAGTGTCACATCGCAAAAGAAAGGAAGAGCACATGTGTGCCAGAAGTTTTGTTCTGAAATTATAGTTGTTAAAAGGAAACAAATTGTTGCAATTATACCCTGACAAATCCGAGAACGGTCGAGAAGAAATATTACAATATTTTTTATAGGTAACTCTAAATTTCTGTATGGTATCCAAAATAAGTTTTTCCAGATTTTTTGATGTTTGCTACGTTCAGACGGCGTCTATTCGTTTCGAGTTTTTCACGTATACGGTTTTATCGAATACGGGACGGCTCTTCACACGGGACTGTTCGATTCGATTTTTTCACGTAAATCTGGTTTGATTTTAAGAACGTATCCCTAATATATGTCCATTTTTTATAGTCGCCTTGGCTGAAAATTAAATAAAAATAATGTTTAGTGTTATTAGGGGCTTCTAGCTAAATTGGACCACAGCTTCCTTGGGACTTTTTAAGAAAACAATTTCGGAATCACAAAAAAAACAACATGTCCGCCGGATATATAACTTTTTGGCAAAAAAACCACTCAAAACTGGTTTTTTCGAAAAAAAAATTTTATCAGTCAATACGAAACGTTATTGCCTACAAAAAAGCCCTCTTGTCATTTTTGCGAAAACCAAACCCTTTCGAAGTTATTCAAGGTCAAAGTTTCCAAAAATCACATTTCCGCCAAAAAATACTTTGAATAATTCGGAAAGGTCAAGGTTTTCTAAAAAAAATCAAGAGGGGTATTTTGTAGGCAATAAAGTGTGGTATTGACTAATAAACAAATTTCGAAAAAACCAGGTTTTGAGTGCTTTTTTTGCCAAAAAGTGATATCTCCGGCGGCCATGTTGTTTTTTTTGTGATTCCGAAATTGTTTTGTTAAAAAGTCCCAAGGAAGCTGTGATCCAATTTTCAGCCATTTTGCAATTTTGTCTCCTTTCTTGCGTTTTTTTTTGCTAATTTCCCCGGACTATTAGTGGAGTTCCTGGAGCGTTAAAAACATGAAAAACTCGGATTTCAGTTACGGTGAATGTAATTTAAAAATTCAAAATGGAATGTTTAGCTAATAATATATATAAAAAAGTTTACCTATTAAAAAATTGTGATCTTGATTTGAATGAACGAAATTCAAAATGGCCACCCAAATTTGCCAATTGTGTTCCGATTTCCATGAAAATCAGTATCTGGGGCTTTTTAAGGAAGAAAATTACGAATTTATGTTCAGAACTTATAAATTCAAAATGGTAAGTCTTCCACTTCCAAAATGGTAAGTCTTTCAATATATTCAATTGAGTGTTCTTCGGAAGTCCGTACAACATGACAGTACAGTATCTCCGCAACGGTTGCAAGATCATTGTGTGGGACGTGTGTAAATACTTGTAAGTATGTCTTTTTTTTTATGTGGAAGACTAGAGCTCAGGGAAAGCCCTTTGTACTGTTGACAATCTATTTTCTTCGTATAGAGTGCAATGTCAAATAGCAAGCTCTAGTCGATAGATAGTGAATGGAAAGAGAGAAGTAGGAAGGAACTGCCACAACTACCTAACCCCAACCATTTCTATCGCGACTCTGGCATCGGGGCAATGAGAAACAACTCGCTGGAGTGTTATGCCTCCTGAAACGAATTGAATTCCATCAAAAAACCGATGACATGCGCTTGGTGGAGCGGGGCAGTGCTAGCGAAAGGCTACGACAGGCGGAATGAGGAATGTAAGGAGGGAACACGAAAGAAGGTGGGAAAGGCGAAGGACAGTGGGGCTCTGCCGGGATTCGAACCCGGGACCTCTGGGATAGTAGCCAGGCGCCTTACTCCCTAGACTACCGAGACCCGAGGTCTGTGTCTTAAATGTGGGTATAATGTGTATTCATCAATGCTCCAATATACGTGTTCCCATATCTGCAAAAATATGTGATTGGCTTTTTACCCATAACTCGCTTAGTTTTTAAGCTATTAAGTCCTTCCAAATAGCATTTTGTAGGTTTTTTCAAGAGCTATATCATATAAATTAAGCTCTCTTTCACCCGTTATTTTTGAAAGGGTTTGAGCTGAAAGGGCACAACAAGTTACTATTTACGAACATATGCAAACTGTAAACGGGTATCTTACTCAATTTTTATCCAAAAAAAAAAACAACCAAAATTTTCAGAAAAATAAAACCTACGATTGTGTACTCTACAAAATTTTGCGTATCATTAATAGTTTTTGAGTTATTTTGAAGAAAAGGCAATATTTTGCAAAATTACAAAAATGATCTCTTCACTTCAAGATCCATTTTTTTCAAAACTAAGCACTGTAAAACGGTCAAACTTCTAGAGCATATTACAAGTACATTAATAAAGTGAATTGTGAAGTGGTACCGATTATTTTCAATGGGGGTGGTAATTAGGGGGTGATTTTCACATTCTTTTGTCGCCGAAAAAATAGGGACCAACTTTATTTTTGTCATAACTCGCTTAGTTTTAATACTAGGGTTTTATAAAAAAACAAGAATAAAGGTTTTTTCAAGCATTTTAAAAAAGGTTTAATAAGTTTTTCCCGAAAAAATGCATTTTTTTTTATTTCAAGGTGAAACTTTCAATTTTAGCGTTGTGATAAATAAGAACCAACCTTCAACAAGCTATTACTATTTTTGTATTAGGTCTACAAACACCGTAAACCCACAATTTTTTTGGTTTTTTTATAAGCTACATTTTTAATAATAATAATTTTTTTGCTAAAATACTTACTTTTTGAGTTATTCGCGAAAAACCGCCTGAAAACGTTTTTTTTGGTTGAAAAATTGACATTTACACTCGCAAATAACTCGAAAAGTATTGACTTTCAGAAAAAACTTTCTAGAACAAAAGTTGCTTAGAATTAGCCAATCTGTCTATTCCCGGACTTATTTTCAATGAAAAAATTTTCACCCCCACGGTAAAAGCGCGAGATTTATCGAATCTTAGTGGCAAGTTCGTACGGTATGCGGGAAAACATATTTCACCAATACGGGATTTTCCCGCATGAGTGGGAACATGCTAATGTAATTATCATGGTCACTATTCTATTCGATAAAATCCCGTATACGGTATACGGGAAAAATCACCGTCTGAACGTAGGCTTATACTTTTTTCCTACCGTGGACAGTGCACACATAAACTTTTTTTATTTAAAGGCGTTGCAGCAACGCACGCGGGTTTTTTGCTAGTTTTTAATATTTGAAAGTCCATAGTTCAGAATTGAGCGTTACTGACATATAATAATGGGCTGCTCATCAGACATTATTCCTATATAAACTCATGGCACCAAAAGTATAGAAAAGTATAGTCCTCTCGTTCTTCCATAAGCCCCCTTTGTTACTGAACTCAAATTTTGCTCAATTTCGTATTAAGAGTTCAGTGCATTCACAGGCAGAAATAAAATCAGATAGTGCAAAACTTGAAAAAATAAAATTTGACATTCAAAAACTGCACACTTTTCCATTTTCTTAAATATTTTTACTCTTGACTTTCAATAAACCACAAACACAATAACTTTTTATCTTTGCAGTAAAATAAGAACGGTAAATAAAATTCTGGAATGATTCTAAGCGAAATTTAAAACTAGTTGGGATGTGGTTTTGACCCTTTCGGTCCACAAGATCAACTTCCCAGTATTATGAATTTGGAATATTGTTAATGGATATTTTAATAATAAATAAACAATAATCAATATATATATAATACCTAACATTTGTCACATTTGTTTATCAATACTTTCGCTAGGTTGTCAAATGATATGTGCCTATTTACAAGATTAGGATGACGAAGTTGTAAACAAAATTAATGTATTACTTTTAACACTGACACTTGGATGAAAAATGAAAAATATGTTGTTATTCCAAAACTTATTTAACAAGTATATTGTTAAATTTAAGGGACCTGAAGTTGCAGCTATTGGAGTTACGATCT